>CM053603.1:1955272-1988534 GCA_028646535.1 Procyon lotor
CCCCTCCGTCCTGCTCCTGCAGCCACCGCTGGTAACCTCTGAGCTCCAATCTCGGCACAGCTCTCCTTGCCCTGGGGGTGAAGCGCAGAGCGCTTAAGGCCCTGCACCGCCCGCCTGGGCTCCCCGGGCCCCCCCAGCACCTTCCGCTCTCACTCCATCTGGCCACCCAGGCCTCCTCGTGAATGCATTTATTCTTTCAGCCAACTCCTGTGTGTCAGGCACTGGGCCACAACAGGGACCGAGCTGGTGCACGTGACATTGAAGGGGACGCAAGGAACACATACGGAAGCAAATGGAGAAAAGGATCAGGATCATGTCAGGGTTCAAGTTATACGTGGGGGCTGAGAAGGAAATAACCAAGGGGGATGTGGGTGGTTGAGATGCTTTCGATGATCTGGGAGGGCTTCGTGGAGGAGGGGGACATCGGATCAAAATTATTGCTTGATGAGCTTTTGGTAGAGGACACGAAGGCCTCAAATGTCCCATCCAAGGCAAGTTTGATGTCTCTCCTGCAACCTACAGAAAGCACAGGTGCTGGGGTCCTGGAGGGAACACTGCCTCCCCGTGCAGGTGTGGTGGTGGGGCCCGGATGGAGGCTGGGCGGAGCCCAACGCCCATGGTCACTGGCCGGTGGAACAGCCTCCTTGTCCAGTCCCTGCGGGGTCCCCTGCAGGAATCCACACCCGCCCACTCAGGATAACAGCGTCAGCGCCCCACTGTGTGGCCTGAGTGCCCGCGCTCCCAGGACTGGTCACCTCCCCTTTCCAGCCTGTGATGCGATTCCGAGCCATGCTATCTTTAACCCGGGACCAGGACGCTGTGCTCCCCTCCCTGTAAACAGCGCTCAGATGACAGTCCTGGAATCCTGTGGGGGTGGCGGGCCCCAGGCGTGTGGGGCCCAAGCTGGAGGCCCCGGACTCCCTGAGGGGGGAGACACGGCCCCGTGAATCCACCCACCCATCCACTCCCTCAGCTTGTGGGCTCCCAGGACCCAGCCGTGACCGACATCGCGTGGGGCTCTGAGATGTCTGACACAGCGACCCACCGATGGGGGGTGCACACCCTCCAACCCCTCCACCCGGGGCTCCAGCCCACTCAGCTCCTCGGCTCTCCTGCCAATGACTTGTCACCACGCCTGCTGTGTGGCCTGGCAGCCATGACACCTGTCCCTGCATTTCACACAGCCCCACCTTCACTCAGACCGCAGAGGTTGGGGGACACGGGGATGGAGCAGTGCACACGCTGGGCTCCCAGCCCATTGTGACTAGTCTAGGCCAGGGGGGAGCTCTCACCCCAGCTGGCAGAGAGCTGCCCTGCATCCCCCAGGTTGCCGCCTGGGGACACTTTCCCCCCGAACTCTGAGCAGCCTGGGGCTGAAGTCACAGTGCTCAGGTCTAAGCTGGAAAAAAAAGCGTGTGGCCTGGTGTGTGTGGGGGGTAGGGGGGGGTGTCTCCTCCGTGTCGAGTCTTGGAACATGCTGTAGCCCGTTTCCCTCACTTTCGAAACAGGGAAAAGAACACCTACTTCCCTGAGCAGCCCATGGAAGGAACCCGCATCCAGCAAGGGCCCAATAAATGCCCTGGCCTGTGCGGTGTCTCCCGAGGCCACTCTGGAGCACCTGCTGAGTCGACACCCACCCCTTTAGGACAGCAGTCCGTTCACACCGCAGTGCGGCGGGTGCTACCTGTCCCCAGCCCGCGGCCGCACAGCAGGGCTTGCGCTGGGCTGATGTGGAGAGAACCCGATTTCCCTCCCCAGGCCAGAACCGGCTCCAGGAAGCCCACCGAGGTTCCCCTCCGCCAACGACAGGTGTCCACGGCCCCGTGGAAGGACTTGAGCGCCGGCGCAGAGACTCACGCAAACTGCCTCACTGCTTTATTCCGTGCTTTCAAGGGACAGTGGCCGGTTCCCCCCTCCACGGAAGGTCAGACTTGGCCTTGCAAATAAATAACGTCCTAACTAACACTGCAAATCCAAACGAGGCCGAGTTTCCTCGGAGGGTCGGACCACCCAGGGGCCCCACGGTGGAGGGGGACCGTGTCACTGCCACCTCCCCCCTGCCTCCCCCCACGAGGCCGTGGGAGAGGCCGTCCCTCTCCCCCGTGTGACCCCCCTCCGGGGCGGGGGCCGCTGCTTCTGTCCCCTCCGACCGTCCCCTGCACTGCGGCGGCCTGCCGGGGCGCGAGAGGCCCTGAGTGATGGGAAGCCAAGATTCCGTAGCTGGCACCTTGTGGGCATTCGCCGGCTGACCCGACTGACTGGACAGCGTACTGGGAATCTGCTCGGGAGAGCCTGGTTTCAGGCTTTCAAGCAGCTTAAACAAAAACAAAAAAAGAAAAAGAAAAAGAAAAGGGCTAGAGCCACTGGGCTGCCCGCCGCTCGGGGTCTGCGAGGCTGAGGTGACCGTTTCTAGACCCCTAGAACTGGGGGGACTGCACCCCGGCCAGCCACGCTCCTTCTCCCCGAGGGGGACAGAGTCGCCAGGCTGCTCCTTCGGTGTTTGGAAAACGCCTCTCTTGCTAATAACGCAACGTCGGGAAGCCCGAGCAGCAGGCAAACGAGTGAAGCTTTAACAATAACAAAGTCACACTTTCGGGCCCGACGTCTACCCACCTCACCGAACCCTCAGAGCGCAAGGCCCCCTCCTGACCGCCTCGCCAGCTCGGGCGCCACGGAAACCTCCCTGTGTGAAATTCGCTTCTTCGATCCGACCACACATTCTTTAAAAAAGAAAAAAATATATATATGGCAGCGAAACCTCGGGACCCCGGTGCCCCACGTCTCACTTGCTCGCTCACCAGCCAGAACATCAAACCAACGGCGGCCAAGCCCGGGGCGGGGGGCCCGGCCCACAGCCGGAGGTCGCGGCAGCGCAGCAAGGAGCGGGGCGCAAGGGTGCTGAAGGAGGGGCGTCGGCCTTGCTTTTCGAGTCTCCAACTTTCGACCGGAGGGTCCCCCAGTCCTGACGCTGCATTCAGGGGCTGGGTTTCTCTGGCGACGGAGGGGCAGAGAACCACGGACCCGATGTGTGGCTACTTCCAGTTGCAAGGAGGGAAAGGCGGCGAAAGCTTCGATTCCTCTGCCTCCGGGCAAGGCGGCAAGGCCCTCTGGGACCCAGGCAGATGGGGCGCGGGACGGGCGGGCGTCTCCTCCCGACGAAAGACTCCTGACCAAAAACAGCTCTGGGAGCGCGCGATCCTGACGGCTGCGAGCACCAACGACCTGCTAGTTTCCCTCCCCTCCCCTCCCCGCAGGGGTGACGAGGCGGCCCTTCTGCGTCACACCACCCAAGGGCCCACAAAGAGAGGGCGCGTGCGGGACCCGCTCCTCCCGGGTTCTCCTCTCTCTGGACGCCGTCAGTGTAGCTCGATGAAGGCCTCCAGCTCCTCGGGGATGAAGCCCTTGTAGGGGATCTTGTTCTTGTCCAGGGCGCGGGCTGCAAGGCACTGCAGGGTGACGTAGTTGAAGGGCTGAATGGTGCTCTTGGCCAGGAGCTTCTCATCCAGCAGCTCGTAGGCGGTCTTCTTGAAGGCATTGGTGGCATCCATGTGGGCGCCCGCTTCGATGAGGGCGTTCATGATCCCCGGGCAGTTGTTCTGGGCCGCTATGTGCAGTGGGGTGTTGTTGTCAAAGTCCCGGCTGTCGGGGTCGGCCCCGCAGTCCAGCAGCACCTTGACCACCTGCAGGGAGGGGAATCGGCCCACCGGGTAGCGGCCCACGCTGGTGGTGTCCTTGTCCACGGCCATGTGCAGAGGCGTGAAGCCGTTCTTGCCGCGAGGTGCGCACTTCAGCAGCCGGTAGACCGTCTGGTGCTTCAGGTGCTCCTGATCCGGCGTGCACTCCACTTTCTCCAACAGGTACAGCAGGTGGAGGATGATGGCCAGGGCCTTGGTGAACTGGGCGGAGTCCCCGGGCTCCTTGGGCAGCTGCAGGGCCCGTTCCACCTCCCGCACCCCTTTGCACAGCACCCCCATGAGGTCTGCAAAGCCGATCTGGGTGCCCAGGCTGCCCTTGGCCGCCCGGTCCTGGAGCACGTAGGAGAAGAGTTCGGCAAAGGACAGGAAGCTGCTGGCGGTCATGGGGCTCAGGGGCTCCAAGTTGCTCTGCTGCATGTCCAGGGCGTACTTCCACAGGCGGATGCAGCGCTCGAAATTGCCCGAGTCGGCGTACACCGCGCCCCGGTAGCGGATGTAGTAGGAAGTGTCCGGGTGCGAGGGGCCCAGGATGCGCTCTCGGATCAACAGGGCCTGCATGCGCATCTCATCGGGGTCCGTGATCAGCGCCTCCAGCTCCTCGGCGGTGGTCACCTCCCGGGAATAGTCATAGGCCAGGACCAGCTGCGGGGGCTCCGGCTTGGGCAGGTAGGCGCCGCCCTGGTGCCGCAGCTCCATGGCCCGTCTCCAGTGCTTCAGGGCCCCGAGCAGATCCCGCTTCTTGTCCACATACGTGGCTCCCAGCAACTCCAAAGCTTCCACGGCGGCCTCCCGGCTGGTGGGGCAGCAGCTCTCGTAAGAATCGCTAAGCGGCTCCTCTGGGGCGGAGCCGCGGCAGCGAGCCCCCTGCGGCTGCGCGCATCCAGGGCCCGGGGCCGCTCCGACTCCGGCTCCGGCCCCGGCGGCGGAGGGGCCCTGGGCGGACGGCCCCGGCCGCACCTCCTCGCCGGCAGGCTGCTCCTGGATGAGGTACTCCACGATGTTGGTGTGGCCCGTGACGCTGGCCGCCAGCAGCGGGGTCATGCCGTAGCCGTCGCGCTCCATGCGGGCGTTGCAGCCCAGCAGCAGCTGCAGGATCTCCAGGCTGCCGGACTCGGCGCAGTCGTGCAGGGCCGTGTTGCCCTTGGCGCTGCGCCGGTTCACCTGGGCGCCCTGCTCCAGCAGGTAGCGGGCGATCTCGCGGTGGCCCTTGTAACAGGAGATCATGAGGCACGTGTGCCCGTGCCGGTTGGCCACCTCCAGGTCCGCCTGGTGCTCGCCCACCAGGTAGCGCACCACCTCCAGGTGCCCGTCGAAGCAGGCGGCGCGCAGGGGCGTCGAGTTGGTGCGCGTGGTGCGGTTCACCGAGGCCCCGCGGCGCAGCAGGCTGCGCACCACGTCCAGGTGGCCGGCGGCCGAGGCGGCCCAGAGCGGCGGCGCGCCCTCGATGGTCTCGCCATCGAAGTGCACCGAGCCGCCCGCCTCCACGCTCGCGCCGCACCGGTCCACCAGGTACTCGACCACGTCCAGGTGGCCGTAGCGGGCGGCGATGAGCAGCGGCGTCCCCCCGCCGGCCACCTCGCCCGTCAGCTCGTCCAGCTCCTCCCGGCTCCGGCCGCTGAGCAGCTTCTGAAGCAGCTGCAGCTTGCCGTCGCGGGCGGCGTTGTACACGGCGGTGCGGAGGTCCATGGTCCGGGCTTCCGCCAGGCCATGGGCCGGCCGCCGGGGGACGCGGACAGCGCGGGCTAGCGCCCGGAGGGGCAGGCGGCAACCTTCACCGTCTCCCCCACCGCCATCTTAGGGGCTTTCTGGCGGAACAAAATGGCTGCCACGGCCCGGCGCGGCGGGCGGCGGCGGCGGGTGCGCAGGGAAATGTAGTCCTTAGGGGCCCGGCCTCCTCCGCAGGACAGAACGAGAACGGAGAGGGCCAAGACTACCACTCCCAGAAGGACGCGCGCCAGCCCGGGCGAACTGGGAGCACGGTGCATGGTGGGGATTGTCGTTCCGACCAAGAAGATTGAGGCGGGAAGTGCCGACGGGTGGACTACAATTCCCGTCGCGCAATGCTATCACGATGCCTTCTGGGACCCGGGCAAGTTTATCTACGTACTTCCTGTAGCTCCCTCAGGCCCCCCGGGCCACAGGAAGCGCAGGCGCGGGCCGAGAGACTACATTCCCCGAAAGGCATCGCGGGCAACTCGGAGCCAATCAGGAGCGAGAAGGAGGGCGAAGCCGGCCAAAAGGCTCTGTCTGAGCTGGGCTGGGCGTGGTCGACCAGCTGGCCAGCAGGGGGCGCTCGCGAGAGGCGGGAAAGCCGGTGGCTCCGGGACATTAGGGGAGCGTGGAGTACAGGTTTCCCCGCGCTCATTCGCTTCTCGGTCATTCATACGCACGCACATGTTTATTTACTCACTCATGAATACAGCATCGAACATTTAATTTTCCTTCCTTCCTTCCACCCTCGACACCCTAAATACAAAGTCTAAACTTGCTTTACGTTGCCTAAGCCCTTAGTCGTCTGACCTCGCATCTTTCCAATGTCCCTGTGAGTAAAACCTCTGGGGTTGGGGGATTTAAGAATTTGCACTGTCCCAGACTGATGAAGAATTTCCCAACGGTGACAGCAGAGCACCAGACCCCGTGGGGGGCCCTCCTGAGGCTGGGGAGCCCCAGCCTGCACGCACGGGTCCACACCTAGGAATCCAGAACCTCACCTCCGAAGCCGGAACTTTCACCCAACTCTCCTCCGACTCCACTTTTTGCCGCCTGCCCCAAGATTGCTGAGAATTATGGGAAAGATATGGGAAGATGTTGGCCTGCTCAGGAGGGTTCGAGGGAACGTGGGGTGCTCTCTCACCTCCCGAGTTTTGCAGGTGCTGTTCCCTCTTCCTGAAACACTGTTCCACACCCTATTGACTTGGCTGCCAAATGGTCCTTCTTCAGGTATCGGCTGAGACTTCAAGTCTTCCTGTGTGAGTCCCTGACCGGGTGCTCCCTGGGTGCCCTCCCCGGCACCATTGATGATCTTCTGGAATCTTAGGGAAATGCACTGGTCACCTCAAGCTACTATAACAAATACAGACAGGGTGGCTGCATTAGTCAGAGAAATAGAACCCAAAGATATATG
Source organism: Procyon lotor (assembly GCA_028646535.1). NCBI lineage: Eukaryota > Metazoa > Chordata > Mammalia > Carnivora > Procyonidae > Procyon > Procyon lotor. The sequence continues at coordinate 1,962,092 of CM053603.1, forward strand.
TCCTACACACACACACACACACGGGATTGGCTCACAAAATTATGGAGGCCAAGAAGTCCCCTGGTTGGCCATCAGCAAATTGGAGACCCAGGAGAGATAGTGGTGTGATTCAGTCCGAGGCCAAAGGCCCGAGAACCAGGAGCTCCAATTCCTGAGAGGGGGATGGCCCAGCTCCAGAAGGGAGAGCGAATTCTCCCTCCCTCCGCCTTTTCGTTCTGTGCAGACCCTCAACCAGATTGGATGCGGCCCACCCTCATGGGTGAGGGCATCTTGTTCACTCAGTTGGCTGAGTCCAACGCTCATCTCTTCCAGACATGCCCTCAGAGACGTGCCCAGAATGGTGGGTTACCTGTGATCTCGGCATCTCGTTGTAGCTCAGCCGAGTTGACACATAAAACTAACCATCCCAGTGGCTTGAACGACGCACATTTATTTCCCACAGTTTTGGAGGCTAGAAGTAGGAGATCAGGGCACCAGCGTGGCCGTGGATGCCACCTTCCCAGTGTGTGGTCATATGAAGGAGAGAGGGCTCTCGTCTCTTTGGCCCCTGATAAGGGCACTAATCCCACCATGGGGGCCCCACCTGCGTGATCTCATCTAACCCCAACTGCCTCTCAAAAGCCCCACCTCCAGGAGCCATCCCATTGGTGTTAGAGTTACACCTATGGATTTAAGGGACACACACATTGAGCACACAGCACACTCCAATATGGCTTCCTGAGATTCAAGGTCTGTTAATGGAATTTCTCGATTGCTGCACATAAAGGAGGGAAGATATATCAAAGCTCCAAGGAGAGAGGGATGAGGACAGAACCCCTTGCACGGGGTTGGTGAGGTGAGTTTCTTCCAGAGATGGGAGCAAGTGTAAATGTGGGAGCTAGAGGCAAAAGCAGCTGTGAATGTCTGTGGGTTCACAAGTGGTGGGACGCGGATTCGAACCCAACTCCTCAAGCTCCAGGCAGGACCTGTTCCCTTAGTCACAGCACTGTAGGTCCCAGCAAGCTGTGATATCTTTTATGCCATTGACTGGACTTAGTTTCTGCAGTCTTTCTTGTTATATAAATGTTATATATTCTCTACAGAAAAAAAAAACAAAAAAAACAAAAAAACCAAAAACCAAAACCAAAAAAACTCCCCCAAAGACAAAACAAAAAAACATCAAAAACAAGTCAGGAAATGCAGACAAGCCAATGAGAGAGAAAAACTGTGAAAACCCTACCCCCCAGCCAGAAACAAAACTGTGATTGATCTACAAATATTTCTTTCTTATTCTTCTTAGGACTTTATTTTAGGTGTTATCTCCATCCAACATGGGGCTCAAACTCACTACCTTGAGATCAAGGATGACTCTACCAACTGAGCCACCCAGGCGCCCTGACCTATAAACATTTCTTTCCTCTGTTCAGTGCACATATCTGAATTTCCTTCACTCTTAACTGTCACTAGTTGTTGAAAACAACACCTTGGGGCGCCTGGGTGGCTCAGTCGTTAAGCGTCTGCCTTCAGCTCAGGTCATGACTCCGGGGTCCTTGGATCGAGCCCCACATCATGCTCTCTGTTCATCAGGGCAACCTGTGTCTCCCTCTCCCACTCCCCCTGCTTGTGTTCCCTCCCTTGCTGTCTCTCTTTCGCTGTCCAAAACAAAAAACAAAACAAAACAAAAAAACTTAAAAAAAGAAAAACAATTACCTTGAATTCAGAGGCAAAAGAAACAACCCTGCCTGCTCCTCCCAGCAGGGACTCTGCTTCTCCTTCTGATCTTCCCCCTCTCATGCTCTGTCTCTCTCATTCTCTCGCTCTCAAATAAATGAGATCTTAAAAAAAAAAAAAAACCAAAACCAAAAAAACACCCATAAAACCAAAAAGCACCCCACGCCACGCTAAACAAACACATGGCTTTAAGTGAGACAGGTTTTTTTCTGATTCCTGAAACAATAAAAGATGGAAAAGTGGGGGCACCTGGGTGGCTCAGTGGGTTAAAGCCTCTGCCTTCAGCTCAGGTCATGATCTCAGAGTCCCGAGATCGAGCCCCGCATCGGGCTCTCTGCTCAGCGGAGAGCCTGCCTCTCCCTCTCTCTCTGCCTACTTGTATCTGTATCTCTCTCTCTCTCTCTCTCTCTCGCTGTCAAATAAGTAAATAAATAAATCTTAAAAAAAAAAAAAAGATGGAAAAGTGGTCTTTTGGGAGATCAAGAAAATATGGGTGTTACCTTACCTGCTTTTTCGAACTTAGCCTTAGAGCTTGAGGATTTTACCATTCATTCCACAGGTACCACATTTTATGTAGGCAGCCTCCTACCGGTGGACATTTGTCGGGTGCCCACTACCTGCGTCTCTGGGCATCAGGGGTATGATAGTGAACAAGACAAACAAAACTCTGGGCCTCGGCAGAGCTGATATTCAAATAACATGGATTTTTCCAGCAGTATTTTTAGTACAGTCTAGTATTCCACAGTTTGGAAATACGCTGTGATTTACGTAGGTAATTCCCGCCGCTATCAAAACCCCCACTAGCTGCATACTTGTAGCCAAATACTTCTGTGTTTTATTTTTTAAATTGGAACAAAATACACATAACATAAAATTAACCTTTTGACCATTTTTTAAAAAAAGATTTATTTATTTGACAGAGAGAGATCACAAGTAGGCAGAGAGAGAGAGAGAGAGAAAGCAGGCTCCCCACTGAGCAGAAAGCCTGATGTGGGGCTCGATCCCAGGACCCTGAGATCATGACCTGAGCCGAAGGCAGAGGCTTTAACCCACTGAGCCCCCCAGGCGCCCCCCCTTTTGACCATTTTTAAATGCACAGCTCGGCGGCATGAAGCACACTCACACTGTCCTGCAGCCAGCCCCATCCGCCATCTCCAGAACTTTCCATCTCCCCATACAGAGACTCTGTTCCCACGAAGCACGGACTCCCCACCCCCGCCCCAGTCCCAGCTCCCACTGTCTCCTCTGTGTGTGGACGGACTCCTCTGGGGACCCCCCTGGGAGTGGGGTCCTGCGGGATGGGTCCTTCTGGGTCTGAGCCTGGTGTCCTCGGGGTCCCTCTGCGTTGTGGCTGGTGTTCGGGACATCTGTAACCCACTTCCTGTCTGGAAGTGGACATTCACATAAATGGAATCACATAACGTGGTCTTTTGGGTCTGGTTCTCTCACTGAGCGTCCTGTGCTCATAGTCCAGCCATGTTGCAGATTCAATCTTCTTTAAGCCACTACAATTCTGGATTCTCTGACCCACGTTGGGGGTGCATCCTAACTTATCCACTCTTCGGGGATAAGTTCAGTAATCTGGGCATGAGAAAGTGGAGAGATTTGGGGGAACCCCAGTTCCCGGAGCTCCCCGAGCTGCGCTCTGCCCTAGAGCAGACTGAGGACATATCCACAGCAACTTCCGGTTTCGCTGGCCCCTGCTCCCAACTGTGGATGAGGACCTCAGGCTTCCCTCCAGGCTGGGCTGGAGCCCCCGAGTACCAGCTTCCAAGAGCTGACTGTTACATTTTCAGGATTTTTGACAACTAGATGTTAAACTCAGCCAGTATTGAAAAGGAAATTATAGGTATCTAAAAGTTAACAAATCATCTAAAGAGAAAGCTGATAAATCCTGAACCACATCCCCTCCTCATTAATACACGTTGCTATTAGGCACATGCTCCAGGTGGTTCGTACCTCCTGCCTTTACACTGTGGAAATGCTGGGTGATGGTGTGACCCTGCGCATCCTCTCCCAGTTTCCTGCTCTGTGACTCCACAACCAACCCCCCCCACCCCCGGCCCCCACCCCTCAAACTGGCCATCATCCGTGGTGGAAGTATCTACCATCTGGAAATGAGCTGATGATAAAAATCAGCAACCCTGGGGCGCCTGGGGGGCTCAGTCGTTAAGCATCCCCCTTCAGCTCAGGTCATGGTCCCAGGATCCTGGGATCGAACCCTGCATCGGGCTCCTGGCTTGGCAGGAAGCCTGCTTCTCCCTTTCCCACTCCTCCTACTTGTGTTCCTTCTCTCTCTCTCTCTCTCTGTCAAATAAATAAATAATATCTTTAAAAAAAAATCAGCAACCCTTCCCCCGGAGACTCCCTGACTTTGCTCTGTCTCCCCCCACCCACATCACACAGACCACTGTGCACCCTAACCTACTACACAATTTATATATTTCGGAGTCTGCCCATTGCAATGTCGCGATTTCTGTCTGAGCTCAATGCAGGCCCTCCACCCTTGATGTCCAATGGATAAAGGGGTCCTTCCAGGAAGAGCATCTTAACCACAGCACCTCCCTGCCTGCGAATGATGCTGGCAGAAAAAACAATAACAATAATTAATTAATTAATTAATTAATTAATTAATAAAAATAAAAAATCCCTAACTCCAGAATCTGGTGTCAGTGGGGGAGGCTGGTGAGAAATTATATCAATAACCATATTCATTTGCTAGTCCTGTGTTACTGGCTGAACGTTCCCCCCTCCGCATTCAGGTGCTGAAATCCTAACCTAACCTTTTGCCAGGGCAATAGTGTCGGGAGGTGGGGCCTCTGGGAGGGGCTTAGGCCATGGGGGCGGAGCCTCCACGGTAGCGCAGAGCGCCCTTAGGGAGAGGCCCCAGAGAGCGCGCTGCCCCTTCCTCCGTGCGACCGCGCACAGTGAGAAGTCGACCGTCCAGGATCCAAGAAGAGGGCCCTCCCCCAACCATGCTGATTTTGGACCTCCCAGACTCACAAACTGTAAGAAATAGATATCTGTAGTTTATAGGCTACCCAGACAGACTGCAGTAACAAAATAGCACAGGTGGGGGCGAGGTGCGGGGATGAGTGAGGGGGACGCTTGCGACAGAAATGCATTCTGGAAGCTGGAAGTCAGAGACCAAGGTATCAGCAGGGCTGGTGCTAGGTGGTCACACCATCACCCGGCATTCCCACAGCGTAAAGGCAGGAGGTACGAACCACCTGGAGCATGTGCCTAATAGCAACGTGTATTAATGAGGAGGGGATGTGGTTCAGGATTTATCAGCTTTCTTTTTAGATGATTTGTTAACTTTTAGATACCTATAATTTCCTTTTCAATACTGGCTGAGTTTAACATCTAGTTGTCAAAAATCCTGAATCCTGAATCAGTCCTGAGGCCTGACTTCCCCACCCTCTTCCAGGCCAGTCATCCATTGGCTGCCCCTACCCTCCCGTAAGGGAAGAACCCACCACCACCACCACCGGCTGAGACCTGCCCGAATTCCACACATGCAGAATCCATGAGGTACAAGAAAACGATGATTATTTCCAGCACGTGTGGAAAGAGCTAGTGATGCAGTGATCAGGACAGGAACAGTGACAAATGTGGCTCGGGCTTGAATTTGCATGTCTATAATTACAACCCAAATCACACAGCTCCCCGAGAGTTTGTTTACTATGTCTGTCTCCTCCCTGGGGAAATCTGCCACGGTTTAGTTCCAAAGAAACAGTCTCACCGAGTCCCTGGAGGGAGTCGGCAGATTTCTGTTGCTGAGCACAGCCTGTGCTCCATTCATCCCTTGGGCTGCGCTTACTGGGTGGGCCACCTACTCTGTGCGGGGTCACGAGCAGTGAACTAGCCAAACACCCTTCTCAAGAGCCCGGAATCTGGCAGAGGGCCATCACTCAAGTCCCGCTGTGGGCGTGGTTAGGGATGCGGGAGCCCTGGGATGCTGGCCTGGGAGGGAGGGAGGAGATGATGCTTCTGTCACAGACACGGGTTTTCCAGGTGTCTTGTTGCAAGAAGTCGTGTTGCACATCATTCTAGTTATCCAGTTATCTTTTGGCTTAACAAACCACCCCAAGCTTAGTGACGTCTGCGGACTGCCTCGTGTCCTCCCGAAATCCTTATGTAGAAGCCCCAAACCTCAGTGTGACCGGATCTGGGGATGGCCTGTAGGAGGTAACCCCCAGCCTTGGATGTCACATCAACTTGTTGGGAGATAGACAATAAGTCTGGTCCGCTTCAAGGGAAGGGATTTGTGGGAGTGGGAAGACACCCTCACACACACGCTCTGTCAAAGAATAAAAATTTTTTTAAAAAAGAAAGAAACGGTCCTCCAATCTCAGCAGAAATGTTGAGTAGCGAGAGTGTATGCTTCCTCATGACCACAAGCAAGAGAGAAATTCTTCTTTGTCTTTGTAACTTTTTAAATTGAAATAAGTCACCCATGTTAAAGTAGACAATGGCACATTAAAATGACTATCTTGAAATGTATAATTCGGGGACATTTAGAACATTCACAATGTCACGCAACCATGACCTCTAGTTCCAAAATATTTCCATCCGTCTGAAAGGAATCCGCATCCCCATTAGCAGTCCCTACCCCCCTTCTCTGGCTTTGCCCGTTTTGGAGGATTCATGAAATGGAATCATGTACCTTGTGGCCTTTTGTATCTGGCTTCCCTCACTGAGCATCAGGCTTCTAAGACTCATCTACATTGTATCATGATTCAGTGCTTCCTGCATTTTTATGGCCAAATAATATTCCAGTGTAAGAATGGACCACATTTTGCTTATCCATTCATCCGGGTTTTTTTTTTAAGATTTTATTTATTTATTTGACAGACAGAGAGAGGTCACAAGTAGCGGAGAGGCAGGCAGAGAGAGAGGGGGAAGCAGGCTCCCTGCTGAGCAGAGAGCCCGATGCGGGGCTCGATCCCAGGACCCTGAGATCATGACCTGAGCCGAAGGCAGAGGCTTTAACCCACGGAGCCACCCAGGCACCTCCATTCATCTGTTGATGGACATATGTGTGGTTTCCACCTTCTGTCGATTGCGAGTGCTGCAATGAACATTGGTTTTTAAGTATTAGTTTGAGTCCCTGTTTTCAGTCCTTTGGGGTATAAACCAGGGTGTGGAATTGCTGGGTCACATGCTAATTCTATGTTTAACTTTTTGAGGAACCACCCAACTGTTTTCCTGTATCTGTGATTTAAAAAAGAACAGCTTTATTGAGGTAATCTTGGTATATAGTAAACTATGCATATTTAAACTGCACAATCATGCCATCCATGGATAAAGATTTTTTCTTTACTTTGTTCCAAAGTAGATGCCTTTGTTTCCTTTTCTCACTGCCCCTGGGTAGAACCTCCAGCTCACTGTTGGGCAGGAATTGGTGGATGGACAGGCCTGTTTTATTCCCGGTTTTGACGGGGAGGCAGCTAGTCTTGTACCGTGAAGTGTAATGTTCAGTGTGAGTTTTCGTAGGTATCCTTTATTGGGTCAAGAAAATTCCCCTCTATTACTCTTATCCTGAGACTGTAAACAAATTAAGAATAGGTGCTAGATTTTGTCAAATACTCTTTCTGCATTTATTGAGATGAGCGTGTGGTTTTCTTTCCATTGTTAATGACATGGAAAGATTGACACAAATCCAGTCCATTCATGGCGAAGGACATGGGTTGATTTTCCAATGTTGAACCCACCCTTGTATTGTCTGTAACTTCTTATTTTGACATAATGTCCAGCCTGTAGAAAAGTTGCAAGGAGAGGAAAAGTATTTTTGCATATCCTTGACCCAGCTTCCTCAATTGTTGGCACTCTGTCACTTTTCACTTTATCTTTGTCTCTCTAATAGTATACGTACGTACTATTATATAGTCTACTTGTATGGATTCTTGTCTATAGATCATACAGCTATCATATATAAGCATATAAATATGATACATAAGCATCTAAGATAATATATATTTATATTATAATTTATAGCAAAGCATAAGGTTTTATAAGTAATATATTACATAATTGTAGAAAATATACAGAATAATACAGAACATATAAAGTATATTATAAATTCATATGACATAAAATAAAATGTAATGCATTTGTACATAGCCATATATATGTACACATACATATATACACACTATATACATATATAGTTTATATATATGTATATGTATTTTTTTTTCTGAACAATTTGAATAAGGTCTTGACCAGTTTCACTCTTAAGTACTTTGGTGGACATTTCCTAAGAAAAAGGACATTCTCTGACACAATCATAGTTCAGTGATCAAAATTGGATTTATCGCTGGGTCTGAACCAGGTGGGCTATGAGGATGAATTTTCCTCCAACTACTTCCTTCTTTGCTGTCTGTTAAATCTCTCTTCTCCGCCCTGAGGAGCACACACCATGACCTGTGTAGCCACTTGTAGCTAAAAGGTCTTGCCCCGTCTGGCCCCAGGAGCAGCTTCCATCTCAGAACGATCTCCGTCCTCTCCTTGGCTTCCTTGGGGCCAAGTAATCCAGGGCCGGTATTGGCACAGAAGCCCCTGGGACACCCTCTCTGTGCCCTGTCCCTCCTGGCTGGCTTTGCACCTGTGCCTGGCCTGTGCCTCTTCGGTCCATCCCTCCCTCATCTGGCCGGGGCGGGCAGAGAGCAGGAGCTCAGAGTGCACCTGCGGGTGTGAGCGCTGACCACCCACACGGGTGCCCTCCCTGCTCTCGATTGGGCACAGGCTGGGCTCCGGGGATCCAGAAGAGCAGGGACAGAAGGGAATAGATTCCAGAGCCAGATGTGGGTCGGGGAGGAAACTCAGCCATCTCCTGTGATGCTGCCCGCCAGTTGTCATGGAAACCAAAACCGCTCTCTTTTGAAGGACCCATTAAGGGACGGGATGTAATCAACTCTCTCTTGGGTGGACCCCCACCCTCCCTGGTGGGAGGCAACCATCCTCGGGGCCAATAGGAAATACAGGCCCTGGATAACGCAGCGTCGGAATCCTCCCTCACCATCCCTCCCCAGGCTTGGCTGCAGGTGACTCGCTGGGTGACCACAGGTCTGCTTCTGTTTGCATCTCAACATGTGCCCTCCCCCAACCCCCACTGGTGGAAAGGGCAGAGGGAGACACATGGCCACATTGTGTCTGAGTATCAGACTATGGAAGGGGCATAAGGTAATGGCTCAACACTAAGACTCCGGCTGAAAACTGCCCACAACTCAAATCCCAGCTCTGTCATCCAGCTGTGCAGAGGTGAGGAACCTGCTCCTCTCTGGCCCTTGGTTTCTTCTCCCACAAGATGGATTTTAATAATAGTACCTACTTCATAGGAGTTATTGTACCTGAAGTTGTTAAAGCAGCACCTGGATAAAGGAAATGTGGTATAGTCGTGCAATGGAATATTATTTGGCCATAAAAAAGGAAAGAAGCACTCACTCTTGATACAATATAGATGAAGATAGGCACGTTATGCTCAGGGAGAGAAGCCAAACACAAAAGACCACAGAGCATGATATTATTTATATGAAATATTCAGAATAGGCAAATATATAGAGACAAAATAGGTAAGTAGTTGTCAGGAGCTGGGGGGAAGGAGCCTGGGAAGTGACTGCTTAAGGGAATGGGGTTCCTTTTGGGGTGATGGAATGTTCTGGAAGTAGGTAGTGGTGATGGTCGCAGAACACTGTGGATGTACTAAATGGCACCAAATTGCCACTTCAAGAGGGTTAAAATGCAAATTTTATGTTACGGGCATTTGTTTTACAAGATTTATTTTGTTTTTTAATTTTTAAGAGATTTCATTTATTCATTTGAGAGAGACACAGAGTGAGAGGGCACAAGCGAGATGAGGGGCCGAGGGAGAAGCAGACTTCCCGCTGAGCAGGGAGCCCGATGAGGGGCTGGATCCCAGGACTCCAGGATCATAACTGGAGCCTAAGGCAGACATTCAACCGACTGAGCCACCCAGGTGCCCCTACAAGACTTATTTTGATGACAGGACACAACACAGTGACACTTGGGGAGATGAAGGGTAGAATGCTTTGCTACCTGGAGTTCTGAATAAGAAAAGGGTGTGCACTGGGGGGCAGGTGGACAGCAAGCTGGAGGTATAGGGGACGACTTATATGTGGCAAGCTATGTGAGGTTAGCTAGATTTCCTGGGCTCCTTGGGATTGGCTAATTTGTATAACTTCCTGGGCTCCTGGACAATGGGGCTGTCCCTAGTTACCTGATTCCCAACCCTGGGGCAATCCAAGCAGGTGCATAGTGTCCTTTGAACACGAGAACTGATAGAGAAGAGGTCCAGGCATGGATTTCATAAGCTGTTCAAGAGGAACTGCTCAAGAGGCCTCTAGCCTGAGGCTTGCCTACTCTTCCTTCTTCCTTGTCCATCTATCTATCAATCCATTATTTATCCACCTTTGTACTTTTCTTTCTATCTCTCCACCTACTTCTCTGTCATTGTTACCATTGTCCTCATTACAATTTTTTTTTTTTAAGATTTTTTATTTATTTGACAGAGAGAAACACAGCGAGAGAGGGAACACAAGCAGAGGGAATGGTAGCGGGAGAAGCAGGCTTCCCGCAGAGCAGGGAGCCCGATGCGGGGCTCGATCCCAGGACCCTGGGATCTGACCTGGACCAAAGGCAGACGCTTAACGACTGAGCCATCCAGGCGCCCCTCCTCATTACAATTTATTGAGCACTTACTATGTACCAGGCATGGTGTCACCCATGAACACACTCAATCTTCTTGATTTTCACAACGGCCTGAAGAGAGAAGCCATAATCATCACCATTTTTATGGATAAGGAAGCTGCATGGAGGGGAAGCTCTCGCCCAATGTCACTGTTCATTGCTCTTCACCTCCTTGCCCCACTGACCCATGAAAAGGTCTCTAATCCCATCACAGGACTAGATGGTACCTTCCTTGGGTACCTTCTTTGCCTGGTGCTCTCCAAAACATACTATAATGCCAAGAAACAATCATATGCCAAAAGTTGGCTAATTTTAATTTTCAACCCAGTAGTGCTCTGAGGGCAGGGTCTCACATGCTTCCCATGAGTATCTGAGGCACTTCATTCCTGCAACATTACTTAAGTGGATAACCCCATATGGCAAACTCTTCATTTTCCCATGGGTGCTTTTTGCTTTCAGAACTGTGTTGTGTCCACTGTTGGCTGGATTATCTGTTTTGTTTTTTGTTTGTTTGTTTGTTTGTTTTTGGTTCCATCCTTGTCTGTTTCTCCAGGGTCTTGAAGCAGCAGCCAGGATATGGGTGTCTCTTTTAGGCAGATCTGTTGTGTTGCCCATTCATATGCCTTTCCTCTTCAGGAGCTTACAACTCTATTTTGATATATGAGCCTGGAGATACAGGCTTACGGGAGGTCTCAGTTGGAAACTGGCTTGGAAAACGTGGATGACATTGGATGGATTTCCAGCCGTTATATGAAATATGTGTAGCATAGATTGCTAGCTCTCCTCAGCAAATGTTCTCTCCTTCTCTCTTGGAGCACCAGAAGCCTCGGTTTTTAGCTGACCAGATCTGGCCTCAGAAAATAGAAACAATATTCCAATAAATCATGCCCCATATTGGACCATGCGGGCGAGTGTGACAGGAGAGTCAGCAATGATGTAGCAGGAGCCTGGGCCCAGCCATCATGAGGTACCAAGCCATCCCTGAACTGCATGTACCCAGACAATTATGTGACATAAAATAAATGTATTAAATGTTTTTTTTTAAGATTTTTTTTAAGATTTTATTTATTTGACAGAGAGAAACACAGCGAGAGAGGGAGCACAAGCAGAGGGAATGGTAGTGGGAGAAGCAGGCCTCCCACAGAGCAGGGAGCCCGATGCAGGGCTCGATCCCAGGACTCTGGGATCATGACCTGAGCCGAAGGCAGCCGCTTAACAACTGAGCCACCCAGGTGCCCCAAAAGTTTTTTTTTTTTTTTATCAGAAAGTTAACTTGGATTTTTCATATAGTAACAATGCACAGATTTTTTTTTTTTTTTTAGGGACTACTTCTTCTCCTCCTCCTCCTCCTCCTCCTTCTTCTTCGTCTTCTTTTTTTTTTTAAAGATTTTACTTATTTATTTGATACAGAGAGAGATCACAAGAAGGCAGAGAGTCAGGCAGAGAGAGAGGGGGAAGCAGGCTCCCCGCTGAGCAGAGAGCCCGATGTGGGGCTCGATCCCAGGACCCTGAGATCATGACCTGAGCCAAAGGCAGAGGCTTTAACCCACTGAGCCACCCAGGTGCCCCAACAATGCACAGATCTTAATTAAGTGCATAGATCAATGATTTTTGGTGACTGTATATAGTCAATAATCAAGCTAGGTAACATTTTCAGAACCCCGGACAGTTCCCAGAACCTCTCTGATGGATTCCTACCACCCTCCCCCGGGCATTCAAAGCTCTGACGACTTCCCCTCCCCCCCTCCTCCTTTTCCTCCTTCTTTTTAAAGGTAATCTCTACACCCAACGTGGAGTCTCGATCTCAGGCCCCGAGATCCAGAGTCACATGCTTTGCCAAATGAGCCAGACAGGTAACCCAGCCCAATGTTCTGATTTCTATCAGTATAGATTAGTTTTGCCCATTGTTCAGTGTCATATAAATGGAATTATGAATATGTGTTCAAACTCCTTTTGTTCAGCATGACTTTTCTAGTTCTCTATGCTGCTGTTTGTATCATTAGTTTGTTTCTTTGTTTTCCCCCTGAGTAGCCCATGGTGTGGACATACTATTATTTGTTTATCCACTCACCAGTTGGTTTTGGGTTATTATGAATAAAACTCTTAAGGCTGTTTCTGTAAAATTCATTCTGTGGAAATACATATTCATTTCTCTTCTGCATAAACCCAAGCATGGAATTGCTGAGCCAAAGGGGAAAAATTAATTTCCATTGTGTTTAAGAACTGTTATTTTGAATCTATCAGAGTAACTGTAGTACATCCCTGTATATCAGTTTTCCATGCTTCTTTGCCTCATTCTCTGGTCCTTTGACTCCTACTCTGTAGGACCATCTTCCTAATAAACCACACTGCCTTGAGTCTCTATTTTCACGGATTCCCAAATTAAGATAAGTGGATACTGATCATATGTAATAAGATACCTCAATGGGTTGTACCTTCAGTCCACAAGCAACTCTGTGGGTCCTGGTTCATGTTTATAGGTGCATATGGCCTCCATGCTTCCATGTCTGGAGAAAGTAATGGGGCTGAGACACCAGCTTTCATATATCAACTGAATAGTTGCTGGCTACTAGCAATTAGCTGGGGATGAGGGGGTATGAAGATAAAACTCATGAGATTAACTGAGATGTTTCCCCAGAGGTCTTTGGTGGGGGACATAAATGGTTGGTGGAGTCTTTTTTTAAAAAGACTTATTTATTTCAGAGAGAGAGAGAGTGTACAAGCAGGGGGAGGGGCAGAGGGAGAGAATCTTAAGCAGACTCTCCACTGAGTGGGAAGCCTGATACCAGGCTTGATCTCACAACCCTGAGATCATCACCTGAGTTGAAATCAAGAGTAAGCTGCTTAACTGACCCAGCCACCCAGGAGCCCCTGGTGGGGTCTCTTTTAATCAAAGGAAGAATTCCCTAAGAATCAGTGGAGAAACTGATCAAAATGCAGATTTCTGGATCTCCCTCCTCTCTGCTTGTTGAAATTGGGAGGAACCTGGGAATCTGCATTCTCATATTAAAGTTGGAGAATGCAGGTAACAGGCGGTCTTGAGTGGGCTAGTTGTTCGGTTTGGTGTAGCTGGTGGGACAATGATAGGCAATTACTCTCAGCAGGGAGGTGCCAGATCGTGCAGGCAGTGTGAGGATATTTGGATTTTATCCTGCATATAACGGGAGTCTTGGAACAGTTGAAGGCAAAGCCAGGACTTGATCGGGTTTGTGTTCTTTTTGTTGTTGTTGTTGTTCGGATTTGTGTTCTACAAGACTCTTTAATGTATGTGGAGAATGAGTTGGCTGTGTGTGTATTGGGGGAGGAGGGAAGGGACCACAAGATAACCAAAAATGGTGGAGGCAGGGGGCTGGAGAAGAGGATGGATTTAACCAGAATGACTTAACCTTGGGGGAATTAGGGGAAGAGGATTGGTGGATATGAGGAGGGGAGGGTCTCTGGGATGTACGTCCCCACATTTTTAAAAAAGATTTTATTGGGGCACCTGGGTGGCTCAGTCGTTGGGCGTCTGCCTTCGGCCCAGGTCAGATCCCAGGGGCCTGGGATCGAGCCCCGCATTGGGCTCTCAGCTCTGCAGGAAGCCTGCTTCTCCCACTACCAGTCCCTCTGCTTGTGTTACCTCTCTCGCTGTGTTTCTCTCTGTCAAATAAATAAAAATCTTTAAAAAAAAGATTTTATTAATTTATTTGACAGAGAGAGATCACAAGTAGGCAGAGAGGCAGGCAGAGGGAGAGGGGGAAGCAGGCTCCCTGCTGAACAGATAGTCCAATGCAGGGCTCCATCCCAGGACCCTGAGATCAGGACCTGAGCTGAAGGTAGAAGCTTAACCCAATGAGCCACCCATGTCCCCACATTGATGGGGACATGGAAGGAGGGGCAAACTGGCAGTTGGGTGCATTGTGTGTTCAATTTGGAATGATGAATTGGGAGTAAGTATGAGACACTCAGGGAGACATTCACGGAACTACCAGGGCAGAATCTCCTCTTTCACTGAGGTCTCTAACTGGGGGAGGGCAGTATCTGGGTGTTTTTTTCCTATCCAAAAGCTCTCCCATTCCAAGAGGGTGATTCTAAATATACCAGAAAATCTCTCACAATTAGCCTTAACCCAGACATTGAACCCCCTCTCTCCACCCCATTCATGAAACGCCTTTGGCATTTCAGTGTCTTGTAATTGTATTTTCTCTGCTTGTTAATGGACCCACTGAGGCAGTACTCCTGGGAGAGAGAAAGATTTCATTTGTCTAGGGCTGAAGAGGGAGACAGGGGTTGCCGGAGCTAATGAGGAATCAATGCCTCGTAATTGCTAATTAAATGAGCCTGGCTCTCTCCTGGGGCTATTAGTTAGCTGGCTGGCCCTTGAGTGTCCACAAATTTAATTATACTCCCCAATAAACACCTGCAGCAACCATCACCCTATGGTATCTCTGTGGGCGAGACCAAGGAGAAGCAGGATCTTTATGTGTGTGCTGAAGCCATCAATTCACTTATTGATTGACGTATTGGTTTAGTCTCCAATGCCTTTATTGATTTGACAAATGTTTATTATTGAGCACCTGCTGTGTGCCAGGTCCCAAATTGGGTGCTGGGGACACAGCAGTGAAAATACAAACACCATCTCTACTTTCACGGAGCCCACAGTGTAATGGGGGACACAGCCAGTCCTGCAGACAGTTAACACAAAAATAACTGAGGTGCTGGAGAGAAGCTCTCCCAGGTCTGTGAGAATGTATGATATAGACTTGACATGGGGAGGGGGTGGTGTGAGGCAACAAGGAAAACTTTCCTCAAGGACATGAAACTTGGATACGAATAGAGCGAGCAGTGAGGTGCTGTGAGGGCAGAGCTTTCCAAGCTGAGGGAACGGCAAACGCTCTAAGCTTGCTGTGGGGTTTGTGACTTGACTAGCATGTCAGAGGGAATTGAGGGTGAGTCCTGTTGAGGTCACAGCTCACCTAGCAGGCACAAATTTACATTTGTCCTATAACTGGTCCATGGAACTGAATGCAGGATGGGGGGGGGTTACAATAACATTCCTGGAATTGTTGTTGAGAAGTCTCCAAAGAATTCTGCTCGAGGGAAGCCTTCAAATGCCATTCCTTCATCGATCGCCCCAGGAAAGTGTAGTAAGATGGTTATGGACCCCGGGTTCCGAGTCAGATACATTGTATTTCCTGGCTTGTGGGGTGTGCAAATGACATGACCAATACCATGGATGACACACTGCTCTGTGTTTATGGGGTGCATGCCCCTGTTTTATTCCCTCCCTTATCCTTGTGCCCTGGAATTAGGCAGCCCTCCCTGTGGATGTAAGTTGTTCTTCGTTGATGCCCTGTCCCCCATGCTTGCTTGTCCATCTCAGACGGAGGCCGACGGGAGTCTACGCTATGAGGAAGCTGTGACTTGTTGTCATAGTACATCAGAACAACAAAATCACTAGTCTTCCACACAGCACTAGACCACAACCACTGCAGTCTTCTTTGCCACCCTCTGCCCCACATCTGAGACCCCTCACACCCCCAGCTCTTTTCCCTCACCGGAGCCAAGCCATAACATTCCATCTTCCTGCTTCTCCACTTTTCCGTTCCTGGTCCCCCTGGAGAGAGGCAGGGTCTGATCCCCAAGGGCCCAACTCCCACCCAGGCATGTCAGAAACATGGAATTCGGAGTTGGACAGATGTGGGGTTGGCTTGCAGCTTCAATCACCTTTCGGCTGGTTCTATCTCTGCCACTCTCTGGGTCTCAGTTTCCTCAAGTGTCACCTGGGTGTAATAACACCCATGTCCGGGGTGGAAGACGGCATTTAATGTATATAAAACCCTCGGCACGAAGCTTCTACAGAAGTCTGGGAAGAGCACAGCAACGTCACCGTGACAGGCGCGCGTTCCCCCACAGTCCTACCGATTGGCCATCTCACCTGTCGGGAATTGCAGATTTCTGTGTGCGGTTTCATTTCGCCTGCTTGATCTAGAAAACAATTCGTTGAAACATCCATTAAATGAGGGACAAGTCTCCAGAAGCGTCAGAGGTCTCAGACCACCCTCTCTTCCCCAGGCAGGGTGCGAGGTCTCCCCGGTTACCAGGGAAGCTGCCAGGTTTCCTGGTGCTGAAATGAAGTCGGCCCGCGAACCCTGCTGGAAGCTGGTCCCGAGCTCTGGTGCTGAACAGGATCGCGGCTCCCTTCCTGGACCCCGAGAGGCGCTGTCCGGAGCCTCGGTGCTGAAACAGATAGCAGTTTCCTTCCGTGGTGGTCGGACAGCTGTCCTCAGCCTCGGTGCTGAAGAAAACTTAACTTACTTCCCTCTCCCTCCTTGGCTCACCCCTCTCCCCTCTGTCCTCTGTCTTTCTGACTCGCCCCCTCCCCCAGATTTCTTGCCCTTCCGATTCTCTTCCCCGGGCGCTTCAGAATGGCAGTGGGGGAGACACGGAGAGGTCGCGACCAGGACTCATACCTGCTCCCCACCTCGTGGCTGTCCCCTGACTTACCTCCCAGGTTAGTCAACCATCAGGTTCCGCTTTCCAGACCGCCAACTTTGCCGTCTTTGTCACTTTCTTGGAAAATGTCCAGGGGCTGATCTGTAAACCAGCCCTATCCCCGGGGATCCCTCGACTTTCAGGCCACCCCTCCCCCACAGGGCAGTGGCTTTTCCTCTGTATGCCTCACCTGCTCCCAACCTTGTGGGCAGATGCAGGTGATTAGTGGCTGCCTAAGCAGGGACGTGCGCTTTTATGGGCTTTGGGGAAGGCGGGGCACCGGGAACCCGGGGAGGGGTTTCATGAGACGGCCAATGGGACTCAGCCTGGAATGCATCTCCAAAGATTACCTCATAGGCTGTGGTCTCGGCTTCAGAATAAAAGTCTGGCATCTGCCCAAAAAACGGGGCAGGGGTTTCCTGGAGTGGGGAGGAGCACTCGCTGTGATCCTCAGGGTCTTCCCACTTGACCCAAACTCCTCCCGGGTCTCTCATATCCAGCTCGGCACAGAAGCCCTCTGGCTAGTATCTGCCTCTTCCCATCTTCACCTTGTGCTGTTGCTGAATCAGGAGAGAGAAAACTAGTAAACCGAGTGGGGAAAGAACGGGGGAGGTTCCAGGTATTTAAGTTCAGTTCCACAGGAACAGAGGGCTCAGAAGAGCCGAGGGCAGAGGTGAGTTTCAAGACTAGATCTTTTGATTTCTCAGCTCAGAACCCACCTCATAACTTAGTTTATTGTTTTGCTTTACTAAGCAGGCTCTGAATCAAAAAACATACAAGCTCGAGTTCAAATCCAGACATGTCTCCTTCCTGCGGTGGGACTTTGGGCACAGGTGAACCTCTCTGTGTTTCTATTTCCTCACCTGCAAAATGATGGTAATGGTAGTAACTTCTCAGAGCATTGTGATGAGAAATTCATGATATGGTGTGGATGGATGATAGAAATAAATAACGTGGGCCAGGACTAGGGTAAGCAAGGTACCTGCCACAGGTGCAAAATTCAAGACGGCACCAAAAAAACTCAGTAATCAAGATAGACAATGTTTCAATGCAATGTTTTAATGGAATGAAAATTAGGGTGCCTGGGTGGCTCAGTGGGTTGAGGCCTCTGCCTTCGGCTCAGGTCATGATCTCAGGGTCCTGGGATCGGGCCCCACATGGGGCTCTCTGCTCAGCGGGGAGCCTGCTTCCCTCTCTCTCTCTGCCTGCCTCTCTGCCTACTTGTGATCTCTGTCAAATAAATAAATAAAATCTTTAAAAAAAAAAAAAGAAAGTTAATGTAAAAAATCTGCAATGAATAAATTACCAAAATTTTAAACAAAGATAGAATCCACATTACTGATTTTTTCCTTTTGCCCCAGGCTCTAGTGCAGCTTGGCATGGGACTAGAAATAAAGTCTAGACGTGGTAAGTTTTCCAATAATGAAGCTGTTATTATTTTCTGAGACATTCCACCCCTTTACCCAATCAACCAACTTTTGTTGTATTAGGCATGGGTAGATGACACATACATGAATTCAACAACCTAGGTTGTCTTTAAGGAAGATGAAGACATCAAAGTATAACTATACTCAAATGTAGTATTGTGACAATGGAGGGATTTGTGTCCGAGCTTGTTCTTTCCCCAGTATGAAAGTCCCCGAAAGGGGCTGCTCATTTTGTGGAAGTTGAACTCACAATGTGCTGTCTGAATATCACCATGGAGCCAGGAGCATCACATGAGACACCTAGCACTTGTCAACAAAGAGGCCCAATCCAAGGGTTAATTCCACTGATGCACTGGGGAAAGTTTCAGTGAAACCCATGGGGAGCAGGTGCAGAAGCTATATGGAATTCGGACACATAGTAGGTACTCAACAAGTCCACTGTCAAGTGTGTGATTCCAGTGAGCTCATCTGAAGTGCTCTAACTCCTGCATTCTGCTTCCCACTCAGAGAGCAGTTGTGGCTTCACAGTTCCAGAAGGAGGAACAGGGAGCTTGCTACAAAGGGAAAAAGAATAAATAGGCATGCACCCTGGAGATGACGGCCTTCTTTGTTTATGTGTTTCCTCTCTTTTCCTTTTAACCATTTTATTTATTTTTATTTTAAAAAATATGTATTTATTTTATTTGAGGGAGAGAGAGAGAGAGCACACACAGGGAGGAGAGGGAGAGGGAGAGAGAGAATCTCAAGAAGACTCCCCGCTGAGTGTGGAGCCTGACTAGGGGCTTGAAATCATGACCCTGAGATCATGATTTGAGCTGAAATCAAGAGTCAGACGCTTAACCAACTAAGCCGCCCAGGCGCCCCTAACCATTTTATTATGGGAGAAAAACATTCAACCCACAAGAAAGTTGCAAGAATCGTACGATGAACGTCCATATCACCTTTATTTAGATTCACCCATCTACTGTTAACATTTTGCCACATTTGTTTTATTTTTGTCTATTTCTTGATATATATATATATGTCTCAATCCTGTAAATTGCAAACAAAACTGCGCCTTTGTTCCTAAATACTTCAGCGTGCATCCCCCAAGATCAAGGACAGTCTCCTATGTAACCCTAATATAATGATCAACCAAGAAGTTAAAATCATTACAACACTACTGTGTGATCCCTGGCCCACATCCCAGTTCCACCAGTCATCCTAATACTGTCCCTTATGGCATTTCTTCCCAAGCTGGGATCCAAGTTAGGATTGTGCATTGCATCTCATTGTTCTGTGTTTCCCATCTCTATCACAGAGAGGTGGGCTTTGTAGTAGCAAGATGATTCTTAGACCCTAGGATTCTCCTGTCAGTCCAGGGACCAGGCTTGCTCGCTGTCCTCCGTGAGGGCGTGCACTATATACACTGTGTCTGGCCCCCCTTATTTGCAACAAGACTTTTTTAAAAGAAGATTTCTTAAGTCTCTTTCTCCTCCAGCATTCTAGAAAGACATAGATATGTGCACCCCTAAGCCTACTTTATGAATTCATTCACTCCATGAAAAAATATTTTTGAATGCCTGCTATGTGCTATGTGGGAATACAGCAGGGAACCAAACAGATGCGATTTTTGTCCTCCATTTAGTGTAAAAGACAGACAATAAGCAAGTAAACAAATAAAGGAACAAGACAATTTCACACAGCAATGACTGCTATGAAGGTAATAGATCGGGGGGGGGGGGGAATAGAGCAGGAATTTCCATCAAGGGCCAGAAAGTAAACATTTCTCAGCTTTGCAGGACAGCCAGCCTCTTGTGGCCACTCCACTCTGCTGTTGTAGCTCAAAGGCAGCCCTGGAGAATACATAAATGAATGGGTGTGGCTGCGTGCCAATAAAACTTTATTTATAAAAATAACAGCGGCTTATTTGAATCGAGGGCTGTAATTTGCTGGCCCCATGGTAGCCCGTGAGTGGCTGGTGAGAGGGACATTGTATTAGCCTGGATAGTTGGGGAAAGTCTCTCTGGGATGGGGCAGCTTAAACTGAGTCCTGAAGGGTGAGAAGGACATGGCCGGGAGGAAGTGGAAAGGGCAAGCGTCAGGCTGCAGGGAGAGTGACTGTGAAAGTCCTGGGTAGGGGTGCAGGGACTGAGGAGGGATGGGTGTGTGGGAGAATGATCAAAGGTGCAGGGGACTGGTAAGAGGTACAACCAGAGAGAGTTCTGGTCTTTAGTGCTGGGAGCGGATCATTCGGGAAAACCTTTCTTCCTTTCTCTCTTTCTCCTTGAGCTTTTTACTTTGGGCCAGGCTCCATTTCAAACCATCTACATGCCACGAATTCCTAAGGCCTTGGAGCAACCCCATAAGGTAGTTATAATTGTCCCCATTTTTAAAAAGATTTTTATTTATTTGAGAGAGAGAGAGCGCATGAGCAGGGGGAGAGGCAGAGGGAGAAGCAGATTCCCTGTTGAGCAGGGAGCCCAATGCAGGGCTCGATCCCAGGACCCTGAGATCATGACCTGAGCCAAAGGCAGACAGTTAACCGACTGAGCCACCCAGGTGCCCCTGTTGTTCCCATTTTACAGATGAGGAAATTGAGGCTCAGAGAGACTAAATGGCTCAAGGCCACCTGGAAAGCAAGTGGCACTACTGGATCTTGAGCCCAGCTCTGTCTCTTGGCTCTACAACTCATACTCCTGACCATTCCCCACCCTATCATTGTCTTCTTGGGGGATCCCCCTCGTAGGAGAGCAGAGAATGCTTTACACCTAGGATCCCAAGATTCTCTTGCCAATTCCTCTAGGCTCCGGAGCAAATGTGATAGGTACTGGATTTAGAGACATGGCAAGAGGCTCCGAGGGGTGAGGGCCCTGCTCAGAAAGTGCCATGAGAAGAGATTGGAGCTGCGAGGTGGGCCCTGGCCACCAAGACCAAAGCTCTTGTCCATTGTCCACTCTCTTCTCTGTCCCTTTCCAGAGGTCCTTCCTGAATATATAAGCTCGTACATCATTCTCTCCCCGCCACACACCTTTTTAAAACCTTTTTAAGAGGTTTTTTTTTTTTTTTAAGTCAAGTATATTGAAGTTAACTGATGCACAGTAACAGTCATATTTTTGGATGTACAGTTCTATAAATTGTGACAAATGCAGTCATGGTTCCAATGCCGTAATCAAGATACCGAACAGTTCCATCACCCCAAAAAGTTCCCTCGTGCCCCCTGTATCGTCCATCCCCTCTCCACTCCCCTAGTCCCTGGTAACTGCTGATCTGATCTCCATCATTACAGTTTTGCCTTTTCCAGAACGGCATTTAAATGGAATCACACGATGTACAGCTTTCTGTGTGTGGCTTCTTTCATTTCAGCATAATGCTTCGGACATTCATCTGTGTTGTTGTGTGTATCAGGAATTAGCTCCTTTTTATTCCTGAGTAGCATTGCATTATGTGAATGGACTACAGTTTGTTTATCTATTCACCAGTGCGGGGACATTGGGTCCAGGAACATCTCTAGATCTTGGAGATTACGAATAGAGCAGCTCTAAACATTCATGAACAGGTGTTTATGCACACAGTATGTTTTCCTTTCTCTGGGTAGATACCGAGGAGTGAGTTGGCAGCTCACACAGTAAGGGTATATTTGACTTTATAAGAAAGTGCCAAACTTATTTTCCAGAGTTGCCATGTGACTTTGCATTCCTGGGAGGGGTGGATGAGACGTTCCAATCACTCCCCGTCTTTATTAGCACTTGGCACGGTCAGCGTGTTTTTTAGTCACCTACTAAGTGGTTTGGGTCTTCTCCCTGTTTTAATACCGAAAGTAGCATTCTAGACACATTTTGTAAAACGTGTTATTTTTCATTTATTAGTATATGTAGGAGAACAAGACATAATCCTCAACAAAAAGTCTAGCTGGAGAGACAGATAGTCCCATTATAACTCAGGTTGAACAAAGCTGCTAATGGAGGAGCCTCTGGGCACTGGGGGAGCCCAGGGGAGTCACCGGCTCCAGTCCGGGTTGAGGAAGGAGGGGGTAAATCAAGGAGGGCTCCCTGGGGGAGGTGCCACCGTCTAAACTGAGACCTAGGCTGAGGAGGAGTGAGCCAGGTGAAGATGCTGGAAGTGTGTTCCTGACAGGAAGAACAGCATGGGCAAAGGCCAGGAGGAGGCTCTGGACTTGGCACATTTGGACCCAGGACCACTGGGTTGCAGAATCCTTCCTCCTCCTGCCTCCCCTGCCTGCCTTTGGGCCTGACCGATCCATTTAAACAGAGGTGGTGACCTTCCCTTGTAAACACTGGCACTTTAGGAGGCTCCCTTCCGCCTTCCAGAATAATCAGAGCTGGCATTTTTTAATCACTTGCTGCGTCCGCACTAATTTGGGCTCTGCCCTCGCCATCTTGCTGGGAATCTCAGCTTCACAGAGAGTCTCCTTTGTTCCATTTTCTCCCCTCTGGGTCCCGGGGGATCTGCAGCATTTGCCTATGTCCTAGGAGAAAGGCAGGTGCGGGTGGGCAGAAATGAATGAATCTCTTTAGAAAATGTCCCCCCTGAGACTCCCATTAGGAACAGTAGCTAATTATCTCCTGGGATAATAAGCCAGCAGTGAGTATTAATTAATAGCTCATCATGGTAGAAAAAAAGGTTTAAGAAGAAGGGTCTGGGATGATTCTTCCTCCCTGTCCTCTGCCTTACACACACACACACACACACGCGTGCGCGCACACACACACACACACACACACACACACAGCCCCTTCCTCAGCTGTTACTATAGAGACCTCTTTCCTACCACCCTCATGAGCATTTACAAATCGAGACTGCACAGATGGTGGCCTCAGCAGGCCTGTTGTTCTCTCTTCTAAGGACAATTTCTGGAGCCCTGAGGATTAAGGAAGCAGGGCTACTCTGGACAACATCTGCCTGGGGCCCCGAAACCTGACCCCCAAGCCCAGGCAGGGGGAGATTAATGGAAGCATTTACCCAGAAGGCGCAGAACACACAAACAGGAACACACACAGGTCGCCCGCCCCACCTGGGGTTTCCAGGGAATCCCTAATGAAGGTCTCAGTCCCCAACCCCCTGAATGAGAATCACAGGCACTTTTAACACTTCAGACTCTGCGAGAGGGAAGAATCTGGCAGCGTGGGTCTCGGCGTTATTACGATACATACACTAGCGTTTCCTGAGCATCTATTTTGTGCCAAGCCCTACGTATTTTATGCATAATAAGTGCATTCTGAAACTTTTCATGTATAATAATTACGATGATGCGAATGTTTTTTTTTTTTTAAGATTTTATTTATTTGACAGAGAGAAACACAGCGAGAGAGGGAACACAAGCAGGGGGAGTGGTAGCGGGAGAAGCAGGCTTCCTGCAGAGCAGGGAGCCTGATGCGGGGCTCGATCCCAGGCCCCTGGGATCTGACCTGGGCCGAAGGCAGCCGCTTAACGACTGAGCCACCCAGGTGCCCCTGAATGTTTTTTTTTTTTTTTTTTTTTTTTTTGAGCTATATGCTAAGAGTTTCATTTATCGTGTAAAGGCAAGAATCTGGCCCGTTTTAATGCCCGTGGTACTTCCCAGTGTGTAGGTTGGCTGGTCACGGAACGGAAGACTGAATGAATGATCTCAGTTGCTCTTCATAGCCATCCTGGAGTATGTTAACGGAATCCCATTTTTCAGATGTGGAAGCTGAGGCTCAGAGAGGGGGAGAGGCTGTCACCAAGGACACCCAGCAAGGAGGGGCAGAGAAGGGGTCTGAGAGGAGGTCTTCCTGTGACAGAGCCCCCATCCTCCATGTTGATGAGACCCAGAGAGGGAAAGCAACTTTGTCCAGCTCACAAAGCATGTCAGGGATCCAGGCAGGACTAGAATCCAGCTTGCCCGCCCTCTGTCCTGTGTGTTTATCTTGGGTCCTCTCTTGTGCAGCTTTACCACCAAGCGCAACAGCCTGCAAAAAACTGGGTCCCCATAGGCACTTGCAGGTGATGCCGTGAGTGTTAGGTTCGGGCCTTCCAGAATCCCCCAAAACCCTTCTCAGGCTGTGATCTGTCTCACTGCCACATCCCTCCAGGAGGCCAGGACACGGAGGGCGAAGAAGTGGGGAGAGCTGCCATTCGACACCAGAACCCCCACTTATGGTCACATTCTGTGATTGGTGCCCGTGGCCTGAGTGGGACCAGCTCCCCAGCCTCTGAAAGGTGGCTCTCGAGCTGCAGAGTCAAGGAGGAAAGCCCACTCTCTAGGTGCCTGGTTTCCACTCCAGCACCGAGTCCTGGAAGCACCTGGAAAGAACAGCAGAAAAATGTGTGCTCCCTTCTCAGCCTTCAGAGTGCTTCTCCATTACTGTCCCTCTGACTCTCCATCCTGGGAGGAGGGGCGGGGATAAAACAGAATTCCCAGCAGCCACAGTGATAGAGGGGAGCACACCCACAGTTGAGGCAGAGAGTAAGATGTGTGTGTGTGTCAGGAAAGTCCCTCTGAGGCTGTGCCATTTGTGCAGAGACAGGAAAGGTGAGAAAGAGCCAATCAGCAGGAACAGACTTCCAGGCCAAGGGAACAGCAGGTGCGAAGGCCCGGAGGTAGAAAGCCGCACTGGAGAAACTGAAAGCAGGCCAGATATACACTCCTTTCCACTGATATTCTGGGCCACTTCCTGTGGCCAATGATATAGTTGGTCCTTGGAGTCTGCTGGAGTCATAATGAGGATGGGGACACAGCAGGCTCAGTCCACAGTAGGTACTCAATTAATGCTTGTTGATGGAAGAAAGAATGAAGAGAGCAAGGAACCAGAGGGGATTTAAGAGATCCGCTAGTCCAGGAATCAAAAACTCAAATGCCTGCAAGAGCCTTTTACATGAAGACCTCCCAAAACAAAAACATCACATCAGGAAACAGACTCCAGTGGCGGCCCATTCAGCATGAGGCCTCTTACCCAATCCCTTTATATTATCTACGGTGGGGGGGGAGGGGGGGGAGGGATAATAAAACCTGAATTCAGAGTCATTAAACGACACTTGGAAGTTCTCACAGCTCATAACTGAGAGCTGGACCGTGATGAGGATTAGCTTCTGCTTCCTGAGTGCCTAGCATATGCCTCACATGCACTCTCTCAGTAAATACTACAGCACCCCTCTCCAACAAATACCCTCGGCCCTCGATTTGTTTTTTTAACTGATGACAAATCAGAGGCCCAGAGAGGTTAAGAGATTCAATCTAGAGCCACACAGTGGTAAAGGCAGAGACCGGATTCAAACCCCGGCTGCTCAGAGCTAAGTCTTTACACAATCCCTTCGAAAGATGAACTTTCCATATTTTTGTACCAGAGGAAACCCACACTCAGGAATGGGTCTCTGTGTGTGTGTGTGTGTAATTCAGTAGAACCGACAATTTTGAGACCCCAAATCTTTTTTTTAGAGATTTTATTTTTTATTTATTTGACAGAGAGAGAGAGAGAGAGAGAACATAAGCAGGTGGAATGGCCCGCAGGGGCAGAGAGAGAAGCAGGCTCCCCGCTGAGGAAGGAGCCAGATGTGGGGCTTGATCCCAGGACCCTGGGATCTTGACCTGAGCCAAAGGCAGCTGCTTAACCAACTGAGTCACCCAGGAGCCCCAGAGACCCCAAATCTTAAGAATCAAATCCGTTGATCTGATTCGCGTCCCCAAATCCAGATCTATCCAAACTGGACGCTAGGGTTCCCCACCCCCACTCCAAGAGCTCTACCCCTCCTCCTTTGCCCTTCGTGTACACAGTAGGCGCTTAATGAGCGCTTTGATGGCGGTCACCCACGCAGCGGGCGAGAATGCTGCGGGGGACGGGGTCCTGTTCCCCCGCCCTCCGCGCTCGGCAAGTCTGGGCCCGCCCAGCCCCCAGCCCCCAGCCCCCAGCTCCAGCCCCCGCGCACCGCGGAGCTCTCCCTCCGCAATTACGGTAATTAGCTCCGAGCAGCCCGCCGGGGAGGGAGGAGGAAGGGAGGCGGACTTTGGCCCGGGCTGACCTGCTTCCTCGCGGGCCCCCGGATTGGTCCGCGCCGGGCACGTGACGCGCGGCGCGGACTTGTTGCTGGGCATCCCGGTGTTGCCGGGGCAACGCCGGCGCGTGTCCTCTCCTCCAAGTGCCGCGGAGAAGTGGCTGCGCCGA
>CM053603.1:1993989-2008242 GCA_028646535.1 Procyon lotor
AAAAAAAAAAAAAAAAAGAAAGTATTGTTTAAATGACAGCTTATCTACTACCTCCAACGGCAAGGCAGTTCATAATCTCATTATTAAGCCCAATGCAACTTGTGAATAAAGGTAAAGAGAGACATGAAGAGGAAAAGTAAATGTTTCAGTTAGTCCCACTATCCAGTGCAATCTCTCTTGACGGTTTGGAGCACACCCTGCCAGAGCCTTTTCTGTATGGATGCAACCTGTGTTCGTGAACTTCATTTTTCTGCAAAAGATGAGTTCACTCTGTTCTTAACCATAAACCTCCACCCTTTAAAATGAGGAAGACCATCTCCACCCCCGTTTTTTTTCTGTCTCATCACACCAGAAGTCTGGGCCCCATGTGACTCATTTTTCTGTTGGTGGTACGACCTGATGGTAGGAAATATCTTTATTCATTTGCTCATTCAGCAAACATTTATTGAGCACCTGCTGAGTGCCAGACATTGTTCCAAATGAGCAATGAACAAGATAAACAAACATCCATGTCCTCATGGGGTTCATGATCTATAAAGGGAGATATAACTAAACAAGGAAGCATCTTAACGTAGGGAGTTGGATATAGGGTGACATGAACAAGCAGAACTTAACAGGTGAGCCGGGCAGGCATCCCTGACGAGGCGATGTCTGAGCTGAGACTGAAGAATGCATTGGCACATCTAAGAGAAACAGTGAGGAGATTAGTACTAGAGGTGGACACAGCATGTGCAAAGGCCCTGGGATACAAGGAATGTGGCCCATACTGGGTGCAACCAGGCCTGTGTGGAACAAAGTGAATGAGAGGGATCCTGGCTGGACATGTCACTGGAAGGATACTGATTTTGACAATCGTTGAGACTCAGCTAGGTGTGGGCAAGAGGGACTCGGGTTGGAAATGGAGAAAGTATCAAGGCGACTCCCAAGATTCTGGCCTGTGAGGCAGGACAGATGGTGGTGAGCTTTCATGAGAGCTGGATTTATAGGGGATGGAGCATGAGTTCGGGTTTGGATATATTGAGGCATCTCTTAGTGGAGGGGTTCCTGAGGAGGGATCAAGAGGCCAGGTGGGAAGTGACTGAGAGGCTGGGCTAAAGGAAAAACTCAAGAGTATCAAAAATACCACAGAGGGGGGCACCTGGGTGGCTCAGTGGTTTAAGCCTCTGCCTTCGGCTCAGGTCATGATCTCAGGGTCCTGGGATCGAGCCCCACATCGGGCTCTCTGCTCAGGGGGGAGCCTGCTTCCCCCTCTCTCCCTGCCTGCCTCTCTGCCTACTTGTGATCTCTCTTTGTGTCAAATAAATAAATAAAATCTTTAAAAAAAATACCGCAGAGGGACAGGCATGGTGAGGGGCAAGGTGGACTAATAATAGCTTGAGCACCTGCTTTGGGGCCTGGGAGAGCAGGCCCAAGTCCCCCCACCCCCAGTACTGGGATCCCTTCCTCCAATAACAGAATAAGGGCGGAGCCTGAAAAGGAGCCTGTAAGGGTGACCCTCGTGGGCCCCAGTGCAGCTTGACTTCTCTGCCCATCCAGAACTTTCAATCTATTTCTATACCTGTTCAATTCAAAGTCATAAAAACTTAGAGCAAGGCAGTAAGAGTTTTTTCAAACACAGAGAGAGAGACAGAGAGACAGAGAGAGAGAAGGGAAGGGGAGAGTCAGAGAAAGAGAGAGAGGGCAGGGGAGGGACAGATCAACTGACAAATGAAAGCAACATCCTCCTGAAACCATGGTGACCAGTAGGATTGGGGGGGCACTGATGATATTAATAATAACAATTCACTGTGTGGATTTTTCCAGCACGGGTTAGTGTCTGCGCGAGGCAGCGTGCCTGTCTTTGTGTGTGCATGGTATGGCTGTGTGTATGCACATACAGGGAGGTGTCTGAATGTGTGTGTGTGCGTGTGTGTGTGTGTGTGTGTGTGTGTAAAGGACTGCATGCATGGATTGCAGGCCTGTGTGTGTGTGCGCGCGCACGTGTGTGTGTGTGTGTGGTGTGTGGATGTCACTACCTCTGTGTGACTTTTATAGAGATGTTCAAAGCTGGGTGTGGACACATGAGGAGTCCCACCTGTGTTTGAGAGCCCCTTTCCAGGCACTTGTGTGATTAACGGTGTGCACCTGTTCGTCCACCTCAGAGGACGTGACTGTGCACGTTTGTGCGTGCATTTGAATCCGCTTGTACATATATGTGCGTGCAGTGCTGCGTGTGAGTGACCCATGGGCTTGGACGCTGGCGTATCTTCATGCGTGCATGAGTGGGTCATGTATGTGCAACTCCAGAAGCTTGTGTATACAACATGCTTAGGCGTGTGTGCATGAGGGGAGCGTAAAGTAGAAATTGGAAGATGAAAGCCCATAGTCTAGTTGACGCTATTGTAGCAATGTCAGTTTCTACATTACAGAGTTATGTAATGATGCCACTATGGGGGAAGCTGGGGGGAGGGTACAAGGGACAGTTGTGCTATTTTTGCAACTTCCTGTGGAGCCTATAATTATTCAAAAAGTGAAAGGTTAAAAAAAAATCTGGGGACGAGAAACACGAATTTCACACGTTTGCGTCTCCTCCAAACAAGTAGGAGCAAAAGGGAAAAAATGTAAGCAGCCAACCTATGATTTTTTTGTAAGGTACGATTTTAATGAGAACATGGTTGAGGCCCCAAGTCTCCCAGGTGGAGAAGGGAGATCCAGGCGCTCTGTGTGTGTGTGTGTGTGTGTGTGTGTGTGTGCGCGCGCGTGTGTGTATGTTCCGTGGTGGGGGGTGGGGGATGAGAAGCTCAGATCCTGAGCCCCAGGCAGGTGCGGCGGTGTTATCAGGCATGTGGCCGTCTGGTGACCCAGGAGGACCTGGAGGGGACTGGGAACGTGTTCAGAGTGTAGTCCAGGATCAGCTGCGGTGAACAGTGAATGCGCGAGACGTCACAGGTGAAGACGAGGAAATTTAATCAAGGTGAAGTGAAAAAGGCAGAGGCATCAAATCCCTTTGGGACATGGGGGAGTGAGGGGCAGAGCTGCTAATCCCCCTGGGTATCAGGTTGTCTGACCACCTGCCTCAACGGGGGTTCTCTCCAAACCCCAGGGTCCCAATCGTACAGAGGGTAGAGGGAGGGAGGGAGACAGAGACACAGAGGAGCAGAGGGAACAGGCAGGGAGGGAGAGAGACAGAGCCAGACAGAACAGAGAGACACAAAAGACTGTCTGCTTGCTTAAAAGTACCAGTCAATTAGTCAATTAGCCAGTCCATTCTCTCAATAAGCCAGTAATGTATCGGTTACCTATTGCTGTGTAATAAACCACCTCCGAAACTTAAAGGCTTAAACAACAACAACTTATCATGATTTTGTGGTTTGGCTGGGTGATCCTTGCCTGCGCTCACTCACGCAGATGCATTCGGAGGGCAGCTGAGCTGGGCTGCAAGGTCTACGCTGGTCACATTGACTTGGCTGGGGCCTTGTGTGGAGGCTGACGGGCTGGGACCTCCCTCGTTCTACTCGCTGCTCTGCTGGGGCCAGAAGGCTAGAAAGTACAGTTCCCAGAATCCCTTGCAGCTGAACTCTGGACGCAGTCAAGTTCTGTTGATGGAATATAGTCACGCAGTATTCTCTGCAGAGGCTGTGTTTCTGTCACATCTGTAATATATTTCTTGGTGAGCATGGTGATACAGTAAGAGCAGAAGCGTGAGGGTCCAGGTGCCATTTTTTTGTGGGCATCAAAAGGCAGGGGAGAGGAACCCATTTTCACTGCTTTTGTGGTTGGCAGTGGTTGACCCGTGAAATCTGTTTGAGATGGGCTTTCTGTCACTTGCAACCCACAGAAGCTTAGCCGGTGTGGTAAGGAAGGTGAAGTCTGCACGGATGGCTCTTTTACACAGAATGAAGGAGAGAGTTTGGTTTAAAGAAAATAATTCCCATAACATCAGGTTCCCAGCTCGACCAAAGCAAAACGCAGCAATTCTGGAGGCATGTGGAACAGCCAAGCCAGAATGGCCCTCAAAAAACAAACAAACAAACAAACAAACAAACAAACAAACAAACAGTCTGAATCAGAGCGAGGTAAACTGAGTCCATCAGGGACGTAGGGCTTGCCCACACAGTGATGCCAGATGAAGCTCTTTTCCTGCTGGTGCCTGGGGGGAGGGGAACGGTGTGGGAGGGAATGGGAGAACATTTTTCTGTGTGCAGGATTGCTACTAGAATAGATATAAAACATGAGTCATCGGCAAGATGGTTGAGAGGCAGAGCTTTAAAATGTCTCTGGTCTGGGAAGAGCCAGGTCTGAGAAAGGATGGAGAGATGTACAGACATCACGGGAGATTGTGTCATGGACAATGCCTCTTTCCAGCCATCAGCAAAGTCTCTGAATTTTTGAATGACGAGCACACAGTGGCTGGTGTTGTCAAGGTCATGGGGCACAAAAATTACCTCTATTGTCCTAGGTGTAGACATACCAACAGTTTTGCTATGTCATACTGGACCAGGTTGTGCAAAATCTCTGGTTATGTCTGTGGTGGAAACAATGAGATCTCAGAAACCAAGGGTGTATCAGTCAGGGAAGGCTAAGGTTACATGCAATAACAAACATCCCCCAAATTTCAGTGGCTCAAAACCCCAAGATGTATCTCTTGCTTGTACTGGTCCCTCTGTTGGGGTTTGGCTGAGGACTAAATGTGTATCCCTCTGACACGTACAGATTGATGGAACCAGCAGGATCTCAAATTTGCTGGTCACTGTAGCTAAGGCCAGAGACAATGTAACAAATTGTATCACGCCTGTAAAAGTTTCCATCTGAAAGAGTATGCGTCACTTCAGTTCACATTTAACTGGTCAGAGCAAATCTCAGAGCAAATTGTCCTGTCCTCCTCATCTCCTCCCGCCCACCTGCAAGTCACTTCCCTGTGCAAGGGAGAACTGGAATCTTCAGTGGTTAACTTGGGGGACGCCCAACCTGCTGCCTCTCTGCCCACTTGTGATCCCCCCCTTCTGGAGGGGGATGTTCTCTAGAAATGAAACTCACACCAGAGGAAAAGAAAATACTAGAACACCAGTCAAGGCAAACTACATCTAATGCTAGTGGATTCTCTAGCGGACTTAGAGAATCTCCCCCTTTAGATCCAGCAAGAAAGTCCCAGGGACTATCTGATTGGCTCAGCTTGGGTCACCTGCCCATCCCTGAATCGATCCCTGTGGCCAACTGGGTGCAATACTCTGATTGGCCAGACCGGATCACATGCTGTGGCCCTGAGAGGGAGGAGCACCTTAAACAACAGCCCCCCATCCCAAACCAGATGCCACTAAAATGAAAATAATAATAACATTCCAGTGAAGCCTTGACAATCTACTGATTATAAAGCAGACCTTGTTCTCATCGATGTTCAAAAAAATGCGTGACTTAGAATCGATGAAATTGATTTGATTGAACCTCCCCATTTTACAGGTGAGAAAACTGAGGCACAGAAAGGGTGAGTTGCTCTCCTAGAGTCACACAGCCAGGAGGCAAATGAGCCAAGATCTGAGCCCAGGCAGTGCAGTCTGGAGCTCCTGTGTCAGCCCCATACTCTAAGTTCTCTTGGCCCATGACCTCTACACTAATATCTTCCACATCTCAGAACACGGGTATCTTTTTACAGCTTTCCTGTGGCTGCATGGCTCCGAAAATTTCCCGTATTCCCAGAGCTTTTGCTCACATTACCAAGTGTGCTTCCCTCAACATTGAAGCAGTTTTCACTTGAAGAGTCCTTAGGGGCTCCTACATGGCCCAACAACCGCAGATATTTCTTGGCCTTTTTTTTTTCTGGAAGCTTCTCTGGGTTTGAGGCATTATACTATAGTGTTTAAATGTACCCAATTTAGAGTCACATTGCCTAGGATCAAATATTTCCTTCTGCTGCTTCAGAGCTGTGCGTTCTTAGAAAATATACATACCTAAGTTTCTGTGCTTGGTTTTGTCATGTATCCTAATGGCACTGTTGTGAGGATTAAATTAATTAAATCACATCAGTTCTTAGAATAGACAGAGATGGTCATGTTTGAGCCCCTGGACCCAGCCATGTCTGAAGCTCATGAGATTAATCCTGTACTTCCCACCTCTATGAACCAGCAAGGCCCCTTTATTATATATTTTTTCCAAGGCAGCTTGAATTGTGTTCCTTTCACTTGTAACCATAAGATCCCTAAAGAATGCAAGTATCCTGGGGCGCCTGGGTGGCTCAGTCGTTGAGCGTCTGCCTTCGGCTCAGGTCACGATCCCAGCGTCCTGGGATCGAGCCCCACATCAGGCCCCACACTCCGTCAGCAGGGTGTCTGCTTGAGATTATTTCTCTCTCTCCGTCTGCTCTCTCCCAGCTCATATGTTCTGTCTCTCTCTCAAATAGATAAATAAAATCTTTTTAAAAAACAAAGAGACCCTGGACAATGAGCATCTATTTGCTACGTCGTGGATGCTGGTGAGCCCGTGCCTCAGAGGAGGGAATTCAAATCCAATTCGGTGGGTGTGGAGCCAACCTCAAATGTGGACCCAGTGAGCCCCACTTCTTGGTATTTACACCTTGGGTAGATTCTCCCTCCTTGTTTCAGGGTCGGTCTGTGTGGCCTGTAGATGTGGTCACAGAGGTGATGATTGTCATTTCTGAGATGAAGTTATAAAAGACAGTGTCTTGGGGCACCTGGCTGGCTCAGTCGGCAGAGCATACAATTCTTGATCTTGGGGTTGTAGGTTCGAGCCCCATGTTGGGTGCAGAGATCACTTAAAAATAAGATCTTGGGGGTCGCCTGGGTGGCTCAGTGGGTTAAAGCCTCTGCCTTCAGCTCAGGTCGTAATCTTAGGGTCCTGGGATCGAGCCCCACATCGGGTTCTCTGCTCAGCAGGGAGCCTGCTTCCCCCTTTCTCTCTGCTGCCTCTCTGCCTACTTGTGATCTCTCTCTCTGTCAAATAAATAAATAAAATCTTAAAAATAAATAAATAAAAGATTGGAAAAATACATGAAAAACAATGTCTTCCACCTTTTTTGGGGTGTGTGTATGTGTGTGTGTGTGTGTGTGTGTGTGTGTGTGTCTCCATGTCTCTCCCTTTCTCCCTTTCTCTGTCTTATCTCTTTATCTCTCTTGGTCCTCCCTGGCTCTGTGCCTGTCCCACTTGTGATCTCTTCTTGGTCTATCATATTTTCCTTTCTGTCTCATTCCCCTTCCCCTCCTCGCTGGGCTTTTGATCTGTCTCTATCTCTCATGCTCTCTGACTCCTTCTGTCTCTCCATCTTTGTCCTTCTGTGTCTCTATCTCTCTGTGTCTCTCAGTCTTCCTCCCCGCAGCTGACCCTGTGTGCATCTCTGCAGCTCTCCCTCCGGGTTCCCTGCCCCCCCCCCCACTTTAAGTGCAGACTGAAGGGAAGCAGCCCAGTGGGCCTGGGACACCCCCTCCTTGGTTGCCAGGCACTGGGGCTGGGAGGGGCTGAGAGCTCATTACCCTAATGGTGTCTTCGGAGGGTGCCAGCCAGCCCAGGAAATGGGCCACTTAAGCCTGTTGGAGCTGATGGCAGCCTGCAGCCACTTCTCCCCACTGCTGTCCTCGAAGAGCTGGGAGTGGGAAGAGAGGAGGGAGAAGGAGAGAGAGGAGTGAGGAGATGGAAGGAGGACAAGGAGGAGGAGGAGGGGGAGCAGGTAAAGTGGGAGGGGGACCCCTCTCCCTTGCAGGCCCGGGGTGTCCTGGGAAAGTGCACTGGGTTGTTTGGGAGGGGCCAGAAGGCTGGACTGGAGCCCGGGAGGGGGCCCCCTTGCACACACACATGCGCCCCTCGGAGAGCACCACTCCCACTCTCCAACTCAGAGTCACCCCGGAGCTACAAACGCCTGGGGCCAAAGGCACCCTTCTGCTGCCCAGGCGGTTCCTGGGACATCTTCCCAGGTCCCTGGGACACAGGGGTGCCCCCGAGCCACCAACACGTAGGCAGAAGGCCATGGACATAGGACACAGTCACAGCGGCAAGAGTTCCCGAGGCCACGTGCAAAGGTCTTTGGCCACACACCAGGACACTGCCCAGTGTCCACACACACACACACACACACACACACACACACTCACACACACACCGCACAGGCACAAGCGATCCCGCCACCCCAGGGTGTCAGCATGATGCAGGGACACACGGGGAACTAACATGGCGAGCACCCCCAAAATGGATAAACCGTCCCACACGCACTCAGAGGCTGCAAAAATCCCCCCAGGATGAGTCTACCACGTCCCAACACGTGTGGGCTGTGAATTCACCCACACACGCACTCACACCCACAGTCAGGGGCAACCTGTCCCCGGGACACACAGACTCAGAGTCCCAAACACACCGGCGTGCGCAGAAACGGATGTGACAATCACAAATGACACACTCAGCGACGCCCGGCCACGTAGCGTCACCAGTAACTGGGAAAGCAAGCCCAGCCTGGCCTCATCTGCCAGTTTGGCTCCGGAGAAGCTGGAGATCAGGCTTTTTATGTGAATCCACGTCAAAGAATGCAAAACGAAGGTGTGCGGCCCAGTCCAGCCCAGCTAAGGGTCTAGATCCCAGCCTCCGACTTGCAAAGGGACGCCAGTCGCACCACTGAGCCTCCCCCTTCTCTCTTGGAAAATTCAGTCGAAACAGTCCTCATCTCAAGGGCCTATTTTGAGGACTGCAGGAGGAGGCCAGCTCAGCCAGGGACCAGAGGGAGGGCGTCCCGTCCTCTCCATCTCCCCCGTCCACCTGCCGCTGTCTGTCTCCGTCCCTGGGTTTCTCTGTCCTCTGCTCCACGTTTCTGTCTCGCGCACACACGCTCACACTAGTGCTCTGGGGGCCCAGCCAGAAGGAGGCAGGGAAGCCGCTTGTCTGAGCTAGAATCTGACGGAAGCCCTGATTTAGAAGACCCAGAAGCCAAGTGTGTACGCTTGTGTGTGCTGGGCGTGTTTGCGTGTGCATGTGGGGGCCCACGTGTGCCTGCCTTTGCATGTGAACCCTAAATGGTAAGTATCTGCCCAGGAGAATGGAAACTCACACACGCGGGGTCACAGCGGCATGATCTGTGTGACCTGGGGACACTTGCTGGGGACCCTAGATTCCCCGTAAACACAGCTTACAGAAGCAATGCATGTTCATTAGCGAAGATTTCGAACACACAGGGGAGAGATTAGCCATAAGGTCATCGTATTCTCTTACTTGTTTAAAGCACATGCAGTAACTTTCTAGACTTGCTGGCCTCAGCGAACAGTGTGGCGGACACTTTCTGAGAATTCAGGTTGGACCTCCCTCTCTGTCTCTCCCTCCTCCCCACCCTTCCCTCCTCCAGACTTGCTTTACTCAGTTTACAAAGATTTACTAAAAATCATTTCGTTGATTTTTTTCGTTGACCCCATCTCCCACCTCACTCCAAATCGGTGCCTATAAATGGACCACTCTTTGTTTTTAAAAATAGGATCTATTTTTGCATAAGTTGTCCACACATATGGAGCCAAATTCCAAAGGCAGAAAAGAGTTTATGTTGAAAAATCTGTCCCTGGTCACGCAGATGCCTCTCCCAGTGGGACCGCTGCTACTGGTGTCTTTTGTCTTCTGAGATGTTAGTCTTATTGGGGCAGATATGCATATGCAAATATATACTTTGGGGTCTGTGTGTGTGTGTATTATGTGGTATATGTATTATACTATTTATATAGATTATATAATATATATATTATATAATTTTTAAAAAAGAATTTTATATAAAATGTGTAATTCACCTACACATAGAAAAACGTAAGGAGATGTACCCTGTATGACAAGCCTCTGTCCTGTTTGCCCGGGTCCACAGACTAGAGTTTTGGTTTTTTTTTTTCTTTTAGAAAAAACTTTTTTTTTTTTTTTAAAGATTTTATTTATTTGACAGAGAGAAACACAGCAAGAGAGGGAACACAAGCAGGGGGAGTAGGAGAGGGAGAAGCAGGCTTCTCGCTGAGCAGGGAGCCTGATGTGGGGCTCGATCCCAGGCCCCTGGGATCATGACCTGAGCCGAAGGCAGACGCTTAACGACTGAGCACCCAGGCGCCCCAGAAAAAACTTTTTTAAAAAAATATTTATTTATTTGAGAGAGAGAGAGAGAGAGAATGCGGGTAGGGACAGAGGGAAAGAAGTAGACTCTGCTAAGCTCTGTGCCCAACATGAGGCTTGAACTAGTGACCCAAGAGTCACATGCTCTACTGACAGAGCTGGCCCCTAGAAAAATATATTCTTACTCCTCATATCCTTTTTTGGGGTGTGTTTATGTGTAATGCCCTTTGCTTCCCCCACTTTTATTGAGATATAATTAACATATAACATTGTATTAATATAAATATGTATTTCATAAATGTATTTATAAACATATTAATATTTAAGTAACATTGTATTAATATAAAGTGTACAATCTAAGGATTCTGTATTTGTATATATTGCAACATGATAACCACAGTAACTGTAGCTAACAGTCCTCCCCTCACATAGTTACAAAGTTTCCCTCTTGTGATGAGAACCTTTAAGGTCTTCTCTCCTGGAGAAGTTTCAAACAAATGCTACAATATTGCCATCCTTTTACAGAAAAGGTAACATGCTCTGTGCCTGCTCTATGCCTCTGTGAGATCTGTGCCCTGATTTTTTTAAAAGATTTTATTTATATGACACATAGAGAGAGGGCACAAGGGGGAGCAGCAGGCAGAGAAAGGGAGAAGCAGGCTCCCTGCTGAGCAGAGAGCACGATTTGGGGCTCGATCCCAGGACCCTGGGATCAATCATGACCTGAGCCAAAGGCAGGTGCCTAACCAACTGAGCCACCCAGGTGCTCTGCTTTTTTTTTTTTTTTTTACTTAGCAGTCCACCTTGGAGATTTTTCCAGACCCATTCAGTGAGAACCTCCAGCACCTTATTTCACAGATCCTATATTCCCCCCCTCCACCCCCCTGGAACATTCCAGAATACAGATGTATCATCAACTGAGCCAGTTTCCTATTAGGGAACATTTTGGTGACTTTTGAATGATGCCATAGGACATCCTGGGTACCATAGCTGCACACACACGTGGGAGAATTCTGCAGCGTGTGTGTTTTAAAACACACTGTATTGGCCGCAGGGAAGGTGGGAACGGAGAGTTCGTGTTTCATGGGGACAGAATTTCTATTCGGGAAGATGCAGAAGATCTGGCGGTGGGTGTTGGGGACGGTTATCCAACCGCACAAATGTAGTTTATGGCTATGGTGAGAAATACATTTTACATGTACGTTACCAAAATTTTATAAAAAGTAAATGGGATTTAAAGTATAGTATGTTAAAAAGAAAATCCAAGGCGTATGAAAGCCAACAGATTAGGAGAGGACTGCCCTTGGAGAGAGAGTTTGTTAGGGTTTCCGAAAGGCTGGGGGCTCGCCACACCGCACAGGGCCACCCAGGTGAGGAAGCCGCAGGACAGTCAGGAGGCCATCGGGGTGAGACGGGGCAAGAGGCTTGATGGGGGTTTCCACAAAAAGAAAAGGGTAAGGCAGGGTTTGCAGGTTTCGGATGGGCTAGTTGGGATAACTTCAGCGAGCCTTAGGACAGAGGAGCTCTTCCTAGTTGTCCAGGACCTGGTCCGAGGGGATCAGGACAAGAGATAGTGACGCTGGGTGTGAGAGTCCCGCAGGGGAGGTGCTGGGGGGGCGTGGGCTCTGGATTGGCTGGTTTTCTTTTCTTTCTTTCTTTTTAAAAATATTTTATTTATTTATTTGACACAGAGAGAGAGAGAGAGAGAGACAGAGAGAGAGGGAACCCAAGCAGGGGGAGTGGGAGAGGGAGAAGCAAGCTTCCCACCAAGCAGGGAGCCCGACGCGGGGCTCGATCCCAGGACCCTGGGATCACGACCCCAGCCAAAGGCAGACGCTTAATGACTGAGCCACCCAGGCGCCCCGGTTTGTCTTTGAGAAGCCCACTCAGGACAGGTTGTTTACTATCTCTGGGAACAAGCTGGCCCTGGAAGGGGCCAATCTCCAGGGTTGGCGAGGCCCCAGGTACTGGAGCATCGGAAGTTGAAAGGCACGGTTAATACAGTGTTCCTGGACGGGGGTGTCTGGGTCCTGGGGATGGTTCCTTTCTAATCCTTCAGCCACTGTTCTCTTTGGCCACTCTCTCGAGTGCTAATCAAGTCCCTGGAGGTTGCATGTCAGGCCCCGGGAAGATCTTTTAAGAACTGTTTCTGGGCAGAATTTAAAACCAGCCGTGACCTCACGGGCCTCTAGGGGAGTCAGGCGTTTTACTGAGATGAGGTCGGCAACTAACATTCTCTCTTCCCTCTGGGTTCTGAAACTTAACCATGAAGAAAAAGGCCAACTGCTTTGGGGGCAATATTTCCGGTGACACCTATAGCCAAGCCAGTCCTTGCCATGGTTGTTTTTCTGGACTCTCTATTTAAAATCTTGGTTTTTCTTTTTCATTTTAAAAACTTCTGGCAAGGGCGCCAGTTGGTGATTCAGTTGGTAAAGCGACTGCCTTCAGCTCAGGTCATGATCCCAGAGCCCTGGGATTGAGTCTCACATTGGGCTCCCTGCTCAGTGGGGAGTCTGCCTCTCCGTCTCACCTTCCCCCTCTAATGCTCTCTCTCAAATAAATAAAATCTTAAAAAAAAAAAAAAAAAAGACTTGTTGCAAAATACATATAACATGAAATCAACTATTTTAATCATTTTAAGTGCAGGGCTCAGGGGCATGAAGCACAATCCCTCTGTCATCCCCACCCTCCACTTCTAGAACTTTCCATCTCCTCCAATGGAGACTCTGTCCCTATGAAGCACTGACTCCCCAACCCCTTGCCCCAGCCCTCTCCTCTCTGTCTTTGTGGACGGACTCTTCTGGGGACTTCCTGGGAGCGGGGTCACGCAGGATTTTCTACGAATGGAATTTTATTGTATGTACTTTTTTTGTCTGTCTTTCATCGCTCGGCATAACTATGGGAGGTTCAGCCACGCTGCTGTGTGGTTGTACAGCGGGTTCCTTTTTATTGGTTAGTAGTACCCCATTGTGTGGACATACCACAGTTTATCCAATCACCTGGAATAACACCTGGATCATTCCTAGTTGTGTGTGTGTGTGTGTGTGCTATTCTGACGCTAACCACCTGGCATGATTGCAGATCCCCTAAGCTAAGGGCGCAGTCTCCAACTAGACTGTCCTCAATTCAGACATGTCTGAGATCTGGCATCTAGAGGTTTGTTATTGTTGTTGCTATTGTTTAAGATTTTATTAGAGAGAGAGAGAGAACGAGTAGGGAGGAGGAGCAGAG
Organism: Procyon lotor; assembly: GCA_028646535.1. NCBI lineage: Eukaryota > Metazoa > Chordata > Mammalia > Carnivora > Procyonidae > Procyon > Procyon lotor. The sequence continues at coordinate 2,007,268 of CM053603.1, forward strand.
GGAGAGGGAGAAGCCAACTTCCTGTTGAGCAGGGAGCCTGATACGGGGCTCGATCCCAGGATCCCGGAATCATGACCTGAGCTGAAGGCAGACCTTTAACCGAGGTCTGAGCCGCCCAGGCGCCCCGACATCCAGCATTTTTCTTGGTGTTTCATGTTACACGTATGACTGAGCCAGCCGTTGGCCATGAGATTGAGCTCAGTCTGCAGCACTCCCAAACTTTCCCCAGGTCAGACTGACATCCAACCAAATGGTCAGTGCTTCCTGCAGGAGCACCCCCCAACCAACCGTGGGTGCGGCCCAGGCCCGGGGTGAAAACCAGACACTCCTGTCACTGGGGAGACATCTGAGATTTAGAGGTTATGTCTCGGACCTGGGACAAAGACCAAATACATTCTTTATTACACAGCAGTTGATGCTAAACAAAGCTGCTATCAACACTTATGCAAAACAAGCCTTTACATGAGTATAAATTACCTTTTCCTGAGGCAAATATCTAGGAGTAGAATGTCTGGGTCATAGGGTTTTGTAACCAATGGATTATGGGAGTTTTCAAACACACACAAAGGGAAAAAAAAAGCAGAACAGCGAGTCCCATCCACCCATCCCCAGGGCCCTGTTTGTGGCCCATCCCATTCACAAATATTTTAATAGTCTCCAAAAATAAGGGCTCTTCTTAAAAAGCGTAATGCCAACATCATCACTATTCTTTTTTTTTTTAACAGCATCACTATTCTTAAAAAAAAAAAAAAAAACCAAAAACACAAAACTAGCAGTAATCACTTAAGAGCATGAATAACCCATCAGGGCTCATCAATGTCTTTACACAACTGGTTTGTGCAAATAGCCCATAACTGGTGCCTGAATATATTTTTCTTTTCTTTCTTTTTTCTTTTTTTAATCTAAAAAGACATTCCCCAAAAGTTACCAGTGGGGAGTGAAATGATGAGTGGCTGCCATATTCTTCTGTTTATC
>CM053603.1:2008742-2025785 GCA_028646535.1 Procyon lotor
GAGTGCACTCTCTTAAGCCCTGTGGCCACCCCACGACTCAGGAGCTACTCCCCTATTTGTCTCAAGCCTCTGCTGCTCGGCATTCCCATCACTTGGCTCATGTCCCACCAGCCAGCTTGTTTCTGCCTCAGGGCCTTCGCATCGGCTTCTCTCTCCTCCAAGATGTTCACAGGGCTGTCTTCTTGTTACACAGGCGTCTGCTCCCAACTTTTCCCCAAATCTGTCTATCTCTCATCATCGGGTCTCTGGGTCTCCCTAGCCACCAGTGCTGTGGGCAAAAGTGTGGGTGCGTGTGCACGTGCACATGTGTGTGTGCATGCGCGTGTGCAGATGGCAGCTCTTGTGAGCGGCACATACACACTCACACAAGCTGTGCTCCGCAGCTCTGTGCACCAAATCCCCAGCTGTGCCTACAGCTGACAGCCACAGAGTGGTCCCATATTCTGGCCCCCACGCCATGCCATCCACAAAATGTTGACCGTGGACCCATAACACCCCTGCTCTGCTGCTGAGAAGGGAGGATGGATGGGAACCCTTTCCCGCCAGGCTGGGTAAGAATCATGGAGCCTCTCAAGCCAGAACCCGTTGAGGACTTCCAGGCCCAAGTCCCCGGGATGGAGGGGCTAAGAGGTCTCAAGGGGGGGGGGGGAGTGGACTCTGCAGGTGAGAGGGGGCTCAGAAAGAGGGGGAGTCTGAGTATGACTCAGAGAAGAGAAGAGGCCAAAGGAAAGGAGATCTCAGAGGTGGGGCTCAGGGAGGGGAGGGAGCTCCAAAAGGGGCTGGGGGAGTCAGAGAGAGGAGAAGGGGGGAGTGCACTTGCGTATTAGGGAATCCCCAGCAAAGGGCCTGCAGCATTCCTGGTAGGCTTCCAGGAGGCATGGCCTGCTTTCCCCTGGGAGGGTCCTTCCCACTCCCCACCTCCCTGCCTGGAGGAGTAGACCCCATGAGGAGGGGCTGACCGAGGGACAGACCAGCTGACCATTGTTGATCAAGGAGATCCAGTCACCGGTTAAGCATTCTGGGTGGCCAAGGGGCATGGGGTGGGGGGGTGCCTCCCAGGCTGCCACTCGCACTTTTTATCCCCAAGGGGCCCCGTCACCCTCTGGGTCTCCTTGGCTTCCCTGTCTTCCTAATCAGGAGGTGGTGGGAGCAGCAGGGGGTGGGGGGCAAGGACAGAACTTTGTCCCTTCTGTGTTTTGGGGGTCCAGAGGCCCCCATCGTGTGTCTCTGCACACACGTCTCTCTCCATGTGCCCCGCAACCAAGCTCAATGGGGGCCTCCTCCCTCCTCTGCCTCCCGGGTCTCCCATTAGGCCCCCCGCCGGCTTTAATTGGCTTTCGTGGAGCTGAATTCATTGGAGCTCTGTTTAGCCCAGGCCTGCAACAACCCTGCCTCCCTGTGTGGCTAGCTGGGGGGGCTCCTTTGTGGAGAGGCCCCCCCCCCCCAAGCGCTCGGCTTCCTCCCTGCTGCCGCCAGCTCGCTCTGGAGACAATGCCCAGAGCCTGATGTCCTTAAGGGTGGGCTGCTGTCATTTGGTCTAATTCAGCCAGTAGACAAGGGCTAGAGCTGATAAACAGACCCCTACCCTGCTTTGTCTCAGCTGCCTCCACTCGCGTCCACGCTCCCCTCTGTCTAGTCCCCCTGTCTGCTCCGGAGGCCTCCCCCGCCCCGCCAGCAGAGGGCACGAAAGAGCAGAAAGGCCCGTGAGGCTCAGTTTTGCCATCCAGGAAGAGGTTATGTATCACTGGACAGCAGGCTCTGGTGTCCCCCTGTGTCCACTGCTCCAACCGACCCCTCCCCAGTGCCCTGAGACACCCACCGGTGCCTTCCCGCCCTCTGGTCGCCCTGCCTTCCTCTCCCACTCTGTGTCTTTACTGTGCCCCAAATTCAAGGTTAAGTTTTGTGGCAGGGTTTGGGAGTGTGTTCCAGGTGGGTCAGGGTCCTGCCAACAGAGCTGGCAGGCTCTGGAAGGGGGGACCCGAAGGGATTAACACGCAGGGCTCCCTGATTTACAGAGCTGTGCATGGGGGGGTGATGTAGGGACCAACAAGAGGGTTGTCACTGGGGGGAGTGGAGGGAGCAGAGGGGAGCGAAGGCAGTGGTCTCTTGGGCAAGTCAGCCTTACTTCCTCAAAAGGAGAGAAATTTCTAGAAGGGAGTCCATTCACTCATAGAATTAATGTCTTTACGGAACACGACAGCCTGTGAATTGCGGGTAGAGCAACAGGTGAGACATGGCCATGCTAGGGAAAAGCCGAAATGGCAAGAAGACCCCTCAAGGGAGAGGGAACATGGCCAAGGGGCAGTTGGGGAGGGGGTTGGCTGAACAGCAGGGAAATGGCAAGACCTCAGTCCCAACCAACTTGCTGGGGACCAGCTGCAGGATGCAGGGAGCCCTTCCCAGCATCACCGCCCATTTAGTGCTCAGGAGGCAGGTGCTGCTGTGACCCCCATTATTCAGATGAGAGAATCAAGGTCAGGGCAGGACCCGTCTTGCCTAATATTGCAAGTGGCTGCAGACAAGCTGTGCTTGTTGGCGCATCAGTGCTCTTTATTTGTTACGGACCCTCCAGGAGTGAGCTGGGCAAGGAGTAGATCTGGTGCATGGATAACATGCATTGGAGCCTGGGGCCAAATAAAAATGGCCACGGACATTCTGGATTGAGCATCTACCATGTGCCAAACCCCACGGTTTGCCCTTTGTTTATGTCATCCTGCCCTCTATCTCACCCCCTCTCTGTTACCCTCCAAGAGATAGCACTATTATCATCCCTATTTCACAGATGAGCAAGTTGAGGCTCAGGAAGGGAAAGCCACCTGCCCGGCATCACACAGTGAGGTTGAGTTTACCAGGCTCCCCAGGAGAGAACGATTGAGGAACCCAGTCTTTGGGAAATTCTAGCAGATTCATGGGGGCGGGGGATGTGGAGAGACAGACGTGGGGACTAAGGAGCTTTCTCAAGTCTCTCCATCACTCCTGCTCTGACTTCCCATCTCTCCCTAATTTAGCCTTCAAGCTGCTCTGCTTTGATCATACAGAGCTAAGCATATCCCCCAAACAATGCAGTGGCCTCAAGATACAGGCAGGTGAGGGGCAGCGATGGAAGAAGGCAAGGAGGAAAGTGTCATCCATGTGAGTCCGCCAGTCTCTCCTTTCGGCAGCCCCTGCCAACCACACAGTTTCCCCCTCTGCCTACCATCCCTGTATCCCCAGGGCGAAAATAACACACTGACTTTGTCGTCATTTCTTGACTGGTTTCTATATTTACGGGCACTGGGTTAACAGTCCAGAATGTGAGTTCTGGAATCAGAATGCCAGGGTTAAAATGCCCCCACCCCCTGCTGGCCAACCACGTGACTCGTCTCTTTGGGCCTCAGTTTCTCCACCTGTAAAATGGGATTGATAATCCCACCTCCGAGCGCTGTTGGGAGGATGGTAACCATTGGAAGAGCGCCCAGCGCTCAGTAGGTTATTACCTATAGTGATGGTGTGCGAGACAGGATTTAAGGGACCCCCCAGGTGGCAGGAATTGTGATGGATTGCAGACAAAAGACATTTCATAAATCGATGAAAATTGCAAGTGCAAAGTGGAGTGGAAATTCTCAGCTACTGCAAGCCTCCTGGGGGAGTCAAAGCAGGACCAGCACAATATTGAGAATAAATAGATTATTGCCATCCTGACACTGAAGAGACAAATAATTTAATTCTAAAGTGTTTGTCAATAGCAAAAATTCCTCTTGTTGAAATAGCGCCATGGCAGGGGCGGGGGTGGGGGTGGGGCGAGTGAGATTGTTCGTGATCAGGTCCTTCAGTCACTTGGACTGTCCCCATCCGTGAAATGGGCATAACGAGAATCTCGACTCCCATTGGGTCCCTTATGATAAAGGAGTGATTGAAACCCCTAGTTCGGGACCCGGCCCCTTAACCATCACTATTTGACGAAGCTGTTAACTCTCATTATTTCTTTACTAATCTTTCGTCGAAAAAGTGCCTGCTCACAGAGGATTTTGACTCCATACAAATGTCTCAGCAGGTCTTTTAAACAACTCGAAACAAATATTCTATGTTCTTAGCATTTTTAATGGGTTTTCGTTATGAAATTAACACTTGGTTCATCAGAAATTCGACAGGACTGAAGAATGTAAGAGAAACTTTTCTCCCACCCGTTTGGAAAGGTCCAGTGGCCTTCATTTTAAGTTATACTTGGTTCCCTTGAACTTCACTTCTGTGCAAGACGATCTGGTCGAGGGACGGCCAGAAGCTATGAACAGCTAGACCCCTAGTGTTGTTAGTCCTTTTTAACTGTAATGCCTCAGAGCAGGGTTCTTTCCACGAGCCCACTCCCCCTGGCTCTCTTCCTAGCGCTGCCAAATTTTGGGTTGGGGGGCATTCTTTACCTAAATGTGTTGTAAAAAAGAGAGAGAGAGAGAGAGAGAGAGAGAGAGAATATTGCTTGAAAGCCATTATTCTATTGCCCTACAAGCTTTTCTATATGTTTGAAATAGAAACTCAACTTGAATAAATGTGTGAGTAGAAAGTCGGTCCCCAGCAGCCCCCCCCCCCCCGCACTCCCAGCCCCCATACTAACCCAAAGGCCATAACCAGCCTTTCTTGTGAAATTTCACAAATTCCCTCCAGGGATATTCTGTGCATATGCCCGGACATGTTTATATCTATCTTTTTGGATGGTGATCTCTACAAATGGCAGGTAGGACATACCATTACCCAAATTGCCCTAGATCACAAGACAGAGGGCCTCCTCATTCATTTCATGGCTCCCCCAAACTGTGGGGGCACACTTGGGCTGTCTCTGTTCTTTTGCCTGGAAACCGACCAGACTACTATGTCTTAATGTACTCATGACCCTAATGAGGCTCAGGGCAGATCTTCTAATGGCTGGTTTGGATTCGATAGGCTTTTCTTTTTAGGTATCTGATTACCTTGAACTTCATCTTTGTAGAAGGCCTGGTCTCACACCATGGCCTTTGGATCTCAACTCTCATTATTATAAACTGTGTGACCTCGGGCAAGTTACTTAACCTCTCTGTGCCTCGGTTTCCTCAACATTAAAAGGGGGATGCTGCTGCTGAGAGTGCCTGTATCATGGGGTTGTTGGGCAGAGTAAATGAGTTTAAAGTGTGACATTTCCTTAGGATGTTTCTCAGCAACCTATTTCTATTATTTTGTGCATATTATTCTTAGACATCCAAAGGGACCTGATGCTAGCCTTTGTAACAGACATTTCCCAGACTAGAAATAATGAATCCCTCTCTGCTTCCCTTCTTTTTTTTGTCTCTTTCCAATTCCTCCCTCCAACTTTTGGAATGGGTAGACGCCTGTTAAGACAGGCCAGTAATCCTGCCTGCCGTGGTGGCCTGCTTGGGGACAGGGACACTCTTGCAAATGTCGGGGTGGGTGTTGGGGGAGTGGAACGTCTGACTTTGAGATGCTGAGGTCAGGGGCTAAGAGTGGGACTGGAAGGGCAGGCGGTTAGGGCGGCGGGAGGGGCAGCATTGGGAGGCAGGGGACGCTGGATGATGCCTGGCGGTTGTGTTCCTGCTGACACCTGGTGGAAAGAAGGAAGTATTGTCCTTTTCATCCTGGGCACCTCTCTGAGATGCTCAACTCCCCCAGATGGCCGGCATGACCCTGCTGGCAAACCCAGGCTGAGAGGGGAAGCAATGGGATGTCACCCAGCACATCGGTTGCCCCGTGTGGGCTTGAATGACCCAAGAAATCATTTTAAAGGAGTTTTTGTTTTTTTGTGTTTGGTTTGGTTTTGTTTTGGCAGATGAATGAGCTCTCAGGCCTTGATGGGTTTCACAGGGGAGAGGACGTGTTTTCCGAGCTACTCCCCCTCCACCAGGAAGCCCAGCTGTATCACTTCATTCCCACTCCCAGGCCTTTTCTACGCCATCCAACCCTCATTTGTTCACAATTTCAAGACACGTTTACCCGCCCCATAGTGACACACATGTAACAAAGTAGATTCGAACAAACAAGCAAGCAAACACTGAAAACCCTGGTGGAGTTCAGACTCCAGTGGAGGAGACAGAAGACAGACAAGCAAACAAATCTACAAACGGGATTTTTTCAGAGACTAATAAGCCACTGAAAGAACGTGATGAAGTGACAGACACTGAATTTGTGGGTGCCGAGGTGGGGGGAACTCACGGAAGTTTCCTCTGAGGAGGTAACACTGAAATCAAGAATTGAAGGAGGGGAGATAATGAGCCCTGAAAATGCCTGTGCCAGAGGGCACAGCCCGTGCAAAGGTCCTGGGGCAGGACCCAGCCTGGCGGTTGGAGGAACAGTTGAGGAGGCCTGTGTGGCTGGAGCAGACTGGGCAAAGGGGAGAGAAGGGAGGGCAGCGAGGGGATCAGCGCAGGTCTTCGTGCAGGGGCTGTGTGGGCTTGAGGATGACTTCTGCTTTTATCCTGGGAAGGTGGGAGCCCTGGCGGGCTGTGGGCCAAGGAGGACAGGACCTGATTTGGGGCGCACGGGCGCCCTCTGGTGGCCACCATGGGGAGGATGGACCGTGAGGGCCAGGGCATGAGCCAGGGCACAGGGCAGAAGGGACAGGGACAGGATAATAATGGTGATGGGGTGGACCAGGGACATGGCCATCCAGGGGGAAGAAGTGATCAGATTTTGGGTGTGTTTTGAAAGCAGCGCTAATTGGATTTGTTGAGTGATTGGATGTGGGTGGGGCAGCTCCCTGGTTCTGCTGAGCATCTGGAAGGAAGGAGCCATCCTCTGCTCAGCTGGAGGGACTGGAGGAAGGAGCAGTGTCTTAGTCTGGCCAGGCTTCTACAAACTGCCACAGACTGTTTTTTATAAACGGCGAACATTTATTTCTTACGGTTTGGGAGGCTGGGAGTCCAAGTTCAAGGTTCCAGCAGGTTCCATGTCCGGTGAGGGCCTCTTTCTGGGTAATGATCACTGTCCTCTCCCCGTGTGCTCACGGGGCAGAAGGAGCAGGGAGCCCTCTGGGGCCTCTCTCATGAGGGCACTCATCCCATTCATGGGGACTCTAGTCTCGTGACCCTTAGGTCAGATAGGGAGCTCAGTTTGGACCATGATAAGTTTGGGATGGTCATGACACCCCCCAAACCCTGCATGCAGACATTGAGGGTCAGCTGGACCCCCAATCTAGAGCTCAGGGGAGGCCCCAGGTGGAGTGAGGACTGTGGGTGTCCCCCAGGCATAGATGGCGTTTGGACTCTGAAAGAGGACGAGGCAGCCTGGGAGGGGTGCAGGTGTGGAGGGAAGAGGGCTGCGGGCCCAGCCTGGGCAACAAGGGAGGGAAGAAAGGCAGAGGGGGCATCTGGAGAGGTGGATTGGAAGCTGTGGCCAGAGCAGCATAAGGAAGTTCTAAGTTTCCCTCAAATTAGCCCTCTCATCACTACCCCAGGACTGCTGCTCCGCCCCCTTCCCATAGTAGGTGGTCAGTAAATCATTATTCTAAGAATGAATGAAAGAAATACTATACTGCCGTCAAAAAGGATGTCAGGGAATGGTGTCCAATAAGGAGAGAACAATGCCCTCTGCAAAGTCCACCTCCTAACCCCCAGAACCAGTGAAGATGCTCCCCCACACGGCCAAAGAGACCTTGCAAACGCAATCAGGATCTCAAGATGGGAAGCTTATTTTGCATATCTGGGTGGGCTTCCTGCAGTCACATACGAGAGAGGCAAGAAGGTCCAAATCCAAGAAGGAGGGGCACCAACAAAACCAGAGGCTGGGGCGATCAGGGCTCCAGAGACTGGGAAAGGCAGACTAAGCGAAGGTCCCCGGAGCCTCCCGTGGCCAGCCCTGCCCACACCTAGGTCCTAGCCGCTCCAGACCATATTTAGACTCCCGTCACCAGAACCGTATGTAATAAGCTTGTAGTTTTTTGCAGCCACTGTCTGCGGTCTTACTGCACAGCAGCAGCAGGAAACGAATATAGAAGGCTCTTTGTGCTTTGTGGGGGTGACAGTGCTCGCCCTATCGGGCTCTGAGGCATCAGGAAAGATGTGTGTCTTCTCAACACATGTTTTACGTACTTTCCAGTACTTAAGTAACTTTAAAAACTTAAAGTTTGGTGACTCTTTCCCCAGAAGTAAATGTTGAAAATGCGATCGACGTGTTTGTTTCCATTAACCGCAGAAAAGTGACATTACGATAAGTTCTTCATGTTTTGAATCATAATGCGCCTACTTTCAAGTTTCAGTATCTCCCAGAAGATGCTTTGGGGGCGGGGGTTGGGAATCGCCTTTCAAAAATACACTAAAATAGGTCCAGAGGGGCACACTGTTTTTGCTCTTGCGTCGGACCCTTACGACTTGGCAAGGCACTGCTAAACCGCGTCTCGATTTGTAGTTTGGATTTATTGTTCATTACGGGGTTATATGGCCACTAATAGGGTATCTTGGTATCGTGCATTAAAATAGCATTTACCTTGATTCTTGAGGGTTTTTTTGGCAGAAGCTGAAGCCCCTGCCTCCCTCTAATCCTGGTCTTGGGGTGGAGGGCTGGGGGCAGATTATACAGCAGTGTGACCCTAAATTCTTGCCTTTATCCTCCTGTCCTCCTCCTATCTTATTTAAAAAAAAAAAAAAAAAAAATCTGTTTCTAAAATGCTGACAAGCCAGCTCTGCGTTCTGCGGTGGGGTACGAGGGTCTCTCGGCCACACCCAGCGCACACCTCCCCCAGCGAAGGCCCGCGGGCTCCGGAAGGGCGGGAATCCCCAAAACCTCGCGATCTATAGAGACCCCCGTGACCGCACCCTCCGCCGGTTTCCGTAGTGTAGCGGTTATCACGTTCGCCTCACACGCGAAAGGTCCCCGGTTCGATCCCGGGCGGAAACACACTTGCGTTTTTCCCCTCGCGGGAGCATCGTAAAGGTGACTGCAGAATAAAAGCGGCACTGATTATTCCTGTTCCGTGGTTTTTAGGTTTCACGTGTCGTTTTGAAAGTTACTTAAGGGTGATAAAAAAAAAAAAAACTCGAAGTAGGCGGTTTTAGTAGAAAAATGGAAATAGGCTCCGTTAAGAAAGTACAAAACTAAGCACCCTGGTTGCGTTGGCCGGGAATCGAACCCGGGTCAACTGCTTGGAAGGCAGCTATGCTAACCACTATACCACCAACGCTCCGGCGGGTTTCGTTTTCTCCAAATACCATTAGAAGTATTATGGGTCTGGGTGGGTGATACCAAATTGCACGGGGGTGTCTCTCTCCGGCGTCCCTACCTGCGCCAGAAGATGCCGCCCCAGGGAAATCCAAGCCTCTGGCCGCAGCAGCCCAACAGGCGCGTTCCCCCCAAGCGCCGCGCGCCCCTTGGTACCGCCCGGGCGCTGGCCAATCGTAGGCCGCCGCCTGGGCCGCTCAACTTCCGGGTCAAAGGGGCCTGAGCCGCCGGCTCCCTGTGCCTGCCGCCGCCGCTGCCCCCCGCGCCCGCCACTTCCGGGGCCGCAGTCCCGGGCATGGAGCCTCTAGTGTGAGGCCCCTCCGGCCCCGGGACGCCCTGCCTAGCCCGGTCGCCACTCCGCGCCGGCCCCGAGCCCGGTGAGCAGCGCCCGCGCGCCCCGTCCGGCCTCGGCCGCGACTCCGAACCCGCCATTGACCGGCCCCACCTCAGCCCTGACCGTGGACCCGCCATTGACCCGCCTCTCGGGTGCCCTCCGCGCCGGCCTCCCCGCACCCCGGCCCTGCCGCGGACCGGACTCCCCGTTCCAGCAGCCCCCGCCTCGGTTTCCCCTCTGCCCCGGCCCTCATCAGCCCTTCTCCCCTCCCGCCTCCTGCGGTGGCCCGGCCACCTCTCCGCCACTCCCCGGCCCAGCCTCCCCGCTCGTCCCGGCGCTGCCCCAGCCCCCTGGCTGTGGTCCCTTCGGGAGTGGCCGCACCCACAGCGCTCTCCTTCCCCGCAGGTTGTGGAGGTCCCCTCCCCATGCAAACACATGTTCCTGTAAGAGGGCGGAGGCCGCCTCCTGGACCTGCTTCCTGCCCCCACCGCCGCACCCCGCCCCAGCGCCTGGCCTCCCCCAGCCCACACCCCAACAGGGGCCAGCCCCCTCTCTCAGCCTCTCCCCGCCCGGTCCAGCCGCCCACCTTCTTCCCATGCAGCTTTAGACCAGCCTTGACACTTCCCCATCCGTGCTGCAGCTGACCCATCAGAAGTGCCCCGTGTGCCCTGTTCCCTTACCCCCAACCCCCGCCACTGGCTTTCTCCCGCAGACCCGGTGAGGAAGTCACTTGTCTCGATGGCAAGAACCAAGGCGCTTTCCAGGAGCTGGGGCTGAAAGCCCTGGGGGGTGTGCACTGTGGTGTAGTCCCTGGCTGATTCCCGGCAAAATTGGGCCAGATGGGAGGTCTTTTCTCCCGGCTGCAGCTCCGGGCCTGCAGACAGCACTGCAGGGCAGTGAGGTACCCCTAGAACCTGTTCAGGTAGAGAGGATCAGGCTGGACAGTCAGGACTCACGGGTGGAAGGAGATGGAGTTGTTAGCCAGTCCCTCCATTAACCTGCATTAATGACGGGTTTGTTCTGTCCAGGTCTGTGTCCCACGCCTGCAGCTGAAATGGAGGCTTTCTGGACCCTCTAGAAGGTCAGTTGTGCCGGGGCGGGGTGGCTGCCATGGCTGGTGTGTGGGCTGGTGGGATTCATTTGCGTGCTGCAGGATACAGAAGTCTGCAGGAAGTGGTTTTCTACAACCCTGAGGTCATTGCCCTCCGGGGGGTTGGCTGGGACCCAGGCCAGTGGCTGTGGCTTTGTGCGCCCTTGCTGGAGACTTTTCTTTCCATCCAGCGTCTCCCTCCAGCTACCCTAGGAAGAACCCCCTGGAAGTTTGTGGGAGAAGTGGGGGAATACTGACTGTAGCCGGATCAGGAGGAGGTGTGGCTGTGTTCTACCCCCTTCCCCCAACCCAGGGCCTGCTGCTGGGATCTTGGCTCTAAAAGCGGCTTTGGTCCAATTCTCCCAGCGGTGGGATTTTCAGCAACTTGTTTAGTTGACAGTATTAACTGTCGTCTAGGTTCTGCCACATCTGGGATTTTCCTGGAGCACTTAATTCTGACAACAGCCCTTGACGTAGGTAATGTCTTCAGTAGCTGGGGAAACTGAGGCACAATTTAACTGAGAGGTTAAACTTAACCTAATTTAATTGAGGGGCTAAGTGGCTTCTCAAGGTCACAGAGACCAGAAGTGGTAGAGCCAGGCTTTGAACCCGTATCTCTTGACAACAGCGGCCCTTTTCACCACAGGACTGAGAGTGAGACCAATGCTGCTTATGGTGACATTGGGCTTCATCTCTGCCCTCCAGTCTCAGTCCCGGGGCCATGCGCTGCTTTCTTCTTGAAGCACCTGGGCACTTGCCCCCCGGGAGGCCTCCTTCTCCTCGAGAAGGGGTTTGGCCGCTGACCAAACCAGCGCTCCCTCTGACTTCAGACAGCATTCAGGGGAGGACAGGGACTCGTTAATTTGGCCAAAAATGCTTTGTGTGCCAGGCATGGTTCTGGGCTCAGGGAAACCGAAGAAACAGGACAGATGTAGGCCGCCCCCCCCCCCCCAGCCCTGAGCTGGCATCCCAGTGAGGGGTGCTCACTCACCTGGATCCGGGGTTCGCAGCCTTGGCACCCACATCAGTCTTTGCAGTGGGGAGCGTCCTGTGTGCACCGTGATGCCTGCCCTCCCTGGGCTGCAAGCCAGTGCCGAGCCTCCTGGTTGTGACCACCGGAAATGGCTCCTGGGAGCAGAATTGGCCGTGTTTGTGACCCTGGGTCCGGGGAATCAGCTGACCCCCAAGAGACTCTATATTCCCTAATCATTTGACCTGCTGAGGCCCTAGGATGTTGCCCCATTGAAATACGTGAACTAAGTGACTCACAGGTGCTGCGGTCGTACCATCTGACCCATTGCAGACTTACTCTAGTGCCTAGTGATGGCCTAAGGATCTTACTCAATGTCTCCCCCAAATAAAGAATTCAGAGTTCCTCCTCCTTGGTACACTCAGTGCCAGGAGCACCTGCAGTTGTGACGATGACAGATGTCCCCAGATATCGCTGGGGGAGGGGCAGAGTCATCCCCCTTAAGAAACTCTGTCCCAGACTCAGGGCTCCACAGAAGGACCAGGTGTTGTGTGCGTGGGTGTGTTGGGGGGCGGGGGGAGGTGACAAAGCGGCGACTTTAGATCGGGTGCCAGGAAAGACCTCTGAAGAGGTGAGCCTGAGACATGGAGGAGAAGAGGGCGCGTCATACGGGAAGTAGGACTGGCGGGAGCAAAGGCTCTGAGGTGAGAAGGGGTCTGTGTATGTAGGGGAGAGTCAGGCCAGCGTGGCTGGGCATCGTGACCAAGGGCAAGGGGAGCAGTTGGGGTCAGGAAGGCCATCAGAGAGCTGCCAGCGGGGAACGAAGGATTAGTCGTTTCTGGTAAGCACCAAGGTTGCCGTCCTTGGCGTCATTGGAAACTGCCCTCTTCTCGGGGACTTCTCGCCTGGGAAGCACGGCACCGGCACGGCAGAGAAAATGCTGGTTTCTGGCAAATGCCGGGCACCCTCTCGAATTTCCGGGCAGGGCCTCATCAGAATGCCCTTGGCGTTGGGTGTCCCTGGAGAAAGGGGGAGGGGAGGAGGGCCGAGAACGGGCGCTGCCAGACTGCCCGGAGTTGCAGCCCTGGGGTCTCTCTGCTCGCAGGCTCCCCCACCCTCCTGAGGTCAGCCGAGCAGTTGATGCGGAAGGTTAAGAAGCTCCGCCTGGACCACGAGAACACAGAAGGTTGGAGGAGGTAAGGGGTGTGACCTCGGGAGCCCTGATCTGTGGGGACGTTGCAGAGGTTCCCAGATTCCTGACGATGTCCCAGGTCTGGGAAGATACCCGCCATCCCCTGCCACCCCCTGCCTTCTGCGTTTCCCCGAGACTGGCTGTTTTGGCGCACGGTGGCTCAGCCCGGGCACTGCTGACTCGGGGCCACGTCATTCTCTGCAGGGGGTTGAGTGGCACCCCTGGCCCCGACCCCTTCGATGTTAGCAGCACCCCAGACATTGCCCGGTGCCCCCTTGGGCAGGATCAGCCCCAGCTGAAAACCATTGGCCTGGTGGTTAGGATGTGGGTTTTGGGTCCAACAGAGGTGGACTCCCTGCTGCTTCCTTGTGGGGGTGACGTTGGGCCGGTCATTTGACCTGAGCCTCCTTTCCAGCCTCCCAAATGCAGCATGACCGCTGAGCTCAGTCGTCAAGGTTGCAGGGAGGAGTAATCATGATTGGGCCCGTGAGGCCCGTGTCTGGGGCCTGGCCTGAGATGAAGACCGTAGCAAGTCCCCGCGGAGCGGGCCCGCCTCACCGTCAGTTCCTACCCCTCCTGGGTTCATTTGCTTTTAGCAAGTACAGGCCATGAGGCAGGAAGGGAATTCGAGAGGTTCCGGAAGACAGGTGGTGCTGAGTACAGCGCAGGCTCCCAGTGTGCGGTGGGTAGACACGTGAGGAGGTCGATTAGCGACAGAGACCTGAGTCCCCCTTGTCACGGGCATCGGGTCCCTGGCGGGCACAGGCTGGGCTGCACGCTGAGTCTGTGTACGGCTGGTTGTGACCGCAGAAGGCCGTCGTGGTGCCAGGGGCAGCCCTGGTAGGACAGAGGACGGCCTGCTGTTTCCAGGGAACCCCCACCTGTGGGGACTCGGCGGGCATCCGCGTCCCCAGGGCCACTCGGGCATTTCCTCCCTGGAGCTTGGTGGGCCCCCGCCCCTCACCTCCCCAGAGCCCGCCTTCCTTCCTGCCGCATCTCTCTGCGGTCGGCTGAATGCTCCCAGCACTGAGAAGGAGCAGTTCCTTCTTGCTTTCTGTGTGCTTCTCTGGTCGCAGGCCCTGCCAGGGTGTCCCGGGGCGGGGGGGGGTGCGCAGTCCCGGCTCTCGGAGCCCTGGCTCCGGTGGCTTACGGATCGCAGAACTCCCCTGGGGCCTCCCCTGTCACTGCGCCGGAGCTCCCGGGGTGCGCGCCGGTGGCCTCGTGGTCTGCGAGGTGTCCTGCTGGCCGGCAGAAGGAAACGAGTGGCCGTGGCCGGGGTGGCTTGGAATCCGCTTTCGTTTCCCCAGCTGTGTAAACTCTCGAGCTGAGAAGCCCGGCACAGGCTGGCATAGGATGGGAAGGGCAGCATCGACTTAACCTCTTCCTCGTCCCCCCGCCTCCTCTGCAGTCTCTCTCCGCTTCTGCGGAGGAGGGAAGTGAGTGGAGGACCTGGGCGCAGCACCAAGCCTCGGCCTGCCTGGGAGCTCAGGCCACCTGGCCGCAGCTAGAAGATTCCTAGAAGTTTCTCCCGATGTTTCATTTCATTTCTCATCTCCTGGATCCTATTTTTGCTCCTTGGGCTCTCTGCGGCGATCGGAGGCAAGATCTTTTTTATTGTTCTTTGCTCTGGAAATTAGCCACGTGATTGTGTGAGCGCTCCTGCCAGGCTCTTAGCTTCTGGGGTCCCCTTTGGGGCCTCCCCCGGAGGTCGTGATCTGTTTTTTTCTGCTGTGAGCAAGGCTTGGATTGTGGCAGCAGTTTCAGGGGTGGGGGTGGGGGCTGGGCCGGCTAGAGGAGTCCCCTGGCCTGCTTTTCTGGGCTTGCTGCCAGTAGTGCTCAGGGCCTTGTGGGTTCCGGAGCGCTCAGCCCGTCCCGGCCCCTGGCTAGCACTGCCCGTGCCCCGCACCGCCCTAGAGGCAGACCCCGGCTCTGCCGGGGGCCGGGCCGGGCCGCAGGTGATCCTCGGGGAGTCTCCTGCCTTCTCTGGCTCGGCTTATTTGACCCAAGGGCCCCGAAAACTCCGATGGCCTGTGATCTGTGTCTTCACAGCCACCGTAGGAAGTACGGACCGAGTGGGCTTTTTGTGGCTGGGGCGGTGGCGGGGGGGGGGGGGGGGGGGGGGGGGGGGGGGGGGGGGGGGGGGGGGGGGGGGGGGGGGGGGGGGGGGGGGGGGGGGGGGGGGGGGCGGCGCAAGAAGCCCCGGCCTACTCTGCTCCCCCCACGCCAGCCCGGGCCGGGTCGTGTGGGACTGAACAAGGAGGGCATTTCTGCCTCCCGTCTGACACAGGGTCGAGTTGAAAAGGGGACTCTGAAAATCGGCCCACAGAGGCCCCGCTGTGAGGAGTCTCTCTCGTCTCGAGGCAGCAGGTGGGGGTCTTTCTCCCGCAACGGTGACTCTGGGCTGGGGGGAGCTCTGGGAGCCGGAGGGCCCCCGTGGGGGGGGGGGCGCAGCTCTGCCTGGTGCTTCTCTGAAGCCCTTGGCCTGTGCTGTCCCTGCCTGAGGGTCTCGCGGTAGCGACTCCCGCTTCCGGCCAGGGAACCCCCCCGCTCTGCCCGCCAAGCAAAGCTGCTAATCCCTGAGCGTGAGGAGTCCCAGCCTCCGGCAGGGCTTTAGTCCGTTCTGTGCCCACGGGGGAAGGGGAGGCTGCCCTGCTTACTTTGGCTGGCCTCGCCCGAGACCCCAGCTCTTCTAGAACCGGGTCACTGGGGCTGTATTTAGATTTCCCTAAGACAAATATTTGCTTGGCCAGTCCAGTCCGGTCGAGAAATGTGCTCAGCAGCAAGGGTGGGAGAAAGGGAGGGAGGGCGCCTTGGCCCCAGCTGCTCGGGGAGCTGGAGGAGAGGGGGGAAGGACCTCCATCCCCTCATCTGGGGTTCTCACATTGCCTGCTCACGGCCGCCTGTTCCTCTGAGCCCCTCCGGCGAGGCGCGCGAGTTTCCCGAGCCGGACACCCAGCGGGGTGGCGCGGGTCCCGAGCTTTACCGACTGATTCTTTATGCCTGGTTCTTTGCTCGTGAGCGAGTGTTTCCCAGCGGGCTTAATGCAGGGTAGTCATTCCGCGGCCCTCTGTGGAATGCCTGCTGGGAGCCAGGGCCTCGTGCGGTTTTTGGGGACACTCCCGTGAAAGGGACAAAAGATCAACAACCAGCCATTGTGACGGATGCTCTGAGGGCAGGGGTGAAACAGTGGGGGTGCGGCGTGTGAAAGACTGTTGGGGAGACCAGCTTCGGCACAGGTGGTCGTCGAAGGTTTCTGAGGACCCGACAGATGTTTACACTGAGATCTGATTAGAAGTTAGTCAGGCAAAGAGAGGAGGAAAGTGTTTCGGGCAGAAGTGGCACATGCGAAGGCTCTGGGGTAGGAAGGAGTCTGGCTTGCTTGCCGAGTGGAGAGAAGGCTGTTTTGACTGGAGGACTGATAAAGGGCGGGTGACGTTCAAGAGGCAGGGGTCAGAGGGCAGAGAGCCTTGAAGCCCGTGACAGGGACTGGTTTTTACTCCAGGGGCTGTGGTCAGACCAAGGCAGAGCTTTAAGTGGTGGGCTCAGATTTGCAGTGGATGTGTCGGATCTGTTTACAAGGCTGTTACAATCAGAGGTGGCAGCGGCTTGGTCGCTGGAAAGAGACAGAATAATTTGGGCCATGTTTAGGGGGGCTGGGAAGGTGGCACGGGGGTGGGGCTTGTCTTGGGGGGGACCGGGAGTGTCTGAGGGGGGGCAGCTCGTGAGTGAGACTCTTCCCACCCTGTCGCCTCCCGCCCCTAGCTTCTCGCTGAATTCCGAGGGGACAGAGCGGATGGCCACCGGGGCGCCAGTGTCTGGCCGGAGTGACGCAGTCGAGATGGAGGACCCGGCGTCCCGCTTCCAGGTGCAGAAGCACTCGTGGGACGGGCTCCGGAGCATCATCCACGGCAGCCGCAAGAACTCGGGCCTCATTGTCAACAAGGCTCCGCACGACTTCCAGTTCGTGCAGAAGACGGACGAGTCGAGCCCCCACTCCCATCGCCTCTACTACCTAGGTGAGCCCTCCAGCTGCCCTCAGGCCCGCAGGCCCCCTTGACCATGGCAGGCTTTCTGGGACACCCGTTACCAAGCTCTCTTGTCTCCAGAGGCTGGCTGGTTCTAATAGAAGGTCCAAAAAGATGGGCCCTGGACAAAATGTCCCATGAGGCCATGCCACCCACAGTGACATCCGTTTACGGTGAAGGTCTGGCACCAGGGGCCCCGCGGGGTCAGGCGAGCGGAGCAGAGGGTGGCCCGCCTTTGCAGCAGTGCTGTGGCTGGGC
>CM053603.1:2025885-2049959 GCA_028646535.1 Procyon lotor
GGTACTGCACAGCTCCCCCCTCCCCAGAGTCGACGCAGCCACATGGTGGTCTGACAGGCTTGGAGTTAGAAGAGGAGGGCTCAGCAGGCGATGGCCGTCCGGGCATCATACGGCCCCCAGGGCCGAAGACACACATGTCACGGGAAAGGGCTTGCCAGCTCTGGCCTGGGAGCGGTCCGGACAGGTCGGGCCTCGCGTGACTTTACCCGAGAGGGTGTGGCTCCTGGGTGACGCGCTGCTGGGTCTCCTGCGCTGCGGCCGCTGCGGCTTCTGTTTGGAGACCGGGAGCCCCAAATCAGCCCCAAGTCAAGGCATCGGCAAGGCCACACCGTGCTTCCTCCAGAGGCTGTAGGGGAGAATTGGTTCCTTGCCTCTTCTGAGTTCTGGAGGCTCCCTGTGCTCCTTGGCTTGTGGCTGCACCACAGCCGTCTTGGCCACCGGGTTCTAGCCCCCCCCCCCCCGCCACCACCCCCTCCCCCCCACCTCCCTTCTGGGGACTCGTGATTCCACTTCAGGCCCACCTGGGTCATCGGGGCTGCTCTCCCCAGCTCCAGAGCCTCAGCTTCTAGTGACAGGCTCAGGGGTTAGGACCTGAGCATTTGGGGGCCGCTGTCTGGCCAACCGCAGAGCCACTGAAAGGGGCAGAAACCCCATGAGCCAGTTTGAGCCACCAGGGGCACCTCATAGGAAGGACACGGGGGTGCCGGGGACCCCCCACCCCGGGCCTCGTGTCCCGGCCCCGAGAACCTTGGAGCCTCGTGGGGCCTGGGCGTCTGCTCGGCTCGTGCTCCTCTCCACCCCCCCCCACGCACACTGCCCACCTGCTTCCCACTGCCACGCTCCCAGGATTACCCGTCTCGGGTGCCCACCAGCAACAGGAACGGACGAGCTCTCTCCGAACTTCGCGGGAGGGAACCAGATGGGTTCAGTGTAGATCAGATGTCTGCTGTCTGTGTGTGTGTGTGTGTGTGTGTGTGTGTGTGTGTCTGTGTGTGTGTGTCTGTGTCTGTGTCTGTGTCTGGGGTTGGGGTGAGGGGGTCCCTGCAGACTGCAGGAGTCCTGCCACAGTGGGTAGGGAGCCGCTCTAGACAAGGGCTGTGGGCTTGTCCGAGACCCCAGAACCTTCCTAGGACATCTCAGGGCTATCCTGCCTCTTTTGGGGTGACATCACTCACCCTTGCGCTGATCCATCCGTATCCCTCAGTACCTTCAGGGTACCCTTAACCTCTACCTCGTGTCTCAGTTCTTGGGGCCAACCTCCCTGAAGCCCCCGTGTATTTACGGTGGTCTTGGTGCTGGCGCCGCCTGCAGGGGGATGCTGGCAGCGGCAGGGGCTCGTGGCTGGAACAGAAGGGGCCTCCCCGGGCCTGGCCCAGCCTGCAGCCTCTGCTTCCCCGGGAGCCCCTTGCCTTCTTGGTGGGCAGTAGGCTTCTCATTTTGTGCCTGTGGAGCCAGTCGCCCGGGCTTGGGGCAGGCTCTTTCAGACGTGCGCAATGAAGTCCGGTGCAAAGGAAACAAACAGAGAGGCCTTCTGTCACCAGGAAGGACAGATGGTGGCGGCTCGCCTGCTCCATGTGGGTCGGCTAGTCCCCCTGCACGTGGGCATCTCATGTAGGACAGAGGACTCCGGGACAGCTCCGGGAGCCCCCGAGAAGGGAGAGAGGCCTCTTGTGTCCTCGTGACCTAGAGGAGAGCCCGGGCCCAGTGTGAGTCATGTGTCCATCAGGCTGGTTCCCGAGGCCATGGTGCGCGGTGACGGAAATGGTGCTTGTGTGGACCTGGGCCCCCTGCCGCCCCAGGGGATGTTGGGGCTGGGGCGCCGTTGGGCAGGGAAGGGGCAGGGCCAGTGGAAATCAGACCCTAGGCTCATACCCCCAGCGTCTCCATTAGGGCACACAGAATGTGCTGGCTTGTGCCATTTGGTGCCATCACTTACTAAGCCACTGGGCAGAGGCGGCAGCTCCCATGTCCTTGGCAAGGCCGCACTGTTGACTTCCTGTTTGGACAGCTCTGGCTGTCCCCGAGAGCCCCGAGGCCAGGGCCGTCCAGAGCTCCAGCCGCCGCCTCCCAGCCTTGCTCACTGCTGCAGGACCGTTCTCTCTCGCGAGGTCTCATTCACAGAGCCTGAAGCTCACTCTTTTAAAAGTGGACAACTCAGTGGTTTCTCGTACTGTCACCACTGTCTTAATTCCAGAACATTCCATCGCCCCAGAAAGAAACTCGGGACCCATGAGGCGTCGCTCCCCTGCCCCTGCCCCCGACTCCCTCAACTGAGTCCACGTCCTGTCTCCCCAGAGTTGCCTGTTCTGGGCAGTCCGCACAAATGGGGTCACACAGTGCGTGATTCCCATCCCCACGAGTCTGGAACTGGAGATGGAAAGAAGCCTCGTGGGTGGCCTGGCCGGGTAGCGCCACGCGCCTGCGCCTCTATTGGGGAGGGGGGAAGGGGGGCTGCCCAGCGTCCGGGAGCACTGCCCACCCGCACATCTGCATGATCTCTGCACCTTCCCTAAATCGGTTTCCAAAGAAAATCGTGTGAATCTCGTATTTTCCTTTCAATACGTTCTTTCACTGATTATACTTCCATACCAATCGTATCAGAAGTGGGGACCCCACGTGGACTGGCGCGTGGAGAAGCTGCCGGTGGAGCTCTCCGTCAGGGGAGCAGACGTCGTCCGTCAGGCTCCAGCCCGGGGGGGCCTCCCCGTCCCCCACTCGGGAGCGCGGGAGCGTGGGCGAGGCAGGGGTCCTGCGGCGAGGCTGGCCTCAAGGGGAGTCTTCCTCCCGGAGAAACTCAGAACCGAGGGGGCTTGTGCATCCTGCAGTCTGTTCGCCCGTGAACCACAGCCCTGCTGTCATCTCACCCGTCATCTGTCGCGTTGAGACGCTACCAGCTGGGAAACAGGCATTATTTTATTTCCCACTAAGAACACGACAGCGCCTGTCAATAGGGAGGACCGCGAGACGCTTACCTCCGACGTAGGCCCCGGTCTCTCTCCAGTGACACGTCTGGGGCACCGTGTGACGGCCTTCTGTCTCCCGCTCGCTGCATCCATCTGGACCCTTGCTAGGCAGCTCCTGGCCCCCTACACGAGGTCGGGTCAGGTCCGTGGGTGGTGTCTGGGGACATCTGTGCTTGTCACCGCCGAGGCGCCCGACATGGAGCTGGGGGCTGGAGGAGCTGCGCGGCACCCCAGAGAGCGCCCCAGCCCCTCATCTGTAGCGCCGAGGGGAGGGGCTGGTCCGACACGCATTTCCCAGCTCCCGGTGCACGATTGCTCTTACTCGAACTGCGTCAGTTCTCGGCCCCCGCAGACGCCTTTAACAGAGCAGGGCACCCGAGACCCGAGCCTCGCCCGTTGAAGGGGGTTTCGCAGGCCTCGTTTTTGTTCTCTTGCCTGCCTTGCACTCTACTTCAGTTAATCTGCACAGGGTACTCGTGCAAGCGTCTCACAGGTGGAGGACCCCTTACTGTCCTGAACATACTTGCTCTCGGGGCCCGAGCGTCTGCAGGGAGGGCTGTGCTGCCGGGATGTGCTGGGGCGAGGACGTCAAAGTGGAACCAGCAGGGCCCCAGCCGCGGGGAGCCAGAGTCCTGGCCCAAGACCCTCTTCCTGTCCTGGGCAAGGTCCCCCATTTCGGTTTTTCTCTCTTCCCCCAGGGATGCCTTACGGCAGCCGCGAGAACTCCCTCCTCTACTCGGAGATTCCCAGAAAGGTCCGGAAGGAGGCCCTGCTGCTCCTGTCCTGGAAGCAGATGCTGGATCACTTCCAGGTGAGCCGCCCGGGCCCCGCCCCTCGTTTCCGGGGGCCCCAGAGTGGGCGCTCCCCTGAGAGCTCTTATCAGAAGCATCTCTTCCTTTTCCTTGCCTCCCAAGGACCGAGGCCCTTTAACGGGGTCTGGGCTAATAATTAACACCAGCCGAAGTCGGCGCGCCCGGGAGGAAGATGGCTGGGGTGGGCCGAGGCTGCTTGGTGCCCGCGGCTGTTGGCCTCCTTCTGGTGGGAAGACCAATGTGACGGTCTGGGTGGCAGGTGGGCCGGGGCACAGTCTGGATTTCTCCACACTGGTATGGCCGCTCTCACTTGTGCCGTCCCTGGTACGCCGTCCCTGGTACGCCCCAGGCCGACCAGGCATGGGGTTCGTTGTGCTTCGGGTTCTGCTTTTCAGAGACACGTTTCAGGCTGTCAGCATTCCTTGCAGTTTCTGGTCGGATTTTAGAATTCTCAGGGAGGCTGCGTGGTGTCCACGGTGGTCTACCTGCCTAGGAAACCCCCCACTGGGCTTGGGGGTGTGGGTGGTCGGGTGGTCCCGAATTGGCCCTGCCCCCTCCCCTCCATGCAGAGAGCAGGAGTGGGTGCCAGTGGGTGGGTTCACCGAAGGTTCTGGCTGGACGGGGTCGTGATCCGGGCAGGAGAGGGGGAGGTCTGTGTTGGCTCTGGGGACTGGGGGACAGTACCCCTCGGGTGGCCCTCGTGCCGGTGGGTAGGGGAGAGATCAGTCTGTCTTGGAGAGGCTCTGGGGACAGATGCGGGTGGAGGAACCCTAGAGATGGGCCGAGAGAGGAGGAGGTCTCTGGTGAGCCCACAAGTCAGTCCACCCCATGACCCCGAGCCTGCTGAATACCCTCCTGGCCTCTAGGTTCGGGCCCGCTCCGGCCCCCTGGGAGCTGCCCTGAGCAGCGGTGCTCAGCAGAAAGTTCTCTCTGGCACGAACTGCAGGCAGATTGGAAGAGCCCTCGCAGAGGTGCCCAGGCTGGAGGATCTGCGCTGCTAACGCGGCACTGTCCCTGTGTGTCCCCAGGCCACTCCTCACCACGGGGTCTACTCTCGGGAGGAGGAGCTCCTTCGAGAGCGGAAGCGCTTGGGGGTCTTTGGCATCACCTCCTATGACTTCCACAGCGAGAGCGGCCTCTTCCTATTCCAGGCCAGCAATAGCCTCTTCCACTGTCGGGACGGGGGCAAGAATGGCTTCATGGTGAGCCCTGGTCACTGGCTGTGGGTGGGGTCGGGGGGCTGGGCGACCTCCTGTCCCCCTGAGCCAGGCCTCTGTGTCCCTAGGTGTCCCCCATGAAGCCCCTGGAAATCAAGACCCAGTGCACTGGGCCCCGGATGGACCCCAAGATCTGCCCAGCCGACCCCGCCTTCTTCTCCTTCATCAACAGCAATGACCTGTGGGTGGCCAACATTGAGACAGGCGAGGAGCGGCGGCTGACCTTCTGCCACAGAGGTGAGGCCGGGCAAGGGGCTGCACTCCTGGCTGGGGGACGAGGGGTGTGGCGGGCACCTGGAGCACCCTTGTGGATGGTCGTCGTGGCCACCAGCACAGTTCCTGGGAGGACCCCCATTCCCGCTCCATTACCTGCCGAGCCCCAAGCAGCTTCTTGGGCCCTGCTGGCCCGGTTCGCCCTCTCGTGTGGTCCTGCCCCACAGGAAGCCCGGTGCCTGGCTTGTGGCTTCCTCTGCAGGAGTCGGCCTCCGTGGCCTGTCACCCCCACCAGGCACTTGTTCTGCGTCTCCGCTCAGGCAGGCCCTCCCCCCTCCTCTCTCCCATTTGACAGAGTCAGTCTTCACCTGCTCCCTGGGTTTTCCCCTCACCCCCTGCTCCCCAGAAGTGACCTCATTCTCCGGCATACATATGTATGTGGAGCTCGGCACCGGCCTTGGCCTCCCATCACGGGGTCCCTGTCCTGCCCCACAGTCCCAGCGCCTCTCTCTAGACCGAAGCTGCTCGGCCCAGGCAGCTGGGACTCTGGCCACGTCCAGAGACGGCGTTCGCTGTCCCGGCTGGTTGAGGACGCTTCTGGCATCGAGTGGGCAGGAGCCTGGGGGTGCAGGTCGACCCCTCAGTGCGCCCGCCACCCTCACCCATAGGATGTTCCGGCCCCAAATGTCCTCAGTGCTTGGGGGCGAAGGCCTGCTCTGCACTGTGTTCCTCACCCCATCCGGCTCCCTCCCCGTCCAGGCTCGCCCAGTGTCCTCGATGACCCCAGGTCTGCAGGCGTGGCCACCTTCGTCATCCAGGAAGAATTCGACCGCTTCACTGGCTACTGGTGGTGCCCTGCGGCCTCCTGGGAGGGTAGGCACCTACTTCCCCGTCCGCCTGCTTGTCTGCTCTTCGCTCTTTTCACCTAAAAGCTCAGCTGTCTTCCTAGCAGTGTTAGCATCCCAGGCTTTCGCGCTGCTCTGATAGGACCCCCCAGCCTCGAGTGGCTCATCACCTTGGGATAGGATTTCACATTTGAATTCAGGGGGCAGGAGCCTTCAGGGCATTGCAGTGCGGACACGGGGGACTTGGACTGCCCCTGGGGCATGGACGGACCCTTCGCTTGTTTCCAGGTGTTGCTTTCCCTTTTGCTTTGTGTCGTAAACAATGCCACAACGAACATCTTGGTATTTATCTCCTGATCTTGTGGGAGGTTCTCAGTGGTTCTTAACCAGGGACAGTTCTGCTCCCAGGGGATACCGGGTGGTGTTGGGGACATTTGCCGTTGTCCCGCCTGCACGGGTACCAAGTGGAGAGGGGCCGGGGCAGCTGCTCAGTGTCCTACAGTGGCCCTGCCCACCGAGAACGATCCGGCCCCCAGTGTCGGCAGCGCCGAGGATCCCGATCCTGCCGCTGAGAGAGGTCCACCAGTAAGAGCCGAGGCGAAGCTGCACGCAGCTTCAGTCTCAATGGGTTTTGCCAACAGCTTCTGGAGGAAGCCAGATCATGGGTCCTGGTGTCTCTCTCTGTCCGCACGCTGCGGGGCTGTCTCGTCCCTGCTGGTATTCAGTTGAGCAAGACCCGTCTTCTGAGCATGTGGGCCCTGTTTCTGGCATTTGCACCGGAAGTGTCAGACCCTCGTGCGCTGCTGGTTGACTTCTCCGTGGCCTTGGAGCCTTGGGGAGCTGCAGGGGGCGCAGCCGTGACAGAGCTCAACTCACTTCGTCCTTACGCTGACTGAGAAGGAAGAAAGTGTCAGTGGGAGCAAGACGCTGAATCCCTTGCTGGAAAGCACCGCCCCCCCCACCCCCCGCGCCCCCACTGAAGTCGGCTCCCAGGAAGAGGAGGGGTTGCTGGAGTCTGAGAGGCCTCTGAGGTGCACAGAGACCGTCGGGAGGCGGGCGGGCTCCCTGCTAACGGGGCTGATGCTGGGCCCGCGGTCGTCTTGCGCCCCTGTGGCCCGTGCCTCTGGAATGAGGGCCCTGGGTCAGGTCGTGCAACCCGTGACTCCCTGCGGGGCCACAAGCCTGGGACCCCTCTGTCCTGGTTGGTGAAATGACACTGTCAGAGAGCAGGCTGTTGGTCCCTCGGCGCTCCGGTCATCGGGGCTGCCGGGGGCACTGTGGCGTGTCGAGCAGCATCCCTGGCCCCTACATGACGCGTCACTCGAGTTCTGACAACCGCTCAGGATGGCCCCTGGCTGAAATCCACTGGCCTTGATGGTCTCATAGGTCCTCTCTCTGCTCTGCTGGCGGGGCTTAAAAACGCCTTTAAGGAAGCCCCCAACATGCTACAGCCCTTCCCCCCTTCCCCCCCCCTCGCCCTGTGTGGCCCTCTCCCAGAGCCCACAGCCACTGTCGCCCCCGTGCTGTCTTGCATGGAGGAACAGGGCTTTCCTTAGACCACAGCAACCCAAGAGTGCCTGAGTTTGAGGCCCAGGAATCCCCCCTGCTGAGCGGATGGACACGGAAGTCCTAGGCACTGGTTTTGAGTGGCCTCAGGCCAGTCCCGCAGCCCCTTTGGGGCTCCAGTGGGTGGGGCCAGGCTGCTGTTTCTGGAGGCATTGCTGGTCCGTCTGTGGGGAGTCGGAGGCAAGGGTGCAGGAAACTGCAGACGGGGATCCTTTACAACAGCCTCGGAAGGAATGGCCACGGGCTCCCTCCCCGTGACGTCAGCACCGCCAGGGCCCGAATTCCAGTCTGAACTATCAAACCCCCTCCTCCTCCCTCCCCCCGGTGATTCATGCCCTTTGCGTTACGGTTTTTATCTAAGCCTTCTGGAGCCGTGCCCCACGTACTCTTCTGCATGGGCCGCCGGCACAAGGCCCCTCGGATGGGGGGTGGCTCAACAGCAGGCATTTACTGTCTCCGTCCTGGAGGCGAGGAGTCTGGGGTCAGGGCGTGGGCAGGGCCGGCTCCTCCCAAGGCCACCGTCCTTGGCGGGCAGCCGGCCGTCTTCTCCCCGAGTCCTTGCGTGCTCATCCCTCTGCGTGTCTGTGGCCTCATCTCTTGTTAGAAGGTCACCAGTCCTGTTGGATCGTGGCCACTCTCATGACCCCATCTTAACTTGGTCACCTCTTTAAAGCCCTGTCCCCAAATCTAGCCCCATTCTGAGGTTCTGGGGGCTCCCAAGGCAGGAATTCAGTGTGGATGTAGTTCAGCCCCTAAGACCCCGTAGGCCCACCTCCCATGATGTGCTTTGCTCGCATCGGCTCCCTTCTCGTTCTCCTCTTCAGGGTCCCAAAACGGGCCCCCAGGTGACACGTTGACAGGATTACGGTCTAGGGGAGCCAGGGTTCTGGCCTCAAGCCTCATGGTCTCGGCCTGAGCCCTGCCGAGGTGGAGCTGACAGCCCGGGGGCGGGGCTGGGGAGAGGGGCAGGGGAGGAGGTGGGGGAGAGGGGCGGGGCAGCAGCCTCGGTGCAGGGCGCCCCCAGCAGCCTCCTCTGCCCCTTCCCAGGTTCTGATGGCTGCAAGACACTGCGGATCCTGTATGAGGAGGTTGATGAGTCAGAGGTGGAGATCATCCACGTGCCCTCGCCCGCACTAGAAGAAAGGAAGACAGACTCCTACCGATACCCCAGGACAGGTGAGGGCGCAGGGCAGTGGTCTGGGCCTCACAGAGGAGCCATGCCCCGACCGGGATGCCCCGCGGGACCCAGAGAAGTAGGCGGGGCTCGAGAACAATGGCAGGACCAGGGCCACGGTGGATGGTGCCCGCTTTCTGCCTCGGGGCTCAGGAGATGGTGGGGGGACAAGGCTGAGGGTTTGCAGGCCCCATCCAAGGGTGTGTCAGACCCTTGTCACATCGTGAGAATGCAGACTCACATTTACCCCGTTTCTCAAGAGGCCAGAAATCCCCATTTCTCTAGAAAACAGCCTAGTCCTTAAACATTCTTTGAATTCTTAAGGATACTTAGCGATTTGCACACAGCACACGCACGGGCCAAATTCAGGTTGTTTTTGAGCTCCTCCGAAGCACGTGGTAAGCACCTGTTACGTGCCGTGCCTGATAAAACCTTCCAGCGACGTCTCCAACCCCTGGTGTAAGTGGGAGACGTCAGCTGCCCCCGCCCCCTCCCAGCAGGGGCCGACGCGAGAGCTGACGCTCAGATGCCCCCCGGCCCAGTGCTGTGGCCCTGCAGACCAGACTTGGGGCTGGCCACAGAAACAGCTAGAGCCTGAGCCCAGCCCACCTCTGGAAGGTGCCGTCTGGTCGTCCCAACCAGTCAGCCACCTGCCTCCTGACAGCTCGTGGGGGACAGGTGGCCCCGATGGTTCTGTTGTGGATGTGTCCCGTCTTGGCCACCAACTTGCAAGCTCTCCGAGGCAGGGAGGCGCATTCCTTGTCTGTGTCCCTGCACGACCCGCCTTCCCCACCCCTGAACAGGCTCATGTTCTTAAGTGGTAAAGACGGTTGTCACAGCACTGTCAGGAGCAAGGTCCAGGTCCAAAGTCAGAAGGTCCTGTCTGAGGGACTTTGTGCCGGGATGGTACTGCACCGCAGAGAGACCTTTGGACACCCGGTCCCTTCCTCCCCCTCCCTTCCACACTGGCTTTGTCACCTTGCTGGGGCATCGCCCCGTACCTCCACCTCGGACACCTGTTCTGAGCCCTCATGGGCGACACCTGGTGGACTCACCTCCCTCTCACTTCCACAGGCAGCAAGAATCCCAAGATTGCCCTGAAGCTGGCCGAGTTTCAGACCAATAGTCGGGGCAAGGTGAGAGTGGCCAGGGCCCCCAGGAGAAGCGCCTGGGTGGAGGGGAGGAGGGGCTGGGGGAGGTGTTGGAGGCGGGCGGACAGTTGGGTGGCATCAGCAAGGCCACTTACCCCCTTTCCGAGGGCAGGTGCTCTCCTTGGCCAGCTGAACCCGAAAAGGCCCTGCCTGTGTACCCCCATCACCCTGAGCCTCTGTCTCAGAAATGAGCAGTGAGCCCGGCCTCCCCGTCTCCACGGGAGGTGGCCATGCTGATGAGCTCCTTTGAGCAGAAGGTCCGGTGAAGGTTTCCAGAACAGAGAGCTCCATTGGGTGGGGGGTCATCTGGGGGGACTCGACTTCTGACCCGGACGTTCCCGCCCCGCAGCATTTGGGCAGACAGACTCTCACATAGAATTTGATTGGAGCTATCAGTGCTCCACGAGCTTCTCTCTGTCCCCTGGGGTCAGGACAAGTGTCCGCGTACCCAGGGAGCACTTGCTCAGGGCCCCATAGCTGGGAGGGCGAGAGAGGCCATGACGGCGAAGGGTGCGGGGCCTGGGAAGGGAAACACCCACCCGCCGGAGGTCAGAGCGCTCAGACAAGCTGAGGACACTCTTGCGCGTTTTTGTCAGAATGACTTCTTGGGTGAGATTTCAAAAAAAAAAAACAAACCAAAAAAACCCTTAAGCTGTACTTATTTTCACGATTTGGTTCTGGAATGATGCAGCCCTAACCAGATCCCTCCTCCCCCGAAAGATCTGGCAGCTGGTCCACACACCTGACTCCGGTGGTGGCGCCTGGCCCGGCAAGGTGGGCGTGGCTGGCGCCCCCTGAGGACCAGTCCCTGGGGGAACGTAGGGGCGGGGGCCACGCCAAGGCCCTGCCTGCCTTTCTCCGGTCCACCCTCTGGAGGCCATGCCCCCCACCCCCTAGCCTCCCGGAAGCTGCGGTAGCTGCAGGTCGTGTTGCCCAGGGCCGCCCGGCTCTGTGGTCACAGCCCAGACCAGAGCCCGAGGGTTCCAGCCCACCGGCTGTCGTAACCAAGGACCGCATCCTGGGGGCTTAAACAGCAGAAATACATCGTCTCCCAGCTCTGGAGGCCGAAAGCCTGACAGGATGGTGTGGGCAGGGCTGGCTCCTTCCGAGGCTGCGAAGGAGAGTCTGGTCCCGGCCCCTCTCCTTGCCTTGTGGATGGCCGCCTCCTCCCTGCACCTTGTCACAAGGCGTCTCTGCCTGTGTGGCCCCGGAGTCCTTGCCTCCCCCTTACGAAAGGGGGACCACCCCTTCTGTGGGATTGGGGCCACCCTCTTCCTTACCCTCACCTTACCCGATGACCCCGGCAACCACTCTCTTGCCGAATCTGGCCACGTGCAGAGGCGCTGGGAGTCAGGGCTCCGACATAGGGATTTGGGGGATACCGTGTCCGCCCCGGAAGTGCCCGCCTCCGCCTGGGCAGCATGTGGGTAGGCCCGAGTGTGACCCGACTCGGCTTTCCCTTTAGATCGTGGCCACGCAGGAGAAGGAACTGGTGCAGCCCTTCAGCAAGCTCTTCCCCAAGGTGGAGTACATCGCCAGGGCCGGGTGGACCCAGGACGGCAAGTAGTGAGTGTCGCCGGCAGGATGCGGAGGGCTCTCCCTGCCGCTCACGTGCTAACCCTCCTCCACGGCGGGACACAGCTCTCTAAACAGGGCCCAGACCCCTGCCCACGGGCTCCATCCGGCCCAATGCCCGTTTTCGTTCGGTCCGTGAGCCAAGAACAGCTTCCATGCTTCTGAATGAATGGGGTTGGAAAAAAAAATCAGAAGGCAGAGAGCATTTCATCACACGTGAAGGAGATACGAACTCCATGTTTCGTTGCCAATAAATCAGGTTTTTTGGGCACGTGGCCATGCTCCTTTGCATGCGGATCACTTGTAGGAGCTTTCACGCTCCGTCCGCGGGGCCGGCCATGGCCCGAGAGAGCGCGTGGCCTGGAAAGCAGAGCCGCCAGCCTGCTGGCCCTTTGCTAGACAGAGAGGGCTCCTCCGGCTGCATGGGCTCGTCCCAGAGCCTGGACAGAGGCTCCGCGCCCTCAGCAGGCCGCAGGCTCTCATGGGTGCGCACGTCCCCGTGGCGTCACTCGCTGCTTTGGTCGTCGTCTTCGTGCCGAGATCCAGCTTTCCCTCCTGCGGGACCAGCAGGCCGCCATTGCAAACGTGTCCATTTACAGTTCGAAAGGGTACCGAAAACAGTTTGTCGAAGTCCTGCTCCAAAGCAGTTGTTCTGAGGACAGAACATAAGGACGAAGGAGCTCCCAAACGGGATTTTCTTTTAAATAATCTACACTAGCGTGGGTCTCGAACTCATGACCCTGAGATCAAGAGCCGCCCTCCAGCTGCTGAGCCAGTCAGGCGCCTCCCACCCCAATCAACGGGATTTTTTTTTTAAGTGACTTTTTTTTTAAATTTAACTTACTTATTTGACAGAGAGAGAGCACAAGCAGGCAGCGCTGCAGGCAGAGGGAGAGGGAGCCTGACGTGGGGCTCGATCCTGGGACCCTGGGATCACGACCTGAGCTGAAGGCAGATGCTTAACCAACTGAGCCACACAAGCTTTTTTTTTTAGGTTGCTATTTGCTTCCATCCGAACTCCTTAAGGATTCTTATTAAACAGAATAAACAATTTATTTCTCTCGAAAAAAAAAAAAGAACATTGTTCGTTCAGAGCAAAACGGGAAGTAAAGAATCATGCATGTAGCAGAAATTGCAAATGTTTTTGAAATGCCGCGCTAAGGTCTGATGACGTGGGATGTTTCCAGAATAGTTGGGTTAGAGAGTTCTGTCACCCCCTGGGCTCCCCTGAGGGCATGTGCTGACCAGGAAGCCTTCGCGTGCTACCGGCTTACTAGGTCAAGTGTAGACCATGTTGGCAAAGGAGGAATGTTTCTGGTCCCACATAAATTTGGGGAGGGAGGTGTCTGTCGCCCCCCACCCCCGCTGGACCCTGAGGCCTTGGGCGCCTCTCTCCTCTTGCTCTCTCAGCGCCTGGGCTATGTTCCTGGACCGGCCCCAGCAGCGGCTCCAGCTCGTCCTGCTGCCCCCGGCCCTGTTCATCCCCGTCACCGAGAATGAGGAGGAGCGGTTGGCCTTCGCCAGAGCAGTGCCCAGGAACATCCAGCCGCACGTCGTGTATGAGGAGGTCACCGACGTGTGGATCAATGTAAGGGCGGGGAGATGCCGGGTGTGCACCCCGCCCGGGCCCCCAGATCCCTAGTGGGGCAGGGCCGGGGCAGGCGAGAGTCCCCGGGGGGGCTGGGTTAGTCCTCCAGCCAGCCGTCAGAGCCCCACCTTCTGATGCCTCTTCTCTCTCCTTCCCGGGCAGGTTCACGACATCTTCTATCCCTTCCCCCAGTCAGAGGGAGAGGATGAGCTCTGCTTCATCCGGGCCAACGAGTGCAAGACTGGCTTCTGCCACTTGTACAAGGTCACCGCCATCTTAAAGCCCAGTGGCTACGACTGGAGTGAGCCTCTCAGCCCTGGGGAAGGTGAGCAAAGCCTGACTAACACCACCGCTCACCCAGGCAGCCGTCTCATGGCTCAGGGCACCGCTTACTCACTGACCCCGCCCTGTCACTGTTCAGAGGGAGGGGCAGGACGTGGAAAAAGCCCACTTTCCCGAACATCCTTCACGGCCTGGCGGGGGTTATTAGAGCCAACTGTTCACTCAGTCAGTGGTATCTGTGTAGCGCCTACTGTGCACCAGCCCCATCTCACACCAGGGGTTGGCACACCACGGCCACGGATCAAATCCGGCCCCCCACTTACTTTTGTAAATAAAGTTTTATTGGCACATGGTCACTCTCATTCATTTACAGAGTGTGGCTGATTTCATGCCACGATGACAGAGTTGAGTAGTGGGACAGCAGTGTGACATCTGTCTTGCAAAGCTGAAAATATCGGCTATCCGGCCCTTTGTAGGAAAAGTGGCCAACCCCTGCTCTAGGTGCCGGGGGGTGTACTCATACAAAGAGAAAGGAAAACCTCGGCTCTTGCGGAACTCTCTAGTGGAAGAGATGGGCGGTAATCCAAAGACAATGGAGAGTAATGAGCATGGGGGCGGGTGCAGCAGGATAAGAGGCTGGAGAGTGAGGGGCCTTCTTTCTAGGATGGGAGGTCGGGGGGCATCTGTGGATAACGTGTTACGAAGCAGACACCTGGAACAGGTGGCAGGAGCAGCCCACAGGTCATTCCAAGTTGAGGGCACAGCCTGTGCAAAGGTCCTGGGGCAGTAGCTGTCTGGCGTGTTGGAAGGGCAGCGAGGAGACCATTGTGGCTGGAGCAGAGTGAGTGAGGGGGACAGATGGAGGAGGGGAGGGCACAGAGGGGATGTGGCAGGTGGTGCGGGGTGTCGGGGCCTCGGGGAGGACTTTGTTTCTTACCGTTGATCTTGTATCAGTTTAAAGCCATCCCTGGGGTTGCTGTGTGGAGTACGGCCTGCGGGGCAAGGAGAGGTGCCGGGGATGGGTCATGGTAGAGGACTGGGCTAACCCAGGGGGATTTGGTGCTGGATGAACTTTGACCTCCGGGTCACCATGGTGTGCTGGTGATTGGACGTGGAGTCTGAGAGAGGAGGAGGAAAGACACAGGTGCCTGGAGGGAGTTTGGAGGATCAGTGTGAGGCAGGAAGACGCTGAGAGGGACAGTTTTAGGAGAGAAATGTCCAGGTGGGGTTTGGATATGTTCACGTTGTGGTGCCCAAGAGGGGCCGTGCTGCGCTGGCAGGTCTGCGCGCCCGAAGTTCCGGGGACAGAACGCACCTGTGGTGGGCTGTGCGCATCCTCACCCAGGTGGCGCTCGGCCTTGGGACGGGACCGAGCACCAAGAGGCCAGGTCTGGGCAGGAAAGCAGTGTGGGCTGCGAGCCAGCCCAGGGTCCCTCAGGCTCTCCCCCGGGAGTGCTGCGGACCCCAGGTCAGCTTGTCCTCACTGGAGGAGTCCCAGGCTCCGTGGGGCTGAGCAGTGCACCCCGACCCCTACCCACTCAGTGCCAAGAGCACCCAGGATCGTGACAGCCCCAGATGTCCCCAGACATGGCCCTGTGTCCCCCGGGCCCGGATCGCCACAGGGAAGCCTCACAGTTAAGAGGCAGCGCCGCATGGGGCGTGGAGGCCGGAGAGCGTGGGGTGTCCAGGGGAGCCGAGCCGGGGGCAGGAACAGGCGAAGCCATGAGCTGATGGGGGTCGAGGAAGACGGGGACACAGGAGCGACTGCCGTCTCGGGGTGTTGTCACTGCTGTCACCTGGGCCGTAATGTGTGCAGTCAGCACAGGCCGGTGCGGCCACCTCCAAGGCGGGTTTTCCGTGGCTCTCCGGTGCTGTGGGTTCCCATGTGTCTGTCTGACTTGGCCGCACCACCTGACCTTACCTCGGGAGACCCCACCGGGCACGTCGCCGGGTGGGGCTCGTGGCAGGTCCTTTGGGCCTCGGGGGCCTCGGGGCCCTGCGGCCTCTCTGGGGGGCGCGCCAGGTTTCCCACCTGCCCTCCCCGCTCGCCCTTCCCGCCCCGTGGCTCGGGCCTGTGAGGGGGCAACTGGATGGCCGAGAAGGCGAGACCTTGGTCACTTTGGACCGAAAGGCATGAGTTCTTTAAAGGTGCCATGGGTGGGCCTGGAGAAGAGGGAGGAGGGTCAGGAGCCTGGAGGACCAGCGAGAAGCGGGGACGGCAGCGGCGGTGTGTCCGGGCCGCACGAGGTGTCCTTTGCTGCGGAGGGTTCCTGGGGAGAGACAGAGACAGACAGAGACGGAGGGCCGAGCGGGCGTGGCCGGCAGCCCCTCCACTGAGAGGGGCCACCTGGCACCCGGAGGGCTGAGGGAGCGAGGCCGCGAGGGGGGCGCGCCCCGGGTCCTCCCAGAGGGGCAGGAGGAAGGAGCAGAAGCAGGGCTCTTCCCGCCAGTCCCAGCGGCTGTGCTCCCCCTGCCCCTTCTGTCGGCGCCACCGAGAGCGGCCCCGGTAAAGATTTGAACGAGTGCTGTTCTCAGCAGCACCCGAGCTAGAGCTGGACCGATACAGAGAAGATCAGCGGGGCCTCTGTGCGGGGATGACACGCAAACTGGCAGAGCATTCCAGCTTAAAAAGAAAAGATCTGAACGAGTGACCAGTCAGTCGGCTGTGTCCAGCCTCCAGAGCAGTGAGGGACACAGGAGGAGGCTCCCTCCCTCCCAGACCCAGCTGTGCCAGAACCAAACAGCCGTCACTCGATAAATTTGGAACACATGCCAGCAGGTTTCCTGTAATTCTCTACCTGGCGGAAATTCAAAAGTGAGATCAACCCAAAAAAATCCAAAAAGTGTGTCATCAGAGCTCAACCGAGCCTTTGCTCAGCCAAAGTGGGGTTTTTTTTTGTTATTGTTGTGTTTTTTTTAAGATTTTTAAAATTTATTTGTCAGAGAGAGCGTGCACGAGCAGGGGGAGCGGCAGAGGGAGAAGCAGGCTCCCCACCGAGCAGGGTGCTCGTGGCGGGGCTCGATCCCAGGACCCCGGGATCATGACCTGAGCCGAAGGCAGACGCGTCACCGACTGAGCCCCCCAGGGTCCCTCAGCTGAACTGGTTTTAAGCAAGATCTGGTTCTCTTGAATCCAAACGTGTGCTGGGAGATCACAGGTCGGGAGCCCGGAAGTTGATGGTTTGGCCCCTGCGGGCTCTCTAAAATCAGTGCTTCCAGTACGAACGGAGCCAACCGGCTTTCCCCGGGAGACGCCGGAACCAGCGCAGCCTCCGTGCCTGGTGTGGCGGGTCCCACCCTGACCTGTGGTGGAGGCCCGGCCGGCTCACCCTCGCCTCCCACCTGGCCCGGCTCGCGCAGGGGGCTCTGGGACAAGTTCGCTCCTGTGGAATTTGGCCTCAGGGCCTTTGAGTCCCCTTCACACCTGCCTGGAGCCCCCTTCACCTCTTCCTTTCCTTACTTCCAGATGAATTTAAGTGCCCCATCAAGGAGGAGATCGCGCTGACTAGCGGTGAATGGGAGGTTTTGGCAAGGCACGGCTCCAAGGTACCAGAATGTCTTTGCAACCCTCCCCGCCCGCCCCGCACGCACGCTTGCACGTGCACACACGGGCACACACACGTGCGTACGCTCGCTCCAGCTTCCCTGCAGACCCCGTGTGCCTGTGGCTTCTCTCTTCCCTCCTGGCTGCACCTGCCTCCTGCTCCGCTCCACTCAGCTCTGTCCGCTGCTCCGGCGCGCCCGGGGCCACGGGGCTCTGGCCAGCTGGAGACAAGCCCAGTCCGGGACATGGGGCTGCTCTGTGCACCCGTTGCATTCCATTAGCCTTCTCCTGCTCCATGAAACCACCTCTCCCTGGGAGAGCAGTTTACGGGACACTTTGCCTACCGTGGGATTGTCCTGCGGCGTCCAGCCAGGGCCTGCCCCGATGTCTGTCCCTGGGAGGTCTGGGGACAAAGATGCAACTGCAGAGACAAGTGGTGTGCCTTCCACTCACCCAAATGCACCCGCAGAAAAACGCGGCAAGACTTGCCTCTGACCAGAGCTCCTTCATCAGAGTCCAATTCTACAAAATTCTAAATTTTATGGCATGAGCTCTTAATCAGACTTCCTGGATCCCTACACCTCACACCAGCATAAATGCCTCCTGGACCAAAGACAGACATCAGAGACGTGAGCTCGCGTAGCACGTGTGCGTGCATCCCAGAGCTGTTCACGCAGGGGGAAATAGTGGTCGGTACACCCTTGAGTGAGCCCACGAGGAGTGACATCAGTAGGTCCAGGCGGCACAGGTATCGGCGTTCATGATAGCATGACCACACCTGACTTGGAGCAGAAGCAAGGTGTCCAATTTCACGTTCACCTCCCATTTGTGAGGTGACTTGGAGGGTCGGGTCCCAGAAGGTTAAAGGTTTGCTCTGCTCTGGTTGCTTCTTGCTAAGCGGCGCCCCGGGGCTCCCAGTCCCCCTCCGCCTCAGTGCCCTCATCGGGGTGTCCCAGGCACTGTGGGGCGGCAGGAGCCTCCCCGGCCCCATCCATCCCAGGTGTGACAACCACAGATGTCCCCAGATGTTGCCAAATGTCTCCGGGGGAGGAGGGGGCAGGACCGCCCCGATGAGGACCCTGCTTTAAAGCAACCTGTAGCCACCGCTGTGCGCTGTGCGGCCCCTGCTCGCCTGGGTTTTTACCCAGACGGTTTAAAAAAAAAAAAAAAATCCACAGCAGCATTTTACTTCATCTTTATTTTCATTCTTAACTGAAATCTCGCTGACAACACAACAGCGTGTTCAAGGTTACAGAGGGAAAGATTGGCCCTTCACATCCCCTCTGGCGGCCGTGTGCACCCATAGGGCACGGGTCTGAACCGCCTGCACTATTTGGGGGCCTCGGCGGGTTGGGGGGAGGGGGAGGCCCAGGCATCCGGGGAGCGCCTCCTTCTGAGGACGCATCTTCTCCTGTGGTCCTGGGGACAAAACTGGCTGGTGACTGCGTGTGGCTAGGGGTTTTCCAGTGACATGCTGTTTCTAGAAAACCTACATTTATTTTAAAAGGATGGCAACAAAGGGTACATCAGTGTTGTACAAACTGAACCGTCCTAAGTATCCCTACATTAGGGATCCCCTCACTCCCCACCCCACCCTGGTTCCCGAAACCTCGTCCCCCCGGAGGTGGCCGACTGCGGCGAAAACCCCAGCAGAGCATTTCTGTGTGCACACATCTCCATCGGACCTTGGGGTTTTTTGTTTTGTTCTTTAAAAACTTATTTACTTAAGTCATCTCTGCACCCGGCATGGGGCTCGAACCCACAATCCCAATATCGAGAGTTGCATGCTCCTCCAACTGAGCCAGCCGGGTGCCCCCCAGCAGGGGATTTTTTTGTTTTAGGGGATTTGGAGGGGTTGGGCCTTTTTTTTTTTTAGAAAATACAGTTTTATGTGGCCGCAGAGAAGTGTGCCACCATTTTGAAACCCATCTGTCTTTTTGGACGTTCAAGTCATCGCCTTTTTTAAACATTAAGAACACAGTGTGTTTGTCGTCCCACTTGAAGTCGCCCCTCAAGCGGAGCCCTCAGGAGCAGGTTCCCGGAGCGCAGTCCCTGCTCAGAGAACACACGTTCTTTAAGTCTTTCACCCCTGTGTTGCCGGGTCGGCCCCGGAGAGGCAGTGAGTGGCTCTTCCGATCCCCAGAGCAGACTTCCCTCCCGCTGTGCCTGAGGCCTCGTCACCTGAACATCACACTGGGCTCTGATGGGGGTCACGCAGGAAGCAGGTGCCGCTTCTCAGCCTCGAGCGTCTGGGTCAGGGGGGTGGGCTGACCCCCTTGGGGACCAGGGCTGGGGGCGGATGGGCCTCTGGCACAGGCCAGCCCTCCCTCAGTCTCTGTCCCGGGCACTGTGCCCTCTGCTCTGCCCTCGAAGCACTGGGCATGCCCCGAGGGGCCGTCTGGGCTTGGCCTTCCGGTTGCGTGTCTGCCAGGGGACTCGTGGTGAGCTCGGCTAGATGGCCGTGACTCCTTCCCCACCGGGTCTGCGAGGCGCTTCTCTCCCAGCTAGCTCTCCTCCGGCCGATGTGCTCCAGCCCGCTGGGGAGAAAACATGTGTCCCGGCCGCAGAACTCGGGGCCCTCCCCACGGGGGCAGGGAGAAGGGCCTGGGGCTGCTTCACGAGGAGCCCCTGTGCCCCCACAGATCTGGGTCAACGAGGAGACGAAGCTGGTGTACTTCCAAGGTACGAAGGACACGCCCCTGGAGCACCACCTCTACGTGGTCAGCTACGAGTCGGCCGGCGAGATCGTGCGCCTGACCACTCCCGGCTTCTCCCACAGCTGCTCCATGAGCCAGGTGGGCGCTCCCTCGATGCCTGCGGGCACCTTGGCCTGTCGGAACCTTCTAGAATGTCAGGCACTGACCCTGCCTGGGGCTACTTCTGGTCCAGGGCAAGCATTCGGTAGCCGTCCGTGGGCTGTAGAACCATCAACACGAGCAGGCTCCGGCATCAGGAGGGTCTGGGTATGACCCTGGGTCGGTCAGTTACCACCGGGGGGGAGGGGGGGGGTCGCTGGCCAGGGGACGGATTCTCTTGGCCTCAGTTGGCGTATCCGTGAAATGGGGGTGATGGTAACAGCACCCACCTCATGTGAGTAGAAGGGGTTTTGAAATTGAAAGGAGTGAGCACACAGGGCAAAGGCAGTAAATAGGCCGGTGGCTGACGGGGGCAGAGGGAGCCAAAGCGGCCCGGGCGGTCGGGAAGAACGCGTCTCGTGGTGCTCAGCGCCCCGTCCTGCCTGCAGAACTTCGACATGTTCATCAGCCACTACAGCAGTGTGGGCACCCCGCCCTGCGTGCACGTCTATAAGCTCAGCGGCCCCGACGACGACCCTCTGCACAAGCAGCCCCACTTCTGGGCCAGCATGATGGAGGCGGCCAGTGAGTACCCCCGCATCCCTGGGAACTCGGACCAAGTCTCCCCGCCCCCGTCCCCGGGAGCCTCAGCTTGCCCGTCTGTGAAGTGGGGTGCAGATGCGGCCCGTTAACCGATCCTGGCGAGAGGGGCCGTTCTGGCAGCTTCAAGGCAGCGAGGGGCCCAGGAGCCCCCAGAGCTCATGGCTGAGCATTACCAGTGGTCCCACTGGTCCGTGCACCCTGGCGCCTGAGCCAGTCTCTAATTTCTGCACTGTGGTTAAGGACAACGTGGCACAGAGCCACCAGCTGCCAGACATGGGAGGGTCCCCGCGTGGGGCATCCTCCGTCCCTTGGGGGGCTGTCCCCAAGGGTATCTGTGCAGGGCACAGGTCCCAATGCCTTTGTTTGTGGAAGGAGCTGGAGGGGGGGTTGGGCTCGGGCATGGACTTGAAGGACAGGAGGCAACTTACCTGTTTGCCCAGGAGCTTAAAGTGTGTCTGGGACTCTGCTTAGGTGACCCCAGATTCATTGCTGGCCTCAGAACTGTAGTCAGCCTTCCTCAAGCGTGTCCTTCTTTAAGAAACGGTCCCACGGCAGGCGGTCGGCAGGATGAAAATGAAAACCGAACACTCTGGACAGCGCCTAGCCCGTGGGGATCGTGCACTAAAAAGGACACCCTTGCCTGACCCCAGATTTGCCACTCGCTAGGTTTCTAGAACATTCCAGGAAATAAGACTCCTTGGTATTTGTGGGGTGTCTGTGGGCTGGAAAGCATCTTGTCATGTCATCACCCTCTGGGACCCAGTAGAAGTCTCCAGCCGTGACTCACCCGGCATCACCGCAGGACGTGACCACACGGGAGCCCTGGGCCCGGTGTTAGAGATGAAACCAAGGGGAGGGTGGGTTTTATGACCAAGACACCCAGCACAGCAAGGGGGACAGCAGTGGGAAGTCCGGGGTCCTGGTGCCCGGCCTTGGGCTTCCAGGCGGGTGGACTGGGGCACCACGTCCGGAAAGTACCAGTCTTGCCACGTTTGTAACCCGCCTCCATGAGAAGTGGGCCAGCATGGCCTGTGCACCAAGCCTGGCCACACCCGGTCACGTAGGGACTGTCCCCGACAGAGACAGAGGTCCTCACCGTCTGAGCCTTCACAGAAAGCACTTGCTATCTCCCAACCTCTGTGACCATTGACTCATTTTTTTTTAATTGATGTTCTCTGTTTACCTAAATAAACTTGCAAGGTAATTCTAAAGAAAGACATTTACGTCACTGTCATGAGCAGAAACCCAGTGTCACTTGGCAGAAGTGAAGGTGACAATCCGAGAGAAGCAGACCATAGCCCTGGCTGTCGCTCAGCTCCCATAGGCGTGGCCGCCCCCATAAGAGGTTAGAT
Source organism: Procyon lotor (assembly GCA_028646535.1). Taxonomy (NCBI): domain Eukaryota; kingdom Metazoa; phylum Chordata; class Mammalia; order Carnivora; family Procyonidae; genus Procyon; species Procyon lotor. Next base: position 2,047,566 of record CM053603.1, read on the forward strand.
CAGCAGGTGTCGCCGGGGACCACAGCCTGCCGTGCGCACAGTCGTGGGGCCAGAGCCCTTTGGGACCCTCAGATTCTGATTTAAACTGTCAGGAAGCACAGAAGACGGGATGCCTCCTGTCCCCTCTCCACAGCCGCTCTGTCTCCGCAGGCTGCCCCCCGGATTATGTGCCCCCGGAAATCTTCCATTTCCACACGCGCTCAGACGTGCGGCTCTACGGCATGATCTACAAGCCCCACGCCGTGCAGCCAGGGAAGAAGCACCCCACGGTCCTCTTTGTGTATGGAGGCCCCCAGGTGGGTGTCAGCCCTGCTCCCCACACCCCTCCTTCATGCCCGGACTCGGGTGCCAGCCAGGTCAGAAGGAGGGTTCGTGCGAGGGGGCCCTTGCTCCCCTGCCTCCATGTCTCCATACACCCCGCCTTCTCATCCGACCCCTTTCCCCTTTCACCTGCTGGTCTCCCTTGTCCTCTGGGAAACCTCCCCTAGTCCCCAGGTGCCCATCTGGCCCACCTGCCCAGCAGTGACCCACTGTCACCCTTGGTCACCCACTTAGGGACAGAGGTGGCCATGGGCCCTAGGCCCAGTTCTCTGAGAAGGGGCCAAGACAGGTCCAGGCAGGCTGACTGGCATTTGGGTCCGTGAGAGAAGGCAGTTTCTCACCTGGGGACGTTCTGTCCCCCAGGGAACAGTTGGGGGTGCCCAGGAACATCTGTGGTCATCACGGCTGTGGATGCTCAGTGCCCCGCAGTAGCTGACCTGGCCCCCCAGGGCAGGGACTGCCAAGGCTCTAAACATCAGTAGCGCCAAAGCGAGGAACTGGTTTGAGTCAAGCTGGCGCAAGAACACCACCTGTTTTTGTCTATTTTTAGAGAAAACTGCAGGTAGAGAGGGGGGCAGAATGGGACTGAAAAACTCAGGGAGGGATTCCGGGGAAGGGCTGAGGAGGGAGCCCATCCCGAGCGCAGGCTCGGGGCAGAGTGGGCCCTTGCCTGGCCTTCTGCTCCCCCGTGGCTAGAACCTTCCGGGGCCATCCACAGCCTTCACGGTAAAGCACGGCAGCCCTGACGAGGCTGTGAGACCCCCGGCCCGGCCCTCTGGCCTCTGCCCCGTCCAGCCCCTCCTGCCCGGTGTGTCACACTGGTGTCCTCGCCACTCGCCCTAAAGCTCCGCGTCCCCTGCTCGCTGTCCCCTCACAGGTGCAGCTGGTGAATAACTCCTTCAAAGGAATCAAGTACCTGCGGCTCAACACGCTGGCGTCCCTGGGCTACGCTGTGGTCGTGATCGACGGCAGGGGCTCGTGTCAGCGAGGGCTCCGGTTCGAAGGGGCCCTGAAAAACCAGATGGTAACATTTCTTCACAGTGTCTCGGGGCCTTCCCTGTGTGGCGAGGGGAGCTCAGGGGCAGCTCTGGGACCCCTCCTCGGGGGCAGTCCTGGCCAGCACGCCGGGCATGCGTAGGGCAGCCTTTTGGAACCAAGGAGAATGTCCGCTCTGACGCTGGGCTCTGAGCCACGCCCTGTGGGGGTCAGGAATCCACACGTCCCACCTGGGGCCCGAGGCCCACATGAGCCAAACATGCCAGGTAGGCCCCGTCAGCAGAAAGTCCCGATGGCCGGAACAGACGGGGACTGGTGGCCGTAGAGGTGGTGGGAATGGTGGTGGCGGTGGTGAGGACGACGACGGTGAGGACGGCCACAGCCGCTGTCCCTTGAGCACCTTCGAGGCCTCGCAGCGCAGGGCCCTCACCACCTCACCTCCGCCTCGCGCCCACTGCCCAGTGGTCCTAGTCACGTTGACGTCCCGTGTTAGGGATGAGGAAGCTGAGGCCCAGAAGGGGCGATGGGACTTTCTCCAGGTCAGCCAGGAGGTGGCGGGGGGTCGGAGCCGGGCCCGTCCGACCACCACCCCCGGGGCAGGTTGGAACAGGGTCTGGAGAGAAGCAGCTTCCGGAGGCTACTTGCTGGTCCCCGCGGGACAGAGGTGGGACAGCAGGGCGCACACGGAGGGAGGCCTCTGAGAGGTGCCCGGCCTCGTCCCTCAGGGCCAGGTGGAGATCGAGGACCAGGTGGAGGGCTTGCAGTTCGTGGCCCAGAAGTACGGCTTCATCGACCTGAGCCGAGTTGCCATCCACGGGTGGTCGTACGGAGGCTTCCTGTCGCTCATGGGGCTGATCCATAAGCCCCAGGTGTTCAAGGTGGGTCCCGCCCCGTCCCCCTCCTGGTTGCGGGCACCCGCCTGTGCCCCTCGGAGCCCGCCCCCCCGGAGAGGCGTCTCGGCAGGGGCCTTGCCACGTGGCTGTTTCTCCCCGCAGCAGCCCCATGGGGCCGAGCCCCCCTCCTCATTGCCCGCCACTGCTGACCCCAGGATGGCGTCCGGCTGCACAAAACCCCGCC
>CM053603.1:2050059-2062062 GCA_028646535.1 Procyon lotor
GAGCGAGGGCTCCCGAGACCTGACCCGTGCGTGTCTCTCTCTCTCCTCTCCTGTCCCTCTGCTTCTCTCTCTGTCTCCGTCTCCCTGACCCCGCTCCGTCCACTGTGGCCCTCAGGTGGCCATCGCGGGCGCCCCGGTCACCGTGTGGATGGCCTACGACACGGGCTACACCGAGCGCTACATGGACGTCCCGGAGAACAACCAGCTGGGCTACGAGGCGGGCTCTGTAGCTCTGCACGTGGAGAAGCTGCCCAACGAGTAAGGCCCCCACCCACCCAGCCCCTCCTGCGGGGACCAGGCCTCCCCCTCTGCGGCGGTGGGGCTGTCGGTTGGTCTTGAACCTGATCGGCCTCAGTTCTGTGGGATGTGATGTGCAGCGGCTCGGGACACGGGTCCCCGTGGTTGTAACATCCGGGGCCGTGGGAGCAGCTGAGGCAAACCACGTCATGCTTCCTGGTCGGCCCCTTTCTCCGAAGGGAAGACGGATGGTGGCGCCCTCTGGCGCGGCTCCGTCTGGTGACCGGCTCCCCTGGGCCCACGCCTTCCGCGCGGGGCTCCCACTGCAGGCCGACCCTGCCTGGGCCCCTCTGCCCCCTCCCCTGGTGAGGCCGCTCTCCATGGTCTGGGGAGGCCCGGGGCCGGCCGAGCTCGAACAGCCAGTGCTCTGACCCTGTGCCGTCCGGTCCGGGAGCCAGGAGCAGCCCCCGTGTGGCCTCTGAATTTTAGTTCACATTGGTTCACAGCCACTGAGCGAATCACTCCCATCGAGACAGACCCGGGCCGTCTGGTGGTTGTCAGGGGGTCGGGGGAGACTGCTAATGTCCGGGGGCTCTGCTGGAACTGGGGAGGCCCCCTGGGCCACAACATTATGAATCCACCAGAAGCCCCTGAAGCGTTCAGACTGAAATGAGGGATTTTTAGGTTATGGAAACTTCACCTCAATAAATTGTGTTTAAAAATCAAACTTTTAGGGGCACCTGGGTGGCTCAGTCGGTTAAGTGTCCGACTCTTGATTTCAGCTCAGGTCATGATCCTCAGGGTCGTGAGATCGAGCCCCGCGTGGGGCTCCGCACTGGGCATGCATAGAGCCCGCTCAAGGCTCTCTCTCCCTCTGCCTCTGCCTCCGCCCCTCCCGCTCCTCGCCCGAGAGCGCACTCTCTCTCTAGTTTTTTTTTGTTTTTTGTTTTTTGTTTTTTTTTAAAGATTTTATTTATTTGACAGCGAGAAACACAGCGAGAGAGGGGACACAAGCAGAGGGAATGGTAGCGGGAGAAGCAGGCTTCCCGCGGAGCAGGGAGCCCGATGCGGGGCTCGATCCCAAGACTCTGGGATCTGACCTGGGCCGAAGGCAGACGCTCAACGACTGAGCCACCCAGGCGCCCCTCTCTCTCTAGTTTTTAAAAACAACAGTTCCTCGGCCACTCTTGCCACATTTTAAGCGCTCAGTAGCCACGTGTGATGGTGGTGATGACCGCACAGGGTAGGGCAGGTCTAGAACACCCCACCGTCCCGCAGCACCGTGGGGCAGCACTGCTCTGGAAGCTTCCCTGCAATGCTCCCCTCCTTCCTGGGAGAAAGTGAGGGGGTGTCCAGCCCTGCTGGTCACACCCCCCAGCTTCGAGGCTTCCGGTTCTGCCGGTGGCACGTTGCTGAGCTGCTGCCCTATCCCGGCTGCCACGGGGGCTGGGAGCGAGCAGAGGGTCCCGCCTCAGACCCTCACCCAACCTTGTCTTCCAGGCCCAACCGCCTGCTCATCCTGCACGGCTTCCTGGATGAGAATGTGCACTTTTTCCACACAAACTTCCTCGTCTCCCAGCTGATCCGGGCTGGAAAACCTTACCAGCTCCAGGTGGGTGTCCCCTGCCCAGGACCCTGCAGGGGGCAGGGTGGAATCCCCTGCCATGGCGCTGGCCCCCAGGCAGAGCTCCTCCCCCTCATCCAGTCAGCGATCATGTACTGGTCACTGTGGTGCCCTTGGCGCCGGACCCACTGAGGGGACAGGCCAGCACCCGCCCCGTCCAGCTCAGCCTGGTGGAGAGAGGTCAGTGTTAGAGAAATTATCGCACTCAAACCATTTTACCTTAAACTGAGAAATTTGCCTGGAAGGAATGGTACAGGGCGCTGAAAGCATCTCAAGGTGACTGGGAACAGAGAGGAGCTCCCTGAGGAGGTGACCTTGAAGGATGCTGGAGAGTAGGGGTACCCAGCTCAGCCTGGGTGTGGGAGGCTGGGGGCTTCGACACCAGGCATGAGAGTGTCGGAGGCCTCTCCTAGGACTGGGGACCAGGGTGGATGGAGTAAGCGGGACTGAGTTGGGGGCCAAAGGGGGTGAGGGGCGGGGCTTCTCCCATAGTGGGGTGGGTCTTATCAGTGAGAAAGGGGGGGAGGGTACACCTTGGTGATGAGCCAGACTTGGAAGAGGGCAGGGGTTAGAGATGAGGGGTGGGGCATTGGTGGCGAGGGGCAGGGCTTCGGTGGGGGGGTTGGGGGGGGTGGATCGGCTGTATTTCCTTCTGGGACCGCCTCCCTTGGAACCCTCTCTAGACAGGGGCCCGTGGGATCCAGTGGGATGTGAGCCATATTCATCCTACCAGGAAAAGCAGGAGAAATGAGATGGACAGATTTTATCACATGCTGCCACCCCCAGTGTCTGTCCCTCTAAGAAGCCTCCCCACGCTGTCCTCAGGGGAGTGCCATGTTGCCATTCGACAGATGGAGAAACTGAGGGTTCTCCTGGGAGAGCATTTAGCACACAGGGTAGAATGGGAGTCCTATTGGGGGGTGGGAGCAGGGCAGCGTGTGCGGGAGGTGGGGTGGACCCCGCCTTTGGTTTCGGGTACCCTGGAACAGATGGGCTGGGAGGCTGGTGGTCCCTGGGTCCTCCTTGTTCGTACATCACACTTGCTGTGGACCAGGCCCTGGCCTGAGGCCTGAGGGCTGAGAGCACAGCAGGGCACCACACAGACCCTCTCCCTGCCCTCACAGCCAAAAGGAGGAAGAAGTAACCAGGCGGCCAGACCCAGGGTGATGTGAAGGGTCTGTCCCAGGCAGTACTGGTGCCTGAGGTCCGGGGAAGTGAGGCCTGGGAGGCTGCAGGACAGCAGGACCCAGGAGAGTCTTGATGCCAGACTAGCAAGTCCTTGCAGAGCTCTGAGCTGGGGACGGTATGATTAGACTTGTACTTCATCCAGGGGTGGATTAAAGAAGGCAAGGGAGGAGGAGGAGAGACGTCTGGGCATTTGGATGTATTCCAGAGTACTGAACTGGAGCAGTGGCCGTGGGCCTAGAGAGGAAGGAATGGTTTAGTTCACAGACCCATCTTGCTGGCAGGGAGAGGTGAGGAATGAGACCCCTGGCCTTGGTACCAGCCAGTCCCGCCCAGCTTGAGACAAGGGTCGGGTACTTTGGGAGAGTGTGGAGCAGGTTTCAAGCCTGTCCCATGGGCCCCCAGAGTCTACCTGAGACCTGCTAGGGTGCCAGAGCCCCTGTTTCACGGTCAGAGGCAAGACCTAATAAGCTTCTGTCACCGTCACCCAAGGGCCTGGACGCGGGCTCAGCCGGGTCTCGGGGACTGGGTGATTCCTTGGGGGTGGCCCTTGGCATCAAGTCCTGACTCCTCTCTGGGGATAATCCTCCCTCTGGTGGTGAGGGAGAACCCAGAAAACACTTGCCAGAGCCTGTGGTGGGGGGCCTGCCGTAGGAGCCAGGCTCGTGCAGTCCTCTCGTGGCCTTTTGGTCAAATGCACGTGGCTCCAGTGAACAGCACCAAGCATCCCAAAGATTTGATGCCCCCTGACCCCCCGCTGATGTGGGTTCATCGCACCTCCCCAGGTTCTGGGACAGCTCCTAGTTCCGGGGCAGAGAGGCGGGCTCGCGCATGCGCCATTCTGAATGTGCCCGGGCTCTGTGTTTGAGGGAGTAGCTCGGTCAGCCCTAGAAAAGCCCTGGATAGGTCCGCATTCCTCATCCTGTTTTCCAGGCTGGTGGCTGCGGTCAGGGAGGTTGTCACTCGAGAGTGCACAGCAAGCAAGTCGGGGTGGGGGCACAGGGGGTGTGGAACCCAGGTCCCTCAGTCCAGGGTGCTTGCTCTCTCCACAGCCCCCCAGGAGCCGCCCTGAGCCGGGAGGGTGTGTGTGTGGGGGAGGGAGTGGACAGGGGCAGGATGCCCGCGGCCATTGCCTCTGTGTCACCATCCCTGCCATCTCTGTCCACCCAGATCTACCCCAACGAGAGACACAGCATCCGCTGCCCCGAGTCCGGCGAGCACTATGAGGTCACGCTGCTGCACTTTCTACAGGAATACCTCTGAGCCCCCGCCACCGCCGGGCCTGCACATTCAGAGATTCAGAGCACAATGGCTCCGCCGCCGCCGCCGCCGCCGCCGCCGCTGGTCCCTGCCACGGGGGGAGCCGGCGGGAGGGCCCCAGTGGTCCCGGCAGACGCCGGCGCGGTGCCTCCTCCCCCCGCCCCGCTGGACAGCCCCGCAGCCTCCGCCTTCGCCGCCCCCACGCCTATTCTCCTTTTTGTAATGCTCCTGGGTTTTTTGCCTACTGCTTCTCTGGTTGCCAGGACGGAGAGATGAGGCCCACGTCCAAGAGGCACTTCCTCAGGCCATCCTCCTCCTCTCAACGTCGTCTGGGAGCTGGAGCCTCAACTCCTCCGGGAACCCCCGGGGGACGGGACCGAGGGCACTGGGCGGGGCCGGGCCTCCTCCTCGCCCCGCAGCGGCACACAGGCCGCACGGAAGCATGCATTCACCTTTCCTTCTAGAGCCGCCCCCTTCGGAGTGTGTTTTGCTTAGGGGGACGTTTTTGATGATTATTTAAAAGACAAAGCAAAGGGGGCCTAAACCTAGAATGGGGTCCGCCTCCGGGCCCCAGAGTGCCAGCCGGCCGGCCGGCACCCATGGGAGGGGGCGCGGCCCTTCTTCCAAGCCCGTCAGGGGAGCGGGGCGCAGCGGGCGCAGCAGGCCGCGAGCCTCCCGCCCTCCCCGGAGCGTCCAGGCCGGCGCACACCCGGGCCTCCGGCCTTGGCAGCGGACCCTTCCCCGCCTCAGGGTTATCCTTACTCCTGCCTCTTCCTCCCTGCCAAGCGTTCTGCCGGGGGCGGGCGAAAAAAAAAACAGAAAAGAAGCAAAAACAAAACAAAAAAACACCCCACCAGAAACGAACCACCTCTACATATTATGGAAAGAAAATATTTTTGTCGAATCTTATTCTTTTATAATTATGCGTGTAAGAAGTGGACTCAGTAAACGATTCCAGACGGAAGTGCAGAGGCCTGCCTGAGGTTCCTTCCAAGCCTGGGGTTAGGGCTGGGGGCTCCTCCCACCAGGCGGGGTCCTGGGAGGCGCTGGGGCTGGGAGATGCCCCGCCCCTCATCAGAAGGTCCCAGGGATCCTGACGCAACCCCTGTGTGTCCCCCCAGGGGCCCAGCCCACAGGCTTCCTAAGGGTAACCGCTTCAGCCAAGGTGCATAGCCTTCTGGCGCGTTACTCTGCCTTGGATGCCTTCACTTACTTTGTTTCTGTGCTTGACCGAAGGCTTGACTCCGCGGTTGGGCCATCGGGAATCGCCGACCAAGGAGGGCGGGCCATTCCCCTCTTCTGTTTGCCCCAGCAGCGGAGTCCTAGGGAGACCGGAGGCTGCCTGCATAGTTGGCCCTCTGGTAACTTGAGTTGCCAACAGCAGGACAGCGCCTCCCGGCACCTTCACTCTCCGGACTTGGGGAAGTCCCGCTTTTATTTTTAATGGATCACCTCCCAGACTCTGTTTTTAACACCTGGATTCTCTTCCTCCCTCTGAATGTGCCAGAATTTATTTTGCCAGGCACCTATCAAGGGATAACTGGTTACTACGGGCTTTTCTGTTCAAATCAGTATAAATCAGGGTGGACTGATTTATATAAGTGGACTTACTCTGCAAAAGGCCAGAGAGTAAATATTTTAGGCCCTGTGGGCCAGACAGCCTGGGGTACAACTACTCAACTCTGCCCTCCTGGTTCAAAAGCAGCCCCACATGATATGTAAATGAGTGTTTGGCTGGATGCCAATAAAACTTTATTTACAAAACCAGGCAGCCCGCCAGATCTAACCCACAGGCTGTAATCGACCAACCCCCGGAATAAGTGATACTGCAACAAATAGTCTTGCACATATTTTGGGCATATGTTTGAGTTTATAGGGTAAATTCCTAGAATTATCAAAAGGCGTACTTGTTTTTAGTTTGACAGAGTACTGCCAGATTGCCTTCCAAAGAGAGCACGTCAATGTAAACTGCTCCAAGAAGGGTGAAGTGTGCCTGTTTCCCCATTCCTTCACCAGTACTACCTGCTATCAGATATTTTTATCTTTGCCAATCTTAGGGGTGAAACATGGCATCTTGCTGTAATCTAAATTCATGTTTCTTTTATGTGTGGGGATATTTTCATGTTTTAAGACAGTTTGTTGACAAGTAGTCATTGGCCCACCTTTCTTTTGATCTATTGGCCTCATTGATTTATGGAGTCTCTTTACATATGAAGGAAATCAGTCCCTTGTTATCCATATTGCAAACTGAACGACGTTGTCAGTCTCAATGTGTTTTATGGTTAGGGAGCTCAGCCAATGAAATGTTTAAAATCCCAGTCTTGAGAATAAGATGCCTTTCACTTAAACCTCTGTGCAATAAAATGGAGGAGGGGACTGGCCACAAGTCACAAAAGCACAGAAACCGGTGGCAAAGGGCACTGGGCTTGCTCCAGGAGCCTTGGCACCTGGAAACCTGCATTTGTCTCCAAGCAGGAACTCTTCCTCAGAACCTTCCAATCCTGCTTCACTCAGTCGGTACTCAGATGGCCATGAAACAGCATCCGTTGGCCTAACTTCAGTCATTAACATTCCTACCTGACAAGGAGGCCCAGAAATGGAAGTGGGGTTCCAACAGGAAGGAGGATGGATGATGGGCAGCTACAAAAGGACAAGTGTCCATTGGCAGAAGGTCAAGGTCTCGGAGGTGGCAGGTGGAGACATTTGCTTCTCCCAGGCTGTTATGTGGGCCACTTTTCTCCACCACTGGTGGGGGAATCTGATCCTTCAGTGGGAGGTCCTCAGCACTGTTTGAGGCTGCCTGTGCATATGCTTTCCTGTTGGAAAAGCTCACCTCTTCCCTAATTGGCAAGAACCCATATGCAATGGACATAAAAGCCTGTGTCATACTGGATGCAGAGACTTCCCAGTTTGGCATTTGTGTATCAAATGTGTGTGGTATTTCAACACAGACACACACTGTGGACACATAGGAGGCTGCAAAAATAGTACACAGTCCCATGGACCCTTCTTCACCCAGCTTACTCTTACCTAAGCACAGCGCATTGTCAATATCAGGAAACCCACATGAGCGCAATGCAATTAACTAGAATCCATACCTTATATGGGTTTTGTCAGCCTTTCCATGTGCTCGCTGGTGTGTGTCTATTCCATTTTGTCACCCGTATAGGTTCCTGTAGCCAACACCACAGTCATAATACAGAACCAGTTATTCTCCAGAAAGGAGTTCCTCTGTGCAATCCTGTATATCCACACCTATCCCGCTTATGGTGTCCTGAACAGAGAGAGAGAGAGAGAGAGATGTCTATGGCTATTTGTGTCACCAAATGGTCTCCTTAAGGACTGCTAGATTTCATGTCATGATTAAAAAGCAGGGTCTTTGAAATGATGGCTGTTGTTTTTTGTTTGTTTTGTTTTGCTTTTACTTTTAATCTCTCCAGTGTAATTTTTTTTTTTTTTGAGGTAAAAAGGAAAAATAAAAAGAGGTTTGGGCTCTGTCTTTTGGAAAACAAAACATGCACACAAAAACCTCCCTATCTTCAGTGGGAGGCTCAAAAAGCTCACAACTGAAATATCTTGTTAGCAACAGCACTTGGCCACTAATTGGCCACTAATCCTTCAGAGTGATGGACTGAAGGTCAAACACAGCAGGTGAGGTAATGGGAAAGACATCAACAGGACCATGCTGTGTGAAACACAGAATAAGACTGTCATCATCCAGTTTATGGAGCCAATTTCCAATGGGTCCAGAGCAGGCAGTTGTAAGGAGAAAGAAATTTCTTAATGTGAGCAGATAGCCCAATTTAGGACAGGCTGCCCATACCCAAGGACATCAGTATTGGAATTAGGATTATCTGGGGAGTCGTTAGCCTGCTGGAGGACCCTCCTGACCTCCCTGAAATTGACTTTCATTCTGTGTCTGAGGGAGTTAGAGGGATTTGAGACCCTGAAAGGTTTTTTAATAGAGCCCTGCTTAGCGGTTACCTGTGTCATTTTCTTTCTGGATTCTGTTGTCTCAAGTCAAGAAGGACTAGGAAAACAAGCTTAATTCCAGACACTCCAGACCTTGCCATTGCTGTTTTCTTAAAAATTTAAGCGATTTGTGACCAAAAAAGGGGGGGGGCGGTTTGGGGGAAGCTTGTATTAAGAATTCTTATTTGTAGAAACTTCACCTTCATTTCCTCAGTCAATTTTCCTGACAACCCCCTGAGGTAGGGATTATTTTCTTTTTAGTTTATTTTGAAATAATTTTAGGCTGACAGAAAAGCTGCAGAAATAGTACGGAGTTCTGGAGAGCCTTCACCCAGCTTCCCGATGGTCACATCACCGTTTAACCATGGTGCGATCTATTTAATGAAGCCAGGAAATTAGCATCAACACAATCCTATTGTCTAATACGTAGAGGCCATTTTTCTGGTCCAAGATTGTTACTGACTGAACACATCCCTCCAAAATTCCTATGTTGAAAGCTAACCCCCAGTGTGATGGCATGGGGAGGCGGGGCCTTTGGGAAGGGATTAGATCATGAGGGTGGAGCCCCTGTAAATGGGATGAGCGCCCTCATGAGAGAGGCCCCAGAGGGCTCCCTGCCCCTTCCACCCTTCGGGAACTGGGAATAGGATCATAGGGCTGCCTATAGACACCGAGCCTCACTAGGTACCTCGCCTTGATCTTGAACTCCCGGTCTCCAGAACTGTGCGAAATAAACGTGTGTTTGTTTATAAGCTTCCCGGTCTGCTGCATTTTTGTTACAACAGACTGAACTGAGACAAGGACCCCATCCAGGATCCCACACTGTGTTTTGTTGTCTTAGTCTCTTCACTCTGTGACGGTGCCTCAAGCCTTTGTCTTTCATGATATTTTTGAAGAGTACTGCCCTGATATCTTGTGGGATGTCCCTCAGCTTGGGAGCCTGTAGGATATTTGCTTATAATTAAATTGAAGTCATACGCTTGGGACAGGAAGTCTAGAGATGCCGCTGAAAATGTCCTTCTCAGTTGTTGTAAATCTCATTGGTGATTACAAAATGACTGTTTTCCCCCTTATAACTAACAAGCATCATGGGGGAAAATACTTTGAGCCTATAGAAATACGCTGTTTCTCATCATACGCCCCGCCTCCCCCCCGCCAATTTTTAGATGTTAACCTTAAAAAATAAGACTGCCAGTTATTTTACCCGTAAAAATGGGTTTATTCAGGAATAGCAGAGAATTGCAACCCAGGACAAGCAAACTACACCAAATCAGATTAACCGGAGGTAAATCTGCAGAACAAGGGAGAGAACTACTCTCTTGCAGAAGAAAGAGGAAGTCGGAGGGGGCTGCTATAATCAAAGTCCAAGGCCCTCAGTGCCAGGTGTGGTGACTTCTCATTGGCTGGACTGTGACTGTCTCTCATTGGCTGGGCTGGGGGTTTCATAGTCTGGGCTGTGGCTGTCTCTCATTGGCTGTGCTGTGGCCATCTCTTATTGGCTGTACTGTCGCTATCTCTCATTGGCTAGGCTGTGGCTGTCTTTCATTGGCTGGGCACTGGCCATCTTTCACTAGCTGTGCTGTGATTATCTCTCATTGGTTGTCTCTAATTGGCTGGCTGTGGCTGTCTTTCATTGGCTGGGCTGTTGCCAGGGCAGAGGAAAATTTCCTTCCTTCCCTCCTGCTAGTGCAGTGAAGTAGCGGATACCCTACTCTGGGCTTGCAAGGTGCTGGCCTTCCTGTTGGGTCTGTAATTGACCAGAAGGCATGGAGCGCAGAGCTTTCCCTGCCGGCCTCTCCACTCCATTCTAAACAAGGGTTTATTATTAATTTTAGATCCATCCAGGGATCTTTGCTGCAACAATTGAGATATTTGCCCAGTGGTCATCGTCCATTTCCCTCATTCCAGATGGAATTTACTGCATTTACGAACTGGAAGAGCTGTGGACTCAGTCACAGGGTTAGGAATTGCGGCACGGTGGGACTCTAGGACCATTCACCCCAGGGACTCACCCTGGAAGTCCAAGCCCCGCCCCAGCATGGCGGCCCCGGCCGGGGAGGAGGCGGGGCGCTCCAGGTCACGTGGCCGCGACGCCGCCGACGTGGCCTCCAGCGGACGCCTTACGTGTCCCTCGCCGCGTCCCGTCGCCGCCCCAGCCCTGCGGACCTGTTCCCAAGATGGCGGCGCCCAGCGAAAGGAGGAACGGCGGAGGTGCGAGCTTGTGGGCTGCGTTTCTGCTGGCGGCCGTGGCGTTGAGGCCGGCGGAGGCGGTGTCCGAGCCCACGACGGTAGCGTTTGATGTGCGACCTGGCGGCGTCGTGCACTCCTTTTCCCAGAACGTGGGCCCGGGGGTACGTATCGCCGCCGCCCCGGGGGCTTGAGCCGTGGCGCCGGCGGGGGCGGGTCCTGAGAAGGGGGCGCGGACGGTCAGGGGTGGGGACTGAGTTGGGAAGGGGGTCTGAGAGGCGCGATCACCTCTGCGGTGGGACTGAGCTTACAGGAGCCGGGCGTCCTGGGGTCCGGGGACTCGGAGGGGGTGGGTCCCCGGCCTCAGTACCTGCTTCCTCTCACATGCCCAGCGTGCCCAAGCCGCCCTCACTCCCAGACCAGGCGATTCCCCGGCCACTGGACGGCTGAGCCGCCCCAGAGGCGGGGAGAGAGGAGGCTGAGGGGTAGGTAGTTCGCCTCCAGGCTCTGCGGAAGGTCAGCCCCGGTGCAGCTCTGACGAGGGAGGAAGTGGACAGACATTGCTCTTTTTCTCCATTGCTCGAGGCCCTCCCTCTCTTTCATTGAGGCAACGCCCTTCTCACCTGGGGATCAGCAAGCCTGGGTCTAGTGCAGCCCTGTCCCCAGCTTGTTGGAGAAGTTCTTCCCCTCCCACCCTCGCGTTCACCGTAAGGGATGTCGATAGGTGCTTTTTATTGAGTACTTCCTTATAGCCAGATACTGTGCCAAGTGCTTGATTCACTAGGACCATTTCGCAGATGAGGGAAACAGGCTCAGAAAAGTTTTCACTTGTCTGAGGCCCACAGCAGAGCAGAGATGGGTCTTTTGTGTCCATATCCTGCTTCCAAAGTCCATGTGCCTAGATGGGTGGGTTCTTGGAGGGTGTAGGACCTCCCCCCTTCCCCTCTTCCTGTTCTTCATCCCCCAGAAGCCACCTGAGTTATTTGTCCGGACTCAGGAGCACACCAGCAGGTGGGGGTGGGGGGATTCTAAGGCGGTAGACACTGGGAGGCCTTGTGGGGCTGGCATTCCTGGACATTGGCCAGGAATCTTGCTCTGCCTCCTTTCCCTTAGTGCAGATGCTCAAAAGCTGGATCTTCTTGATTTTGGATCTCAGAAGGACATCCTGAGACCCTCCACCATAAACACTAAGGATCACCTCCTAATAAGCTTTTTTCCGCCTTCTGTTCTCCAGGACAAATACACTTGTACGTTCACCTATGCTTCTCAAGGAGGGACCAACGAGGTGAGTTGTTCAAAATTCCACGTACTTTTGTATGGCAGTATCCACTGTCATGGAGAAAAGCTATCCAGGGAGCAGTGGAGTTGGGTCATACCTTAATTAACTTACACTCCTAGAACTGCTCTTGTCTCACCATTAAAAGATAATGCTCAATGTAACAAGCAATGGTAGATTCCCCCGTAATTCCACAGTGAACAAATGTCTGGATGGGAAGGGCCCGCTGAGATATGGACGTGTGGTGCCCATGAGCCTCTTA
>CM053603.1:2079746-2117583 GCA_028646535.1 Procyon lotor
GGGTCCTGGGATCGAGCCCCGCATCGGGCTCTCTGCGCGACAGGGAGCCTGCTTCTCCCACTACCATTCCCTCTGCTTGTGTTCCCTCTCTCGCTGTGTTTCTCGCTGTCAAATAAATAAAATCTTTAAAAAAAAAAAAAATACTGATTTGAAGGGATACCCCGACATTTACAGCAGCATTATCAACATTAGCCAAACTATGGAAACAGCCCAAGTGTCCATCCACTGATGAATGGATTCTTCTTTATCAAAAGAAGATGCAGTATATACATATAATGGAATATTATTCAGCCACAAAAAAGAATGAAATCCTGCCACTTGCAACAACGTGGATAGACCAAGAGCGTATTATGCTAAGTGAAATAAGTCAGAGAAAGACAAATACCATACGTTTTCACTCATACGTAGAATTTAAGAAAAAAAACAAGTGAGCAAAGGGAAAAAGGACAGAGGCAAACCAATCAAGAAACAAAAAAAATTTTTTAGGGGCACCTGGGTGGCTCAGTGGTTTGAAGCCTCTGCCATCGGCTCAGGTCATGATCTCAGGGTCCTGGGATCGAGCCCCGCGTCGGGCTCTCTGCTCAGCGGGGAGCCTGCTTCCCCCCTCTCTCTGCCTGCCTCTCCGCCTACTTGTGATCTCTCTCTCTGTATCAAATAAATAAACAAAATCTTCAAAAGGAGATTGTCAAAGTAGAAAAAAAACAAAAACAAAATGAGACCCAACTCTATGCTGTCTATAGGAGACACTCTTTAGATTCAAAGATATAAGCAGGCAGCAATGCAAATAAAGGATGAAAAAAAAGTATAGTGTGCAAATAGCAACTATAAGGAAACTGGAGTGGTTTATATTAAAATCACACAAAATCACTTTAAAATGAAAATGTTAAAGATGGACATTTTTTTTTAAAAGATTTATTTATTTATTTGACAGAGAGAGAGATCAAAGTAGGCAGAGAGGCAGGCATAGAACTCCCCCCTGAGCAGAGAGCCCGATGCGGGGCTTGATCCCAGGATGCTGAGACATGACCTGAGCCAATGGCAGAGGCTTTAACCCACTGAGCCACTCAGGCGCCCCAAGATGGACATTTTATAATGCTACAAGGGCCAATCCCTCAGGAAGATAAAACAATTATAAATTTATGTGTATCTAATAACAAATCCCAAAATACATGAAGCAAAAACTGACAGAAATGAAGGGAGAAATAGACAATTCAACACTAATGGTTGGAGACAGCAATACCCCACTTCCGACAATGGATAAAACAACCAGGCAGAAACAACAAAGAAAGAGAAACCTCGAGCAACACTAAGCCAATAGCCATCTGCAGAGAACCCCCACTAAGAGCAGCAAAATATACTTCCTTCTCAGTACATATGAAATGTTCTCCAAGACAGACCATATGTTAGACTATAAAACAAGCCTTGTTTAAAGTAACAAGAATTCAAATCATAGAAAGTAGGTTCTCCGACCACACTAAAAATTATAAATCAGTACCAGAAAGAAACTTGGGGATTTACAAATATGTGGAAATTTAAAAAACATACTCTTCTGTTTTTTAAGATTTATTTATTTGAGAGAGAGAGAGAGAGAGAGAGAGAGCGCGCACACACATGTGTGCGGCAAAGAGAGGGAGAGAGGGTCAGGCAGACTCCCTGCTGAGTTCAGAGCCCAAGACAGGGCTAGAGCCTAAGACAGGGCTTGATCCCACAACCTGAGATCATGACCGGAGCTGGAACCAAGAGTCAGAGGCTTAAGTGACTGTGCCACCCAGCCCCCCCCTCCAAAAATACTCTTAAATAACCAATGGGTAAAAGAAGTAATCACAGGTGAAATTAGAAAACACTTCGAGGTGAATGAATATGAAGACAAACTAAACCAAAACTTAGAGGACACACTGAAGCAGTGCTTAGAGGCAAAGTCACAGCTGCCTACAGGAAAAGAAGAAAGCTGGCCAATCAACAACCGAAATTTGTACCTTACACCGGAAGAAGAGCCAACTAAACCTAAAGCAATCAATAAGAAGGAAATAATAAAAACCAGAGCAAAAATGAACAGAGTAAGAGAAAACCAACTAATGCAAGAGTCAGTTCCATGAAAAGATCAACAAAATTAATTAAACCTTGAGGTAGACCGAGCAAGAAAGAGAAGATTCAGGTTGCTGAAATCAGGAATGAACGATAAGACACTATCGCTACCACTCACGTCGTAGAACGACAAAGGACTATAAAATAATATTGGCATAGAAAGCTGAGTGATAAAAAGCAACGGACTACTGATACAGGCAACGACTTGGATTCCCAAAGGCGACATGATGTATGATCCTGTAACGTTCCTAAAATGACTAGATCGTAGAGAGGAACAGATCAGTGGCTGCAGAGACCTGGGATCGGGGTGGGGAGGAACCCCCAAGGGGAAGCACAAGCAAGCCCGCTCGTGTTGATGGGAAAGCTCTGCATCTCGAGTGTGAGGGGGTCACAAATATCCATGCAGCTGATGTCACTAAGACATACAAAAAGGTGAGTGCACGATAAAAACTGGTAGAAGGCCAGTCAGGCCCGGGGTACCCTACGGCAATGTCAATTTCCTAGTCCTGAACTGTGGTTATAGTAAATTGTCACCACTGGGGGAAGATGGGTGAAAAGTACGTGAGATCTCTTTGTACCATTTTTTTTTTTTTTTATGATTTTATTTATTTGACAGAAAGACAGCAAGAGAGGGAACACAAGAAGAAGGAGAGGGAGAAGCAGGCTTCCCACCACACCGGGAGCCCGATGCAGGGCTCAGTCCTACGACCCCGGAAATCATGACCTGAGCCAAAGGCAGATGCTTAATGACTGAGCCCCCCAGGAGCCCCTCTTTGTAGCATTTTTGCAACTTCTTGGGAGTCTAACTCTTGAAAGATATAAAGTTTAAAAAAAAAAAAACATTTAAGAGGGGCGTCTGGGTGGCTCAGTCGCTGGGTGTCTGCCTTCGGCTCGGGTCATGATTCCAGGGTCCTGGGATCGAGCCCCACATCGGGTTCCCTGCTCAGCGGGGAGCCTGCTCCTGCTTCTCCCTCTCCCTCTCCCACTCCCTCTGCTTGTGCTCCCTCGCTTGCTGTCTCTCTCTGTCAAATAAATAAATAAAATCTTTAAAAAATAATAAAAATTTAAAAACACTTAAGGTATTCCATATGGATGGCAGCACAGGACAGACTGGGTGGACGGTTTGGGGCTGGGGGGTAGGGACAAGCGGGTTCTTCACCCTATTCTGTCTACCCCTGCATGTGTTCCAAGTCTCCATAATAAAAAGTTTAAAATACAAAATACGTGGAACCAACACAGTGACGGCCACTAACAAGGGCCTCCTCCATGCAGACTTACAAACATCCTTCGAACCGCCCCATCAAGACTGCCCCCCTTTTGCCTGCCATGCTCCCCGAAACAACGGCCAGAGAGGCCACCAGAGCTGCCCCAGTGTTTTCACGACACAGCCCCGGAAGAGACGCAGGGCCGTGTGAAAGCCACCTTGAATAATGTGTTCCAAGCAGCGCGTGAGATCTGCCTAATGCGCCTGCTCTCTAAGATGAGCTCTGCCCCAGCAGGCTCTCCCTCCGCGCACCCACCTCTCCTTCAGCCCAGGCAACCGGTCCTGCAGGACCCAGCCACCCCCAGGCCCTCATTCCAGAGCCCAAACCTGAACTGCTCGGGGGCAGGGAACTTGGGCAGAGCTATCGGAGTCGTGCGTGCTGTGGGAGGTTTCTCCTTTTCAGAACCCCATTTCCAGGTGCAAAACGATCTGCTCTCACACCAAGGTCTCAAAGTTGTCTAAACAAGAAAATGTAGGGCGCCTGGGGGGCTCAGGCGGTTGAGGGTCTGCCTCCCGCTCAGGTCGTGTTCCCGGGGTCCTAGGATCGAGCCCCACGCCGGGCTCCCTGCTCGGCGGGGAGCCTGCTTCTCCCCCACCCCCCTGCCCATGGCCTGTGCTCTCTCACTTGCTCACTCTCTCAAATAAATAAAATCCTAAAAAAAAATTTTTTTTTAAAGGGAGGACAATAAAGGAAGGGAAGACTGGTTAGTCAACACAACCAATGGAATGAGCTCATATGGCCCAACCTTGCCCAGTCATCCTGGGAGAGGCAAGAACCAGCGCCCCCCAGTACCTTCCATTCTGGGCCCAGCATTCAGAGACAGGCCCACTCATGGAGCACTGTGCCACTTGTCCCCACGTACAAACTCCTCCAGTCACAGCTCAGGTAGGCACCCTTATGTTACCTATCACCGATAAGGACAACCAGGCCCAGAGAGGTTAAGTGACTTGCCCAAGGTCACACAGCTGGGAGGAAGGCTGGAGCCCGGGTTGGACGCCAGCTGTTCCAACCTGGGAGTCAGCACTGATTCCTTCTCCCTCTCACATCCAATCCTCTCCTGAGGCCTCACTGGCCTGCGGCCTCCGTCTCCCCCCACGTCCAGCCCTCCTTGTCCCAGACCAGACCACGTTCTTCGGAGCCACTGTCACGGCTCACCCGGATGACCACTGGAGCTCCCTGCCTTTTACTCCCAACAGCCCCCAGAGGGCTGTCTGAAAACACATAGATCTCTGCCTTCATCATCCCCTCCCCAGGCTTCTCCCTGCCTTCAATGGGGTCTGGCTGCCCACAGCCCGAGGGGCAGAGCCTCTCCGCCTGGCCTCTCTGCACCTCAGGGCCTACCGCTCTCCTGCCAGCTCATCGTGTTCCAGCTACATGGGACTCCTTCCAATCCTCAAACATGCCCAGCTCATTTCTGCCTCAGGACTTTTGCACATACTATTTGTTCTTCCGCGTGGAACTTCTAGTTCCAGATCTCCACAAGGCTGGCACCTCCTAGTCATGCAGCTCTCTGCTCGAATGTCCCCTCCTGGGAGTGGCTTCCTGTCCACCCAGTTAAAGCAGCATCACCCCTTGTCCCTCCCAGTTAACCACTCCCTTGCTTCAGAACCCAGGGGCCGTCTCTTCCCTGGGGATCCTTAGCACCAGCCCGGCACAATAAAGCACGGAGACGCCTGGCAGGCCGCCAGGGCTGCGGTGTGCCTTTGTTATCTCCTACAAAGTTGGGGCTGGAGCAGTCGCGGAAGCTCCCACTGGGTGGCCAGGGAAGAGACCCCCCACCCCCGCTGAGCGCTCCTTAAGGTACCTCACCCCATTTACCTCTAACGAGGAGAGCACGTGTGGGTGCCGAGGCCCAGAGAGGCAGCGCCGCTCACCCCAGGTCAGTGGCAGGGCAATCTGGGAGCTGGGGTCCCATGGTTGCCGCTGGCTCAAGACCCCAACCAAGTCTGGAGGATGAGATGCTGGTCTGGCCCAAAATCCCCTGGAGAGGTCTCCCTGAGCACCTGGACTGCTGGGGATTCATGGACATGGACAGTGCCCCGCTATGGGACCCCCCCTAGCCAGACCCCTCTGTGGGTCTCACAGCCACCACCACTCTAGGCCAGCCTCCCGCGGGAGCCACCAAAGGGGGGCGTGCGCCTCGGCGTGCAAGGCTGGTATCAGGGGACCGATTAGAGCTGGGGAGGCTCTCTCTTAACGCCGTGGGGCTGTTGCATGCCCAGGGTGGAAATCTCAAACACAGACACATGGAGGCAAAGGGCGGAGGGTTCTGGCAGTTTCCGGACAAGCCCCACCAAGACCTTCCTCCAAGGGCCCAGTCCAAGCCCCGAGGGACGGCTCTGGTCTGGGGGCCAGACGCTCTCGCCGGCCGGGTTCACCCAAGCAGCAGGGGTAGCTCAGGCAGCCCTACCCACCAGGGACCCCGGCCTCCCCAACTACCGCCTCAGGCCTCAGGGCAAGCGGGACGTCCCATCAGCCCCAAACTGACCGCCGGACCCCAGGAGCACAGAGGGACCCTCCCAAAGTCCACCAGGCCACGCGCACACACATCAGATGCTCCCAGGGACTAGAGAATGCCTTGCCTGTTTGGGTTTTATCTCAAAGGCACTGCCGAGGTTTCTACCGTGAAGATGAGTTACGTTTGTGATAAAAGACCCCTCCGGGACTCGGCTGACCCTAACATTCCCAGGCCCTCTTTTGGTTAAAGGCCAAGTTAATTAATACAGGGAGACCTGGCGCTTCGAGGAGCAGGTGCTGGAACCCCAAGGCAGCAGCTCCCAGGGCCCCGTGTCACGGGGGCCACACCATGGACACGCGGCACAAAGCCTCGCCGAGAGCTGCTGACCCCCAGGGCTGCTCTGCCAAATCCACGGGCTCACCCCGAGCCCTCACACGGGCCCGAGCCACACCGTTCAGCCCAGGATGCCGGTTTTCCAGCTGGAGGCTCCAAGTTCGTTTTTCTGGCAACCCCAAGTTCACTGGAGGAGAAAATCCAATGAGGCATGTGGAACAGGCCACAGGACTCCGAGTTCTGGCCTGGCTGCCTCCGGTCCCGCGTCCCCGGGGAACAGCGCCCTTGCTTCCTGGTCCATAAATCCCCGGCCAAACCCGCCCACCTGCCCCATTAAAATAAAGAAGCTCCAGAGGAAGAAAAAACAAACTCATTTTCAAGGTGCCTTCTAATAACCTTGACTGTTCCTGAACTCCCTTCCCAGCATAACTACGGAAGAGCGGTGGGAAAACCACGGGCAACTCTGGAATGGAAAGTGGTTTTAGAAACTTCGGTGGCAATACCTTGATTCACGGGTGAGGAGAGGCAGAAACGCAGAGGGCAGCTGTGGCTGCAGTGGCCAGGAGGCTGGAGAGGCCGGGCCCGGCGTTCTCTGTGGGGCCGTCCTGTGCACAGTGGGGGCCTGAGCAGCATCCCCCCCACCCCCACTTGTGGCGACCACAGATGTCACCAGGCGCCACCCAGCGTCCCCTGGGAGCACAGCTGCCCCGGGGTAGGAACTGTTCCACGAATGCGGCCTCAGGGACCGACTCAGCTCATTGCACCCACCCCTGCAGCAGAGACCTTCGCTGTCGTCCCCATTTTGGAGATAAAGACACAGACCTGGGGAGGGGGTCGGGCACATGGGTACCCGCCTCCAGCTGCTCACCCCACTCGGCCATCCTGCCTGGAGACCTCAGGCAGCAGGGGGTGCAATTTCCCAGGGACGCTTCTACACGAGTCTCTCCTGGGAAAACCCACGGCCAAAGCGGCATTCCAGGCTCCTGTAAGGCCTTCCCGGAAGCAGCTCGAGCGCTAAGCTCCCAGCTCCCCGGCACAGGCTGCACCCCTGCCACACAGGCCCAGCCCTGGGCTCAGCCACCAGGACTCATCAGCCTTCACAGCGGGGATGAGGTTCTACGCTCCGGTCAAACACGAGAGGTGGCCTTGCAAGAGCTCACAGGAAGGGTTGGGACCGCGGCCGCGGGGCCCAACAGCCCGGAGGGAGAGGCAGCACCGCAGGCTGGCTCAGCCGCGGCCTCTCAAGAGCCCAGACTCCGGCCACTTCCACTTCCCTACAGCACCCCAGTATGGGGCCCTCCAGGGCTCAGCCCCTGCCCTTCCCAAGGCAGGCTGTCCTGACCTCTGGGTCGGGCCCACAGCCTCCTCCTCCTCCTCCAAACGCTGGCTTGATTTCTAACCCCTTCCATGAAAGGCCCCCACGAAGGGCTCACCTTTGGCCGCACCCCCTGCAGTGGGTCAGTGCCCTCCCCTCGCACCCCTCAGCGGCCATAGCCGGTTTCTGTCGGCCCTGTCTCGTCTCTCCAGCTAGAGGCGGAAAGCTCCAGAAACTCTGACCGGGAAGGCAGGCAGGAACAGGAGGCGGGTAGAAGGGCCCGGTCTCCACTAAGCACCAGGCACCGCACGGCCAGCATCCCTGACCCCATCCCGGTGCTCAGCTCACCCAGGGACAGAGGAGCACCCCCCCACCCCCCTGAAGAACCAGCACTGAGCGAGAGACACAGCCAGCGCTGAAGACCTAGTACCCACAAAACACAACACAAAGGAGCATAAAATAACTCGGTGGCTATTTTTATAGTGATTATATGTTAAAACGCTAACGTTTTGGGTACACGGGGCTCAATAAAAATACACTAGTCAAATTAATTTCATCTGTTTCCTTCTACCTTCCGCCTGACTATTGTAAAAACCGGACTTACACAAGGGGGCTTGCTTTACATCTTTACTGGATGGTGCTGCCTTAGGAAAACATGTCTTTTCCTGTCTCACATTTAGGTCGCTGGGCCTTCTGGAGTCCCTTTCTGTGTATGGCGTGAGGCAGGGGACCAACTCTGTCACCTGATATTTGGGGAGCGTTCACATGGGCTGGGGAT
Source organism: Procyon lotor (assembly GCA_028646535.1). NCBI lineage: Eukaryota > Metazoa > Chordata > Mammalia > Carnivora > Procyonidae > Procyon > Procyon lotor. The sequence goes on from CM053603.1 coordinate 2,087,981, forward strand.
CCCCTGGCTCACGGGTGCCCCCTGCCGGGAGGACAGAAGGACACAGGCACGCGGGCAGGCGGCACTGGCCCCGCAGGGAAGGCACCAGCCTGGCATGCAGGAGGGATTGCGGCCCAGGCCCGGGTGCTGCTGCGAACCCGCGCCCCTCGAGGCCCTCCCCCCTCCCCAGAGAGCCCAGAGGGGCCACTCCCCCTGGAGGGCAAGGGGGCACCCGCTGACCTCTTTACCTCAGAGGGGTGGGGGATACCTGGGCAGGCACCGAGGCCCACTCACAACTCACGGGCTAGTGGGCAAGGGCTACACTTACCCAGCTAGTCGCTGCCTTTGAAGAGACAACCCACAACCGTGGGAAGGCTGGGGCCAGGTGGACCAGGAAAGGAAAGGGGCCCGAAGGAGGCAGATTACTTTAGAAGCCGCTGGCCAGACTACAGGGGTGGGGGCGGAGGGGGCCAAGTGGGGCTTCTCCCGAGCCACGTGAAGCCCTCAGGGAGGCCCACTCAGGCTTGGACAAAGAAGGGCCAAGCAGGCCGGCAGGAACCAGGTCACCCCATTCTGGGCCGAGCCCTGGTGGACTCCGGGCACAGAGGCCCCAGGCCTACTGACCAGGAAGTGAACCGACAGGACCCAGGAAAAGGATGAGCCAGACCGCAGGGCCAGGGCCATGCGGCTCCACGGAACAGACACTTAGAGGCCCAGCGGACCCGCTGGGCCAGCACGGGCTGGAGCGAGAGGAGGGCAGGCAGGTGCCGACTCACCACTGAACACAGGAGTCTAAAACTGGGCACCTCCCACAGGTAAGCTCGGTCATAGTGCCCAGCCCTCACCTCCAGAACCCACCCCACACCCCCAGGCCCAACCCCCCACACGGGCGCTCAGGGAGGGAGCCGGACACAGACGGCCACATGGGTGTGAGTCCGTTTCCGTGGAATGTCTACAACAAGCTCCTAAATAGACAGGAGGGGGGTCTGTGGGGGCCGGGGGCTGGGGGAGGGCGGGGAAGAGTGACTATTTAATAGGTATGGTGTTTCCTTCTGAGGTTCTCAAATGTTCTGGAATCTGATAGTTGTGATGGCGGCACAGCTCTATAAATGTTCTAAAAAACAATGAATTGTCCACTGAAAAGGGCGAATGTTCTGACATGTGACCATCTCCATAAAAATATGAAGGGTGCCTAGGTGGCTCAGCCAGTTAAGTGTCTGCCCTCGGCTCAGGTCGTGATCCTGGGGTCCTGGGATCGAGTCTCGCATCAGGTTCCTTGCTCAGCAGGGAGTCTGCTTCTCGCTCTCCCTCTGCCCCTCCCCCTGCATGTATGCTCTCTCGCTCTCTCACTCTGTCAAATAAACAAAATCTTATATATATAAGATAGGTATTTTTTTAAGGAGCACCCGGCTGGCTCAGTCAGTAGAATACGCAACTCTCGGTCTTGGGGCCATGAGTTTGAGCCCCATATTGGGCGCAGGGTTTACTCTGAACACATACACATAAAATGATGACGACAGGGCAAGAGACTTTACGAGGGGCAGCTCCAGAAGATCCAGGGTCTGGTCACCCTCCCGGAGCCAATCGTGGGGCAGCTGTCCTGCGACTCTCCCCAGTGACCTGAGACTCTGGGATCCTCGAGGGCCCCTTCTCCCCTGAACCCCTCGGAGCCTGGTGTGGGGGCTCTGGGGGAGGGAAAGACACTCAAGAGACAGGCGGGCTTCCCCTACGTGCTCTTCACACAGGTCCCCCAGGCCGCGGCCCCGAGTGCCCCCCAAAGCACCCCCTTCCAACGCCTGCCAGTCCACCATCACCCATGATGACAAGGCTGGGCTCATGGCGACTCTTCCACCACCTTCCTGGCTGCCGCCCAAGCTGGCCGGCGCCGACCTTGCCCTGTGCTTTCACGGGCCTGGCTCCTATGCATCCCGTGAGCTCTGCTCCCCTGGCCCCCTCTGGGCCCCCCAGCTGCTCTGCCTTCCGCCACGGGCCATGACCCCCGTGGGCCAGAGACGCTGCTCACCCGGCTGCCACCGGCACCTGGCCACACACAAGCAGGCTGACGACAACTGTCACGCTCAACAGATACTGGCAGATGTCCTCAGATGCAGCCAGGGCTCCCGTGGCCGCGCGGCCGCTACGAAGCCACGGCCCCGCCCAGATCACGGAGAGGACCACGGTCAGCAGGCCAAGGACCACAGTCAGCAGGCCAAGGACCAGCAGCCTTCTGGGATTCCTGATTTTGCACCTCTGCCTCGAGGCTGGCAGGCCACCCGGCTTGGGTGTCTGCGGAGGCCACTGTGCCCACGCTCCCCGTGATGGTCAGCCCTCGCCCAGCTGTGCCCACAAGCCGCAGGGCTTAGTGGCTAGCGAGCTCCCTGTGGCCATCTGTGCAGCCCCCCGGCCTGCCTTCTGCGGGGCCCGGCGAGACGCACTCCAGGTGCAGAGTGGCCAGGTCCTCACCCAGCGACACTGCCCAGGGGCCAAGGCTCTGTGCCCCCTTTGGTGCCAGTGGGGCCCGAGGGCATGGGCGCGGCCCAGACCACTGTGGCTTCCACTCACTGCAGCCCAGGGAAGAGAGGGCAACAGGATGCCTTCCCTTCCAGAAGGGGGGCGTCACTGAATGAGCTTTCTCTCCCAACTCCCTACTCTTCCTCGGGGAGACTGAGTTGGAACAACACAGTGAATCAAGAGTTTAAATTCCAGGGGCTTTACTCACACGCGAGCTAGACGCGTACAAGCCTCTCAACTCGTGACTATGATAATCAGATCCATGCAACCCGCCAACCTAAGATAGGAGCCCCACAGCGCCAAGGGCCGACTCTTCCTGATAGACAAGATTTTAAAGAAGACAGCAGGGGAACAGTGGGCATTTGAAGGGGCCAACGGCAAAGTGGCAGAACCTCCCAGTCTGGCAGCTCAGCCAACCAGGATCCCCCTCACTCATTTGGGGTGACCGAGAGGAGACCACCCCAGCCGGCTCCCAGGCCGCTGTCCGAGCTGCCCAGAAATGCCGGGCGTGCCGCCCACTCCCAACCCACTTGAGGTGCGGGGATTCCCGCGCACCCCCGTCATCGAGCGGTCCCTGAGCCTGCCGGTGGCTTCGGGCTGGCCCTTGGTCAAACGAGGCCTCGGGGATCCAGGCCCTGGCTTCTTCTGCACGAGGCACAACTCTAGACACACTGCCCGCTCACCATACACAAATCCTCTCTCCCCACGTGCTCTCCCAGGACACCGGGATGAGCAGCCTCGAAACCAGGCAGCCGGGCCCACCTCCACCCCACGCTGCCCTGAACGTGTCATCATCTGGGGGCAAACCCGGAGCGCCCCCGCTAGAGATCACCCCTTTGCGGCTCGCTGTCCAGGTTCATCTAACAAATGTAATTGCGATCACGTGTCAGCAAAGAGCACCAAATCCAACGGTAGTTACCGCTCTGACCCACGCAGGGGGTGCCGTGGCCCTGGACGGCCTGCTTTCCAACTACTCACTCTCTGTCCACCGCACAGACCCACTCGAGGCCTCCAGCCCCGAGCGCCCACCCGCGCCTGCCAGTGCTCGCTGGGACCAGGGAGGGCGGGCAAGAAGCAAGGGGAGGGAAGGAGAGGAGGGAGGGAGGGATGGAGAGGCACAGAAAGACAGGCCAAAAAGGACAGGCAACTCTGGAACCCGCTCCAGACTGTTTCTTTCCATCAACCAAAGAAGGCATGAGCACAAATTATGCTTTCCTGACAAGTCAGAACGTTCCTGGGAAGGTACCAAATCTAAGACACTAAAGATGTCCTTGGCTCGGAAATCGCACGTCAGCCGCTGTCCTCCCCCTGCGGTCGCAGTCACAGCGGAGGAGCAAGAGGGAGCCAGCGGCGCCGGGCACACTGCTGGGCCCGCCACGTGCCATCCGACAGTCACCCTGTCGCCCGCACACCCCGCACCGCTCAGTGTTCACACCCACGGAAGCCACCTCTTCTGAGCGTCCCCATGGAGGCCCAGCAGCCGGTGACAATGAAAACCGCCCCACAGGACTCTGCTGCCCCTTCTGACGAGGGCGCAGGTATTGGTAAAGAGGCCGGGTCAGATGCTTACAAAAGGAAATGATGGGGAAACTCCTCTTCCTCTTAAACCCTCAGCCTCTGCCAAGACAAAATAAAACTCCTTCGGCCAAGAAGCCTCCAACCCCGTCTTCTGAGAACATTTCTTCCCAATCTGCTGGGGGTGCAGTATGCAAGGTGAGGGGCGGGGGGAGCATGAGAAAGTCAGACTCGGGCATCGCACAGAGCAAAGATTTGCTCCTGTTCACAGCTACTTTTTCTCCTCCTGCATTTTGGCGTTGTTTGGGTGGACGTGGTCATAATGTTTTCTTATGTTTCCCTTGAAACAACCCGGAACCCGTTCTTTCTTTAATATAGAGTAGCACTCTAACTGCTTTGATGGAAGAAAGATGGAAATTCATTCATCCAGCAAAGGAGCATTGACTAAACTCCCACCGCGGGCCAGGAACCGCCCTGGGTGCTGGGGAGACACGCAGCAGCCAAGAGAGATGTCATTCCTCCAGCACGGACCTCACAGCCCGGCGGCAGGGGTTCCCAGACTACGGCCCACAGCTCCAACCCAGCCCAGCTCCTGTTTCTATGCAGCCTCAGAGCTAAGAATGGTCTTGACCTCTTTTAGTGTTTGGGTGAGGAAAAAAAAAAATCTGAGGAAGAAAAACAGTGCATCACAGGTGACAACTATGTGAGATTCCCAATTCCGTGACCACGAATAAAGTTTTATTTGAAACAGGCACACTTGTTCATTCCCATAGTTCTGGGCCACAGCGGCAGAGCAGTTGGGACAGAGCGCCCTGCAAAGCCAGAACTACTGACTCTGACCCTTTACAGAAAGAGCTTCTATTCTCCTGGATGAGACACAATAACACATAAACAGGTTCATGCGTGTGTTTACAGTAGTGCTGAATACAAAGAAGAAAAGGCAGGCTGGGGAGACACGGTGGCCGAACAGCGAGTTTAGGCAGTGCAGCCACGGATGGCCTCTGAGCTGAGACGTGAACAACAAGGAGCCAGCTAGCTAGAAGACTGAGGGAAGAGCAAGTGCAAAGGCCCTGAGGCAGGGCAGGGAAGAGCAGGCAGGGAAGCTGGTTACAACTGAGAAAGCAGGCAGGGCAAGGAAAAAGGTCATACCACAGAGGACAGAGCAGGGAGGCCATGGGAAGGGGTCTCCGATTTCTTCCAGGGACAAGAGGAAGCTAGTGGAGCGTTCTGAGTAGAGGCTGACCACTTGTAAAGCTTCTAAAAGCTCCTTGAGGAAGCAGGAGTGAAAAGTGACAGACCCGAGGCAACATCTTATCTAACCAACAAGCCGCTCCCAGAACAGGCAAGTCAAAGTGGGGGAGGAAACTCAAAAACCAACTCATCCAACAACAAAATCAATTCATCAACCCGCTCGGGCCTTACTACTGTGGTGACACAAACCTGTTTTTCTAATATCAGAGTTAAATCCGTTTCACTGGATCGAAGGGTCTGCAAACGACTTCATGGACATTACTGCTTCTCGGGAGGAGGCAAAATTAAAGAAGTGAGTCACCTCAAAGTCAACTTAAAGAGAACTGTTAAGCAGAGCGACAGGAAGGGGTATGGTGGGGGGAGGGATGGTGACAGGTGGAAGCCAGCCTGGGCAGGGCACCCCTGCGGGCTCGGGGTGAGGCCATGCCGGCCAGGCGGCACGGGCGAGTCTCAGGGGCCCTCGTCTCCTGGAGGGGAAGCTGCAGGCCGGGAAGGGCCTGGGACAGGCAGAGCGACAGCCAGGAAGGGCCTGGACAGCCAGGCTGCGTTTGGCCACACACTGTTTGCAAACACAAGCCCCTCCCTATTCAAGGGCAGGGGGGAGGAAGGAGCCAAAGGGGCCCAGAACTTGAAGGGGATCGGGGTCAAAGCCAATTATCAGGCTGCTGCAGGGTTAAAGGTTAAGTGACAGGATCTCCTTCAGGGGCGACTGTGTCCCCCCCCAGGGCATGCCGGGCAATGTCCGAGGACATCTGCGGTTGTCACGCCGGGGGTGCTCCCGGCCTCAAGTGGGCAGGGCTAGGGATGCTGCTCGGCGTCCTACAGTGCCCAGGACGGTCCCAGAGAAAACAAGCCGACCCAATAAGGACAGGCAAAGGGAGACCCTGACAGGAGCCGATGCCACACACCAGAAACCAACCCAGTCCAGCTCCCGGCTCCCGGGGCCACAAAAAGCATTGAGTGCTTCCCATCCCCTTGGATCCCCCACAATGACCCAACCCAGGTTCTCTCTGCACCCATTTCACAGGTGAGGAATCTGAGGCCCAGAGAAGGGACATGACTGGTCCAGGGGAGGGATGTGAACCCGGGTCCCTCACGCTTGGAAGCCTATCCAGGGAACAGAGGGGAGGACAGGAATCCAGGGACAAGGCCAAGAACAGCAGGTCTGAATGGAGTCCAGGTTCGGCCCCGGCCTCCGCTGCCCAGCATCCTTAGCCAGGAGCATCCTCACCAGGGCGGGGCAGGAAAGAGCTGGGCACAGAGGCCCCCGGGGACAGCCCCCGGGGACAGCCCCCAGGGACAAGTCTCTGGAGCAGAGCCAGGAACCCTGGCCACCGAGGCTGTGGGTGAGGCACGGCGGCGACTGAGCAGGTTTGTGGGGCACCCCCCAGTCATGCCCTCTGCAGGCAGTTCATTCGCTCTCCACCCCGCCCCCCCCCAACTTGGGAACATTTCGTGACCCCCCCTAACTTTGTTCCTGACCAAGTGACTGGCCCAAGGTCACAGAGCTCTGAACCTCACACCACACTCTACATCCCAGGAAGGAGGCCACATGCAAAGGCTCATCTGCCAGTCCCTCAGTCCATCACCAGGGTGGGCGTCACACCCCAGGACCCCCACCTCTCCCTTCCCCCCGATGAGAACCGAGGTCCCCTCAAGTTAGCAATTCTCCATAACCTGTCCCAGGGCTCCCCCACCCCACCCCACCCCCGCTTCTCACAGGTGTCAGATAGAAGCCAGAACAGATGGCTGAGTCCCTCCAGGGGAAGGGGGTGGGGCTTGGAGGGCAGGGGCAAGAAACCCACAGAGGCAGCAGCACAGGGATCAAGTACAGACACAGAGGCCAGGGTCGAGGGGGAGGGGAGGGGTCGACCACCCCAGAGGGCTCCTGCAGGATGGCACGGGGACTGAATTAAAGTACAACAAAGGCCGGGCGGGGTCCTAAATGGCCACACGCCACCCCCAACGAGGAAAGGATCCGAAAATGGGAGAAAATCAATTGTTCCGAGACCTGTAGATATTTCGAGTCTCAACAGCTACACACTCCCATGAGTGCACACACACACACACACACACACACACACACACACACGGGCGGCGACTGACACAGGATCCGCATGCACGCGCAGCCACACCTGGGCACCTCTGGGCCACCACTCCCCCCCTCGAGGCCACCCCCTGTGCTCCCCAGCAGTGACGTCCCCCAGGGCAGGGCAGCCTGACCCGCGTGGAGTCCCCGGCGCAAACGGAGGGACACCGAGATTCGCCAAGCATCCAATCAGAAACCACGAAAGAGGGCCGGCGAGTTTCAGAAACCCTCGACTCCCATAATCACAAGTTGACTCCGCGACTTTCACACTCTGTCCTTCAGGGTTCCAAACACCAGGCTGCAAAGACGGGAGAGGCCGTGCACAGCGCTTGCAGAGGCGGCAAGAAAAGGCTGACCAGCCAGTTGACAAACCCTCCTGGAGCCTCATAAGGAAGCTATTATTTGAGAATTAGGGGAGTCATTAGCTCTCGGATGGCGGCGATAGAAACCCGTAGAGTCATCTAATGAGCCCATTTTAGGGGCTTTCTCCAGCCTGGGGACAACCACATAAATGGCTGTTGAGGCAGAGGGGTGGGGCAGGGCCCCCAAGCCTTGAATGCATCCCACTACCCTCCCACCCCAGGACAGAGCCAGCACCCCCGTGGGACTGGCCGGAACTTGCTGAATAAAAGCAGCTGACAGAAACACAGGGACCACAACACACTCCCTACACGCTGTAGGATCACTGGATTCCACCAAAGAGAACCACCTTCTCACTAGTTTCATAACTCGGGAAACAGTTCCCCAGGTGCACCTGAATTATTAAAACAAAAGCATCCGCTCCCCCAACCAAACAGATGGGACACACCAAGCTTAGTCCACGCCTCCCCCGCCCCCAGAGGGAGGACAGTCGCCCGCAAAACCTTCCACAGCGCTCAGGGGGACAAGCACCCCATTCCACCTGGTGTCACCGTGCCCCCTGGGCGCAGACTCGGGCCCCTGCACGTTGCCGGGAAGGTCCCTTGCAGAATGAACCCGTCCCCCACCAGGGTCGCGGCGGGAGCGACTCCACAACCCATTCCTACGGAGAAGGGGGTCTTTGAGATGGCGATGGGGCTCCAAAGGGGAAGCAATGAGGGGACGCGTCTGGAAGCTGCGAGGTGCATACCAAGTGGACACGTTTTTTAATAATAATAATAATAAAAAATATCCAGACTGCACGCTGATTTTAGGGGGCTGGGAGATAGGAAGCGAGTTGGGAAGCCGCGACGGCGCGGCGGGCTGTCTCGGGGCGGGGGGTGGGGTGCAGCGATGGCCGCGTCGGGGGCCGCCGCCGGGCAGCGCCCCGGTGACCCCGCCGGGCGCCCCGAGGGGCGGAAACGCAGGCGGGGGCCAGCCGGGGCCTGGGAGCGCCCGCTGCCTCGAGCTCGCGAGCTCTCTGTCTCTGCCTCGCTCTTCATTTTTTTTTTTTTTTTAATTATCAGGATTGTTGTGAATAATAAAAGAGAAGGGCCCAGCCGGGCAGGGCCGGCCGGGCCGGGCCACCCACGCTGTCATCTTTTGTGCAGGGCCGGCGGGGACGCCCCGGCCCAGCCCCCGCGCGCGCCCCCGGCCCCGGGCCGGACGCCCCCGCCTCCCGCCCCCGGCCCCATTGTCCGGCCGCGCCGCCCCCGCCCGAGGCCCGGCGGGCGCCCCCGGGCCGGGCGGTTAACGCCCCCAACCGCCTCGCGGGCCGGGACAAAGCGCGGCGGCCGCGGCCCAAGCAGGCCGCGCCCGAGGCCTGGGCCTCGCGTCCCGGGCGCCCGCCCGCAGCCCGGGGCGCGGCGCGGGGGCGGCGGCGGCGGCGGCAGCGGCGGCGGTGGCGGCGGCGGCGGCGGCCGCGGCGGGGCCCGAGCTCGGACGCGGCGGCCGCCTCCCCGCGGGCTCACCTGAGGCGGCGCGCGCGGCCCAGTCCGGAGCAGCGGCGCGCGCTCCCCCGCCCTCGGCGTCGCACCCCCAGGCCCCGCTCGGGCCGGGCCCCGCTCGGTCGCTGGCGGCCGAGCCCTCCGCGAGCGCCCCGGGCGGGGCTTATGAGGCCGCGCGCCAGCTCCGCCCTGGCTGCCATTGGTCCCCGAACCCACGCCCGCGCTCCTATTGGCTGTCGCTGACAGCTCCGCCCCTCCCCTCCGCCGGGCCCATCAACATCACACGGCCCGGCCCCCGCGCGCCTCGATTGGGCCGGGGCCGGCGCAGGCCTCGCCTCCCCATTGGCTGACCGGCCGGGACACGCCGGCGCCCACCCACGTGCCCGCTGACCGGCTCCGTTTTCATTGGAAGCGACGCACGCCAGCCAAGGCAGCCGCTACCAACCCGACGGTGGCTGGGCCTCGGATTGACAAGGGCGCCTCGGGGACCGCCCAACGACCGCACGGGAGCAAGTGAGCATTGGCTTACGGGGTGAGCCCGAAGCGCGGACTGGCTGAGGCGAATGCCAATCAGGGCCGGGCCCCGCCCCGGTTATCAGGCTGCAACTGAGTACGTGAGACCCAGCACAACATCAGCACCAGGCCCGGGAGACACGCGAAAGGGGTTCGAGACCTGTGCCCGAAACTTGGACACAGAGCGCCCCAGTTCATTAAACCCTGGGAAACAGCTCCGGTGCAACTCATTTTGCAAAACAGGAGAACGAAGAACTGGAGAAATAAAAAGTCACGCGGCAAGCGTCCCTCCTCTGCCCCCCAAAAAGCCAAATTTATTTCCATCGCAATCAACAAACCTTTGCAAACCGGCAAGGCCCACCGGGTAGTTAGGTGCGCTCCCCCGAGTTCCCTAACATGAGGCAGTCCCTAACGCCAAGGTTCCAAGCTCAGCCGAACCCTATGCCTCACTGGAACCTCGCTGGGCCTCAGTTTCCCCTATGAAGTGGATATGATGGTAACATACAGGCACAGCCACACTCAGCCGACTCCGTGGTCCCATTCCCAAGGGGATGTTGCAAGAATGAGTGGGACGCCACACACAAGGGGTCTGAGCGGGTGGCTTCACAAGAGCGGGTTCACCACTGTCTTCCTCATTACCACTTGTGCAGTAGCCAACAGTGGGGTGCGTCCCAAGTAGCTAGCGGGCAGCCGTGTGAATCGGCAACGGGGCGTTTCCCAGTAACATTTGTAAGTTATCCACACTGTACCCCACCCCACCCCACCCCCGGAAGGTCTGGCACCCTGAGCAACGCCTGAAAGCTGACGCCTTCAGCACCAAGGTATCGCTGTCCACAGCCATCTACAGGGTACTGGCCAGGTGATTTGTGGCACAGGGCACTCCGCAGCACTTCCAGCTGAGCAGCAGTTTAACCAGAAGGCAGTCTCTATGCACTGCCCTGGAAGGATCCCCTACACATTGGTGAGCAAGCTGCAGCATGGTCCAGAATTCGGGGTCCACTAACCTACCTTATGCAGAAGACACTGAGACCCAGGTCATGTGGTCTCCAAGAGCAACCATCTGGGGCAATGCATAGAGAAAGGTCACCCCAGAAGGGAGAAAAGGAAATCTTTGGTGGAGAGATTCACAAGGGGAGAAAGGGTAGTCAGTGGGGACTTGAATCTGTTCGGGGAGACTGTCCATCCTTGTGGACCATATTCATAGACTCCTCCTAGTTAAACTTTAAAAATGGGAAAGAGCATCTGCCCCCAAGGAACTCCCTAACCAGTGGGAAAGACAAACGGCCTTTGATCACGGTAACACAGTATCCAAGGTGCAACCATGGAGGGTCCTCCCACCCCAAAAACATACACAGGCCTTTTGCTCTCCTGTAAGACAGTGAGTTCCAAGTGTTTGGATGACACAGACTCAAAAAAAAAAAAAAAAAATTTTTTTTTTTTTAATTGCAGCGCCTAAATAAGTTGTCAACCATCTTATTTTATCTGGGGAGACTTTTTTTTTTAATGCCATCTCTTACATAAAAATCGAACATTAACAATTGTAGAATCCAGACAGTAGGTGTATTTGGGGGGTTCCCTATACAATTCAACTTTTCTGTTTGAAAGTTTGCGTGATAGAATGTCAGGGAAAAAAATACAATTGTTGCCATTTAATTAAAGAAGGAGGAAGGACACAGAATTAGGGGATTAAATCACCTGGGTTTTCTCCGGGTCTTTGAAGACTGGTGCGAATCCCGTGAAAGGCGGAGACTGGGAGCTATCCTGGTACCCCTCCCTGAACAAGCCTCCAGCAGCCCAGGGCTGGCTCACTTTGCGTTTGAAGATTTTATTTATTTGAGGGAGGGGGAAGAGAGAGAGAATGAGCAGGAGAAAGGGCAAGGAGGGTGGAGAATTTCTCAAGCCGACTCCACACTGAGTCCGACGTGGGGCTCACCGTCACGACCCCGAGAGCCAAAACCAAGAATCTCGCTCAATCCACTGAACCCCCCAGGACCCCTGGGCCAGCTCATTTGTAACTGGTCTCCACCTTCCCTGTATGGGCAAGGTGCGGAGCTGAGACCCCTCCCACAGAGGCCGGTCTGATGCATAGAGATGGTTGGAAAGGTAAACTCCTATGTGCTTTAAAAATGCATTCTTAGAAGTACTTGTGGAGGAGGAATTCTCTTACTTACTTTTACTTACTTGTTTTTAAGTAGACTCCACCCCGGGGTATAAACCCCGACTCAGAGCTTGAACCCACAACCCTGAGATCAAGACCGGAGCTCAGACCCAAGAGTCCGACGCTCAACTAAGTCCCCCCAGGCGACCCTGGAGGAGGAATTCTGACAGTGCACTTCACTCCAAGTATGTATCACTAGACATACACATAGATTTCTTGTTTTTGAACACACACACACACACACACACAAATATGCACACACAGACCACACAGCTTACGTTTGTTTCCTAAGGCGCTAGACAAGGTGGTTGCTTATAGAATGAACTGAAATGAATAGAAAACCAACACCAGACAGTACATATAGCACTGTCCTTTGTGTTTAAATTTATATACACCTACATATGTGCCCTGGCTTTGCCACGTCCTCGGGTAAGCCCGTTACTCTGCATCTCAACTGCAAAATGGCTAAGAGTCAAAACTGTACTGGAGGGCTCTGTTGAGGCTGAACACCGCGGTACCGATGCACGCGGGTGCGCAACAGATGTAAATAAAGCCTGATGATGTGAACCAAATTTATAACCTGGAGTGGAAGCATCTGGGTGGCTCAGTCGGTTGAGCGTCTGCCTCCGACTTGGGTCTTAGTCCCAGGGTCCCAGGGTCGAGCCCCACCTTGGGGTCCCTGCTCAGTAAGGGAGACTGCGTCTAGATCTCCATCTGCTCCTCATAACTGGGCATCCTTCCTGTTTTTATTACACGTCCACACTTGACATTTGAGACAGAATTCATCTATCATACAACTGACCCACTCAAGAAGGGTACGACTCAAGGACTTTGGTACCTCCCCAGATGTGTGCAGCTGTCGGCAAACCTAGAACATTCTCGTCCACCCCACGAGGCAGCCCCACCTGCCCCCAGCAGACTTTCAAGGGCACACCTGACACATTTTCAAAGACCCAAAGAAGCAGAACTTTCTCGCTATGAAGTCAGATCTGCCGGCATCGCTACTTAACCATTAATAAAAGGTGCGGGCAATAGGTCGATGTGAATAATGTTCTCTGCCGAGTGTAGCTGCTCCCTTCCTTGGAGTCGATCGTTAAACTAACTGCCTCCTCCTTGGCCTCCAAACCCTGCCAGAGCCAGCATTTCACATCATTGGGACGCCCCCGCCACCCCCCCACCACCCTTGGTGCCCAAATGTCCCCAGGCCTGCAGAGACCTCTCTGGGATCATGTGACTCCTGGTTGCTGATTCAAGGGAATCTCCCAGTGGAGATCAGGGCTATCTGTTTCCTCAAATGTTGGTTGGGGACAGTGCCGCTCCCCTTGGCGAGCATTAAGGGACTCTTGGCTCCAAGCTGGAAGGCTGGGTTTGGCCCCTCGGCCTGTAGAGGTCAAAGCCTGACGTGTGCCCAACTTCTCTGAGTGGCACTCAGGGCCGCGGCACGACACCGCATCTTTGGCCTGTCCCGTCGTCTGAGCGGGACTGATGCCACCCGCCTGGTGGGCCCCGGAACAACCCGCAAACAGAGGACACAACCCAGTACGTCTGTAAAAGGCATTTATTCTGAGAATCTAAAATCTGGATAAAGTTGCACTTTTTAGAAAAAGCCTACAGGGGATTTTGTAGTTTCTTCCTAACACATTAACAAACCTAATAACAAGGAGGAAAAAACACTTTTAAAACAGTATTGCTCCAGTCTGTCTGCAGTTATGGGATTTAAAATATTCCTGTTCTATTGAGGTAAAAGCTGCAAACTTTGGTAAAATTAGGGGAAAAAAAAAATCAATAAATCACTCCAAAAAAATATAAAACCAGGAAAAAAAAAGAATAACAAAAAAACACAACCAAACCCTAAGTTATAGCTTTCTTGGTACATATACAATAACTACAAAAAATTTCATTCAAAAAAGTACTTAAAAAAAAATCCCCCTCATACAGTTCTCGGTTGGTGAGCTGACCAATTGAAAGGATCCACAGAAATGAAATCACCCCCTAAACACTCACCCAGTATCAGGAAGAACTGGCTAACCCCAGTTTTTAGAATCTGGCTGGTGTTTTCAACAATTCAGTGCTAAAAGAGAGCCCACGTTTACAACAAAAGAAAGACCCCAAGGCACTTGAACATGGCTTTGAACGTGTGCTTCCGTGGTGCTGCAGGCGGGCCGGCCCTTGGCCTCGCGCCCAGCCCTACGCAGAGCAGTCCGGCCCCGGCGGCCCTGGGCCCCCCCGGCCCCCCACGCGCCTGGGCAGAGGGCTCTGCGTGCGGGGCCGCGGCACAGAAGCAGATTGGGGGTATGGCTTCGGGACAGGCGTTCAAACCCGCCGGCCGGGGACGGTCTCCTCTTCCGGCCACCTTCCCGGCGGGTGACGGCGGGGCCACCCCCGGGCACGCACGGCGCGCTGGCTTGTAGGCGGCAGAAGGCTGTCGGAGAGATGTGCTCGTTTTCAGCTGCGGGGGCCAAAGCCACACACCTTGGAGAGATTGTTCTAGGCAGCCGGGCGCCTTCCTGCTCGGCGGCGGCGGGAACTTCTGGGAGCTTGGCGCCCGGAACACAAGCAGCCTTCGCGCCAAGGCGGTGTTTTAATTCCATCTTCAGAAAAAAAAATCTGTTTTTTTGCTGATAAACTGCAGGCTTGGTATTTTTTCTTTTTTTTTTTTTTTAAAAAACCCAAATAAAAACACTAAGAAGTCCAACTTTCTTTCTCTGAGCCGGAATACAAACTCCTTAAAATTTATAGGTTCAAAAAGAAAAAACAAAACAAGACAACCAGGAAGACAAGGCTTTGTAAGGGAGTGGAGGAAAAACTACCTGTTTAAGTTAAGCCCACTAAGATCAAAACAGGGGGCAGAGACCCCTGTGACCTGTTTTTTTAAAAACTGCCGGCGAGAAGTGCTCGAGGATCACCGGCCGCTGCCGTAGCCGGGGAAGAGCTGGTTGAGGGCAGCCTGCAGGGGCTCGTTCACCCGCATGACGTAGCTCCGGCCCAGGTCGTAGCGGCAGGCCGGGCAGCTGAACACCTGCGCCCTGAAGGATCTGTCCAGGCAGTCCTGTGGGAGAGCGCGGGGTGAGAAGCACCGTCCCAGCCAGCCACCCACGTCCCTGGGCATGGGACGGGCGATGACCGCCAACCCCACATCCCCGGGCATAGGACAGGCGATGACCGCTGACCCCATGTCCCCCCAGGCACAGCATGAGCGATGACACCGACCCCACGTCCCTTGGGCGCAGGGCGAGCGATGACCGCTGACCCCACGTCCCCCCAGGCACAGCATGAGCGATGACACCGACCCCACGTCCCTTGGGTGCAGGGCGAGCGATGACCGCTGACCCCACGTCCCCCAGGCACAGCATGAGCAATGACACCGACCCCACGTCCCCTGGGCATGGCGTGAGCGACGACCACCTTCTCAGAGTCCAGACTTCCCTCCCCACCCCCGTCTCACTTTCCACCTCCAGGCTGGCCTCCCGGGACTCCTCAAAGCACCCAAGTGCATCCCAGCCTCCAGGCCCCAGCACATGAAGTTCGTTCCACCTAATAGGTTTATCCCCTGGCTCTCCTGTCACTCGTGCCTCGGCTCAAGTCACCTCCTCCGAGGGCCCTTCCCAGACGATCCTGCAGTGTCAGAAGCAGCCCTCGCCCTACTTGTCTCCAAATGGCACCTTCCACCTTCTGGAATCGGCTCGTACTGACAACGCCCTTGCGTGAAATAGGGCCAACACCCCCCGCCACTTGGAGCGGGCCTGCCGACCCCGCCACATGCTAGGTGCTCGATAAACACATGCTGATGAGAAGAGAGGATGAGAGGCAGGCAGGATCTCTGGCCCTGAGCCGGACCGTGTAACAGCAGGACAAGAAAGGCAGGTGGGACCCGAGCTCAGGGGCAGACAGACCCCGGACAGCCAGCTTCCCCCTCGCGGAAACAGAAGGCCCATCACACGGCGGAGACAAGCCAGGCAGGTGCCCACACCTTGAGATGGCATTGGGAAATGGGGTGAGGGGGCAAAGGTGAACCCAGCAGAAAGCCCGCCCAAGCCACAGCACAGCCAGCCGCTGGACACAGGCCGTGGCTTCTGCTCCCTCTGCACACTGCAGTGTTAGTCAGCCTTAACAAGGGAAGGGGCGCCTGGGGGGCTCGGTCGGTTGAACATCTGACTCTTGGGTCTCAGCTCAGGTCTTGATCTCAGGGTTGGGAGTTCAAGGCCCTTGAGGGGCTCCACTCTGGGCACGGAGCCTACTTTAAGAAAAAGGGCGGGGAACAGATCCTGACACCTGCCGTGACGTGGACACCGGGCTCAGCGAGAGGAGCCAGACCCAGGACACATCCCACAGGACCCCACAGTCCCGTCCACACAGACAGGAGAGGGTGGGAGCCGGGGCTGGGGAGTCCATGCTTTGTGGGGACAGAGTCTCTGTGTGGGGAGGTGGAAGGTTCTGGAGACGGAGGGTGGGGGTGGCTGCAGGACAAGTCAAGAGTGCTTGATGCTGCTGAGCGATGCACTTAGAGATGCTTAAGATGGCAATTTTTATTTTGTGGGTATTTTACTATAACCAAGTAATTTTTTAATAAAGTAAAAACAAAATCAGGCGCTGGGACACATAGGCCAAAGCCGTCGTCCCATGACCACTCAGGCTGACGTTCCTGCAGTGACCAGTGACAGACACAAAGGCCGGCAGCCCCTTCTTCATGGCCCCCGCGCGGGCTCTGCTGAGACACCTGGCACTGGACTCCCCACAACCCACTCGGTTTCTATGTCCTGACCCGCCAGCCCCGCCGTGGGTGCCGTCTCCACCCGCACCAGCCCAGACCAGCACGGCACGGAGGCCAGCCGGGAAGGGGGCACCCCCTCCTCTGCACCGGGGCAACAGAGGCTCAAGTGGAAAGACTGAGTGGCTTTCCAAGGCCACACAACCCCTGCTGGGGGCGCGCGGGGCTTCTGTCCGGGGCCACGCGCCAGGGCGGCAGGGCCCGAGGACAGAACAGGGAAGGAAGGGCTTGACCTGCCACACTGCTGGATGCTCTTGGAGCCCCGCCCCCAGTGAGACGGCGGACACAGAAGCCTGGACCAACATGACCCCCAGGCAAGAAAGGGGGCCGGCAGCTCAGAGAGCAAGGTTGCCAGGAGGCAGGGACAGTCCCTTCTACTACAACTATCTGCCTGCATCGCCCACAAGTTCCTACGGACCGACTCTAACTACAAGATATCACAAAAAAGCCATTCCCCCCCCTCACCAGCGCGCCCAACTGCGCAATTCTGCCTCCCGGGGATGTGGGGTGGGGTCAGGAACTTCCGTGGCTGTTGCGACTGGGGATGCTCCAGCGCAGAGGGGGCAGGCCAGGGACGCTGCCCAGGACCCCCCGGCAGAGAGCAAACCACCCCGGCGTCAGCACAGCCTTGGAGGAGACCTTGCCCACCCCATCTCACCCCCGCACCCCTGGTCTTTCTTCCAGTCCAGCCCTCCTGCTGACAACCCTCCGGACCCCACCTCCCAGCCCTCGTCCCCTACAGGCCCCCGCTGCTCCAACCTGCCTGCCCATCCAGGCTTCTGCACATGCCATTCTGCCCCCGAGATGCCACCTCCTCTAGGAAGCCCTCCCTCCCGTTCCTCTAGGGGCCAAGCTTCTCACCCCTCTCCAGCCCCATCAGTATTTACTATAACCAGACCTCAGGCTGGATCGCCACGCTTCCTCACCAGCCCTGGACCCCCAGCCATCCAGGAGGCTGGGGCAGAACATTCCCGGGGAGGGAGAACCAGAGAACGCTCCTAAGGCAGGCGGGCTACGGCCTGCTGGAGGGACAGGCAGAGGACCAGCGTGGCTTAAGGTCACAGGGCGGTGGGCAGGGTGAGGCCAGTGTGGTCTGCGCCCCACCCCCAGCACGCGGCCGCCCCCTCACCTTGCACACGTTATGCTGACACACGGTCGTGATGGGGCGGAACACCAGCTCCTGGCAGCAGATGCACTGGAACGCCTCCTCCACTTTACTCAGGAACTTCTGGAACTGCAGGAGAGCGTGTGAGAGCGGACCGGCCCCCCCCGGCCACAGTGTCAGAGCCGGCGCCCCCCCCCCCCCACATCCCGGGGGCCGGAGGCAGTTCTTGCCCCACGTGAAGACGAGGAAACAGAAGCCCGGAGGGGCGAGGGCCAAGGCCCCAAGACAAGATGACCGGGACCGAGAGCCCGGCAGAGGACGTCAGAGGTCACAGGCTGACTCCAAGGGGATGCGTCTGTCCAGGGGGAGGTGCAGAGGGCCCGTTCCCACCAGGTACGGGTGGTGGCCGGAGGACACCGACTCATCTAGGCCACACATCCTGCTCAGGGCAGGAGGACCGAGAAGAGACAGGTCTGGTTTAGCAGTTCAGAAAGCTGGACACAGACGGACCTCATGACCCAGCAGCCCAGTGCCTCGGACTGTGCCCGAGACGAGGAAGCTGCGATGTTCACCCCCCATGGGCTCAGCACCGCGGTCCCACCAGGGGTACACGCCAGCCAGCGTCACCCAGTGTCACCCACAGGTGAATGGACAAACCTAGAGTCTTTGCTGGAAGGCTACTTGGCCTTGGGAAGGAAGGGACCCTCACCCCTGCCACAACCCCAAGGACACTGGGCTCAGTGAGAGGGGCCAGACCCAGAAAGACACATCCCACAGGACCCCACTCCCAGGAGGTCCCCAGAGAAGTCCTGTCCACAGAGACAGAGAGGAGAGGGTAGGAGCCAGGGCTGGGGCAGGGGGTGGGGAGTCCATGCTTCGTGGGGGCAGAGTCTCCTTTGGGAAGATGGAAAGTTCTAGAAATGGAGGGTGGGGGTGGGTCCCAGGACAGAGGAGCATCCTTCATGCCACGGAGCTGTGTGCTCAGACACGGTTAAGATGGGGAATTCTTTCTATTTCACTGCACAAACAAAGATGAGGGGAGAGGCCACCCAGGCCAGGTGGGGCTGGGGCGGCAGGCACTCACCGTCCCGTCTTTAAGCGATTTCAGGATCTCACTCCACAGCTTAGTGTTGCTCTGGTCCGCCTTGATGAGGCTGCTCTGCTGGGCCGTGAGGCTGTAGGGTTCTACCTTGCTCTTCTTAGGGGTCCCTCCCGGGGACCCAGCGCTGGCCTTGCCACCTGCGGGGACAGAGAGGAGGGGGTGAGAGCAGGCAGGGGGGCGGCCGGGCGCACGGTCAGAGGGCTGCCCGCAGAGACGCCCACCTCCAGACTTGGACTTGCGCTTGCCCTTCCTGGGGGATGTGAAGGCCCCCTCTGCTTCCATCTCCTCCTCTTCCTCCTGGGCCCCTCTCTTGCTGTTCTCCTTCTCCTTCTCCTTCCTGGCCCGGGCCTCCAGGTAGCCTTCTGGGTACTGTGGGAGGGTGGAGTCGGCCGTGAGGACCACTGGAGGGGGGCGGTCCAGGGACAGTCTCACCCAGTACCCTTCCTGCCCCCTCCCTCATTGACAGTCCCCCCCCAAGCCCACACTGGCACCTCAGAGGCTTGGACTCCTTCTCCTGACTCAGCCTCCAGGGAGCATCTGACAAATAGGCCTCTAATCACCAACGTACCAGGAAAAAAAGGGCTAAGGGCACCACGTGCACCCAACAGGGCAGAGGGGAGGCAGTGAACAAGGGAAGGCACGGAAAAGGCTCACCATCAGATCTGGCAAGTAAGAGCCTCCACCCATTACCCTCATCCATTCATTTAGAGGCAGGCCAGCTCTCCCACAGGGGGCCAGGCCGGAGGCCTTGTAGCCTCAGAGCTCCAAGGTAGGGCCCAGAAGGGAATGGATGGGCATGGCTAGACCTCCAGAGGACTGCATTTACAAAGATGTGGCCCCGAGGCCTTGGCTCCCCGACCCAATTCTGAGGAGTCAGGGGCTCCCCCAGGGTCTAACAGGCATTATTGGAGAAGAACCCCATCTCTGAGGCACCTCCAATCACGGGGGATTTCTCCAGCATGTCATCTAGTAATTGTCCAGCTTCTTCGGCAACACGAACATGACGTCACTGAAACCCCCACCCGATGCCGGTGGCTCCCGTCCCACGGCTGTTTCTCTCCCCAGTTCCTTTGCTTCTGAAATTCTCCCTGGTGCAAACATCATGTTCAAAAGACAACTTTGTGACCCCCGGGGGGAGGCGCTATCTGATTCTCAGTAGCAATTAAGATTCCTTAAATAGTCCCACATTGAATTATCAGCTGTAAAGAAACTCGCCATAATGAACAGAAACACCCTAATTATGGGGCTTAGAGAGGGCGTGCCGAGCACCGGCTGAACCCTGGGAGATCTAGCTGCTGCGAGGTGAGCAAGGGCTCCGGGGGAGCATTCCTCCCCACATCACCCCCGTTTTGTGGGTTTGCTTGTATGTGCTTGCAGGCGGCGCGGAGCCCAGCAAAAAGGAAGAACCCGGATGCCATGCTGATGTCGCACAAACTCCTCGCAGAACACAGCCCTGACGAGGCGGCCTGGCTCGCTATCCTCAAACTACAAATGTGAAGGCACCCCCAGCAGCTGCCCACCACCCAGATCTACTGGCTGAAGAAGGGCCAGCAAGGGGCAACCAGCTCGGCGCTGGAAATCATTTAAGGTCACAGGAAACCTAGAGAGCTTTGGGCCAGGAAGGCAGGCTCCCACGATCCCCAGTGACACGCCAGGAAGACCAGGCTGCAGATAGGTCTAAACGGGATGACGTGGGGCCTGGGCTGTGCAGCACGAGGCCCCGGATAGGCCGGGCCTGGGCGCACCTGCATGGTCAGCCCCAGCTTCTTGATCCGGTCCTTCCCTTCCTTCGTCCAGGGCCCAGGTTCAGTGTCGTCCCTCCGCAGGAGATAGCGCCACACCAGGAAGCCAGACTTGCCCTTCTCTGGCCAGTACCGCACGACCTGTGGGGAAGTACAGGGAAGGTCGGTGGGGGATGGGGCGGGGCGGGGCGGGGCCCGGCAAGGGGGGGCGGGGCCAGCCACTCACCTTGTAGATGCCGTCGTACCGGTTGCCCTCGGAGGGGGCATACTTGCTGTGCTTGCGACCCTTGACGTTGCGCACCACCCGCACCGGCTTCCCCGACCGCCAGTCCTTGGCCTCGGCGCCCTTGCGGTCGTTGATAGGAGCACTGCAGTTCAGAGCCAGCGCCCTGGGGGCAGAGCCAGTGTAGGTTGGATCCCGTCCCCAACCCCCCAGAGGAGAGGGGTCCCACTCTCACCCCTAGAACCTGTGACTGTGACCTTCCTTGAAAAGTGGGTGACCGCAGATGCAGTCAGGTTCAGAAGAGATCAGGGGGCACTAGTGTGGCCCTAAAAGGGACTAGTATCCTGATAAGGAAAGGATTGTAGAAGCATAGGAACATGGAAAGGTGGCCAGGTGAAGGAAGCAGAGGCTGGAGGACAGGTCCACGAGCCACGGGACACCAGAGACCACCGGCGGCCACCAGAAGCTGGGAGCAGCAGGGAGGAACCCCCCCAGAGGTTTCAGAGGGAGCACAGCCCTGCCCACCCCTCCAGTTCAGAGTTTGGGCTCCAGAATCATGGAAGAGTAAGTTCCACAGCCCAGATGGACGTGTGCGAACCCGGGCAGGGCCATTCCACTGAGGGCCACGGAGGCCCGGGCCAAGCAAACCAGGCCTCGGGCTCAGCACATCCTTCAGGATGACCACAGAGGCGTGTGCCCCACTGTCACCCCTCATGTGAGCTCAGGGCAGTCCTCACCGTGGCCGGTCTTTCCTGACCACGCGCTTTTGACAGCTATCGAAATTAAAATACTCCACCAGCCAAATAACTGCACGCTACTTTGAGCCTCCCTCCCCTCTTTTTATCTCGTATGTAGTTACTCTTGCCATTTTAGATAACGATGTAACGTCACCATGTATAGAATTTTCATGCCCCACGTCTCATGAACACATTCTAAAAGTTGATTTACAGGATCACAACGTTTGCAAGGAGGCACCTGGGTGGCTCAGTGGGTTAAAGCCTCTGCCTTCGGCTCAGGTCATGATCTCAGGGTCCTGGGATCGAGCCCCACATCGGGCTCTCTGCTCAGGAGGGAGCCTGCTTCCCCCCCGCCCCGCCTGCCTAATTGTGATCTCTCTTCTCTGTCAAATAAATAAAATCTTAACTAAATAAGTAAAAAGAACCTTTTCAAGGTTCTTCACACATACAGGTGAAGATCCTTCTAGGAAGACAGCACCGATCTGCATTTCTCCCAACAATGGAACACTAGACTACACCTTGGCATTTCTCAACATTTTAGAATTTGTGGCCAATTTTATAGGAGAAATAAACAGTATCTCACCATTGCTTCAATTTTTCTTTCTTTGATGACCAGAATTGAACTCAATTTTTCACGGTCATTGGAGCTCTGCACAGCTCTTGGAAATGATTTGTATGTCCTTTGCTTTTCTCTTAGTTTTCCTATTGATTTGCAAAGCTCTTTATATAGAAGAGCCGAACCATCACTGTTCACATTTGTAGCAGATTCATCCCCCAAATAGTCATCTGTCTGTTCACTTTACGTACAGGTTCTATTAACATAATCTATAACATTTAAGTTATCAAATCTCTGTCTTTTCTTTCAGCGTCATGATGCTTTTTGTGCTTACAAAGTCCTTCCTCGTCTTGTGGTCTGGGGTCAGCAATCTCTGGCCCACTGCTTGGTTTTGCAAATAAAGTTTTATTGGAACACAGCCATGCTCGTTCATTTATGTGGGCTCTGAGGCTGCTTTTGTGCTATGATAGCAGAGCTGAGTGGTTACAACAAAGGCCAGGTGGCCCACAAAGCCAAAAACATTATCTGGCCTTTCAGGGAAAAAGTTTTCTTTAGCACATCGAGTGGACTCTCGAGCCTTTAGCAAGCAGAAGGGAAGAGACGGATGTTTGTCATCTCTACATTCCCTCACACCCCTAACAGAAATCTGAACTGGCTGGATGTACAGCCCAGAAAAGAGGCGACCCCTCGCCGTGTAGCTGCCAGAAGGCGGGGCAGAAGCCAATGGGTGAAGGAAGAAAGCCTATTTCTGCAAACCTGTTGGTGTTGGTGAGCTTCTGATCACAAGACTGTTCTGCGGTGCGCTTGTTGCCAGAAAGATCTCGACCGCCGCTGCCCGTGTACGTGAAAGAGTTC
This sequence comes from Procyon lotor, assembly GCA_028646535.1. Taxonomy (NCBI): domain Eukaryota; kingdom Metazoa; phylum Chordata; class Mammalia; order Carnivora; family Procyonidae; genus Procyon; species Procyon lotor. Next base: position 2,110,929 of record CM053603.1, read on the forward strand.
CCGTGGTCCTGAAACAGACAAGGGCAGGCTGAGTGAGCCCTCCAGACGCAGGAGAGAAGAGACTTAGCCGAAAACGCCCCCGCACACACCTGTCAGGAGGTCAACCACCAAAGACACAGAACAAGGAGCACGGGGCTGCCGTGCGGGAGCAGGAGAGCAAGCTGGCGCGGCCACGACGGACCGCGGCACGGAGGCTCCTCCGAACATTACAAACAAATTACCATCCGAGCCAGCAGTCCCACGCCTGGATCTATACCCAAAAGAAGTGAAAACGGTGTCCTAGAGAGATGCCTGCACCCCCGTGTTCACAGTACTGTTATTCACAACAGCTAACGGGGAAACAGCCTCGCTGTCACCGATGAAGGACACACACGGCCCAGTCCACCCACACACCAGCAAACAACCCAGCCTTAGGAAGGGAGGGACCCTGACGCCCACCACCACAGAGGGTCCCCGAGGACAACAGGCTCAGCGAGAGAAGCCGGACCCAGAAGGACACAGCCCACAGGACCTTACTCTCAGGGGGTCCCCACAGGAGTCCCATCCACACAGACAGAAAAGAGAGGGTGGAAGCCGGGGCTGGGGCGGCGGGTGGGGAGCCTGTGCTTTGTGGGGCAGAGGCTCTGTGTGGGGCGGTTGCACAACAGTGGGAGTGTGCTTCAGGCCACCGAGCTATGCACTTTAAAAACAATTTAAATAGTAAATTTTATGAGATTTATTTTATACCTAATTTTCTAAAACCGTGGAACAGCGGCCCCCCGACACTCACCACGTCATCCTCATACCCCCCAGCCAGGACCAGGGAGTAAGCCCCATCGTTGCTCCGGCCATGGATGCCCGCCACATGAGGTCGATGGACCCCCGACTCGCTGACCTACAAAAACCACCAGGAAACAAACGGCACCTCTAGGACCAGCTGCCGCAGAGAAGCTCAGCCCACCCTCCTGGCTCCCATTTCCAAAGCCGGTGGCCTGACGTTTCTGCCGAAGCCAATCACACCTGTCACAAGCGCCTCCCCTCCAGACACCCCAAGTTGGAGCCACACCATGGAAGGAGCCGGCCCGATGCCCAGCCCAGCCCTGCCCCCTGCCCCCAGGGTGGTCCCCACTGGGGCACAGGGGCCTCTGGGAGGCCAGCAGCCATGGGCCCAGCCCCAGAGCCCAGCAAATCTGGGGGTACCTGGACTCTGAACCTCCACATGGTGCCCACAGGAATCCCCGGGATGGGTCCGTAGTGGTTGGACGGGACGATGGTGCACTCCTTGGTGCGCCCCACACACGCCATGCCCTGTCCGTCGGAACCAGAGGGAAGAGCAGAGTGAGTGCGAGCGGGGGCAGGGAGGCCGGCAGAGGTGCGGGGCACAGGGCGGACTCACCTTGCCCCAGTCCCGCTGCGAGGAGGACGTGGCTGACGCCATCTTCGCCTTCTTCTTGCTTTCTTTCAGCTTCTCGCCGGCCAGCACCACCTCACTGGCGTCGTTCCGACACTCAGGGCAATACCTGCGACAGCAGGGATGTCACCTCCCACCCACGCCTGCCCCCCTGCACTGCAGACAAGCCGGATCCCCCCCCCACCGTACTGCATGGTCCGGGGAAGGGGATGCATGTTAGTTTAAATCCAGTAACGTTAAGCAGAAAGTCCAGCCCCCAATCGGATGTGCTCAGTCGCCCCGTGTGCCCTGACAGGCGGCACAGGGTGAGAACATTCTACCGGACGCCAGAGGCTCGTCCCTCTCCCCGGGTAATGTCACAGCGCCACTCAACACCCACGATGAGGGTAAATCCCACTGGGGGGACGCGACGCCCCTGGGGGAAACTCGACCCGCATCGAGGAGCCCGGGTGCTCACCACTCGTCCTCAACGGGGACACTGCTAAGGGGCGGACGCAGACAATAGAGGTGGTAAGCCATGTCGCACTCGTCACACATGAGCTGCTTGTCGGGATCCTGCTTGCCCCCGCACAGGTGACAGGCGCACACCCTGCAGGTCTTGCTCTCGACGTCCTTGCAATGCTTGCACGAGGGCCCACTCTTCCCTGGACGAGGGAGGCGGGGGCTCAGCTCGGCGGGGACGGGAGCCCACGCCCCACCCCCGCCGCGGGAGGCACAGAAGGGCAGGAGCAGAACTCACTTCTCATCGGGTTTTCGACGACAGGGCTGCCCTCGCCCGGGCGCTCAATCTTGAACACCTCGTCCACGAAGATGATCCGACAGTCGTTGAGCGAGCCACTCCTGTGAGGCAGAAGCTGTTAGAACATTCCAGCTGGCCAATTCGCCGAGGCGCCTCAGCGAGGACCCTGCTGCCGCCTCACACGTCACTCAGCACAGAGAAACGTTCTGGTTCTAGCTAGTTCTAGCGGGACCTCAGGCGCTCACTGAGCTGCTCCCCTGGCCGGTTCAAGTCCTACTAAATCAGACATGAGACAAAGACAACTCATAAACCACAGTTCGTTGTTGTTTTTTTTTTCTTAAAGATTTTATTTATTTACGTGACACAGTGAGAGAGAGAGGGAGCACACAAGCAGTGAGGAGTAACAGAGGGAGAGGGAGAAGCAGGCTTCCCGCTGAGCAAGGAGCCCAGTGCAGGGCTCTATCCCAGGACCCCGGGATTGCAACCCGAGCCAAAGGCAGAGGCTTAATCAACTGAGCCACTCAGGCACCCCTAAACCACAGTTTCATTTCATTTGAGAGAGTAATTTCTAACCTTTCAGCAGGCAACATAACTAAACAAGGGCGAACACACGAAACCGAAGGGTGAAGTCTGATCAGTCTCCCTGGATCAACATGCAGAACTCCCCCAGGATCAAGTGACCCCCAGGAACCAATCCCACATCTCCAGCAGCGCCCAACGGCAAGCCAGTGGGAGTCCCAGACGCCCGCTCCCTGTGTCATTCTGCATTTTCCAACCACCACCACCGTTTTTGAAGCAAAAACGGACAGAACCCATGCTGGGTTTCACGTAACCTGATGTACAGAAGACACTATTTCCACGGGCGACGACTATGACAGAAGCAGGAGCTACCTCGCATTCTTTCCCACCATGAAGACCCTGACCCCCAGTGTGTGTGCTACACTCCCGGGTCGGCTTGGACCAGGCCGCCCACATTTCGAGCGCTCGACAGCGTGAGGGGCCGAGGCCATGGGCCACAAAGGCGCCCACGGTTTCGCCAGCTCACAGGAAACCCCGGGGACAGAGGCAGAGGACGTGGCACCACGAGGCGTGGAAGGCAAAACCCAGGCCGCGGAGAGTCTGTGGGACACATGACCAGGCTTCCTCAATAAATAACCTGGTAAAAGGGGAAAGGAAGAAGGGCCGGGAGACCAGAAGATAAAAGGGGCTTAAGCGATACAGACTGACCTAACTAACGTCTGTGCGGGCTCCGTACACCTCAACTAGCCAGACGGTTAAGAAAACAAGAAAGGAAATCGGAAGACAAACCAGTGACCGAATAAGTCATTAAAAAATTATGACTAAGGCATAAAGACTTCAAATGAACACACAAATCACAGAAGAGAAAGAAAAAGAAATTATGATTGATCTTCACATCATGACAACATTGTCATAACTGTTTAAGAAGAGTCACTTTAAAGAAATGATTCGTGGGGCACCTGAGTGGCTCAGTCGGTTCAGCATCTGCCTCTGGCTCAGGTCATGATCCCGGGGTCCTGGGATCGAGCCCCCATGCCGGGCTTCCTGCTCAGTGGGGAGCCTGCTTCTCCCTCTCCCTCTGCCTCCCCCCACCCCCACGCTGGCACATGCTCTCTCAAATAATTAAGAACTTAAAGAGGGGCGGTAGCACTCTCCAACGAAAGAAGATCCAGAATGCACTGCTAGCAACGCGCCTTTCCAGGATAACGGAAGGAGCTCCTCAGGTAGGAAACGATACAGGAAGGAATCTTAGGAGCAACAGAAGCGAAACAGAAAAAGGCAGAAATGTGGGCATACCCAACAGATCATCCCCCTTAGGAGTTCTGAAGTCACAGGTAAGGACAGAGATAAAGATCCAAATCCCATCTGCTGCGCTGTGAATACAAAGGGACATAAGTAAAGACAGATTTCTGCCAAAAGGGACAACCAGGAAGTCTCATGCTTATGGTAAAATCCAGAGAAACCACTAACAAAGCTATCCACAGCAATACACTCAAAAGAACATACGCAAATCTGGACAGAATCCTAAAATGTGTTTAGGTAACCCATGAGAACGATGGAAAAAGAGAACGGGAGGAAGGGGGCGCCTGGGTGGCTCAGTAGTTTAAGCCTCTGCCTTTGGCTCAGGTCATGAGCTCAAGGTCCTGGGATCGAGCCCCACATCAGGCTCTCTGCTCAGCAGAGCAGAGAGGGGACACAGAGAGCCCCCCCCCTCCTACTTGTGATCTCGCTCTGTCAAAAAAATATATATATAAAAAAAAAGAGAGAGAAACGGAGGAAACAAAGAGAAAACAAATGACAAACTGGCAGACGTGAAATCGTAACACACCAATGGTCACCTCTCAGGAATGGTCTGAATGTGCCAATCAAAAAGCAAGACACCAGGGCAGATTAAAAACAAGCCAGTTACACGCTGCTTCTAAGAAACTCACTTGAAATCCAACTACACAAGTTGAAAGTAAAAGGAAAGAAAAAGATACGGCCTGCAAACATTAACTTGAAAAAGCAAAACAGGTATGTCCAGACTCATGCACCTGGGAGCCAAGGACACCACTAGACAGACACAGGGAAATCAAAACACGATGGAGAGGTCTCTCAGCGGGAGGACAGAGCTGCCCAAACGTGTGCGCCCCAGACACTGATGTGAGGCTGAGTGGGGGCAGACACCCCCACGGTGAAGGTGGGCACTCCGGCACCCCTCAGCACCTGACGGGGAACCAGACAGACAATCCACAAGAAGCAGAAGGGAGCACCAACAGGCTCTGACAGATGGAAGTAGGACATTCTGCCCAACAACAAAATATCCTCGTTTTTCCTCAAGCACCCACAGAATATTCAACTAAGACCCTACCGGGGGCCATAGAAGAAACCGTAATAAAGTTAGAAATCAGGGGGCGCCTGGGGGGAGCTCAGTGGGTTGAGTGACTGCCTTTGGCTCAGGTCATAATCCCAGGATCTTAGAACCAAGTCCCGCATGGAGGGGAGGTGTCCCTGCTCAGTGGGAAGCCTGCTTCTCCTTCTCCCTGCCGCTCCTCCTGCTTATGCTCTCTGTGTATGTCAAATAAATAAATAAAAATCTTTAAAAAAAAAAAAAAAAAATTAGAAATCAGTAACAGAGACAATGCAAAAGTCTCTAAACACTTGGGAATTCAACACAATACTTCTAAAGAAGCCAGGAGCCAGAGAGGAAGTCTCAAAGGAAATTAAAAAAAAATAGAATGGCAAAGAAAAAGAAAAATATAACATAGCAAACTTTTACGTGGAGAGCCGTGAAGGCAGTGCTGAGGACTAAATTTATAGCACTGAGGGCAGGCGTTAGGGAGGGGAGATGCCTCAGAGCGACAGTCTAAGCTTCTCGTTACCTTGAGAAACTAGAAAAACAACAAATCAACCCAGAGAAAGGAGAAGGGAGAAAATTTAGAAGATGAGAACTGAAATCAATGATATTGAAAAGAAGGAAACAAAAGAGAAAAGCAATGAAAGAACACGCTGGTTCTTCCTCAACAATAACATAGCTGCAGCCCAGCCCAAGCACCGGGACCTTGCCCCTAAATGCCTGCATGGGTCTCCACCCTGGTGTCCCTGCTCCCACGCTGCCCCCTGCAGTCCACGCCCCTCTCAGCTGTCAGAACTCAAATTCTTAATTGTAGGTCAAAGCCTATGGCTTCTGTGCCCAAATGCTCCAATGGCTACCAGCAAAAGAGAAAGAAAGCCAGTTCGAACCTCTCTGGACCATGCCGCTTGGACGCTCCCACAGTCTTGATGCTTCTACCCCTCCACTCCACCGCACTGGCCCCCTTGCTAGAAATGCACAGGCATGGCTCTGCCCCAGGACCTTTGCACTTGCTGTGCTTTGCTCAAGACACTGTTGCCCAAATATGTCTGTATATACGTGATACACATGATGAAATATTACCCAACCACAAAAAAGAGGACATCCTGACACCTTGTGGTGGATGGACTGAGGACACAGGGCTCAGCGAGCACAGCCAGACACAGAAGGACACAACCTGCAAGACCCTCCTCCCAGGAGGTCCCCAGAGGAGTCCCATTCACATAGACAGAGACAGATGGTGGGAGCAAGGACTGGGGCAGGGAGTGGAGAGTCTTTGCTTCGTGGGGACGGAGTCTCTGTTTGGGGACATGGAAAGTTCTGGAGATGGAGGGTGGGGGTGGTGGCACAACGGCAGGTCTATGCCTCATGCCACTGAGCTGTGCACTTAGAAATGGTTAAGACGGTAAGTTTTCTGTTATGTAGATCTACACACACACACACACACACACACACACGTAAAATAGGGCTTGAAATACAAGAAGCCAGACTGTATTTTTCGAGTATTAGCCTCTCTCTCAGCTAATCAACTCTGCCCTCTTAACACCAAAGCAACCACAGATAATCAGTAAAGAGATGGGCATAGCTGTGTGCCAATAAAACTTTACTTGCCAAAACGGGCAGAGGGCCAGATCTAGCCCATGGACTGTAGTTTGCTGATGCCTGGCGTCGGATG
>CM053603.1:2118083-2163385 GCA_028646535.1 Procyon lotor
CCACCACCCTCGCCGCCCCACCTCCCCGCCGCCGGCTTCCCCGGGGAAGTTGCATCACACTCTAGGCCTGGCTTCCTTGGCCGGAAGACAGAGGCGACGGCACGTTCCCTCCCAAAGCTGCCGAGTGGGGAAGAGGAGCGCCAAGCGGGGGAGCGGGCGGCAGTCGCGGAGGTCACGGGGGAAGCAGGAAGCCTGTGCTAAGCGTGAAAGCCGGGCTGCGAGCAGGCAGCGTCACGAGCTCCGTCTCTCATCGCTGACAGCTGGTCAATTACAGGTACGCCCCTCCGGGCTCCCACCCACAGGTGCTCCTGCTATCATCAGGCTTTATAACTTTCACAGGGGTCCTAAGGGCTTTCGTATGGGTCGGAACTCGAGTTACAAATGAAGGGAGATGGGGTTTGGTCACGTGGGTGTGGACATGTGCCCAAGCTCCAAATGGTCTGCCTGACGTGTGCATGTCCTGCTCTACACGTGTTACCTAAAAAAAAAAAAAAAAAAAATCAAGACCCACAAACCTGTACTGGACTCTGGTTAATGGCAGGCGTGAAGCGCTCGTGCAACTTACTCTGAAACACACTCCCAAAACTACAATGGATTGGTGGACACACAGGAGGACGGAGAGAGAGCGGGGCTAACCGGAATGAGGCCGGATGCCAGGGGCAAGCTCTCGGGGTAGGTGCTCGGGGGTTCGTGGTGGCTCCTGCAACTTTTCAGCCGGTTGGAAATGTAACAACACGGCCGGGCCTGTGGCAGGCGCTCACAGATCCTCCCACTAGAGAGGGCTCGAGCCAACCCACCTCTGAATCACATCGTGAACGGTGGAGCAGGCACGCGCGGAAGGTTCTCAGAAACTCTCTGAAAGGACCTTCTACGGAACAAAGAGATCAGTGGGCTAATCGAAGTTGGTTTGGATGCACAAAAAAATGAGCTGCTGGAGGAGGTGAGGGAGGGAGAGGGAGAGGGAGAGAGAGAGAGAGAGAGAGAGAGAGAGAGAGAGAGACAGCCCCTCGGTAGAGCTCACGCCCGGCCGGCCCTGCCTTTGCTGACCGTGCAGGCGAACAATTCGGCGGGACCAGCTTCCCCTTCCCAGGCAGGGTGGGTTAACTCAGCTTCTAAAGGCATTCAAGGCATCGCGTCTCTCCCAGGAAGAAGGTGAAAAGTCTCCCAGAGCACCACCAGCCCAAGAAATTAATCATCAGGTCTCATTTCGAGTTAAGTGCGGGGGAGCCTCCCCGCCCCCAAAAATCCTGGCTGGGCCCAGAGTGTTTATTTCTCAGTGGAGACAGCAGATGGCGGCAGTACCCAGTGCAAAATGCAACAACAACAAAGTCAGGCACGCACAGCCCAACTGAAGACTTTTAATCCAGGACACGGTCCCTGCGCCACCGCTGTCCCTACAGTGCACCCCACTCCACGACGGCCCCCGCAGACAGGACCGAGACTTCGTGTCGCACCATCTTAGCTCCCCCAGCGGGGAAATCCCACTCACAGCAGGACGGGCCGTGCCCCCAAAGACACCAAACGGAAACCCCCCGTTGCCCCTGGAGAAAGCATCCCAAACGTGGGCAGCTGAGAAAGCGAGGGTGGCCATTTTAAACGCTTCCAGGGGGCCGGGGACAGAACGAGAAGAAAGGACACAGAAAAGCGAGGCCCGTAGACCCCGAGGAAAGCACCGAGCTCATGCTCATTCCGCGGCGCAGGCCCAGAGTGGCAGAAATTCCTGACCAGCAAGGCCATCTCCGGCCTCGGAACAAGCGGATCCAAAATTTCTCGAAAACAGACCCTGTAGGGTGAAACTTCAACTGGGTGCAGGCTTCGGGCCATCAGTGGGCGTTTCAAAGGAAAACCCAGTCCCTTCTGTCCTGCTGTCTGAGGAGGCATTCTAGGCTCTTCCTCGAAATTCATCAGTCCTCCATCGGCCACCTCCAACTTCCTTTTCTAGAAATTACATTGAGGGGAGCTTCAAAAAAACAGGGGAGGCGGACTTAAAAGCCCAACGGCTACGGACTGGAGTGCCAGCTTCCTGCCCGGTATGTCGATCTGCGAGCAGAGCCTTTGTTCCTGGCTCAGGCATTTGAGGTTTCTGTGGAGACGTGAAGCGGGACCGGACGAGGGGCGGGGAGAGTATATGGACGATGCCTGGACCAGGCAAGAACAAAGGTGCTGGGCGGGCGGCAGCCGGCGGGGCGGGTTTACCTGCTTGCCCCTGTAGAAAAGCCTCTGGAGGCCCGGCTCCACGTGGAACAGCTCCTGGATCTTCCGCCTCAGCTCCTCCACCTTGGTCAGCCTGGACAGTGAGTCCACAGTGTGGGCCACCTTCCCGTCCATGGTGCGAACCTGGATCCACATGGCGTCTGCTGGTGCTGAGGGCGAGAGAGCGGGACCCCGGGGTCAGCGGGGCTGCTGCCACCACCCGACCCTGCCATGCTCCGGTCGTCACCTTGGCTTTTGTCCAGTGTGTGGACGCTAGGAAACTCCCAGGACGCCCTCCCAGCGCGCTGGTCCGCGGACTAGCTAGCCACAGCTGACCAGGGCCCCGCAGAGCAAATGAAGGAATTAACGCGTTAATGAGCAGCAACGCGGGAGGAGCGAGGCGGGAGGGGAAATTAGGGGACAGGGAAGGGCACCTCAGACCATTCAGTCCAACCCACTCCGTCTTTCATGGAGGGGGGGCGGAGGGGACGGGACGGGGGGGGCGGGGAGAGGAGCGACACACACAATGTCCAGAGGAGCAAGGAGGACACAGCCAAATGGCGAGGGACCAGGTTCGTTCGTTCGTTCGTTCGTTCATTCATTCATTCATTCATTCATTCCCTGGATTAATACTGACGCCAAGAGGTAAATCCAAAAGTCCGGCGCGGGTTGGAACTTCAGAAGTCCCAGTAACTCAACTAAGTGTGACCGAAGGGGAAGGACCACCGCCCCCCGCGACCCTGGGGCCCCCGACCCTGCGCGCCCGCGGCCCCCGTCGCCCCCCCCGCGCGCGTGCGCGCGACACGGCCGGCCCCGCGGTGGCCATGGCAACCGGCCGCCCCGTCCCGGCCACCCCCGCGCGCGCCACGCTACTCACCTCGGCCCCGCGGAGGCCTCACGCGCCGGTTCGCGTTCTCCGGACCCCGACCCACGGACCCAGAGCCCTTCTTATTCTCCCGCCCGCCCGCTCGGGCCACGCCAACTAGCCCACGCCCACCCCCTCCGCCGGGACCGGCCGAGGGGCCCCGCGCGCCAAGTCCCGCCCCCTTCACTTGAGCCGACTCGCTCATTGGTTCCGCTGCGCCTAGCTGCCCCGCCCCGCCCGCTCCCTATTGGCCCAGGCGCGCCCGGGGAACTAAGGGCGCGCGAAATCGGGCTCGAGCGCGACAATTGAATCGCGGGGCGCCCCGCGCGCAGGCGCGGAGCCTGACATCCTCCCCTGCGGCTCGCCAGGCCCTCCCCCCACCCAGCCGGCGCGACCCCCGCGGGGCTCTGGGTATGTTCCTCTCGCCCCTGCCGGCGCCCGGGCGGCGGGGGACGACTCCCGAGGGCCAGCGCAGCGGGGACAGAGCCCGAGACGGCGTGGAGAACAGCCACGCCGCGGGGCACGCGTGCGCCGGCACTGGCCGCGCGTCCCGGGGCGGCTCCGAAAGTTTTGCAGAGTCTCGGCTCCCGGTGCGCCGGGCCCTTTCCCCGGCCTGGAATGGCAGCCCGATCAGTCCGGAGGCTCACCTCTCGGCCGCCCCGATCCACTCTCCTCCCTGCGCGCCTGGCCCGGTTGGGGATGACGATAGAGACGCGTGCGTGGCCCCGGACCCCGCGCGGACCTGCCTGCGACCCGGAGCGCCTGGACGGCCACCACTGCCCGCCGCGCTGCCAGCTGCTCTGATTTTTTTTCCCGCGAAAACTCGGCGTTTGGGAGTTGCGGGGCCACGGGAGGCCGCGCCAGGGGCGGGCTCCTGCTTGGTGATTGGCCGCCGCAGTGGCGGGAAGCGAGAAAGGGGGTGGGGGGCGCCCCCTCCTCCATCCACCCCCACTCCGCCCAGCGGGCCACCGCCCCGCCCAGCCCTGCGCGCTCTGTTGGGCGCGCCCAGTGTGCAATCCGGCCCAGTGGCGGGAGCTGGGCGCCCCCCACTCTGTGTGTCCCTCAGGAGCCCTAGGGACCCCCCGGGGCAGAGACCCCGGGTAGAGACCCCCTGACCTTTTAAGTCCTTTTTCACCGCCCCTCTTCCGCGGCACGGGCACGCACTGACCAGTAGGGCAAGGAAGGCCGGAATCAGTGTTTAAACGCTGCAGTAGAATATGGGGGACCCCTCTCGAGACCGCCTGTACCCCGATGGCCAGCTTGGTCTTCCCAAGCTCCATTTCCCGGCGTCAGGGCCTGCTAGAGCTCCCCACCCTACCCACCCGCAGGGCTTGTTTGCTGGGTTTTCCCGCCTCGTTTTCCCGCCTTCTCCGGCTGTCCAGGCGGGCAGGACTGCCCTGCCCCCTCCACCCTGCCTGCTCTGCTCTGGCCAGTCTTGGCGGGCACACAGTGACCCATGCCGGGCATCTACAAAACGTCTGGACACAGTGTCCCCAGCTGGAGGGGGCCAACAATGGGCAAGGCCAACCCTGTTGGTGGTCTCCAGAGGGGTAAATTCTTGTCCGGAAAGACAGGCAAAAAAATGAATAAGTAAAGCAAATCATTTCAGATACTACTAGGTGCAATGAAGACAGGCCAGCAGCTGGAGACGCGTGTGGGGGTGGGCGGACAGGACATTGTGGCTGAGGCAGAGAGGTGGGCCTCTGAACGGATGACATTTGAGCTGAGATCTGAGATAGAAACCAAGGACAGATGGGTCAAGGAGGGGCAGGCAAGCTCAGAGGCCGGAAAAGGCTTAGAAATGTAGGGGGAGCAGTCAGGAGGCCAGTGTAGCTGGGCAGAGAGGGACGAGGTCAGAGAGGTGTCATCTAAGGCCTCAATGGGGCCTTTGGTCTTTATCTCTTGAGAGCGGGGAGCAGCACCGGAAGGCTGTGAGCCGAAGAGTGATGACCTCCAACTTCTGTGTGTACAGGTTTCTTGGGACCTGAGCAGAGTCCCTTCTAGGCACTGTTCTTTCCCCCAGGTGGTAAATAGAAGAATGCCCCCCCCTCCCCAAAGCTAGCCATATCCTAATCCCTGAGCCTGTGAATATGGTAGCATCCATGGCAAAAGGGACTTTGCCGATGAGATCGGATTAAATATCTTCCAGTGGGGGAGATGATCCTTGATGGCAGTCTGGTCCAAAATTATCACAAGGGTCCTAACAAGTGAAGGAAAGAGGCAGAAGGGCCATGTCAGAGAAGAAGTGACAAGGGAAGTAGAGGTTGGAATGATGAGAGCAACAGACAAGGAATGTGGGAAACCTACAGAAAAGGTGAGGGACAGATTCTCTCTGAGAACCCTAGGACACCTTGATTTTAGCCTCTTAAGACCCATTTTGGACTTCTGACCTCCAGAACTGCAGGAGAATAAATTTGTGTTTTTTAAGCCACTAAAATTGTGGGGATCTGTTGTAGAAGTCATAGGGAACAAATAGAGTCCAAAACACAAAGTCCGCCATTTGCTATTAACTTCCTCCCACTTCCGCCTGTATGTTACTGAGTGTCTTTCTGGACCCACAGTCATCAGCCACGTATAGACCCCATCTCAGGACGGGCAGGGGTCGAGCAGGCCTCCCTGAGTCTGTGAGGCAGATGAGATCTTTCCCACTGAGAACCGGCCTGGAGTCAAGCGGATGTTGGTGGGCACAAAGCCTCCAGAGACTGCAGTCCCGCCCTGCAGAGACTTCCCATTCAATGGGGGAGACCGGTGTAAAGTGAAATGTCAGATATGTAAGGAGATGGTGTTCATGTTTAAATGGACCTAGACATTCGGCCAGGACACCTCAGATTTCATGTCCTGGCCATATCTGTGATTTTTTTTTTTTCCTAACGGGGACTGGTTGGTATAGAGAATGAGCCAGTAAAATGACAATTGTGTATGAGCTTACTCAGTGTATGAACCCTGAGAAGTGCACATACCACATTCGGGGGCCATCTCTAAGCAGCACTCATAAGGAGCACTTCCCCCCCCAGGCCTCTAACCTCCCGATATGACAACAGATGTTCCCTATGGGACAGGAATCCTAGGGTCTTGCCGTTGGTTTGGCTTATGTATCTGTTATTTCCTAGGAAAAGGAGTCAGGCTGTCATTTCATACACCAGTGAGGACTTTGGAATTCCCTCCCTGTACAACAGCCTTGTCTCCCCTCCTGGCCCCTAGAGGCCCCCCCTTCCCAGAACCCTGGCTGGATGATGTCACAGACAGGTGACCTCACTGCGGCAAAGGAACCGGGAATCTCAGTGGCATGGGGGAGGAGGGAGGATGTGTCCCCACCACCCCAACCCCCCATGTCTGTGGTGAAGTCGATCGAATTAGTGTTGCCCAAGGATGCCATCTACCTGGCCGGCTCCAGCATCGAAGGGCAGGTGATTCTAATCCTGAACAGCACCCTGGTGGACCCTATTGTGAAGGTCGAGCTCGTGGGGAGGGGTTATGTGGAGTGGAATGAAGAAATCGGGGCATCCCGGGATTATAGCAGAGATGTGATTTGCAACAACAAGGCCGACTATGTGCACAAGATGAAGACATTCCCAGTAGAGGGTAAGGACCAAACCAGCAGCCACCTCTAGCCGTAATAGGAACCTGGGTCTGGAAGGTAAACACGTCTGCCAGTGGATCAGCTACCAGAAATGGGCAGAGCCCTGGTTCCTCCGGGGAGAGGGAAGCTGTGTATAACAATGACCATCAGAGACCCATTAACACGAAAATAACAAGACAGGAGGAGCTGATCAGAACCCAGATATTCAAACTGAACTCTCAAAAGTCATTTCCTTGGGCGGGCAGGGGGCGAGGGGGAGAGACAAAAATGCTGTCCTTAGCCCAGTGACCACTTGGAGAGGCCAATACCAAAAAAAAAAAAAAAATCTGTCTTGTTATTTGACAGATAAATTGCCCTCTGGCAGTGAAATGCAAGGAGACAAAATAATCAATCAGTCCTATGGTCCCAGGGAAAGAGCGAGGAGGCAGGGAAGACATTCTAGGGGGAGAAGAAACAGTTCCAAACTTCAGCAGGGTCGCGTCCGCAGTCTGGACCGAGGTCAGGGAGGCTGAGCGGCCAGGGAGCCACACATCCTTTCCAAAATGTGTTCATGGGCACGTTCCCGGGTATTCAGCTCTCGGCCCACGCCTGGCTGAACGAAGTTTAATTTTAGACTTTGAAAATTTTTAGATTGGGAGGTCACAGAGAGGCCTCTTCAAGAGGGCACTACAGAGCTCAGAGCGGAGTGATGGGAGGGGCACGAGCAAGCAGACGACCTAGGGGAGGAATGGGAACGCGCGCGCCCCTACTGCTCAGCGGCAGCCTCTCTGTGTCCCATTAGCCCATCCGGAAAATGGGAACCAGGAAAAGGGGCTGCCGCAAAAGATCGCTATGAGGACCTAGCGATTTAAGGGTATATAAAGGGCTTACAACAGTGTGGGGCATACAGTAAGGGCTTCATAAGTGTTCGTTTTTTCAACCCACCCAGACACCCCGGCATCAGCACCACCCTTTCCCACAGCCAGGCATCTCCCCTCAAAAGCGTAAGGCCAAGCTTCCCATGGATTCACGCCATTTATTTCGCTTTACTGATCACCTTCTGCACGAGGCAGAAGGAGATGGTGTTCATGTTTAAATGGACTGATGTTCCATGGGCCAGGGGCTGGGGGTGGGGCCGTGGACAAAAGAAATCCGGTCCCTAGAGTCACCGGGATGGCCATCCGGTAGCGGTGGCAAAGACACAATAATGAGAGGCTTTGGGATGAAAGAAAGACCCAGTAAATAAAATGGGGGAGGTTGCAGAAATGCGGGCTCTGTGAGTTTCTCCCTGGTCCTCTGTTCCCTCTCAACCAATGTTAAGCACCTACTATGTGCGGTGCACTGAGGGCCAAGCTCTGTGAGGGCAGGGAGCTGTGCTGGCCCCTCCCACTGCGGTAAATAAAGCCTAAAACAGCCCCTGGCCCCCGAGTAGGGGCTCAAGATGGGTTTGTTAAACCAGGGCTCGACTGAGGGCTGGACCTCCAGTTTCTCAGACCCAGAGTAGGGGTGAGAAATTACCCCTGAGGGTGAGAAACTACCCTGTGGTAGTTTGGGTAATTTGGGGCGACAACCCCACCCACGTCACCCACGCAGGCATCCCCCCTCCAACCCAGCTGAGGTCTAGGCCTAATATTCGTGGACCAGGCAGATCCCTAAAAGCACAGAACTTGGCCTAGCTCAGGGACAGGTGGGCCAGGCCCAGAACAAACCCCCTTCCAAAACAACAAATAAAGAAGGGGGGGAAGGGAAAAAAAAAAAAAAGGAAGGAAAAAGATTCTAGAACCTTCTGATGGCGTCGGTGTGTTTCGCTTTCAGATAATTGGTTAAGTGCAGGCAGCCACACCTTTGAATTCCATTTCAGCTTACCTCCCAGGCTTCCTTCTACCTTCACCAGCAAAATCGGCCATGTCTTCTACTTTGTGCAAGCCTCCTGCATGGGCCGGGAGCACATTCTGGCGAAGAAGAGGATATATTTGTTGGTTCAAGGGACTTCGGACTTCCACAGAGAAAACCCATTGCAGGTAGTGATGAGGGCGGGGCAGCAGTGGGGTTCGTCCTCCAAGCACACCTGAGGCAAGTTGGAAGGCAGGGAACAGAGGTGGCCCTTACCGGGAAGAAGGAAAGTTCCTGATGGCTCCCCCCTGGGGCCCAGTGAGTTCACAAAAGGTGAATCGGAAACCAGGGTAGGAACTAACGCAGCGGGGTAGGAACTAACGCAGCGGGGGACTGTCACCCAGGATTATCCTACCTCCCCTGGGGGCACGGGATGGTGTCTGGGGACACCGGACCCCCCTGCAAATGACGTTGCCTCTCTGTGCTTCCATCTCCACGTCTGTAAAATGGGCAGAGATAGTGTCTAGCTTGCAGAACCCTTCCCACGGGTTGGGGGATGGGCCCCAAGAACCTGGTCACCGCCTCCGCCACTGGTATTATATATGTCACGGGGATCATCTCAAGCCCGGCCAACCTCCTGGGATGGTCCCGGAGGGTCCCAGGAGGGTGGATGCTTGGAGGGGTGAACAGCCCTGGGATGATTAGACCTGAGCTCACGGCCCACTTGACCACCTGGTCCCTGTGTTACCCTGAGCAGACTACGGCCCCTCTCTGGTCTTCCCTTCAGAGCTAATCTAGAGCGGGGAGCGGGGGACACGAGGCAGAAGCTGGGGTGAAATGCTGCAGTTGGGTGAGACCCAGCCTGAGATCTTGCCGGCAGCTACTTCATTAGCTAGATGGCCTCGGGCGATTCATACCTCTCAGAGCCTTGACTGTCCTGATCTATACAATGGGAAGAATAATACTTCCCTTGAAATGTAAAGACTGCAAAGTGCTCAGGACAGTGTCTGCACCCCCAGGAGGTGCCCCGTATGTGGAAAGATCTAAAATCAAAGCAGCAGCAGAGGGAGTTATCACAGATAAATTTTGAGGATATGAAAATAGTGTGTTTTTTTAACTACTCGGTACTGTCTTAATCCACTGGAGGAGGTGACATTTTAGCAGAGCACTGAAAGGGGAGGGGGGGAACCACAGGGATATCTGGGGTAGAGGGTTCTAGGCAGAGCAGACAGCCTGTGCAAAGGCCCTGCGGTAGGACTGTGCTTGGCATGTTGGAGGAACAGTGCGGGGCACTACATGGCTAGAAGAGAGTGAGGGAGGGGGCTCGAGAAGGAAGAAGGTTAAAGCAGGGAGGTAATAAGAGGCCTCAGGAAGACTTGAACTTTCACCCTGATGCCGGTAAGAGTCCTGATGAGCAAGGGGGAGCCATCATTGGATTCCCTGTGGCTGCTTTGGGGAGGATAAACAATGGGGGGCAGGAGGAATGCAGGAGCTGGGAACCAGAGCAGGGATTACCATTCTGGCGCGGTAAGCCATCATGGAACTCAACCAGATAGAGGCAGTCTTTTTTCTTCTCTTTTCTTTTAAAATTTTTAAAAATTATTTGAGAGAGAGAAAGAGAGTGCGTGCGAGCCGGGGGAAGAGCAGAGAGAGAGAGGGAGAGAGAGTCTGAAGCACACTCCACGCTGAGCTCAGAGCCCAGTGTGCGGCTCAATCCCACAAATGCCTGATCGTGACCTGAGCTGAAACCAAGAGTTGATGCTCAATCAACCGAGTCACCCAGTCGTCCCTGGGTACAGGCAGAGTCTTGACCCCCAACCGTCTATCCTCGGAGCAGCCAGAGGCAATCAGGTGATGACCTTCCTCTGCCCCCACAGCCCTCCCGGTCTTCCATTTCATTCAAGGTAAAGGCCAAAGTCCCCCCTGCCCACAGGCCCTGCCTGACCTGCCCCCTCCCCACCCGGCCCTCCCTTCTGCCCTTTCCCCTTTGCTTTCTCTGCTCCCACCAAAGGGGACTCCTCACTGTTCCTCCAAAACGCCAGTCCTGGTCCTGCCCCAGGGCCTTTGCACAGGCTGTGCCTGCCACCCAGAACACTATCATATGACCTTCCTATCCTTCCCCCTCATCCTTCAGATCTTTATTCAGAAGCCATGTAGACACTCACCTGGCTGAGTCAACTCTCACAACCCCAACAGAGGGCGGTTTAGCTGTATCTATTCCAAATAAAATGAACATGCACTTTGCCCCAGCCATTTTCCTTCTAGAAATTTCTCCTACTGGTATTCTTTCTCTTGTGACATGACCTCTCACAGCAATGTTCTCACGGCAAGAAATTGGAATCAGCCTAAATGTTCATTGCCAAGGGAATTAAAGTAGCAAAGGAATATTCTATAGGTAAGTTAGAGAGAGAGACAGAGACAGAGAGAGAAAGAGAGACAGAGGCCGCATGAGGCAGCACTTGGCATTAGGAGCTCTAAGTCGCGGGGTTGAGTGAGCACAGCAAAGTTCAGAACGCTGTGTCTAGCCTGGAAGTTTGAGAAACTACTTCCTTGCAGGTGTAACAAACGTCTCCGGAAAGAGATCAGAGAAAGTAGCAACAGACACTGCCCTCCTGGGAGGGGAGCTTCGAGCTAGGAGGAACAAACATTTTCCCCTTCCACTTGCTTTCAACAGCTTTATTGAGCTTTAATTCACATACTTTTTTTTTTTTTAAAGATTTTCTTTATTTATTTGACAGAGAGAGAGAGAGACAGAGAGAGAGGGAACACAAGCAGGGCGAGTGGGAGAGGGAGAAGCAGGCTTCCCACCGAGTGAGGAGCCCGATGTGGGGCTCGATCCCAAGACCCTGGGATCACGACCTAAGCTGAAGGCAGACGCTTCAACAACTGAGCCACCCAGGTGCCCGGAGAATTCATGTATTTTATAATCTACCCATTGAAAGTGTACAGTCAAATGACTTCTCGCGTCTTCACAGAGTCGCGGGGCTGTCACCAACAGTCTGTTTGAGAATACTGTCATCACCCCAAAAGGAAATCTTGCATCCCTTAGCTGCCCCCTTGAAATCCCCACACCCCTTCTCCCAGCCGGGGCCACCGATAATCCCCCTGCTCTCTCTGCGGATTTACCTGTTCCGGACATTTCAGGGAAATGGAATCATAGGATAGGGAGGCTTTTTGGGTCTGGCTGATTCCACTCACCTTTGTAGCATATCGTCAGTGTCTCTCATCCCTTTTTCCCACCAAATAACATTCCATTGCGCAGCTGGACCCCTTTTTGTGTATCCATTTGTGCACTGATGGATACTTGGATTGTTTCCACTTCTTGGCTACTGTGAATACAGAATCCTCTGCACACATTCCCCTGCATCTCGCCAAGGATGTATCTTCTTGTTTCTCTTGGCTTGGTACCTGGAGTGGAATTGCTGGGTCAGATGACCACTCCCTTGAACATCTGAGGCACCCCCCAGCCTGTTTCCCACAGTGGCTGGACTGTTTTTGCATTCCTTCCAGCCCTGAGTGGGGCACCTAATATCCCCACCTCCTCTCCACTCTTTGTACCTTTAGAATCTTGAAAGACAAGACTGTGTTGCCCCTTCCTGCAGTCAGTACCATTTGGGAAAGGAGCTTGTCCCAGAGACATTTCCTAACCATTGGCTGCAGCAGAGCCCCGACCGCACTCTCCTTAGTTCACACCCCTGGTTTGCCTCCGGCCACAGCCTCATCACTGTCCCTATCAGAGATGACCTGGTTCATTTTCAGGGAGCTGATTTTGTGTCCCTCTCCCTTCCGCCAGAGCAGGGACAGACGGGGCTGGTCTTAACTGCTATGGGTTTTCCTTGAACTTGGCACCAAGCTAATGCCAGTAAGTACTGTTTGGATGAATCCCCTCAAAGTTTCACATGTGCCAAAGGAATGTGGGGCTCCCAAACACTCCCAGATCCAGGAAATCCAGTGTTGGGGGTGTATTCCTCAACATTATTGGGAATCGGGGGGCTTTGGCCACCCTGCCTGACCTAGCGTGGGAGTCCCCACTGGGCCACTGTTGCAATGGCTGGGCCCCTCCCACAGGTGCAGACCGGAACTACCGCCTTGGTCTTGAGTTAGGGCAGCAAGTTCCTCAATGCCCCCAGGGTCCTAACGCATGCGAGGAATTTTCGAATAAGACTGAAGGGATTTAGAATAAAACTGCCTGCAATTAGCCTCCTGGAGGAGAGGGGTGGAGGGGAAGACTGAGGAGGCAAAGGAGCTAGAGGCAAGGGTAGAGGTGAGGTCACCTGGGGCCAGGGGTCAGCCTCAGGTCTCCCAAGAGGAAAGGCATCTGATCGGGAGCAGTGTTTTTCAAACCTCGGGTCATGACCCGTTCATGGGTTGCAAAATCAATTTAGCGGATGCAAATACATTTGCATAAAATGAAAGATACGCAAGACCAACCTAGAAAATATTAGAAACGAAGTCAATTTTGTGGGTTGCAAACATTGTGCGTGTGTCTTTTTTTTTTAATAGAATAAGAAAACAGAACAGAGAATAAAATACGAACAGGAAGCGAAGAAAGTCTGGTTGGTGGTTTGCAATCAACTTTTTAAAAACGAAAGAATAGAACAAAATATAAATATGGTGGGTTGCAACAGCTTTGCTTTTATTTTATTTATTTATTTAAAAGATTTTATTTATTTATTTGACAGAGAGAGAGAATTTATCAGAATTTATCAGAACAAAATTAATCTGGTCGGTTACAAACAGCTAATATTAATAAAATGTTGGTTTTCTTTAAAGCCAAATAAGAGGATAAAGAAAGTAGGCTAAAGATAACAGGAAAACAAATCCAGAGAGTTGTAATGAATATTTTTTTAAGATTTTATTTATTTATTTGACACACAGAGAGAGATCACAAGTAGGCAGAGAGGCAGGCAGAGAGAGGGGGAAGCAGGCTCCCTGCTGAGCAGAGAGCCTGATGCGGGGCTCCATCCCAGGACTCTGAGACCATGACCTGAGCCAAAGGCAGAGGCTTTAACCCACTGAGCCACCCAGGCGCCCCGCAAAGCCTAAAATATTTATCATCATTTCCTTTAGAGAAAAAGTTCACCAACTCATGGCCAAGAGCAACTCTCTTGTGTAAGAGCAGGAAAAATGTCTTCGGGATGCTCCTTCTAGCTCTTTTATGATATCAAGCACTTAGAAACATAAATGTAGCACACATAGCACATAAGTGCCTATCTTGTCCAAGGGGACAGATGAGTAAATCAATTATTTTGCAACACACTCAGTGGCCATGGGAAAACCAATAAACTAGAGTGACAGGTACTGGCATGAATGCATTTCAAAGACAAAATGGTGAGCTAGAAAAAGGAACTGCTAGAAAACATGGACAGCTTGATATATTTAAAGTATTAATACATGTAAAATAGGGGCACCTAGCTGGCTCCCTCGGTAGAGCGTGAGACTCTTGATCTTAGGGTTGTGAGTTCAAGCCCCACATTAGGCGCGGAGCGTACTTAAAATTTTTTGTAAAAAATTTTAAAAAATACAGGCACCTGGGTGGCTCAGTTGTTAAGCGTCTGCCTTCAGCTCAGGTCATGATCCCGGGTCCTGGGATAGACCCCGCATCAGGCTCCCTGCTCAGCAGGAAGCCTGCTTCCCCCTCTCCCACTCCCCCTGCTTCTGTTCCCTCTCTTGCTGTTTCTGTCAAATAAATTCTTTTTTAAAAATAAGGAAATATGTAAAACAGCACTATATACTTCTACCACAAGCATATACTCCTAAATAATAGAAAAGTTCACACGAGAATGATAAAAGCCAGTCTGGCAAAGAAGAGGAGGAAGGAGGCAAGGGGCAAAGGACCCAGAATCCAATGGATTTCCATGGAATCTATGTTTCCTTTCTTTCTAGAAGATACATTTGAGCTTGTTATACTTTTCTTTACGCACTTCTTCTTAGACAATACATCTTGTAATAGGTCCTTCCATGTAGGTAAGAGCACAACCGTGTAGGCACAACAAAGGGATTGCCATAACATTCAGGCTGTTGCTGTTTGTACGTAGGGGTGGGGGCTGAGCACATGTGAGGGACATGGTGGGGGGAACTGGCAAACCCCTACTTCTTGAATGGAGGTTAGGAGAGTTGACTTGGTAACAACTCACAGTTATATATTTGCTTCGTGGAGTTTCCCCTGAGTTAGATTTCTTAGTAATGCTTAAGAGTGTTCTTAAGAATCCATAGATATGGGGCGCCTGGGTGGTGTGGTTGGTTGAGCATCTAACTCTTGGTTTTGGCTCAAATCATGATCTCAGGGTCGTGAGATTGAGCCCTGCGTGGGGCTCCGTGCTCAGCATGGAGTCTGCTTGAGATTCTCTCTCTTTCTCTCCCTCCCTCTGCCCCTCCCACTTGTGCTCGCTCTCTCTTTCTCTCTCTCTCAAATAAATACATCGATCTTAAAAAAAAAAAAATCCAGATATGATAAACCCCCAATTCAGGACAAAGAGAGCCAAGGAGAGCATGAGGGAGAGGTCTACGGGGTCTTCAACCAGACCTCTTATGAGGGAGAGGTCTACGGGGACTTCAACCAGATCTCTTATGAGGGAGAGGTCTACGGGGTCTTCAACCAGATCTCTTATGAGGGAGAGGTCTACGGGGTCTTCAACCAGATCTCTTATGAGGGAGAGGTCTACGGGGACTTCAACCAGATCTCTTATGTTTTTATTTTAAATTGTGGCAAAATACGCATAACGTAAAATTTACCATCATAACCATGAGTGCTGAGTACATTCACATGGTTGTGCAACTCATATTTTATTTCTTAAATGAGCAGAGATCTGAAACAAATCAGGAGAATTCGTAAATGCTGATGAAGCGGGTCATGGAAATATGGCAGTGCTGGGCTAGGAAATGGTTAACAACCCGCTCTAGGGGGCGGGGGGCAGCCGTGATGGGAACTGTTTCCCAATTTCCCTGGTGAAAGTATTCCCATCGGGGCCAATTTCAAGTGACCCACTTGAGGTCACTAATGGAAGGTGGGAGGGGAGTTTGGGAAGTATTTTTCACACTATTTTCTCTTTCTCTCTTTTGGTATGTTGGAAGGGAACACGCACATGCACACACACACACACACACACACACACACACACACACACACACAGGCTTGTAAAAAGTGTCAGGTTCCTCTGTAAGACGACACCGGAAGCCAGCCCAAGTGGAAAGTGATGATTCTAAGTCCTGTCCCTCCCTCTCCTCACCCACCTCACATCGGATCCTTTAAAATACTATCCACAAATCAAAAGTAAAAGGTCACTGAAGCCACTCATTAAATATAATGCATGCGTGACTTTATTTGCGATCAAGCAGCTGACAATTTGATAGAACGGCGGCATCTTGAGGCATTTAGTAAAACGCACGACATACTTTCAACTCTATGGCTTTCCTTTCATGATTCAGAGCCCGTAATACTTTCTCCTAAAGCCTGAACTGCCTGGGTAAGCCCCAAGTCTTGGGCTTACACTGTGAGACATTTCCTGTCTTCTAGAAAACCAAGGCCCAGAGAAGTCAAGCTGCTTGCTCGAGGTCACACAGCATGTGAGGATGGGAGGTGGGGATAAAGCCAGGGTCTTCTTAGGCTTCGTCTACAGTTGAGGAAACTGATACTCAGAAAGGCAAAGGATATAGATTAAGGCGAGCCGGGAGATCACACCAGAGTCTTGCCTGCCCACTCCCCAAGCCTCCAGATCCGATCTCACCGCCTCTTAGGAGAGTCCCAGAAGCTCAAGGTTGGCAGGAGCTCTGATGGAGGAATGTCAGGCAGGTGAGCAGATCTTGTGGTGGCAATCCCTCACCGTTGTCCATCCCCCCCTTCTAGAACCCTCTGTTGGTGGAGGCTGAGAAGAAGGTCTCCTATAACTGCTGTAGCCAGGGCACCATCTGCCTACAAACCCAGATGGAAAAGAACACCTTCACGCCAGGGGAGAGGGTCATCTTCACCACGGAGATCAACAACCAGACCGGCAAGTGCATCAAGACTGTCATCTTCGCCCTCTATGCCCATATGCAATACGAGGGCTTCACCCCCAGCGCGGAGCGGCGGTCGCGGGTGGAAAGTAGCGAGCTGCTCCGGCAGGAGGCCAACGCTCAGATCGCGCCCTTCGACACCACCAAGATCGTCAGCACCTTCAACCTCCCGCAGGTGCTGTCCGTGAGCAGCAGCCTGCGGGATGGCGAGATCATGAGTACCCACTACGAGCTGGTCAGCACGGTCCACCTGCCCTGGTCCCTGACCAGTGTGAAGGCCAAGGTTCCCATCATTATCACCAGTGCCCCCGTGGACCCAGACAGCTGCCCGCTGCAGAAGGGGACCGCGGTCACCCGAGAGCCAGGAGTGCCAGAATTAAGTGTCCAAACTTCTAAATAATAAAAGCTCTATCAGACTCTACGGGGAAGCCCTTTCTTTGTCTGGCATGGACGGGCTTCGGATGGGTCGGGGTGTGGATGGCGCGTGCCTGAGCCTCCCCACACTGTGCCCACTTAAGCATCAGTTTCTCCCAGCCCTGGGCAGTTTCCCGAGTCCAAGAGAAGATGAAGGGAACTGACAAGTTCTTTCAGTAGTCCCAACCCAGTCAGCACTCTATTTCTCTGGTGGGGTCGCGGGGTCCCCAGCTGGGGCGATTCTGCCTTTCAGCTAGCAAAGTCTGGTGGTCCTGGTTCTCACCAGTGAGGGGGGACAGGGGCTGATCCTGGAATTGGGTGAATGGGAGTCAGAGCTGCCACTCACTGGCCTGCGATGGCCAGGCTGGCCTCACCCCACAGAATGATCCGACCCCAAAGGTCCATAGCGCCAAGGGGGAGAAAACATGCATTCATTATTTGTGGGGGGGGGGGAGGGGAGTTGAGTTTGATCCCTAGCTCACACTAGACACCGGAATAAATCCCCGATGAATCAGGCAGTGGAAACCAGCGTGACCTCCCAGCGTCTGTGAGTTCCTTCCCCTCTCCTTCCCACTCAATGTGTGTATTTAAATGTGTGCAGGATCCCGGGATATCCTCAGTCGGTCAGATGGTGATGGAATGCAGAGTCTGCTGGGGGTCCTGGGAATCCCCTAACCTAGTGGGTTGCACCCAGAGGGATCCTGCCCCCTCAGGGGACACTTGGCAATGCCTGGGGACATCTGTGGATGTCATGACTGTGAGTGCTCCTGGCATTGAGTGGGTGGGGGTCAGGAGTGCTGCTCAATATCCCAGAGTGGACAGGACAGCCCCCCCACAATTAAGAATGATCTGGCCCCTTGGGATGCCTGCATGGCTCAGCGGGGAGCCTGCTTCCCCCCCACCCCCCCGCCTGCCTCTCTGCCTACTTGTGATCTCTCTCTCTGTCAAATAAATAAAATCTTAAAAAAAAAAAGAGAGAGAGAGAGAGAATGATCTGGCCCCAAATGTCAGCACCGTTGAAGGGAAAAGATGCAGGTCGTTGCCAAGTGCCAGGGTTGGGTCCGGGGGCCTCTTACCCAAGTCAGGGCAGTGCCCTCTTACACTCGCAGCCTCCCGGCTCTACCCCACCTCACTCAGGGTAGAAGCCAGAGTTCTCCCAACACGGAGCTGGCACGTCTGCTCTTGTCTCATCCACGACCATCAGTCACTTGCACCTGACCTTGTCCCCTACAGTCTGTCCTCCCTGCACATAAAAATCCAGGATGCCTTGTTAAATTTGCATTTCAGAAGGACAGTGGTGTTTTAGCAAAAGTATGTCCCATGCCTCTTCTTTCAGGGAGCCTTCCAGCCATACCAGGTAGCACCTCTCACCCTCCCCCTACCAGGTCCTGAAACGTGGATGAACTTCAAGGGTCATCTCTGCAGATGAGAGATGTCATTAATAACAGAAACAACGAGAACGATAACACCACGGCAAGGACTGGCTCCCTTCACATGACATTTTCCTCCTTCCTCCTGGGCCCATGGCTGGACTACATTTCCCAGCATCCCTTGCTGTCAGGTATGACCGTGGGATTGATCTGACCAATGGCCGGGAAGACGATCGTGGCCAATGGCCATTAAAAACCCGCCACAGGAATCTTGTTTTCTCTTCCCCTCTTTGCTTGGAGAGGAGGGTTTGGAAGGGAGCTGCCCAGGAAGCTTGTTGCAAAGATAAGGAATAAAACTTTAGGGCGCCTGGGTGGCTCAGTTGGTTAGGCAACTGCCTTCGGCTCGGGTCATGATCCTGGAGTCCCGGGATCGAGTCCCACATTGGGCTCCTTGCTCCGCGGGGAGCCTCCTTCCCCCTCTGACCTCTCCCCTCTCGTGCTCTCTCTCTGTCTCTGTCTCAAATAAATAAAAATAAATTTAAAAAAAAAGAATAAAACTTCTTTGAATAAACCACACCTCTGAAATTGACAATTACTTCCTTCAGCTCTTGGTCTACCCTAGGATTTCCCCAGCTCTGCACATTGACATTTGGGGTCATGTAATTCCGTCTACAGGGGACAATCCTGCATGATGGACGACATTGAACAGCATCTCCTGGTTTTACCCACCAGTTGCCCGGAGCATCCCCCAAGCCATGACAAGAGAGACACCTCCGGACCCCGCCAAGAATCCCTTGGGTGGGCAGAATCCCCCTCAGCTGAAAGCCTCTAGTCTACTCTTATCATACAAGTAGCTACATGTACGGAGGCCTTTGGACACTTCAGGGACATGGACTCAGTGCAGCCACAGCTAAGCCCGTCATCACGTCTTCTCCCCGCCCCTACCTCACCTGTTCTATCTTCAGCTCCCCATGTCCATGAAGACCCCCCTCTGCTTTTTATTCCCCCACGTTCTGTTTGTTTGGCTTCCTAAGTACCTGCGTCACCTGCCCACTTCTCTCCATCTCCCCTGCCACCACCTGAACCCAGGCACCCATCAGGGCTCACCTGGATGATGGCTGTAGCCGCCTTCTGGGTGCTCTGCTCTCTCACCCCTGTGCCCTTACTCCAGCAGCCTGAGAGAGAGAGCATGATTACAGGCTTGACTGGGGCTGGAGAAGCCCCTCCCCAGAAGCCTCACCCACATGGGCGCCACCTGAGCTTCTTGGGTGTCCTTGCAACATGCCGGTGGCTTCCTCGGGAGCTGGTGATCCACGAGAGAGCAGGGAGGGCACCATGACTTCTGTGAGCCAGTCTAGGAGGTGTCTGACATGTCCCTTCTGCCGTAGTTTGTTTGTAAGAAACAAGTCACTCGGGGCGCCTGGGTGGTTCAGTGGGTTGGGCCTCTGCCTTCGGCTCAGGTCATGATCTCAGGGTCCTGAGATCTAGCCCCACATCGGGCTCTCTGCTCAGCGGGGAGCCTGCTTCCCCCTCTCCCTCTGCCTGCCTCTCTGCCTACTTGTGATCTCTCTCTCTCTGTCAAATAAATAAATAAAATCTTAAAAAAGAAAGAAAGAAAGAAAGAAAGAAAGAAAGAAAGAAAGAAAGAAAGAAAGAAAGAAAGAAAGAAAGAAAGGTTACTCAGAGTAGCCCACACTCACAGGGAAGAGAAGTCAGAACATTTGTGGATTTTTTTTTTGTTTTCTGCTTTTTGGTTTCTCGTCTTGTTTCATTTTTTACTTTAAGTAAGCTCCACGCCCAACATGGGGCCCAAACGCACAACTTGGAGATCAAGAGTCACACGCTCTACGGATTGAGCCGGACAGGCACCCCCTTGTGGGTGTATTTTTTTTTTAAGGTTTTATTTATTTATTTGAGAGAGAACATGAGAGAGAGGGCACAAGCAGAAGGAGTCGCAGGCAGAGGGAGAAGCAGGCTCCCCGCTGAGCAAGGAGCCCGATTAGGGACTCAATCCCAGGATCCTGGGATCATGAACTGAGCCAAGGGCAGATACTTAACCAACTGAGCTCCCCGAAAATCCCCCCCCGCCCCGGGTGTATTTTGTAAAGCCACATACCCTAACCGATTCCTTGACGGATCCCATTGGAGCCACCTTTAATATCCTTCCACATTTTTTCCACTTTCACCGCCCTGGTCCCGCAGCTCACGTGTCCACGGGTGGATGGGCTAATAAATGAGTCCCACGTGACGGAATATTACTCAGCCTTAGAAAGGAAGGAAGTCCTGATACACACTACAACATAACGAGCCTCCAGGATGTTATGCTAAGTGAAGGAGGCCAATCTCCAAAGGACAATTCTCATCTACCTCTACTTCTAGGAGGTCGCTAGAGGCTTTCCCATCCACAGAGACAGAGAGTAGTAGATGGCGGGGATCAGGGATGGGGACAGTGGTGGGGAGTCAGTGTTTCCTGGGAATGGAGTCTCGGTTTTGCAAGAAGAGAATGTTCTGGATACAAATGGTGGGGGTAGCTGCACAACCTTGCGAATGCACTTCACACCACTGAGTGTGCACTTAAAAATGGCTAAGACAAATGAAGGTAAGCTTTATGTATGTGTATACCACCATAAAATGCTTTTAATTAGAGCAATGCCCAAGCCTTATACAGTGCTCCCCGAGCCCCAGGCACCGAGCTAAGCTGTGGACTGCTTCATTTAATCCTCTCCATCATCTGTGAGCCAGGATGTGAATGGTCGACCCATTTCACAGATGAGGCAACAGAGGCTCGGAGGAGCGAAAAGCCGGGATGGGATCCCCTAACCACCCCCGGTAGTGTCTCTCTGAGCACCAAGGAGACTTATTTTTACTGCTTCAGCTAAGGAGGGAGGGACTCGTCTCTAGAGATGCAGAGCTGAGGCAGGTGATTGGCCAGCCTGGGCCCCCAGCATGTGGCCAAGCTGAGATGGGGACCCAGGGTGGTCTGAGCCCGTCCTTGGGTTTGTGGGTTTGAGTCCTCATTATATCCCCTCTTGGCTCTTGGTCCACTTCCTGCAAAGCTTATGGCGTGTTATGAAACCAGCCAAGATTCATGTACCTGAGGGGGGGGGGGTCCAAACTACAGGCTCTCTGGACCTCAGTTTTCTCGTCTGTAAAATCGGTAAATAATTATTCTACTTAAAATAGTGTGATTAATAATAATAGCTGGTATTGTTATGAAACATAATTACTATTATTCACCTTGGCACAACTCTACTCGCGGAGCTGGGGTCACTCTCTGTGGGGGTGTCCTGGCCACTGTGAGTGTGGGGGGCCGGGCAGCATCCCCGATCCCACCCGCTGTGTGCCGGCCCCTGTCCACAGGAGAGGGCTGGAGGTCTATGTTGAGTTCGTGTATCTGACGGTAACTGCTAATGAGATTCCCAGGCTGTGTGACCTCCGGCAAGTCACTTGCGTCTCTGAGCCTCAGTACCCCCACCCGTAAAACTCAAATTCATCATGAGTCCCTCCTTCCCCAAGACACTGGCTTACACAGCTGATGTCTATAAATGTATCCCCCAAAGTAAGCGCTTACTCCTCAGGCGTTGCTGTTACTACAACCCGGGGCTTCTGGAAGATTCTGACTCACCGTAGCGGCCCCTGCACCCTCCGCACGGGCTGCCTCCCCGCTGGGCCCCAGATTCTGGAAGCCACAGAGGCGGGCGTTGGGAACACTTCCTGTGCGGTGGCCTGTGGTGCCCACCGGGACAGGTGGGCCAACGGGAGAACACAGCTGGCACCACCCCACTTCCTGCCCTGGGGGGCAGGGCGCCGCTCACGTTCCTGCACCCCCCACCCCCCCCAAAATAACACCTCCCCGCCAGGAACCAAAGCCACGGCACCAGCTGCAGTCTCCAGCTCAGGGGACACAAGGACAGGAGGGGCCCAGCATCTGCCACCACGGCGCCCGCCCCCGCTGGGAATGTCCTCCCCCCGCTGCTGCCACCTCCGGCGTTCCAATCCCAAGGGGGTGACCTGGCCTCCCTCAGGGGCCAGGACACTTGAGCTCTGAGCGGCCAGGGCCAGCTGGGGGCAGGGCGCTCCTTGGCACCCCTGGGGGACAGGGGACACCCTCCGCGGCCAGAGCCCCCAGACCCGGGGTGCCTTCAATCCTCACCTCAAGGGATTGTTTGAGGGGGAAGGGGCCGGTTGCCAGGGCAACAGCCCCCCACCCCTGCCTGGGAACAAAGGAGCAGCCAGGAGCGCCAAGAACGGCATGTTCTTTCCCCGCCAACGTGACTGGCGCATCCTGGCAGCTGGCGCTTGGAGGGCCGAGCCCCGGGCCACCCTGGACAAGGCCACTCAGTGTGGGAGCAGTCAGGGGCGGCTGTCGCGCTGAGGGATCTAGTTCCCGGTCAGCCACCCCCAGGCCTCTGTCCTTCCGGTACATTCTGACGAGGAAGTCAGCCCGCTCGGCCCGCACGACTTCACAGAAAGGCCACGGGGCCTCAGATGTCTGGCTCGGAGCTGGACGGGCCACCAGAGCTGGCGGGGGACAAGGGGGGCAATGAGGCCACCCGGAGCCCGCCCGGCTGCCGGGCGTTCTGGGGCGCCGGGTGCCCGGTGGGACCTGCCTGGCCCGAGAGGGGCTGGCCCAGGGGACAGACGGTGGGTCTCAGAGCAGCTCCCCTCCCCCAAGCCCGCACCTCCATGCAGGGGACAGCGGGCAGCTGGCGCCACGAGGGCGGGGAGGGGGGGCGGGGACAGGCCAGGGCCTGCATGTTAAAAGACCCCCGGTTTCCCGCCGCGCGAGCCGGCCCAAGGAGACAAAACCTTGCTTTCTGGCCATCGGGCCACCATCGGCCAGCTCGTCCAGCCACTGGCCAGAGCTGTATCAGGTAAACAGACAGGTCAACAAGTATTTCTTAGCATGAGTATGTATCTTACAATATTTGGGACGTGCTTATGCTAAAAACGGTTCATTGTGCATCCAGAATTCACAGTGAACTGGACATCCTGTATTTCTATTTGATAAATTTGCAACCCTAGGCCATGGGCTCTCAGAGAGGCAAAATTAAGCCCATCGACTTCCTCCCACACTTGCGTCCTCTGCTGGTCCTAGCCCCGGGGATGGCCCAGGTGTCCCCAACTCCCGGGGTCCCTCACCAGAGGCCCAAGCCCATCTCACCTTCTGAAGCGTAGCCTGTCCACTCCCTGCTGTGGTCTCTCCCATCACCACCGCCCCCCCTGCTCCCGCCTGCAGGCCTGGTCATGGGCCAGCAGCTCCCGCCTGCCCTGCCCTCACCCCTGCCTTTCTCTGCATCCCGAAGACTCCGCCCCCCTTCCCCAGAGACCCAAACAGGGCCTCCCTGCTAGGAATCTAGGAATCCAACACTTGCTCCCCACCGCTCCAACAATAAAGACCCAAAGCCTCTGCTTGACATTCAAAGCCCCTTCCCCACCAGGGCTTCCAGCAAACCCTACTCCAGGTTTCCAGCCCCCTCTCCCAGAAGGAGCCGTGGTTCCCCAAAAGCCTCCCGATCTCTCAGGACCCTTGGTACAGACCATGGCCCCCACCTGAGTCAGGTGCCCTCTCCTCTGTTCACAGACCTTCAGGTCATCTACCTCCCTTGGGGTACAAACCCAAGTCCTCCCCTAGCCTGCCTGCCTTGTCCCCTCCCTGTCACCCCCCGGATCGCTCTGTTCTAGGGCCTTCGCTGTTCTTTTAAGCCCCAAATTGGGCTCTCCGCTCAGCGGGGAGCCTGCTTCCCCCTCTCTCTGCCTGCTTCTCTGCCTACTTGTGATCTCTCTCTCTGTGTCAAATAAATAAATAAAATCTTAAAAAAAGATCAGAAGAAAATAAGGAATAGAATACCAATGCAGTCATAAAAGATCGTGTGCAGAATTTTTTCAAGGGGGGAGGGACCCACAATGGCAAAAGGGTCTAAGGGCTGTGAAAGGTTTTTTTGTTTTGTTCTTTTTTAAGATTTTACTTATTCATTTGAGAGAGAGCAAGTGAGTAAGAGCGAGAACACAAGTGGGGAAGAGAGCAGCAGAGAGAGAGGGAGAAGCAGACACCCAACTGAGCAGGGAGCCCCATGGGGGCTCGATCCCAGGACCTTGGGATCACGACCCAAGCCGAAGGCAGCTGCTTAACTGACTGAGCCACCCAGGCGCCCCAGGGCTGTAAAAGTCTTAACACAGTCCTGCTGGTCCCATCCACGTCTCCTCATTGGATTATGAGTGCTTTGGAGGTGGAGGTGGGAGCTGAGTCCTCAGGGCTGCCCCAGCGTGGGCCTGGTAGACAGTAGGTGCTTAATAATTGTTGAATGATTGCATATCCAGTGAATCACTAGATCCTCAGAGCCAGGTCTGGCCTGGGTCACAATATTAGGAAATACTTGATAAATGGATGGATGGTTGGAAGGAAGGAAGGAAGGGTCAGAGGGTAGATGGGGGCGTGGGGTGGGTGGACACCTGGGTCTGGAGACCAATCTGGGACCAGCAGCGCCACCTTGTGGCCCAATGCT
Source organism: Procyon lotor (assembly GCA_028646535.1). Classification (NCBI taxonomy): domain Eukaryota; kingdom Metazoa; phylum Chordata; class Mammalia; order Carnivora; family Procyonidae; genus Procyon; species Procyon lotor. The sequence continues at coordinate 2,142,819 of CM053603.1, forward strand.
GGTCTGTCTCTCCTTCCCCTGGGCTCAGAGAGAACGAACTGTGAAGTTTTCAGAGCCCTTCCCCTGGAAAGTGTGGAGTGGAGGAGGAGGAGAGACGGAGGGGGAAGGAGGAGAGAGGGAGGAGAGGCAGGGTGAGGAAGAGGAGGGTACATTGAGATCTCCAACAAACTCAGGCTGTCCGTTTCTGGCTGTGTGACCGGGGCACGTTAATCACCTCTGTAATCCTCGGCTTCCTCATCCAGAAAATGGGGAAAATCAAGATGAGGCCTCTGAATACTGTAATGAAACGAATCAGAAAACAATATGTTTCTTACCTCCCAGGCTGGGAATCATGGACGGGTGTTGCCCTCAAGGAGCCCACCAAGGCCGGAAGGTGACAGTTTTCTGGGGGACACGGCTGGGGCAGAAAAAGGGATCTGAATTTGGAGGTAGAGTCGCCAGAGTTAGCAAAAACAAAAATAGAAAGGATCCCCAGCTCAATTTGAATTTCGGGTCAACAAGGAATGATTTTTGGATGTAGGTATACCCCAGCTATTGCATGGGGTATGCTTATAACCCCCAAATGTATTCCTTGTTGATCTGAAATTCAAATTGAGCTGGGGATCCTCTATTTAGTCTGGCAGCATTCGCCTTGGGGGAGACTGAGGAGGTAGGCAGGAAGATTTCCAGGAGGAGGCGGCAATGGTGCTGAAAAGGAAGTGCTAAGGTTGGGTGGGGTGGCGCCCTTTCCTTCCCCTCCCCCACCATGTGCACACGCGCAGTGGCAAAAGCCTTGATTGCACTCACAGGGAACTGAAGGTGGGGGTTGAGTGCCGCACTAGGAAGGATGTTGAGCATGGCTGTTCTCCTTTTGTTGGAAAGATGTGGGGCAAAATCACCAGGACTTTATTTTGCAAATCGGAATTGCATTACATCTCCTTGACCAGGAATATTTTGCCCATGTCGCAGCATTGAAGGCCATTCCGAAGCTCAAGACTACCAGACATTTCTCCCAGTGACTTTGGAGCTGTGTGATCTTGGACAGCTCACTTAACCTCTCTGAGCTCTATACATCCAAGAACTCACTCCACTCCAGCCACATCAACTTCCCGGCTGCATCTCCAACTTACCAAGCATCGTCTGCCTCTGGGCCTTTGGACGTGCTGTTTCCCCAGGTCTCTAAGCGGCTCTCTCCTCTCCTCCCTCACTTTTGCATTCAGATGCCCATCTGGGAAGCCTCCCTTGACCGCCCCGTTAAAAATTACACCCCACACAAGAAAAATCACACCCCACATTCTCCCTCCCAGTCCTTTGCTTTTCTCAGGGACCTGAGTGCCTGAGAAAAGGCACCCATGGCACCCATGATGCGTTTCACTCATTTCTCTTGTTTATGGTCTGTCTCTGCTGCTGGAGGTGGTGCCACAAGGCCGGGATCTCTTTGACCCGCTGCTGTGTTCCCAGCGCCCAGCACAGCAACACAAATTGCTGAATCAATGAGGAGGAAAATGAATGCACGAGTAGGAAAAAAGGCCGGCAGTGAACGGGGAAATCTTTAACTGTTGTAGCTGATTGCTTTAGTCCTGTTGGTACCTCAGACTCACCTGAGACTCTGACTAGCTGCCTGTGGTTGCTTAGATGTGAATATTCAGTTTCTTTTTTTGTTTTTTTAAAGATTTTATTTATTTGACAGAGAGAAACACAGCGAGAGAGGGAACACAAGCAGAGGGACTGGTAGTGGGAGAAGCAGGCTTTCTGCAGAGCAGAGAGCCCGATGCGGGGCTCCATCCCAGGGCCCTGGGATCTGACCTGGGCCGAAGGCAGATGATTAACGACTGAGCCACCCAGGCGCCCCGAATATTCAGTTTCTTGATGGGCAAAAGCCATGTGGTGCCCGTGGGCACCATACTGAGTGGTGCGGGATTCTAGAGCCTCCCCATCATTGCAGAAAGCTCGACTGTATGGTGTGACTGCAGCCACTGTCCAAAAAATGCACTCAGTCACAGACACCAGCTTTTCTTCCTTGTTTTTTCCAAAGGTTTCAGAGGCCCCGCCTCACCCCACCCACCCCACCTAATTTAGCAGAAGTGGCACACTGGTGGCTCCTGAGCTGAATATGGCCCCGGTTGGGGTTTATTTGGTCCAGCGGTTTTCTTAAAGCCAGGGCACTTTCTTTAGTCTACAATCCCCACGGATGTGGGAATCTCTGGGTGGGTCTTCTGCAAGGCAAGAGTCTGCCAGGCTGCCAACACTTTGGAGGAGGTATTTACTTTCTTTTGGCCCCCCCGGGGTGGGAGATCTGAGTTTGAGACTTGGTTTTATAGACCCAGAGGACAAAGTATGGGGGGTAGGGGTGGAATCCAAGTGGTTGCTGCTTCAGGAAGGGGTTGATCCAGGAGTCAGAGATCCAGGAGTGGATCCCAGCACTGCCCTAGGCTGACTGGCTCTGGGCCTCGGTTTCCTCATCTGTAAAACAAGGATGATAAAAGAACAGTTTTGGGAGGATTAAACGGTGCCATGCAGGCCAGGGCGGGAGGAAGGCACTCTGTCTCTGTTCACTGCTGTGGCGAAGGCTGCTCCTATTGCTGGGTCGAGCTCGGCTCCATCACCTTCCCGCCCAGGGTTGGGGGCGCGGCTCCTGACGCGCTGCGGGCATCAGGCAACGATCTCTGAGTTCTCACCGCCCCTGGAGAAAAGCGGGGTCGGGCCAGAGGACCCCAGAACTCGGATAGCACTTCCCTTAGCCGAGTTCATAGGATCCCTAGGTCGGGAGGGGGCGCCCTTGGCTAGATCAGGCGTCTCATAGGGGTCCCCCGACGCGGGGTACCGCGCGGCCCTCCCACGCCGCCCGCAAAAGTCTGGTCCTTCCCGGACCGACTTCACTTGTGGCTCCAACGTCCCGGACCGAGCGGGGGCGTGGCCCGGCGGCGGGCAGCCTCCCGACACGATTGGTCCTCCCGCCCGTCATTCCCGAGCGCCCGCCCCCCTGAGTATAAAAGCCTCCCCAGGTCTGCCCCCCAGACGGTTTCAGAGCTGGCCGTCGTACTCCGCACATCCCGCTGACCGCGGTAAGAGGAGGGGCCTGATTGCGGCGGGGGGCGAGGTCCGCAGGGTCCCGGGGCGTCCCAGAGGAAGAAGAAGGAGGGGAGAACCTTCCTGGGGGCTCTGGTGGTCTCTGCGGTCTGGGGAGGGGTCTCCAGCCTGGGCTGAGTTTTCCAGTCTCTTCCCCCACCGCCCCCTCAAAAAAAAAAAGCCAACAACCCTATTTCTGGAGCAGAGTAAAACTTTCAAACTCCTTTCAATTCCTGAGACATTCGTTGGAGGCGAGGGGAGGGGGGCGCGTGAAAGAGACCCCTAGAAGTGGCAGTATCGGGGGGGGGTAAATCCCCCCTGCTAAAACACAGCCTCTCTAAAAAGTGTGCTTGCTTTGCAAACGCAATTTGGAGGCGAGCCGCAGCCTATGCTGCACAGGAAACCGGCCCTCCCTGGTTGCTCAGAGCGCCCCTACCCCCCAATCAGGGGGCTTTCTGCCTGGTGAGGACCCCTCCTCGGCAGATGGGTTCGCCGCCCGGGGGCTTAGCTCCTCCCCCGCCCGAGTTTCTGGTCGGCTCAGCTGACTCTGGGGAGTTCACGGGCAGACCCCTCCCTCTTCCTTTAGGGGGGTGTGGCCAGGGATTGCTCAAGGCGGCTGGGAAGGCCTACTCCTTATCTGAGCCCTTGGGACCTTCGTCGGGATTGCGCTGCAACTGCCGGACCTGGGACCTCGGTCTCTGGGAACTTTGGAAGTTGTATCGTCGCGTGCCCTGGCCGTCCCTGGGCGTCTGCGTGACCACAGCCGGTTCCAGCTAGCTCTCCTTCTGGCAGCTGGAGCCAAGTCAGACAGCTTGCAGACCCCAAGGACTTTAATGGGGTGCTGACATCTGCAGTGGCCGCCCTTGGCTAAACCCGCTCCGGGAGGGATTTATGGGCTAAGGGGATGGGAGAATGGGTCTCCAAGATGCCCCTGGGGAATAACTGGCCCGCTGCTGATCATCAGGGGCCTGTGTGCCCACTCACTCCACCTCCCAGCTTGGGGACCTCAGTACCAAGCAGAAGCTCATTCCTAGCTGGCTTTGACTGTGTGTGAAATGGTTCTGTTTATTGAGCACCTACTATGTGCTAGGCACTGCGCTAAGCACAACGTGTCGCTCTGCCAATCCATAGAGACTCTGAGCTAGGAATGTGTATCCCCATTTTACCAAGGGGGCAAGCAAGGCTCTCAGAGTGGGTGCGGCTTTCCCAAACTCCCGCTGGCTAGTGAGTTGAAAAGCTGAGATTAGCTCCGGTTTGGACTCCGGCACTGGTGTTCTCAAAACCACAGTTTGCTGGGCTTTGGTGGGAAGACGGCAACACGGCAGCCAGGAGGATGGGCCCTCTTCCTCTAGAAGGATATGTTCAGAATCAAGGTCAGGGGTTCACCTTCGGGGCCCCAGAATTACCAGGGAACCAGCCCTGAAGGCAGGTTTTACCTTTAGCTCCTTTGTGCAGGTGAGGGGACTGAGACCAGGGAAGGGGAGGCTCTGTGCTCAACAAAGTACATTATGGCAGAGCTGGTACTCCTTTGGTCTGTAGTCTGGGGGTTTACCCATGCCCTCCCACCTGGCCAGAAAAATGGAGCACACCTGTGGTGGTTCCCTCTGTACCTCTAGGATGAGAGCAGGAGCCTCCCCTGGGAAGCTCCCTTGCCCCGCCCTCCTTCCTGAGTCTGACTTGATTGGTCTGCCGTAGGGTTTTCTCCCATCCAAGTACTAACCAGGCCCGACCCTGCTTAGCTTCCGCTTCTGAGATCAGACGAGATCCGAGATGGGGCGCGTTCAGGGTGGTATGGCCGTAGACTGCCATAGGGTTTTCTTTTTTCTTTTTTTTTTTTTTTATTTGACAGAGAGAAACACAGCGAGAGAGGGAACACAAGCAGGGGGAGTGGTAGCGGGAGAAGCAGGCTTCCTGCCAAGCGAGGAGCCCGATGTGGGGCTCGATCCCAGGACCCTGGGATCACGACCTGGGCCGAAGGCAGACGCTTAACGACTGAGCCACCCAGGTGCCCCGCCATAGGGTTTTCTTAAGCAGTTTGTGGGGCGTTTTGTTTTTATGCTTAACCTTTTTTTTTTTGAACTAGTAATATTATCGACCTGGCTCAAAAGTCAGAGACTTGCCCAGTCTACCTGATCTGCCCTGAAAGGTGCCCACGGTTAGCATTCCCTGTGTCTAAAGATCCTGTACAAACAAAGCACACATTTTCACCCTATGCACAGTATTCATCTCAGAATATCCTGGTCTAGCCAGTGACGGGTAGGTCTCTCCTCTGTGGCCACGGCCCTGGGCTGGGTCCTTGTTTTCTGTAGGCCCCTCCTGCCCGGGAACCAGGTTGTTTGCACGCTCTGGTTGTGGCTGACACAGGGGCCCAGACCTCTGCCCACGTGACAGTACAGGTGTGAGACCATCCCCTCCAGGTTTCCGGGTCACAGGGATGATGACTCTTGGGAGCCACGGGCAAATGGCTGTCCACGGAGGTTGGGCCACAGGTGTGTCTCACTGAAGTATTGACCAAGTGGAGCCCTTGGAGTTGGCCCTTGAGGTGTGGCCCTGAAATCTGCTTCATCAGCAGCACCTGAGAGCAGATTAGGGCCACAGGTGCTCAGGAATGACTGAGAGGCAGGGCTCTAAGGACCCGGGGAGGGGTCGGAGGGCAGCTGTGAACTTGCACTTCCTCCTGGAGGGAAGGACAGGGCCCGCGGGACCCTGACCAGCCCGTCTGTCCACCCCAGGGCCCGCTTCGGAGAAACATGTCTACCAACGGGACAGAAGCCACCGCCGGCACCCAGGCAACAGGGGAAGAACCGGTTCAGCAGGTGAGGGAGGGCTGGGACCCGTGGGGTGAGGCTTCCCACACCATAGTGGCGGGGAGCTTCTGGCAGCACGTGGGGGCTGGGGCAGGTCAGGGTAGGGGCAGAACGGGAATCCTGAAGGCTCTGGTGGGGATCTGGGGTCCACTCAGAGACCACCGCCTGCCTCCCTCCCCCACCGCTGTCCCGTCTGCAGGTGCCTGGAGGGTCCTCCTAGGAAGTCAGGCCCCCCTTTTCCTCTCCCCCTTCACAACTTCAGCAACAACTGTATGTGGTTCATAAACAACTCTGCGAACGTGTCCCTTACGTATAAGATCACCCTTGGGAGTGCTACCCAGTGGTTTTAGTTACCGAGTTCCACGGCCATCAGCACCACACAGTGTTAGGACGTGTCACCCCCCAAAGGCACCCTGCCCCATTAGTACCCCCTCCTCTTTCCTCCTCCTCCCCAGCAACCACCAGTTGGCTGTCTGGCTCCATGGGCTTCCCTTTCTGGACATTTCGAATGGGGTCCTACCACCCGAGACCCCTCTGTGTCTGCCCCTCTCAACGACCATGTTTTGGGGGTTTATCCGCCTTGTAGTGGATGTCAGTGCTTCATTCCTTCCTTAAAATTGTGGTAAAATAATACATAACAAAAAAAAAAGTACTATTTTGAAGCGTCTTGTTTAGTGGGATTAGGTACATCCGGGATGCACAACCACCACCCTCGAATTCCAGATAGGGACTCCATCCCCATTACCAGTCAGCCCCATTCCCTCCTCCCCCAGCTCCTCACACCCACTCGTCTGCTTTCTGTATGAATTTACCTCTCTTGGATGTTTCATGTAAGCAGAAACATAAAATTTTTAAAAAAAAATTTTTTTAAAGATTTCATTTATTTATGAGAGAGATTAAGAAATATCACAAGCAGGGGGTAGTAGTAGAGGGGGAAGCAGGCTCCTCACCGAGCAGGGAGCCCGATGCCTGGCTCCATCCCATGACCCTAGGATCAGGACCTGAGCCAAATGGGTGGGGCCCCCCTCCCCCTCCCTTCCCCCTCCCCCCTCCCGAGCCCCAGACCCCCAGCCTGCTGAGCTGCTTGTCCCCGTAGCCGAGCGTGGTGGACCGCGTGGCCACCATGCCCCTCATCAGCACCACCTGCAACATCGTGTCCTCGGCCTACACCTCCACCAAGGAGAGCCACCCCCATGTCAAGACCGTGTGCGACGCGGCCGAGAGGGGCGTGAAGACCCTCACAGCGGCCGCCGTCAGCGGGGCCCAGCCCATCCTCTCCAAGCTGGAGCCACAGAGTGAGTGAAGCCCCGGGGAGCCCAGGACCCACCTCTTGGCTGTTATGGGAGGGTCTGTCCCACCCCTGGCCTTGTCCCCCCAAGCCAGCACCCCGTCCTGGCCCCGAGAGGGGCGCACATCCCGTGACTGACGATTCCTGTCTTGCCCCGTGTAGTCGCATCAGCCAGCGAATACGCCCACAGGGGGCTGGACAAGCTGGAGGAAAACCTACCCATCCTGCAGCAGCACACGGAGAAGGTAACTGAGCTCCGCCATCAGGAGCCGCTGATGGGGGGCCTCTTGGGCTCTGTGGTCCCGACCCGCCTCTCCTAGATTAGACGCGTGTGACTGCTCCTCCCTGACCCTTCTTTGGTCTGTCCCCACCGCCACCTTGAATCTACTCCCCACTGTGCCGTTGGAGGAGTGACCAAAACCCCAGCCAGATCTATTCAAGACCCCTGTATGTCTGCCCGCCTCCAGCCCCGCCGGCCTCTGCATTCCGTACCCAGGAACATCCGTACCCAAGTGGGCAGGGCACACGACTAGAGACAGAGCGCCTGCCCTTGGGGAACTTTCATTCACAAGAGGACTCAGGGAAGCAAATACAGTGAACGCTGCTGTCCCAATCCTACCCCAGGCCCTTTGCACGTGCACTGCCTCCTTCATGAGCGAGACTTTCAGGTCTCTGTTCAAATCCTACCTCTTCAGCGGCCTTCCCTTCCCTCTTAAAGAAGGTCCTTCTAGCTCAGCTCTGTCCACAACTGTCTCTGGTGTCCATGTTCTTTCTCTGCCCCGTCCAGGATAGAAACCATCAGCTCTATGTGGCTGCAGAGCCCTCAGAGTGTGGCTGGTGTCACTGAGGAACTCAATTAGCAATTTTAAATAGCTGCCCGTGGCCCGTGGCCAGCATCTCTCTAGCCTGCCACGGACAGCTTCCCTGAACCGTGAGTCACATACCGTACAATGAGCTCATTGAAAGTCTATGACTCAATGGTTCTAGTATATTCATGTTGTATAACCATTGCCGTCCATTTTAGAAGATTTCATCACCCCCAAAGAAACCCCACATCCCTTAGCTGTTAATCTCCTTCCTGCCAAACGCTCCTGGAAACCACTCATCTCCTCCCTGTCCGCAGAGGATCCTGGTCTGGGTGTGTCGTATCCATGGACTCACACTCCGTGTGGCCGTCTGTGTCTGGTTCCCTCCCTGAGCGTCGTGGGCTCGGGGTCCGTCCCCAGGGCAGTGCTTGTCTGTGGCCGAGGGACACTCCTGTGCGTGGTGGACACTTTGTATGTACCCATTCATGTGCCGATGGACATTTAGGTCGTTCCCACTTCTGGGCTGTTAGCATATTGCCGGACATTTGCATACCAGTTAAATAATTCTCTTACAACAGAAACTTTGTCCTCTTTCACCGCCTCTACGCGCACAGCTCCGCGGCATGAAGTACACTCACATCCCCACCCTCCGCTTCTAGAACTTTCCATCTCCCCAGAGACTGTCCCCACAAAGCATGGACACCCCCCCCCAGCCCCAACTCCCACCCTCTCCTCTCTGTCTCTGTCTGTGTGGACGGGACTCCTCTGGGGACCTCCTGGGAGTGGGGTCCTGCGGGATGGGTCCTTCTGGGTCTGGCTGCTCTCACTGGGCCCAGTGTCCTCGAGGCCCCTCCACGTGGTGGCAGGTGGCAGGGTCCCTTCCTTTCTAAGGCCCCCATGTCCATCCTTGTATCTGTCCGTGCATTGCTTCCACCTTCTGGGGCTTGTCTGTCGTGCTGCTCTGAATGGGGGCGTCCCAGGTGGATGGGCTTATAAGGCTCCACCCCATGGGAAGGGCTTTTTAACTGCGCCTTTGTCCTGGGGGGTGGGGGCAGGGCACAGACCGCTTGGTCGCACGGTCTGACGCCCCCCATCTAGCCTGGGGCGCAGTACATGCTTACTCTCCACGTTCGCCTCGTGGGACACACGGCCGCGCTCTTGGTGTCCGGCCTTGTCCCCCCAGAACCCGGCGGTGCCCGCAAGGGGCCGTGAGCAGCCCGCCGCTGCTGCTGCATTTTTCCCAGGCTCTCCCCGAGGCCCTCCTGCTAGCGGGCGCCCCCTGTCGGCTGGAGGCCGCTCACGCAGGACTGGGTGCAGCCGGGGACGAGTGTCTCCCCCGCAAAGGCCATGAAGGTGCAAACTGCCCAGTCCACGGAAGGCTGGCGAAGCTTCCCCGCGGAGCCAGCTCCTCAGGGCCCGGCGCTGGGGAGACGTTCTTGTGTCCTGTTGTTGCCGCCCCGCGAGGCCAGCGTTCCTCCTGTTAATAGAAGGGATGAGCTCGGGTGACGCTCTCCAAGGTCATCCAGCAGAGCTGCCTCCAGCTCAGAGGTGCGGTGCTCTCTGGACTCCTGTGATGTCACCCCTGCCCCGGGCTCCCCCCGGGAGCAGGTAGCGCTCCCTGGGTCTGCCGGACCCGCAGTGTGGTCATCTGGGTCAGCATGAGCTGGGGGCCAGCCCCAGTGGGCACCTTTCCCCACCCCGAGGAAACGATTCCCGTGGACATGAGAGTTGGAGGAGTTCTGAGGGGTGCCAGCTGCCCGCTGAGAGGGGCAGGAATGGGGATGGTGTAGAGGTATGCTCAGAGGCTAAGACTTGAGCCTTGGGTGTGGGTCCGCGAACACCCAGTGTGTGCGGGAGCCTCCTCTCTTCCAGGGTCGGCAGGTCGGCCCCGCACCTGCTGTGCTAAATACAGCTTTCCGTGCATGTGGACATAGCCACGCGTCTCCGGCTTCGAGGGCCACTTTTACCCTACAAGGGACAGAGGTAAATTGTTAACACGGAGACCGTCAGCCTGCCAAGCTAAAATATTTACCACGTGGCCCTTTTCCAGAGAAAGTTACCAACCCCGTTGACTATCCTGCTAACCCAGGTTAGAGGTGGTGGGGGCAAAGTACCAGGTGAGAATCTGGGTTCTGCCCTTGCCCAGCCCTCGCTGGGACAGGCTGCTTAGCCTCCTGGCCTCAGTTTCTCATGCGTAGAATGGGTACGCTCCTTCCGCTTAGGGCTTTATAGGGCAGAAGTGGGTCCATCCTCTGAAGGCTCAGAACAGTGCCGGTCTCTTACGGAGTGTTGGTCTTTACTGTTTTAATACAAGCTTCGGGAATAAATCCACAAGTGCGGTGACCTTTTGGGGCACATAGCCCCACTGGCCGTGCGGAGTTGAAGTTGGTTGCTGTGTTCTCGGGAGTTGGTGGAGACAGTGTTTAGACACCTGAGTGCATCCTCCGTGTCCCTTTGCTTTTGCTCCAGGCGCCTCTTTGTCCTGGTCTCCCTTCCCAACACCACCGACATTGGGGCGGGGGGGGCGTATCTGGGGGCGGAGCGGAGTCCCTGGCCCTGCTCCCTTGATGGCAGGCACTCGCCTGGTGTGACAACCACACGTGTCCCCAGACACTGCGCAGCATCCCCTGGGGACAGAATCACCCTAGATTAGAACCACTGTCCTAAGGGAGTTTGCACACTGATGGTTGCTCTGGCCAGGATTATGGTTCTCAGCATGGGCCGGGGAGGTCACTTCCCAGGGCTATCTTAGTTTCTTCTGGAAATAGATGGAGTCTTTGAGCCAAGCACTGGTCTAACCCTTTGTGTCCGTCTGCTGGGTGGCTGACCCCAGGAGCTTCCTGTCCCCCAGTTCCGGAGGCCAGAAGTCAAGAACGCTGGCTGCTTCCTCCGGAGCCCCCTGATTCACTTGCAGACTCTGTCCTCACCTGACCTCCCCTCTGTGTCCTCATCTCTTCTGTGAAGACCTTCTCTCCAAATCCCATTCTGAGGTCCTGGGGATCAGGGTTCTGTGCATGGTGGCCTGTAACGCTGTGGGAAAAGAAATGGAAGCACAGAGAGGTGGAGTGAGTTACCTGAGGCCACACAGCTAGGACCTAGCAAACCGGGATTCACCCCAGGCTCCAGAGCTCGAGGTCTTCACTGCCAGACTGCGCGTTGACACTTCAGAGTTACCAGGAGCTGGAACTCCTCCCTGTGGGCTCGCCGGAGGCTGGGGTGCAGAGGTGGGGGTCCCCAGGTACAGAGAGAGGACAGAGATGCTGACGCTGCCTCTTTTGTAGGTTCTAGCCGGCACCAAGGAGCTCGTCTCGTCCAAGGTGTCGGGGGCCCGAGATGCCATGTCCAGCGCCAAGGACACAGTGGCCACGCGAGTGACAGAGGCGGTTGACGTGACCCGGGGCGCCGTGCAGACTGGTGTGGATGCGACCAAGTCTGCGGTGACGAGCGGCGTCCAGTCGGTCATGGGCTCCCGTGTGGGCCAGATGGTGCTGAGCGGGGTGGACACGGTGCTGGGCAGGTCGGAGGAGTGGGTGGACAACCACCTGCCCATGACGGATGCGGAGCTGGGTAAGTGCCGCCCTCGGGCTTGGACGGTGCCCCCCGACCCCACCAGACCTCCCACCCCTCTTAGCCAGCTGGAGTCTGTCCCTCAGTCCCGTCTCAACCCTGTGGAAGGCTGTCTAGGGGAAGGATGCTCCCAGTAGAGGGGAACAGCTGGTGCAAAGGCCCTGGGGAGGGAGCATGGTCAAGATCAGCAAGGAGTCAGTGTGGCTGGAGTAGAATGAAGGAGGGGAGGTAGATAAGTACATGGGGGGCTTATGGGGAGGACTTGGGTTTCTACCCTCCCGGTGGATGTTTCTGAGGCAGTAACATGACCGTGAATGGAGTGAGCAAGCGAGCTAGCTAGCTATGCGGATGTCAGGGTCGAGAAGTGGCAGTAACAAAGGTCCTGGGGCCGGACCTGCCTGGTGGGTTAGAGGAATAGCAAGGTAGAGTGGGCGATGGGGAGTTGGGAGGGGGACAGGGCAGGTGGTGCAGGGCCTAGGGGACCCTGGGGAGGACTTGGTTTTACCCCAGGGAGGTGGGAGTCCTGGAGACACCTGACTCGTTTGCGCCTGGGCGCCCTCTGGTGGCCGCCGAGGGGAGGGCGGACGGGGGTTGAGAGCAGGACTGGGGACCAGGGCAGAGGGGACTGTGGTGGGGGGGGCCCAGGTGGAGGCAGAAATAGACGGACAAACCGGGGCGGAACTGTTGAGACAAAGCAGCGTCCTGTGTGGCCCCGTTGGCTCTAGTACCCGTGGTTCTTGTGACTTTGGCCTCTCCGCGGTGCGGGCTCTGGTGCCCAGAGCAGCAAGGGCCCGCGGGGCTGCGTGTGAACCAGACCCCGCGCTCCCTCCGACTTTGGCCAGAGTAGGTTGGTTGGTTTGGATAAGGAGCCAGACATTTGGAACAACTGGAAAAGGCTGCCGGACAGATCGGATCGGGGATTCGTGACGCCAGCACCGTGGGCATTCGGAGCCGGGTCATTCTTTGGGGGGGTGTCCGGGGCACCGGGCGGGGGCGGAGCGGTGTCCCTGGCCCCACCCCCTCGATGCCGGGAGCACCCCCAGGGCGGCCAGGACAGGCGGTCCTAGACACGGTCCTGCGTCCCCTCCCGGGTGAGCCTCCCTGCTTCTCCTGAAACTTGATGCAGAGGGAATCGTGTGGTTCCCGGTGGGTGAGCACCTCCTTCCTCGTTGGTCTGGGATTGGGATCACAGAATGTCGCTCCCCTAAGTATCCCTTCTTTCTCCGTTAGCTGGAACGCTGTCTTGTAGGGAGTTCTCTGGGGCAGCTTTGATGAGCCCAGGTACATGCTGTGGAGGAAAAGCAGGACAGGTGGCTAGCTTTCCCCCTTTATTTTTTAATTTTTTAAAAAAAGATTTTATTTATTTGACACAGAGAGAAAGAGAGGGAATACAAGCAGAGGGAGAGGGAGAAACGGGCTTCCTGCTGAGCCCGGCTCAATCCCAGGACCCTGGGATCATGGTTTGAGCAGAAGGCAGACCCTTAAAGACTGAGCCCCCCAGATTCCCCCCCCCCCCATTTATTTTGATGTCTCGGGCTGGTTCGCCATGGTCACTAGTGAGTTTTTATGTTAGAGCTGTGAGTGCAAAGATTCACAACACATACTCCAATCCCACACACTTCCTTTATTGACCTTTCCCACCTCCCGCTACTTTTGGCCGCTTGGAGACCCCTGTCAAATTGGCTCTGAGTGTCCAGGATTCTCCCTGGGAAGAGAGGGAGAATCTTTTGCTCTCTGGAGAAACTCGATGTCTCGGGAGAGCCAGGGATCCTGAAGCCCCGAAGCATGTGGCTTGAGCGTGGCATGTCACTTGTCCTTTGAGGGTCCAGAGCCCAACGCCTAACCTCGCGAAGGAAGGGCCCTGCCTGCCCTTGGTCGGTGCCAAAGCCAGCTAGAACCAGCTGTGGATCTCGGCCCCTGAATGCAGGGGGAGGAGCAGGGTCTGCAGGGAGGGAGGTCCTGAGCTAGGCTGGGAGGCCGCTGCAGAGGACAGATCTGTCTGACCAGCTCTGCTTCCATATTTGTTCTTTGTGTCCGCCGGGTAAGGGTGAAATCGCCGTACAAACGGGTGCTTGTGGTTGGGGCGGGGGCGGGGGGAGTGGGGAGTCTAATAGGGGAAGGTATGAGCTTAATTCTTTTTTAATGTCATCATGAAATGATTCTTCCATGCTGTCCTCTTACCCAGCTGACTGTGTCAGATTACCTCCACACCATGACTGGCCCACCGCTTGCATTTGTAAATAAAGTTTTATTGACACACAGCCACACGCGTTTGCAGGCATGTAGTCTGTGAGCGTTTTTGCATTGAGGCACGGTATAACTGCCTGGAAAGACGAAAACACAGGCTGTCTGGCTCCTTTTGGGAAAAGTTTAGCGACCCCTGGGTTAGAGTATGTTCTTCCAGATTTTGTAATGTTCATGGGAACAACTGAAATCCCCGGGTTGAAGACTTACCTTCATTGAGCCAACAGGTCAGTGACTGCCTGTGGGATTTCGTTCCTTGATTTTCCACTGTCTTTTGTTTCTGGAACAGTGGATGGACAAAGGAGATGCAGAACTAGGTGGCTAAAGTAGAGAGCTCACGTACTTACTAGAATAGCCAGGCTCTTCCTGCCTGACTAGGGGCACATCCGTGGTACCCTGGTCCCGTGTTCCTTAGTATTTATTTGATACACTTCTTTAAATCGGCTTTTCCAGACTCTTTTGGAGAGGAAACTTTAGCGCTTACAGAAAACAGGACGCTGTACCATCTGCTATAAATCGATAACAGGGGCGCCTGGGTGGCTCAGTCGTTAAGCGTCTGCCTTTGGCTCAGGACATGATCCCAGGGTCCTGGGATCGAGCCCCGCATCGGGCTCCCTGCTTGATGGGAAGCCTGCTTCTCCCACTACCGTTCCCTCTGCTTGTGTTCCCTCTCTCGCTGTGTTTCTCTCTGTCAAATAAATAAAATCTTTAAAAAAAATTAAATCGATAACAAAAATGACTACACGTTCATTTGGGTCCCTTTTTTGAGTACAAGGTCCAAATTTCACAATTCAGGCAGCTCCGACGGGGGTGGTCATAGGGAAGCGGGAACTGAGGCTCACTGGCAAAATCACTTTTTTATAGACTTTTTTTTTAACCAGGTGGTAAATATTTTTGGCTTTGGGGGTCAGTCTCTGCTGCATAGTTAAGTCTGCCATTAACACAGAAGCATGGACGATAGGTATATGAATGGGTGTGATTGTGTGCCAATAAAACTTTATTTATAGAGACAGGTGGCATTCGGCCTGGGGGCCGCTGTCTGCAGACCCCTGCTCTAGGGCGTTAGTCAGGAGGTCTGGAGTTGAATCCTTATCAGGTGATTTACAAAACTCAGGCTTATACCTACTATGTTAAAGTTTAAAAGGAGATCAGCTAGGATAAAATCATCAGGACAGGCAGTTTCTATCCTTCCCTATTGTAAGGTCATGGGCTCTTTCTGGACTGGATAGTCCTAACTTTTCCTTGCATGCTGTTAAGACAATTCTCGTGCGGCTCAGACTTTTTCCTGTCAAGTATTAGGTGTCAGGTGGCCTGGCTTCAAATCCTGACTTGTTGCTGCCTAGCTGTGTGACCTTGGGCAAGTCACTTCATCTGCGACTCCCTGTTTCCTCATCTGTAAAAGCGGGGTAGCGGTGCCTCCCTGGTGGAGTTGTTGAGGTTTAAAAAGAACGTGCAGGAAGCACCTAGGACCTTGTGAAAGATCAGCCATGTAATATGTGCCTGGTGCTAATACAAGATTGGCCAGCTTTTTTTTTTTTTTCTGCAAAGGAGCGGATGGTGAATATGTCAGTGTCCACGGGTCAAGAGGCCACAAACTCCACCGCTGTACCTTGAAAGCGGGGGTAGACATATATAACCGACGTGCAGGGCTGTGTGCCGGCGTGGTGCAAAACCGGAGGCTGGGCGGATGTGGCCCGAGGGCCTTGGTTCGCAGACCCTCTCGCTAGTCCAGGGCCTCTTAATCCTGGCCACTTGGGTTCCCATCATACCCATTTCGCAGATGGGGAAAAGCAAGGCCGGGGACTCCTCCGCTCCAAGGCTTCCCAGCTTGCGAGCGGCAGCCCCGGGACAGAGAAGGCCCGCGGCGTGGGGCGAGCCCGCACCCATGTGCGCGCCCCGCCTCCGAGTCCCCAGCGAGTCCGAGCTGCGCGTCGGGCGCCGCTGCGGCCGCCGGGCCTTGACGCCGCCTCTCCCATCCTTCCTCCCCGCAGCCCGGCTCGCCACGTCCCTGGAGGGCTACGACATCGCGTCGGTGCAGCAGCAGCGGCAGGAGCAGAGTTACTTCGTGCGCCTGGGCTCCCTGTCCGAGCGGCTGCGCCAGCGGGCCTACGCGCACTCGCTGGGCAAACTGCAGCTCACGCGGCAGCGGGCACAGGAGGCGCTGCTGCAGCTGGCACAGGCGCTCAGCCTGGTGAGATCGCCCCCCCCCGCCCCCCCATACCCAGTGTGCGCCTCCGCCCGGGCGGGACCACAGACCGCTTCGGAGGCCTCCCCTGCCCAGCGGGCTTCAACGACAGAGGCTGTCTGCCAGGCCTGGAGTCAGGGGGCTCTGAGATCAGGGTGTCCGCAGGGCTGGGTCCTCCTAGACGTGCAGACGCCCCCCCCCCCCCCCCCCCGGGCTCACTGGGCGTCCCACTGGCGTAGGGGCCGCCGCAGTGACCTCACTGGGGCTTTATGGCGTCTTTAAACACCGGACCCGCGAGCACGGGCAGATCCTGAGGTCCTGGGGGGATCAGGGCTCCAGTAAAGGACTTGGGGGGATGTAGTGCAGCCCGCGAGAGCTGGACTGGCCAGGGGAGGGCCTCCGGGCTGTGATCAGAGGGACCGACATGCGGCGAGAAGCGTGAGCTGAGTTTCGGTGGCGGTTCTGTTTAAAGACCTCAAATCGCCCGTTTATGAGTGTTGGGTTTGAGGAGTTTTACAGACGAAACAAGCACCGCAAGCAAGATGTGGAACGGAGGCCGTCACCCCCGGAAGGTCACATCCCGCCCCTCCCCCGCAGAGTTCTCTGTCTCTTTCTGGAAGAGCTGAATTCCTGTCATCTTCGTCTTTGCTTAGCTTCCTCTGCTCGGTGCTCGCGCCTGTCTCTCTCTCTCTGTCAGTTTCTGACTGGGGTAACCTACACGCAGCCTGAAGTTTACCATCCTAAGCATTTCGAGTGCAGGGTGGCAGGAAGCACACTCACACTGTGGTGCAACCGTCCTCGCCATCCGTTTCTAGAATTTTCCATCTCCCCAGACTGAGACTGTGTCTCCACAAAGCACGGACTCCCCCGCCCCCAGCCCCGGCTCCCACCCTCTCCTCTCTGTGTGGACAGGACTCCTCTAGGGACCTCCTGGGAGTGGGGTCCTGCGGGATGTGTCCTCCTGGGTCTGGCCTCTCTCGCCAAACCCAGCGTCCTCAGGGTCCCTCCTTTTTTAAGGTTGAATAACATTCCATTGGAGCACGTTTTAAGACCCTGCTTATGTTCCTCCTGCTTACGTTCCGTTGGCCAAAGCCAGTCCTGTGGCCCAGGCCCGGTCACAAGAACCAAAGTGGTAGGAGCTGCAGAGAATTCCAGCCGCTTTCTTTGCACACACGTTGGTGATGACACCATAGCCGTGGAAGGCCTGTGTGAAAACAGCATCCCTCCCGCCTTCCTCGCCCCCGAGGACCATCTCCTCTTGGACGAGAGGAGGACGTGGTGGGCCACTCCTGGGCTGTGTGCGGGGCTCCGCCGACCCCGGTCGGGTGCTGGAGGCAGCCGCTGTCCTTCTGTGCCTGGTGCTCACACTCTCTCTCTCTCTTCTTGCTCTCTGGCTCCAGATGGAAAGTGTCAAGCAAGGCGTTGATCAGAAGCTGGTGGAGGGCCAGGAGAAACTACACCAGATGTGGCTCAGCTGGAACCAGAAGCAGCTGAAGGGCGCAGAGGAGAAGCCGGCCAAACTAGAGGTACCAGCTTGGGGCACGCATGGGATGCTTAGGGCCCTGACGTCCCTCTCCATGCCCCTGCCGGTTGGACTTACCCGCCCCGAGTACTTTCCTCCACCCCTCCTTCCATTCACTGCCTTCAGGACACACTGGCACCTCCTCCAGGAAGCCCGCCTGGATTTCCTCTCCCGGTGTGGCTGTTGCCTCTGAACCGTGGGACACTTGACAGTGATGCCTCTCAACCTGCCAAATTTCTAAGCCACGTCGCATTCACCTTCTCCCCTATCGTCATCAAGCCCTCCCTACTCCCCTGCCGGGCTCCTGGTGACTTCTCACTCACAGTCCTCTGGTCATTCCCATCCGTCCCAGGCATTGGCCTCTCCTGCCGAGCCCCGACTTTCACGGCCTCTGCCTTCACGGAGACTTTCCTTGAATCAACACCTTAGGTGACTCTCACGCCCCATTACGCACGTCTCCCGGTCTCAGGGATCGTGGGGGTCGGGGGAGGGGCTCAGGGCCGACTGCTCCGTGGGAATGAGGTTTCTTTGCGGAGAGTGATGGAATGTTCTGGAGGTAGAGGCGGTGCTTTGCACAACCTTGTGAATAGACTAAAAACTATGGAATTGCACACTTAAAAGGGTGGATTCTCTGATCTGTGTTACACTCCTGTATAAAATAATTGAGTTGCTCTGTCAGTTACATGTAGCATTACGCACTCGATATTGATACAAATAGCACCAATGTCTCGCAATGCAAACCGGTTAGCCTGCAGACCCAGCCCACCTAAAACCGTCTCCCTTCCCCCCACTGCGGAGCATGGCGGCCAGGAGATGTGGATGCTGACTCTGGCCGGCTCCTCCCTGCCAACGTTCCAAGTCCTCAGCGCTCTGTCACGGGTTCGGGGCAAAGTCCTGCCGCCCAGCCTGCTCTCTTCCTTTACGGGGGAGGGAGGTGAAGGTCCCAATTTACACATTAACACTGCAATCTCTCCCACCACGTACGACTTCTGCCTGGAAAGTTCTTCCAGACCGCTTTTAAAAAAAAACACAACAAAACTTTAAAAGTGGAGGTATAAAGTGCAGTGTCTTGTATTTAAAAAAAAAAAAAAAAAAGTTTTATCGAGATATAATTCACAGACTATAAAGTCACCCATCTATACAATCAGGGGTGTTTAGTGTATTCACAGGTCATCCCTATGATCCATTTAGAACATTCTCACCAACCCAAAAGGAGATCTTGTCCCCATCAATAGTCGCTTTCCCCTCCCCCGGCCCCCGGGAGCCCCCTTCCCGTCCGTGGAGGAGCCTGGTCTGGGCATGTCACCCGTGTGGACTCACACCCCGTGGGGCCATCTGTGTCTGGTCTCCCTGAGCATCGTGGGCTCGGGGTCTGTCCCCGGGCCACGTGCGGGGGCACCTCACTTGTGCTCACGGCCATAGGACTTGCCCGCGCATGCGTGGGTCAGGTGTGCCCCCCCCCCACCCGTTTACAAGGTGATGGGCATATGGGTGATCTCCACTTTGCCTCCTGTGGACAATGCCTTGTGAACCAGCCTTGTACGGACGTGTGTTTCCAGTTTTCTTGGGGGGACCCCTAGGAGTGGAGTTGCTGGGCTGATGGCAACTCTGTGGTTGGACAGTTGGAAGGACCCCCAGGCTTGTCTTCCAACGTGACTGCACCACCAGTAACGTATGAGCCGCCCCCCATCCCCGTCCTCTCCTTCATCCTGCTCGTCCTCGTGGGTCTGCCCCCATTTCCCTGATGAAGTTGAGTCTCTTTGTCTGTGTTTGTTGGCCAGCTGCTGACCTCCTTCAGAAAGATGTCCCTGCCTCTTTTCCACTTTGGTACATGGGTCCCGTGGTTCTAAACTCCAAAGAGCTGGTGTCCCAAACCACTGCAGGGAAGGGTTCTCTAGAAGGTTGGCGGGAGAAGCCGCATTTCCTCTCCCCCGGTCCTGCTTGGGCTCTGGCTGCCCCCGAAGCGTGCGGTCCTGATCGCCTGCCCCTTCTCAGCAGGTGGAGACCCAGACGCTCACCATGTTCCGAGACATCGCCCAGCAGCTGCAGAGCACCTGTGCCTCGCTGGGCTCCAGCATCCAGGGGCTGCCCAGCCACGTGAAGGACCAGGTGCAGCAGGCCCGCCGCCACGTGGAAGACCTCCAGGCCACCTTTTCAGGCATCCATTCCTTCCAGGACCTGTCCACCGCGATCCTGATGCAGAGCCGGGAGCAGGTGGTCAAGGCCCGAGAGGCCCTTGACCACATGGTTGAGTACGTGGCCCAGAACACGCCCATCACGTGGCTGGTGGGACCCTTCGCCCCAGGAGTCGTCGAGAAAGCCCCGGAAGAGAAGAAGTAGGACGAGCAGGAGGAGGCGTGCGAGGGACTCAGTCTCTCCCAGAGGGCCTGGCCTGCCCGAGCCCTGGGCCCCCCCGTCCCCCCTCCCCCCAGCCCATCTCAGCTGCCACCTTGGGAAGTGGGAAACCGACCCGCCTCTCCCCCTCTGCCTGCTCAGAAGCAGCACAGCCTGAGCCTCACCTCCTTGGTCATCAGGGAGGTTTCCAGAAAAAAAAAAAGCTTTCTAGGAAGTCCTCAGTTCCTCCCGGTTTCGTTTTTCTTAAAAAACCAGGAACAGATTTCTTCTGTCCCTGCCTCCTCTTCTACATTAAGGGCCCAGGATAGCAGCCTTTAGCTAACGCACGTGGGACTTCTGGCCTCCGAAGCGGGGGATGGGTTGGAGGCAGAGCCGCTGAGGCCCATCCTAGAGCAGATGGGGGGCTGAGGTCGGCCTGGCCAGCCGTCGGCACCTGAGGCTTCAGTGCTGACTTAATAAATTTTACCTGCAGCTAAGTGTGGGCCGTGTGCACGCGCACATGCGTTCCCCCAAGAGCTAAGCAATGTGGGGGGTCCCTGTATGGCCTTCTTGGCTCCTTCCCTGCTCACAAACGTGAACTGGATAGGATGGGACCTGGAGCAGGGCGTCAGGGTCCTTCATTTCCCCCACCCTGAGTCTTGTCCCCTGTGCCCTATCTTAGGGCAGCTGGCGGAAGCAGAAGGCCGCCTGCTTTTCCCAGACCTTCCTAGGGGTGCGGGAGGAGGGGTGTGGCAAGGGACCCCCC
>CM053603.1:2174388-2208367 GCA_028646535.1 Procyon lotor
GTGGAGGGGGCCTCCCCTACCTTGCCTCCGGTCCTTGGCCTGCTTCTGGTCTCCCCGGGATGCAGATCCATTTCCGGTTCAGTGTCGTCCCTCGCGCTGGGAGGTGTTGAGAGTGAGTGTCCCGCACGGCCCTGCCGGGGGCACCATGAGACCCCACCCCCCGCCCCCGGCTGTCATCCCTGCTCGTCTCTTCTGTCTCACCGTCTGGGACTCCTCTCTCCCGGCCGGCCCCCCTGGCTCTGGCCATTTCTCAAGTTTTCCATTCACGGCGCTGTGGTAGCCCCGGGCTCTGTGTCCCCTGCGACCCAGTCTCCTCGGACCTTTGCCTGCCTTTGCGGCTTCCCGGTTCATCTGTGCTTCTCCTTTGGGCCGCTCGAAGTGTTTCTGCTTTAAGCTCTAATCCAAGTGGAATCATTTTTGACCGATTTATTTGGATCGAAGGAAACTGGCCCGGATGTTTCCTAGGGCCAGAGCTTCCTGGGTCTGTTTTCCTTCCACTTTCGGTTTCGTGTGCTCCTTTTCCACTTCTTCTGTGGGATGTGGTGTGTGGCTTCCCCTGACTGGTGGTCGCCCGAGTGTGTGGGGAGGGGAGGGGCCGTGCGGGGCAGGCACAGGGTTCAGAGCTGGGCCGGCCACGTGCGCACACACTCATCCCCTCTGTCACGTGGCTGGGATCACGTGTTGGGCCTTCAGGTCCCCCGGCAGCCTCCCTGCCACTCTGGGGGGACAGGCGGGGCTTGGGAGGCTCGTGCTGGGGGCCTTGGGTAATCCCTGTTCTCTTGGGTGGGGGCCCTCGGCTCTCAGGGCTGCTGGCCTCTTTGGGGAAGGGACTCGGTGTCCTGCTGGCCTGAGCCAGCTCTGCAGGTGCCGACGTCCCCTCGCCCCGGTCTCCGTGGTCTTGACCGCCCTTCTTTGTGTGCAGCGCTAGGGGTTTTCGGTTTCATCACAGCTGTGTCCCCCAGCGCCCTGCAAGAGCTGTGTGGGGCCTGGTGGAATTGGGTGGGGGTCGCTATTCATCCCTGGGGCCAGGGTCTGGAGCCAGAAGAGGTTCTGAGGATGTGGGGAGCCCCACTCTGGGGCTGTTGGGGTGCCCCTGTCTTGTTCCTTGGCTGCCCCTCAGGCGGGTGCTGCCCACAACCCCCAGGCTGCTTGGGAAGCTCGGGCGGGGGGGGGGGGGGGCGGGGGCGTGGCGCTGGGTCCTGTGGGCGGAGCCGAGATGCTTGGGCGCAGCCCTAAGGACTGGCCCCACAGGCAGTGTCCCGGTGCCTCCTCCAGCCACCAGTCCCACCACCTGCAAAATGGCTTTGGGAGCAGGAGGTGTGGGGGCAGGGCCGGCCCCTCACTTCATTCCCCCTACAGGGTCCCCCACCTCTTCTAACCCAGCCGCTCAGACGCCCCGAGCCACCGGCCTGGTGCTGCCTTCTTCACCTGGGGAGCGTGGCCCGTTGGTCCCTCTCAGCCTGGGCTGAGGCAGGCCTTCCGGGCCCCAAGGGCACTCAGGGTGCTCACATGTCTTCCGGCCACAGCTGTCCGAGGCAGTTCGCCCGGGAGCTGCCCTGCAGACCCAGGTCTCTCGGAGATGAGGGCGTCAGGCGACAGCACAGTGATTTCTCCAGGGCTCGGGATCCTAGACTGCTGGAAGTGGCTCTTTGTCACGGGCCTTTTCTAGAAGGTGTCCGCGCGAGTGCAGTTCGTGAGCCCGAAGCTTCCTTCTTGGGTTTCTAGCTGTCTACACGGCGGCGCCCGTGAGCGACAGAGGGGACGCACGGGGGAGCCCGAGGCTCTGGGGAGGGGGCCCAAAATTCAGGAATGACGTGTTTGCTTCATTTTGCAGCCTTGGTTTCTGGGTGGGCTTCGCGTAATGAAACCGGAGGGTTGGACCCACCGGTTCCCCTGGCGAACACGCACGGGGGCAGGAGGAAACACCACCGGCTTCTCTGTGAAGAGGGGGTGCCACCCATGGGGCTCAGGAGCTGCCCAGGCTCCCGGCTCCTCGGCCCAGACCCCATTCCTGCGCGAGAGCGTCTCCCCCGCCGGAGACACGGGCCCTCTCGTTCGTGGCTATTGCGTTTCCGGTCTCAGGTGTGTGAGCTCTGACTCCTCAGATTTCTCGCTTGAAACCTAAGAAAACCGTCGCCCGCAGGCTGACCCCTGCGCCGTGAGGCCTCCTGCCGCACATGGACACCCCATGTGGCTTGTTGCAGCCGGGGCCGCGGAGTCGGGAGAGGCCATGCCCCCGACGGCCTTGATGGAGCGGTCGTGTCCCCAGTTACCTTACATCGGGGCTCCCAGCCCGGGCCCTGCTGACATTGAGATCGTTCCTGTGGGGGCATCCTGGGCACTTTGGGGAGCCCCCCGGTCGTGGCAGCCATAGATGTCCCCAGACGTGTCCCAGTGTCCTCTGGGGGCAGGGCCAGCCCCGGTGAGAGCCGCTGACGTCTGCTTCCAACTGTTGTTACTTGTGCTCCGTGAACAAATCCCTGATGGCTGACGGTGGAGGCGGCGCCTTTGTGTCGTGAACTGGCAACTGGGGAACGAGTGTTTTCACGGCCAAGCAAAACATTTTCTCGTGCTGATGTCTATCGGGGACTCCCTGGGGACGGCCAATGAATTTCAGCCCTTCTGGAAGCTGCCGGCCACCTTGGACGTTGGTGTGGTGTTCTTCCCTCGCTGGCCCTGAGCTGGGGAGGCCCCGGCCTCCCCAGAGTTGTTGGCGGCCGCCCTGAAAACAGGTCGCTCTAGTTCCTTTTCCCAAAGCGGCCGCGTGGTCCGCTGGCACGCCGGGCATCCCGGAAGGAGAGCTGTTGTTTGCAAACACCTGCCCGGGGCTGGGCGAGCAGCCCTCGTTGGCCCAGGGGCCTTCGCAGAAGCGAGCGGGGAGCCCCCTGCCCGGCCCAGAGGCCTTGTCCGGCCGAGGAGGGGGAAGCAGGAGGGCCAAGAGGCCAGTTGGGCGAGCTCGGTGCAGACCCCGTGCCCCTCCACTCGGGGCAGCCGGTCCCAGAAACCCTTCCTGCAGGCCCTCTGGGGCTCTCCTGGGGGGGTCGCCTGCGGGCCCCGCTGCCACCGCGAAGCAGCCGTGCTGTTCCTCAGAGTGACCTTCTCGAGTCTTGTTCCCTCGAGTTTGTGGCATTATCGCCTTCCTGCTTGTGGTGTCTCACCAGCCCTTCTCTATCCTTTGCACTTAAGACTTGTCCCTTTTGTACAGTGTCCTTGTCCCTTACGGTGTCATCTGCTTGCTCCCACTTGGACGTCCTCCCGGGTCTCTGTTGTCCGGTGTGGCCCCGGTAGCCAGAGCTGTGCTTGCCCCTTGGGGGTGTCCCCAGGGGTCCCGAGCCTGGCTCGCAGCGCTGACTTCCACAGCCGGGGGCGTGGCCGCGGAGTCCCGACCAGACGAGAGCGTGGGAGCCGCGGCCCCTCCACCGCTTGCTCACTTTGTGATCGCACATGTAGGTCTGGGGGCTGGCCCCTGGGCTCTGGGGGGTCCGCTCCCAGCTCCCCGAGCCCAGGCTGAGCTGCACGCAGAGGGTGCGACAGCTGGCGTCGGGAGGCCGGCACGGCTCTGCCCCGGCAGGTGGTGCTAGTGGCCCCACACGGGTCACCGGGAGTGAGCGCGAGGTGGACGGTGGTTCCTGGTGCCCCCGCGGGGCAGGGCCCGGACGCGCTCCCGGGTGCCGCGGCCAGTCTCTGGGGGAGGGCCGCGTGTGGGTGCCGCTGACTCCCCTCTCACCTCGCAGATCATCCCCCCGAAGGAGTGGAAGCCCAGGCAGACGTACGATGACATTGATGACGTGGTCATCCCGGCGCCCATCCAGCAGGTGGTGACGGGCCAGTCGGGCCTCTTCACGCAGTACAACATCCAGAAGAAGGCCATGACCGTCGGGGAGTACCGCCGGCTGGCCAACAGCGAGAAGTGCGTGTCCGGGGGCCCTGAAGCCCCGTCTCTGAGGGGGAAGCCCCTGGAGGGGGCCCCCAGCAGCTCCTGGCTCTGGGGCGCGGAGGGACTGGGGCGCGGTGGGGACTCGCCCTCGTTTCCCGTCCTTGGAGCCTTCGCACACCCTCTTGGGACATCTCAGGTCCGATGGGGACCTTGACACTTGACCCCCAGTGCTGTTCCTGGTTCCCACACGGGCACACTCACACGCGATCCCTTGCACAGCACACAGCCCCGGGCCCGCGTGGGCGCCCGCCTGCCTGGTTGACTCTTCCTTGCTCTCTGTTCCCCGGGCCTCCCTCACAGGCCGACGCACGTGTTGTCGGCAGTGTCTCTGCTCTCAGACGTGAGCCTCCCTCGGGGGCGGCCTTCCCCTGCCCTCCCGGAGCCTGAGACTGGCCCGGCCTCTGGTCGCACCATCGGTGTTTGCAGAGCAGAGGGCTGTCCCTCCCTTGCTTCAGCGGTCCCCGGTGTGTGTCCCGACTCGGGTGCCCCAGGCCCCGGTGGCCGAAGAGGTGGGACGAGAGGGTGTCACTCCGGGGGTGGGAGTGCTGCTGCCCACCCTGTACCCCTCAGCCCCAAATAAACGCTCTCCCAGGGCCACATCCGGGGTTTCCGGGCTGGGCCCGCAGGGGTGAGCCCCACGGCCACGGTCGCCGTGCTGTTCGTCCGCCAGGTACTGTACCCCCCGGCACCAGGACTTCGATGACCTGGAGCGCAAGTACTGGAAGAACCTCACCTTCGTGTCCCCCATCTACGGGGCCGACATCAGCGGCTCTCTGTACGACGACGTGAGTCTGGGGACCGAAGGGGAGGGAGGGGCGTGGGGGGGGTCTTTATCTGGAAACCCCGATGTCCCAGCACTGTGGCCGGGCGCTCTGTCCAGGCTCTGGTGACGGCCACATGCCGAGTCTCAGGGTGAAGAGAGGAGGAGGCCGGGTATGTTTCTGATTTGCGGGATCTTTCCTGTGAGATTGTCGGCACCCCCCCGCCCTGATCTGACCTCAGGCAGCTTGCAGCTGACCTCCCAGGGGCCTCCTAACCCTCGGCTAGCCTAGTACTTTCCTCTCCTTGCTGCGGCTCTGTCTCGGAGGGACTCCGGGGCCCTGAGTTCTAGCCCTTGGGCTGGGCTGCGAGGGCCCTGAGGGTACCTGGGGCAGCAGAGGGGCCTCCTGCTGGCCTTGGCCCATCCAGGAGCGCAGACTAGACCCTGGTGGGGACACGATGTGGAGACCCCGCACAGGTGCTGCTGTTTGGCAGATGGGGGTTGGAGTGGGACCCCCGCTTTTTTAAGGAGAGAGTTTATTAATATTTATGGGATCTCTGATAATCCTGGGATGGATCTACCAAGATCGATTGATTTCTAAGCTCTTAAGCCTGACTCTCTCCCGTGTGTGCTCTGCCCTGGGGCTCTCCCCGGGGTGGCCCCCCGGCTGCCATCTCGGCCTCCCGCCCCGAATCCTCACTCTGAAGGTCGTCTCTTGCTGGAATGCTCTGTCCATTCATCCATGCTCGTCTTGGGCTTGACTGGGGCTGGCGTGGGTGGGCATACGGCCCTTTCTTGAGAAGGGTCAGGACCCTCCTGAACCCAGTAGCACAAGCCATGACTTGTGTTTCCTGAAAGGTGTGGGAAAGACGTGACTCTCACGGGGGTCCCAGCGGTTCGCCCAGCTTGGGGAGCCTGTCTGACCTGTGGCCCACTGGCCTTCCAAGTAGGGGGTCCTGCTCCGTGGTGGGGGCAGGTTTGTTCCTCTGAGCTGGGCACCAAGGGCCTATCAGGCTCAGGGAGCTCACCCCTTAGAACCCAAGGGAGGCGCCCTTGCCCTGGGAGGTCAGGGCCTAAGCGGATTCCTGGCCATGGTTCCCCTTCCTTGGACCTTCCTTGGACCATCCACGAAAAGAGATACGGCCAGCGTGTGGCCATCCTCCAGCAAGGGTGTCCTGGACCAGGAGGTCTGGCTTCTCCCTGGGACCCTGAGCTCACCCACTTGGCCTTGACCCCACAGCAGCGGCAAGCCGGTGAGGCCACATGGCCTCGTCCTGCCGCATGCACGCCTTGGGTGTGGTGAGGACGGCAGGACGGGGGCCCACAGGCCCTGTTGGCGCACACACATCTAACTGGGGCGCAGCCTGGTCTCTCACGCTGCCCCAGCACACCTCAGCTGGCGGGCGCCTTGCCCCAGGGCCTCGAACTTTCCTGGACTGTGAGCAGTTACCCTGTATATGGTCACAGACCCATTCGGCACCGCAAGCCAGCGCTTGGCTCAAAGAGCAGAAATTCCTGTGGCCGACTGACTGGGGAACAGTGGGGCCGCGACCCGGGGCTTTCTGGGGCCCATCCGGGTGCGTCCACCTGGGTGGCGGCTGCCGGTCCTGCCTGCCGCCCCCAGATGCCCATGCCACCACTGATCCCCGCTTCTCTGCTGGCACCGAGGGCTTCCCGGCCCTGCAAGAGGGGCCCGGCTTCCCAAGCTCCCTTTCCTACGTCAGGCTGCCAAGGCCTCCGGGGATCAGGCCTCACCTCCGACCCCATTCCAGCCGGGCTTGGGGCGGCTTCTTAAAGGGCTCTGGCAGGAGGCCTGCAGTGGGGGACCCCGGGTGCTGCTCCCCTCGCTCTGAGAGAGCATGAGGAAAACTTTTTTTCCAGGGCCTCTACGGGAGCTCCATTCTTGATGTTTGTGACCTTCCGTCCTCCGCCCTGCCTTGGGGGGTGGGGGGTGGGGAACCTCAAGGCTCAGCAGCCGGGAACCTTGTCCCCATCCCCATCCCGCTGTCCGTGTGCAGTCCCAGCCATTGGTGCTCCTCACGTGGCCACAGCTGGGATGAAGGTTCGGTGCTTGAGGGCCGGTGCTGGGCAGCCGCACACGGGCCTGCGGTTCGGCTTCCTGGGCTCCGAATCGTGACTTCTAGGGAAGGGATTCTGACCCCAACAGCTGTCAGATTAGAAGAGCTGAAGTTTCTGTGTTACATTCAGGATGAGTGGGGAAGTCACACACCTGTGTGACCAACGGGCTGCTCTTTTCCACAGAGCTCTACGAAGGTGGTGCTGGTGGGGATTGGTTGCTCTTTTGTCTGTTGTCGGACCTCCTGTGTCTTTTTTTTAAAGATTTTGATTTATTTGACAGAAAGGCAGAGATCACAAGTAGGCAGAGAGAGGGGGGAAGCAGGCTCCCCGCTGAGCAGAAAGCCCGATGCGGGGCTCGATCCCAGGACCCTGAGATCATGACCTGAGCCGAAGGCAGAGGCTTTAACCCACTGAGCCACCCAGCCGCCCCTCCTGTGTCTTTTTTAGAGGAAGCATCATTGAGATGTGATTCACACGTTGCCCAGTTTTCCTACATAGAGCGTATGGTTCAACGGTTTCTACTATATTTCACTGAGTTGTGCGGCCATCACGACAATCAATTCCAGAATGTTCCATGAGCCCCCAAAGAAGCGCCTTCCTCCTTAGCAGTCACTCCCCATCCCCTCCCCGGCCCCTGCGAGCTCCCTTTCCGTCTGCAGAGGAGCCTGGTCCTGGCGTGTCCCCTGCGTGGACTCACACCCCGTGGGGCCGTCTGTGTCTGGTCTCCTCCCTGCGCGTTGTGGGCTCGGGTCCCGTCCCCGGGGCCGTGTGTGGGGGGCATCCCGTTCCTGGTCACGGCCGAGGGACGGTCCCTGGAGTGGGGGGCACGTGTGCTGAGCATTCAGTTGGATGGTTTCCACTCTGGCCGTGGTGAGGCATGTGGCCGTGAGTGTGCACGTGCAAGTCTGTGTGCAGACGTGTGTTTTCACGTCCGTCAGCTCCGAACGGCGCTGCTCCTGTGCTAATTGGACATTTGCCTTCTGAGGAGCGGCCCGTGTTCTCCCCCGGAGCTCGCCCTGCTTCCCGCCCCCAGCGGCAGAGCGCGTCTGAGGGCTGTTCCCCGCCCCCCGTCCTCCCCAATACTTGTCATGGTCCTTTTCTGCTCCTGCCCGTCCTGGCGGGAGTGGCGTGCTGTCGGCCCTGGGCTTCTGATCTGGGCCTTCCTGCGGGTCAGTGACGCCGAGCATCTTTGCACCTGCTCATGAGCTGTGTACGTTTTCTCTGAGGAGAAGCGTCCACGTAGGCCTTTCACCTGTTTTTT
Source organism: Procyon lotor (assembly GCA_028646535.1). Classification (NCBI taxonomy): domain Eukaryota; kingdom Metazoa; phylum Chordata; class Mammalia; order Carnivora; family Procyonidae; genus Procyon; species Procyon lotor. Next base: position 2,182,426 of record CM053603.1, read on the forward strand.
AATCAGGGAGTTTTTCTATTGTAGTTCTAAGAGATCTTCAGAGAGGGCACAGATCTCTTACCTGGTAGATGATTCACACATGTTTTCTCCCCTTCTCTGGGTTTCCTTTTTTGCTTTTTTGATGATGGTTTTTTTGTTTTGTTTTGTTTTTAAAGCACGGAAGTTTTTAATTGGGTGAAATCCTATTTCCCTGTGTTTGTTTTCCTCGAGTGCTTCTGATTCTGTGCTTGGGTTCCGGGTGTCTGCCAGAGCTCGTCTTGCCAGAACCAAGCGCTGGTCCCGGGACCTGGGACGGGGAGGGTCCGAGCAGGACGTAGGGTGGGGCGGGCTTGAGGCGGAGGGAATGCTGACGCTTGCTCAGCATCTCCGCAGGCTTGGAGGGCTCTCCGGGGACCGGAGACAGATTGGCGTGGATTTCATGGGCTCCCGTGACAAGACGGGACCTGTCTGGGCGTTAGGAACAGATGAGTCTGGCAGGCAGGGATTCTGGCCTGGTTTGCCTGGTCCCGAAAGCCGTCCCGGCCCCCTCCGGCAGAAGGTGCCGGAAGGGCCTTCTGGCCCCTTGGCTGAGCTCGCCCCGCTCCACAGTCGTCTTCCTCCTTCCATGCCGTTGACTCTGAGGCACGTTAATTATTCATGACCCAACCTGGCCTTCACAGCGGAGCCTTCACTGCCTGTGATGAATGCCTAGCCCTGCGTGGCCCAGGCCGAGGGGCTGGCGTCTCAGGGTGGGAGGAGCCCCCAGTGCGGTTCAGACCCTGGGGCGGCTGAGGCTCCACCGCGGGCTGGGCTGGGGCTGGGACTGGCCGTGAGCCCTCCGGCCACCTGTGGGGGCCGCCCCGGAGCCTTCCTGTGCTCCCGCCGGGCCCCTGGGGGTAGCCCGCCCTCAGCTGTGTGCTCGCTGCCCTGCAGGATGTGGCCCAGTGGAACATCGGGAGCCTGCGGACCATCCTGGACATGGTGGAGCGCGAGTGCGGCACCATCATCGAGGGCGTCAACACTCCCTACTTGTACTTCGGCATGTGGAAGACCACCTTCGCCTGGCACACGGAGGACATGGATCTTTACAGCATCAACTACCTGCACTTCGGGGAGCCCAAGTCCTGGTGAGGGGCCGCGGGGGGCGGGACCGCGCTTGTGGGGGCGCCTCCCAGGGGGGCCCTTGGGGCACGGGATCGGGCCTGCGGTGGGGCAGGCCCAAGTCCCGGGGCTCCGGCAGCTCACGACCTGTTGGCTTCAGGGGCAGCCTCAGTGGGGGACCGGGGGTGCGTGTCCCCAGAAATGAGCTTCCTGCTCCCCAGAGCTCACAGTCTGGCCCCGTGGGGGTGGCGTCCGTGGCATGTTGGCGGCACTGGGATTCTCCCTGGGGCCATGGCCTGGGTGGCTGTGAGCCCTGAGCTGCCTCCGGCCTTCCCTGTGGCCCCAGGTTTGCCCGGGAGGCGTTAGCAGCCAGCCCCCCGCTGGCAGGGCTGACGGAAGGCCACCCTGGGGGTGATGGGCCCTGCAGGCCGGGTTGAACGTCCAGCGTCATCTGTGTTCTGGAATCTGTGAGCCGAGCATCGCCTTCCCATCCACCTTCCGTGGGCGGGACCACCGCACCGCCTTCTGAGTGAGGCCGCCTTTGTTCCCTGCAGTTCCCAGCAGAGATTTCTCAGCTGGCCTTTTACGTCTCTTCGTCTCTTATTAGTTGCCTTAGAAGGTTCTGTTACGGTGATAGCGGCCGCCCAGAGGCAGTGGGAGGGGGAGCAGGAACCCCAGGAGCAGACTGGGGCGCTCCAGAGCTCAGCCAAGTGGCTCTGCATGTGGAGATGGCAAAGGTGGGGGCAGAGAGGCCCCGGCTTAGGTGGGGACCCAGGCTGGCCCCCCGCGCGGCTGAGCCTGTGCCCACAGGTGTGGGGGGAGGCCAGCCCGGCTCCCTGGAAGTCACAGGGACCTCGTGGAGCTCTTCGCTAAGGGAGGGTAGGGGCAGGGCCTTTGAGCAGAGGGCTCGGGAGCCAACAGGAGGCCCCGTGGGGGGAGCCAGGCCTCCCTGTCCCGGTGTTGGCTACGGGACCACCCTTGGCTCCTCCCTGAGCCCTGCTCTCTGGCAGGGGCTCCTGCTCTGACAGGCAGGGCTGTGGTGGGAGCAGTCATCCTGACGAACGACCCCGCACCCAGAGGCTTAACACGCCACATGCGTGTCCCCTGGCATTCCTGGAGCTCAGGAGTCTGACTGAGGTCGCACCGGGCTCAATGCAGGCCTGGGCTGGGCCGGTTCCTTCCAGAGGCTCCTGGGGAGACCCGGCTCCTGCCTCTTCCTGGCCCGTGCCCCCCCCCCGTGCTTCCTGCCAGCTGCCCGGGGTCTGCCCATCTCTGGGACGTCCCCCCTCTGCCTGCCTCGTGAGGACGCCAGCCCCCCAGGTTCACCCCCACCTCGGGGTGGGACTTCATCCCACCCGCAGAGTCCCTTTACCGCGTGAGGTGATGTCGTTACAAGCTCTGGTGGTGAAGCCGGGGGCGTCTTTGGGCCTGATGTCCTGCAGGCCGCAGGCCCTCTGACCTTGGCCTTGAGCCGCAGCGTCAGCTCAGGCGTCTGCCGGGATCCTGTTAGAATTCTGCGGGCTTCTCACTTCCAGTCTGCCTGTCTCTGTGGCTTTGTAGCCGCTCTGGATTGTTGCGAGCTCTGGCTGAGGGGTATTTACCTTTCAGGAAAATTTTGGAGAGAGATTGATGGGGTTGGTGATGCCCGTTGCCGGAAGGCCCGAGTCTCACTCTCCGCGTGGTCCCGAGCACGTGGGGGGAGGTGTGTTCCAGTAGGCAGTGTCCCCCCAGGGCTGCCCAGGAGGGCCCAGCCACAGCTCGGTTCTCCCTCTGCTCCCCTCTGTCTCCGTAGCCAGGCTGAGCCCGTGGAGAGGGGCTGCGCTGTGCCCCAGCCCCACAGCTGGGAGCAGGGCCTGGTGCTGCGAGATGCGTGTGCCCCTTCCCCGGGGCTCTGCCTGCTGGCTCCCAGGGCCTGGCGTCCTCCCCGTGGGCCGGGGCAGGCTGAGTGCCGCCGAGGAGCCTTCTGGTCTGCAGGCTGGGGCTGTGTGCACAAGTGTGTGTGTTTGCACGCCAGTGTGAGAGTGTGAGCAAATGTGTGAGCGTGCATGTGTGTAAGCGTGCATGTGTGTGCATGAAAGCCTGTGTGCATGTGGATTGTCGTATGTTCGCGTGCGTGTCTGCGTGAAGGGGTACGAGGTCACATGTGCGTGTATGTATGGGTGTGTGTGAGTGTGTACAGTGTAAGTGTGCAGTCACATGTTTGGGATGTCTGAGTGCGTGTGTGCTGTGGTCCCAGCTCACGGGTTCCTAGTGCTGCCCCCCCCCCCCGCCCAGGAACAGGGGTGGAGGGCAGGCTGGCTGTCCTCCCAGCACCACGTCCCAGTCCTGGCCCCGCGCGGCTCCCCCGAGCACCACTAGATGGCGCCCCCACCCTTCAGCACTGGCCGCTGCCTGAGCCTGTGGAAATTTCCCAGATTCTTCCGTCCTGTTTAGGGACTCCTGGACCCCAGCGGTGATGGCCCCAGAGGCCCCCTGGGAGCGGCAGCAGGAGGAGAGTGAAGACTGCCGGGGCAGCCAGTGGGGATGCTCAGCCCCCCACGGACGCCCACGGTTTGGCCTGGGTCTACCAGCAGAGGGATTGGAAAGGGAGAAAACCCACCTTTTCCTTAGAACACAGACAAAACAAAAGGAGCCCCGGCCAAATCCTGGCACGTGCCACCAAAGGCAGGTTGAGCTTTAGCCATCGCCCTGCCTGAGGACGCCGTGGCCTTGGGCAACTTGGGGCAAAGTGTGAGCTTGTAGCGGGCAGCGAGGGTCACAGGGCAGGTGACGTGCGAAGTGGCCCAGGGAGCCCAGGGAGGTAGCTGGGCCGGGCCAGTCCCCAGGCGAGGTGGGGTTGGGGGGGCCCTGGCTTTGAGGGAGGCGAGGGAGAGGGCGCTGGGAACGTGAGGGGTAGCAGCCCCCGGCTGGCGGGGTGGCTAATGCGCAGGCCCGACGTCTGGCTCTCCGTGTTCGCCTTCTACCTCTGGCGGCTAGGGCTTCTCCAGGCTGCAGGCTCAGCACCCCTGTCCCTGGTGTTCACCACCCTGCTCCCACCTCTTCACCCCAACGCACTCCTGAGAGGCCTGGGGCAGCATTCGGCAAGGCTGGCATTGGGCACGGCACTGGTTCATCTGAGGGAAAGAATGTTCTGGAAGGCAGCTTGACCTTGGTTTCTAGTCCTAAAGGGGGATGGGATTGCACATGGGGTGCCTTGTGCCAACTGAGTGTGGCGGGGGGGAAGAGGCTCCTCCGTGGAGGCTTCCCGCCCCCACCCCCGCCGAGCTCCCTGCTCCTCCTTCCCCGGCCGCTCGGCTCAGGCACCCTCTCCCCAGGACCCGGGTGGGGGACCCACGTGGGGGACCTAGGTGTTGGCAGGGCACTCCACGCTCGTACAGCTATGTGTGACGTTGGCGTATCTCCCCGTGGACCCTGGGAGGGCGGGGCCCTCGGTCTCCCCCCTCCCACGCCGGGTCCCTAGTCCCCAGCAGGGGCCTGACACAGAGGGAGCGCCGTGCCTGTCTGGATCCTGGAGGGCCGGTGCCAGGTCGGGGGGAACCAGTCCTCAGGCCCGAGACCCCTCTTGGGCGCCCCCGCCACCAACCTGCAGTGGGGGTGGGGGGTGGGGGTGGGGCTGGCGCCTCCCACCCCTGGGCTGGGGGTTCAGGGGCCACTGGGGGTGGTGCCCCGACTCCAGCCCTTGTCCTGGGCTCTGGGGAGTGCCCCCCCCCGGCCCCCGCAGATCGTGCTCACGCGCCCGGCTCCCTGATTGCGTCGTTCCTCCTGCGTCTGCAGCAGCTTAATTGCAACCATTTCTGAGTATTTCGGTAGCATTTTTTTTTTTTTAAGTGTCGACGTCCTCAGGTTTACAGCATTTTATGAAGCCTTCCTGGGTCTGTTGCTACTTTGGGAGCATGATTTGTGTGTCACAGCGGCGTGAACCGCCGGGTGTCGATAAAAGTGTGGAATTGCTTCAAAAGGCCGGCGTTGGGTGGTGCTCTCAGGCTGCAGGGCTAAGAATATCTGAAGCGTTTGAGTGCTTCAAATCCCTTCGGAGACAGGGATTTAAAATAGTCCTGTCGCTTGCAGCTCAGCCCCTCCCTGGCCTTCCTGGGGCCTGGTCGGCCGGCGAGGCCAGGAGGGCGGGCATGCGTGGGCCTGGGCCCGCGGGAAAGGCTATTCCACCCCGCTTCTAGCGGCTTGGCCTGCCGGGGCTGTGCTGGGGCTGGGGGGGGCACCCGCCATCCCAGGCCGTCCTGGAGCCCCTGGTTGCCGCTGAGCCGGAGATGATGTCCCACGACCTGTCCCAGGACCGCTCCACGGGACGGCCCCGCAGCCCTTCCCCGCACGCTGTAGCTGCGGCAGGTCCCAGGCCTCGTGAACACATGGTGGGGGGACCCTGAGGTGATGGGAACAGCACCCCCACCTGGCACGGTGTCTTGCTCAGATCCAGCACCGAACACAGTGTTCCCGGCAGCATCCCCTTCTGTTCTCTCTGCGACTTCCTTGTGCCCCGGGGGTGGGGAGGGAGAGTGGGGGGAGGACAGGCCTCCCAGAGACCTGCTCAGGGTCCCTGCGGGTGGGGGGCAGCAGTGTTCCCTGCGTGGCGTTTGTTTGGGCCTTGACCCTGGCCTTCAGGCCTGTGACCCCGCAGCGTCCCCTTGGAGTGGTGGGCGTTGGTCCCGAAATCGTCTCTGGTGGTGTTCTCGAAGCTTCCCAGCCCCTCCCGCCCTCCTGCTTCTGTTGTCCTGGGACACGGTCTTTCAGGTCTTCCTGGTGCCCCACGGCAGGGAGCATGAGCACGTCCTCAGATCCGCACGTGTGCCCACATGCACGCCTGCCTGCGCACGTGTGCAGTGTGTGTGCTTTCGCATGTGCAGGCTCCCCGCGTGGGGGCTGGGGGAGCCTCTGGGACCGCCACAGGGGCCATGGAGCACCCCCCGCGGGCTCATGCACATCCTGGGCACCGTGAAAGGATCCTTCTAAGCAGAGTCCGGGAGGGGGTGGTGGCGAGGGCGATGGTACCAGGACTCCACTTCCCTGACCTTCGAGAAGAGAATCCCGAGTGAGAGTTTTTCCTTTTGATGTGGCTGTGCCCAGAGTTTTTCTCTGGCGTTTTCCCCCAGGGGAGTTTCACAGGAGAGGGACGGGGCAGCCTTTCTTCTGTTGCCGGGAAGCTCGACTCCCAGCGGGCACAGCCGTCTCTGCCCGCACGTGCTGCTCTGGGGGCCTGTGCGTGTGTGCGTGTGTGTGCACGTGTGTGTGCTCGCGTGCACGAGCATGGGCACACGTGTGTGTTTGAGGATGCGTGCTCCCTGCCGTGGGGCACGAGGAGGAAGAGCGTTGTGGGTGCAGATGCTGGTCGGCTCCCGTGTTCCCTGCTCTCAGGCTGCAGTGTAGGGGAGAGGCTGGGTGCGCTGGGCCCAGGATTGCGGGGCTGTTGCCCAGGGGTGCAGAGCAAGGCTCTTCTGGGGAAGGGGGCTGCTGGGCATCAACCTCACCCCTTGTATGTGCATTTGCCTCCCTCCATCAGCCCACCTCCCAGTTAATCCCTCCCAGTGAGTCTGGGGGGGTGGGGTGGCACTTGCCTCTTTCCCTCCCTGCCTCCCTCCCCCCCACCTCCATCCCCCCTCCCTGCCTCTCTGCCCTCTGCCTCCCTCCTTCCCTCCCTGCTTTCCTCCATCTCTGCCTGCCTCCCTCCCTCCCTCTCTGCCTCTCCCTGCCTCTCTGCCTGCCTCCCTCTCTCCCTTCTTGCCTCTCTCCCTCCCTGCCTCTCTGCCTCTTTGGTGTCTGAAGCGGGCTCCCCAGGCCCGGCTGTAGGGGGCACTGCTGGACCACAGTGCTGAGCCAGGCACCTTGAGCGCTTTTGCTTGGTCCCTAGGTAGCTTGGGATTGGAGGCAGGTGCGGCCGCCCCGGATGGCAGCCCCAAAGGCCCCTGGTGGAGAGGGCCAGCCCCTGAAGGGGACGGCCCCGGAGAAGGCTTGGGGACTTCACGGCTTCTGAGAGCCTGGCTCAGCAGGGACAGGGGTCCTCATTCCCTGACCCGGGCACAGCCCCTCATCCGGCGACCAGAGTGACTCCTCCCCGAGACTGGAGAGGCCCTGAGGTGTCAGGGAGGGCTCGGCCGCGCGCCAATACGGATGGAGATTGGTGCGAGTCTGACAGCTTCATGGATCGGCTTTAATAAATCACTCCGCTTCCCGCACCGTGTCCTGTCACCCGCGTAAGATGCAGAAGGGAAATCGACTTCCTCTCTCTCCCCCTCCCGTCCTGGGCCAAATCCCCGCTTGGGTGTCTGGGGACAGAGCCCCGTGGCGGCTCAGTGTGACCGCCGCGCCTGGGGAGGCTGGATGGACAGGCCCCGGCAGGTTGCCAAAAGGGAGGCCGTCCGTCTGGGCCTCGTTAGCAGGCTGGGGAACCCGGCTCGGCTCCGCTTGCCCCAGCCCGGGTCCCGAGCTAAGGTGGCAGGAACAGCAGCAGCAGGAGTGTTTCCGAGCAGAGACACCGCCCCCCCCGCCCTCCCCGCCGACGGCAGACTCCCACTGAGGCAGGAGGGATCAGAACCCCGCGATTAAGGACAGAGAAGGTGGCAAGACAGATCCCTCGGTGTGTGTGCGTCAGTGCGCCAGGCTGCCGGGTCCTGCTCTCGGGGCCCTGTGACTGCCCTGCAGCCGGTGACATCCGTCTGTGGAGTGGCTCGGCCCTGTAGCCCCAGCCAGAGTCCAGTCTCACCCCAAACACTCTGCTGGTGGAGTTTCCTGGTGGGGCCCAGCCCTCTTGTGCGGGAAGATGGCCACTGTCCCAAACGGCCGGGCGAGGCCCCCAGAGCGCTGAGCTAGATGCACCGAGGCCCAGCTGCCCGGCCTGCTGGTTCTGGCTCAGAACCCTGGCCGCCTTCCGTAGGGCCTGCTGCGGCGCTCGGCTTCCCTGCTGGATGCATGAGGCCGCGGGCAGGCAGGGAGAGCCTTTTTGGTCCCCTTTGCAGAGTCCCCTCTTTGGATGGAGACCGCGGCCGCGGAGCCGAATGTCCTTTGTTCTGACGTGCCTGACCTGTGTGCCCAGTGTCCCCTCCCGCGGGGCAGGCGTGTGTGTCGGGGGTGCACAGGGAGCTTACGGGAACGATAGCCAGGTCACCTGCCCCCCAGGGCCCCTCCCAGGCTTCCCAGAGCCCTTGGCCCGACGTCTGGATCGGAACCACAGGCATCCTGCTTGTCAGGAGCACGTGGTGCAAAAACCGAGGGCTGATCTCAGCACTGGAAAATGAACTCCTGATGCCGGCGACACCTTCATTTCGCAAAACGGGGCATCAGGTGTCGCCAGACCGCGGGAGCAGGATTGCGGCATTAGTCACCTCGGCCAGTAGGATGGGCCGTTTCAGAGAACTTTGAGCGGCATGGTGCGGCGCCAGGTGCGTTCCAGACCTTTCCATTTGTCTGCTTCCCTTCTTCCGGCGTCACACGTTCGGAACTCTAATCGCCTGGTGCAGCTCTGGTGACAGCGGACCTCGTGTCACGGGGGAGTGTGGGCTGGGTGCCACGCAGTGGGGATCCGGGGCCCCGGAAACCTGGCACGTTTCCCCGGGCTCTGCACGGCGGGTGGTGGGCTGTGTGCCGTGGGCTGGCTCCTGGCTCCCCGTGCTCCCCGCCATGCTGGCGGCGACAGACGCGGTCGCTGTTTGTTCGGGGAATGCAAAGTGATTTTAACGCCGCGCTAAGCAGAGGAAGGTCAGCCTTCTGTTAAGGAAAAATCCCACCATATGCTCTCCTGGAGAAGCCGGGGGGCGGCGGGGGCAGAGCTGCTTCCGGTTCTGCGGGTGGCCTGACGCCTCGCCACGAGCCCAGAAGGTGGGCAGCCTCGCGGGGGCTTTGGGGGGTCCTGGGAATCGGGCCACTCTCTTTTTTGAACAAAGAACTTGGGTGTTTAGAACTGTTTTTTTTTTTAACGGCAACGCCAAGGAGCTGGTTCAAGCGCTCCTCCCACCCCCATCGACTCCCTGCTGGGCTCATCGGGCTGGGACCCTGTCGCAGTTAACGGACCCAAGGCGATACGTTCTCAGTAAGCAAAGTCCACAATTCATTCCAATTTCCTCAGTTTCCCCCAGTGTCCCTTTTCTGTCCCAGGACCCTGTCCCAGGCTCCTGTGTGACGCGGGGTCGTCACACATCCTTGGGCTGTTCCTCAGACTTCCCCAGTGTCTGACACCCCTTGATGTGGCGCCGAGGACGGGGCAGGGGTTTGGTAGGAAGCCCCTTCCCTGGATTTGTCTGGGATTTTCCTGTGGTGAGACCGGGGGGATGGGTCTGGGGAGGAAGACCCCCGAGTCAGGTGCCCGTCTCCTGACGCCATCTCCGGGGAGGGAGAGGGGTGTGCCGTCACCACGACTTGGCACCGCGGACGGTGCCTCGGTCCCCTGGCTGAGGTGGGCGGTCAGGTGTCTCCCCTGCAAAGTCACTCTTCCCGGTTTCCGTGCTGTTCCATTTGAAGCATACCCTCAAACAACAAAAAGAAACGTGCACTGTCAGGAAGGGGAATGGACGGACAGAGAAGCCTGTGCCCAGTGCCCGCCGTGGACAGAAGTGAGCACCCGGACACCTCTCTGGTTGGGGATTTTTGATCTAACCTCACGTGGAGGCGGCTGGTGTTTGGTCCTTGTGTGACCAGCCAGCGGGCGTGCGGCCTGCATTTCTTTGCTCTCGGTTCTGTGGGTCAGAACTGAGACAGGGGCCAGCAAGCGCCTCAGTTGAGGCTCTCGGAGGTGGGAGTCAAGGTGCCGGCGGGCCCCGGGGAAGGTCCACGCCCTGTCCTAGCTAGGTTGGCAGAGTTCTGTTCCTTGCAGTGGTAGGAGCAGGGCCTCACGTCCCTGCTGGCTGCCAGCCCTGTGCTGCTGTTGGCATCTGGAGGTCACTCAGGGCTTCCCGGGTGTCTCTCTCCATCCTCGGGCCGGCCTGGGATCCCCTCCCACTGGTACCCTGGGCTTGAAGACAGGCCCTTCACCTGCTTCGGTCGGGCCCCTCCTGAGGTGGGAACTTAGTTCTAACAACAAAACTCCTCACAGCAGCACGAGAATATTTGAGTCCCTGTGAGCAGGGGCAGGTGTAGGCGTCTCAGAGTCATCTGCGAACGACGTCTGTCGTAAAGCCTGCATCGCGAACCGTAGCGTGGTGCAAGGACCGTGCAAAATACGTCCATCCCCCAAAGGTAGGTATTCACCTACCATTTATTGGGTGACTCTGTGGTCAGCCCCTGCGTAACCCCGACTGCTGGGACACGAGCCCCCCAGTGCCCACCGTGAGCCCCTCCGTTTGCAGCCACCTCCTCGCCTAGAGCTGACAGCTGTCCTTCTGTCTCTCCTCCCCCTGACTCCATGGTGCTCGTGTTGCTGCTTCTCTGGTCCTTCTCCCACGTGTCAGTGGCCCCGGGGCCGCGTGGCTGACCGGTGGCCGGATCCAAGTGCTGTACAGATAGACTTATTCGTTTCTTGCTTTCTGCTGGGAGTTGGGGAGGAAGACGCGCCCCGTCCCACGTGGCAGGAGTTCGTCTATCTCTGTGCTGTAGGGCTTTCCGTGGTGCGACGCTGCCTCCATCTGTTCCCGTGTCCCGGGTGATGGGCGTTTGGGCCCCTTCCGTGCTGGGCCAGCTGCGCTCGCTGCTCTGTGTACACGGCCCACCGCTCGTGTGCGCAGTCCCTTGCCGCACACGGGGATGAACTGAGAAGTCCTGACAGCGGAGGCCACAGGGGATGCCTGGTGCAGCCCTGCGCCTCCCCCCTGCTTGGGTGAGGCACAGGCTGGCCGGACACCCATACAGGGCTGTGGAGCTCGGAGGGGTGGGTCTGGGGCCTGGCCCGCCTTCCCTGCCACTGCTCCACCCTGCCCCTCAAAACCCGGTGGGGGGGGGGTGCATCAGCCTTGGCGGCAGGTGGTCCCAGGTGGCAGAAGTGGCCTGGACTTGAAGGTGTGGGACGGCGGGGACTCTTCTTACGGAGTCCCCAGAACAGTCCCTGGGTCACGCTCCGCCCAGCTGAAATCCAGGCTGGCGGGTTCCTGTGGGAGCTGGAGATGGGAACGCGGGGACCCGGGCTGGCAGATGCTCGTCTTCTGGAGTGCGTGGCTTCAGCAGAGGTCACCCTGGGTGTCCAGGTGGGGCAAGACCGGGGACGTGTTCCAGAAAGTTCGATGGGCGGGCACAGGAGGCCGTGCCCCAGACTTCTCTTCCCCTCTTGGTGGCCGGTGCCTGGTCACATGGCCCCACTTCGAGCCCGGGAGCCTGGTGACCACTGTCCAGCCATAGGTCTGGGGGCCCGGGGCTGGGACTTGGGGGCCCGGGCCCAGCAGGTCAGGCTGATGCCCTGCTTCCCTGGGCGTCCTGCTCTTCTGTGTCCCTGCCGCTCGCAGACACAGACATCGCTGGCCTGACCCACAGCCCCGCGCACCTGGTCCGGCAGGAGCCCATGGGCCTGCACTTCGGAGTTCTGTGTTCAGAGTGGTACTGTGCACCGGCGGAGCTGAAGAGATGTGGGGTTGTGGCCGTGGGACGGCCTGAGCTCCTGTTCCCCGGGCCGGAGGGCCAAGCGAGGAGCTCAAGTCCTCTCTCTGCCGGGCCCTCTAGGAAACTGTTGGTTCCTCTGTTTGGAAATGTCGCCGCTGGGCACGAATTCCCATCCTGAGATCCTCCCACCTGGCGGCGTTTGGATCGGGAGCGTGTGAGCCGCCGAGTCTGCGGCTGGTGGCAGGGCCCCCTCCTCCAGCTGCCGCCAAGACGAGGCCAGCCTGGCCAGCAGTCGCTCCCCCCGGGCCCCCGCCCGGTACCGTAGACGAGCCATCAGAGATTCGGGGTCTGCGTGCAGGGTCTGGTTTCCATGGCAAATTTCTCTCCTGCTAGTGAGGTTGCTGTCGGCAGATTTCAGCTTCTCTGAAGGGAGAGCCCTAAAAAGCTGTGAGGGGAGAGAGGGAGCGCAAGTCTTTGTCAGCTTGGCTTAAAAACCTGGCTGGGAGAGGGGTCCCCGTTCACGCTGGCCCAGCGGCAGGAGGCAGGGAGGCCTCACCGCCCGGTGAGGACACCGCCTGGCCGTGTCTCCAGACCGAGACTTGTTGGCGGTCCTCCTGCAGCGGCCTCCCCTGGGGGCTCGGTCTGCCTGCCCTGCCAACCTGATGCTGAGCTGGGCCAACTCAGCCCAGACATGAGCTTAACCCTCACTGAAGCGCCCGGGCCTGGAGGGACCCCAGGAGGGACCCGGAGTGCCCTGTGGCCTTGGCCTCCGCGACGGCGTGCTGAGACTCAGCCTGGTCTGTCGGGACGCTGGAGCCCCGGGCACCTGCTTGTAAGGCTGGCGTGAGCCGTGTGCTCTCCAAAGCCAGCCCCGTAGTTACGAGGGCACGTCAGCAACACGCGGGCCACCTCTGGTCGCCAGGGGCCTCCCTGTCCGCGTGTGTCCACACGAGGGTCCATAGGCCGTACTGTCTGTGATTCTGTGTGACGGACGCCGATGTGTCCAGGACGTGGGGAATCACTGTAGCAGACCTGAGCTGCCCCCACGTTGAAGGTATCCTCCCGGCTCCCAGCCCCGCTGCCGGGCCCCAGCCAGCTTGTTGCCGTGGCCTGGGCTCGGCTGCTGTGAGGTGGGGTGGCGGAGCCTGGCCCGTCCAGTTCCCCTCGGCTGCGGACGACCGCGAACGGCCACCCTCGGCCCATCCCTTCCACCTTCTCGTGCTCTCACAGACCTGTCCCTGTCCCTGCCTGGTCACACCCCCTGCATGTTTCAACAGCAGCACGTCGGGGGGCGTCCGTGCTCCGTCACACGCTGCCCCGAGGAGCTCGGGGGCCAGGGGCGTGGGTGCCACGGGAGGCCACCTCTGGCTCCCTTTATGAGCAGAGATTCAGGCCAGTTCTTCGAGGGGAAACTGGGGGGCTCCGGGGCCCCCTTTGCTGCCGTGCCTGGGTGCTCCGTCCTCAGTGCCTGCCTTGGGAAGCCTCACCTGGGCAAGCCCCACCCCCGCTTTAAAACCATCAAAAACAAGCATGCACGTGACTTGGCGTTTTTAGTCCTGTCCTATAACAAAAATAATTCCCAGACCTAGAATAAATCGGGGCTTGGGATCGACAGGCTCTACACTGCTCACCTTGTGAAGTCTCTCTCTTCGTTAACGTGGGCTGGCCACATGCGAACTGGACCCCGAGCCCCCGCTTCCCTGGTTCCGTGGGGCGGTGCCGGGGCAGGTGGGGGCCCAGGGCCCTGTGAGAGGCCTTGGCGTCCCCGCCCACCCACGGCACCCCTTTGTCTCTGTCCAGGAGGCCCGTCCATTCGGCGTCCTCACTGCGGTCATCCCACCAGAGACTCCCCTGTTTTTGCTGTTTATCTTCTGTGTGCGTTTCAATAAAAATGTCATTATTTGAAATGCTTGACACTGCTTGTGCCAGATACTGAATTCCATCGCCTATTGTCCCGTAAAACGATCCATTAAAGATAAAACCGCCGGGGCTCAATAGGTCCTTTCCTGGGAACAAGCCACCCCAGTCCTTGGCCGATCGTATCTCCCCAGCAAGTGTTTGTATTCGTTGCATAAAGGGGCCCCAGTGGCGAGACAAATGAGGGAGGCTGCCTCTCTGTGGAACAAGGTTTCTTGGAAGTTAAGATGGGATTTCTTGGGACAAATTGGACAGGCGTCCATTTGCTGTCAGACAGTTCCAGCCGCCTGCTCTGGGAGGGGGCCGTGCAGTCCAGGCCGAGCTCCCGGTGCAGTGGTGACCAAGTGGGGCCCTGTGGGACTCCCCTTGGGCTGATGGGACTTGGAAATGCGCTCTGGGACAGGTCCCGGTGTCCCCTCTGACCCCGGGCCAGGTCCTCTCTCCCCTCCCCGGGGGACTGGGCTGGCAGCAGCTCTGCTTCCTCCCAGTGGGCGCAGGGACCCCAGGCTACCGTCTGTGCAGGTCTTCACACCTCTTTCCTCGAGGTCTAAAGGCAAGTCCACTTGCCTGATGCTTTCCTAACGTCTTCTCTTTCTCCAGACCTCTGTGTGGGGTGCTATCCGCCCCGGTTGACCCGGGCCGCCCCGTGTGACTATTACTATTAAGGCCGCCCTGCTCACCCCCAGCGTGGCCCCCCCCACCGCTGCGCTTGCGTCATGAAGTCAGCCGGCCCCGGGTCTGGTCACGAGCCGGTCCCCTTACCTTGTTTCCTGGGGGACTGGCCCACAGGTGAGGGGGCATCCGAGGCGCATCTGTGGCTCTGCTCTGCTCAGAGGCGACACTCTGCGGAGATGCCTGCTGGCTCTCTGGGGTCACTGCGATCCCATCGGTGGTGAACACACACCCAGGCTCGTGTTTGACCTCCTTGGGGGGGGCTCCTGCTTCGGGAGCACAGACGAGGGCGGAGCCTCCCCTGGTGGGCTTTGGGCCCACCGCAAATGTCTGTTTGGCGCTGAAGACATCAGGCTGTCCTTGAGCCGACTACTCAGCTCCCTCACCAGAGTGCTTGATCCTTTACCAGCCCGTCCTTAGTTTTCCCAGGTCGCACATTATGTTGTTTATAAGAGAGTTTAGCGCTTTGGCAGACACCCCTGTCTGCCCGTGGGTCCTGTCCCTGTGCTTTAATGAAAGAGTTTATCTCTTCTTTCCTAATCGTTACTGTCCTTTTATATTTTTCTTGCCGCAGGACCGTGCCTAGCATCCTCAGTGTGGTGCTGAGGAGTGCTGTGGGAGTGGGCAGCTCACCTTGCTCCCGGCTTTCCGGAATGCCTCTCCTGCCTCCTCATGGGGGGTCCCTCCCAGGCCCAGTCGGCCAAGGACTTCTATACGGAGTGGCTTGGAATTTTACACAGACTTTGATTTGTTGGGCTGTCTTTGCAACCCTGGGGATTACGAGACCTTCTCAGTCTTGTTGCAAGACAAGGAACAAGTGTCTTTGGTGTCTGATTTTCCAAGATTTTATTTAGGACGTCGCAGCTGTGAGAGACTGGCCCGGCATTTTCCTGTGTGTCTTTGTTCTGTGTTGGTGACAGGGTTGCCCATTCATTCATTCATTCAAACATATGCCAGATTCATAGAAGGAGTTCAGTAGCATTTGACCTTCCTTTTTGGTAACCATGTGCGTAAGCGGGCACAGCCCTTTACCATGAAGGTTTTGTGGGGCTCTTAGTAAAACCACCGGGGCCTGGTGCCTTTTCCAGAGAGGTTATCTATAGGTTTCTGGTTCCTCTGACAGGGCTCATGTTAGCCTGGTGGATGCCTTGGTCAAGGCCCAGAAGGCACTGAAGAGCCAAGTGCGTCTGTGGCCCTGAGCCCAGAAACGGGCAGAGATGGACTCATCACTCCCATGTCCAAGGGGCTGGGGTGTTGCTAATAGATTCAGTGAGGCTTAACTTACCTGCCACACCCGAAACGCTGGACACAGAAGTCACCTGATGTGCTTGGACATTTCGCTAGATCAAGTTGCTGTGGTGCAGATGAGGGGAGACCACTCGTGACTGTGTTTCTCTGGGCCCTCCTGCTCCATGGAGCAGCTCAGAGATGGTGCCCCGGCAGCTGGGAGGCCTGTGGGGCAGCCGTCTCGTGACTGTGTCACTCTGCTCGGCCCGCCCAGGCCACGGCACCATGTGCCACAACGGTCCACCCCTGCGTGGCGAGAGTGGGCGCAGCCGTGGGCTGAGGTGGGGCTCTGTGCTTAAGGATTGCAGCAGTAATGACTAATCCTCGTGCCCAGCACTCTGGGGACCTGGCGGGGCTGCTGGCATTTGGAGCCACCGTGGCCCCCTGGGCTTGTGCGGGCGGCCGGCTCGTGCCAGGTGGCCTCCGACTCGACACAGTCTCAGCACTTCCAGGAGCCTCTGCCTGCTTGTTTCTGTTTCCTTAATTATAGCGTGTTAAACGGCCGGGGGCCTGTCTGCCCAGGCCTTGTGCACACAACTGTGAAATTAACTTCCTCCCCCTCCAACGCGCATCAGGCCGAGCTGACATTTCCACAGGGCTCTGAGCCGGACCCTGCTCTTGGCACACTCTCCTCAACCGAGAGGAAGGCCAGGGAGATGAGTCTGCTCATCACGGCACCTGGTTGCCGGGACCCTCGTGCAGTGGAAGCTGTCAGGCCGGGCGACTGTCGTGGGCAGAGTCGCACGAGTCTTGGGGAGAGAAAAAAGAGAGCGTCACGGTGTTGCACGTCCTGACTCCAAGCAAGTTGGTTCCGTGCGGGGGCCCCAGTGGGGGCCAAGGGGCCTCTCAGGAAGGGCAGGGGGTGGTTTGAGAGCCTTGGCTCCCAGCAAGTCCTATTACCGTGGCAGCAGACAGGAGAGCGTACCATAGAAGTGCTGCCCTCCCGGCAAGGGACCCAAGTCCTCCTGTAACAGGCCCTGCAGCCTGGGGCGGCCAGTGTTCCCAGGAGACGAGGGGTGGCCGGCCCGCACAGCTCCTGGGCTCCGTGGGGGCGGGTGGGATTCCTTCCACTGGAGTCCCATATTGCTCATCCTTTGCCCCACAAGCGTGGGTTTCCTTGCTGGTCTGATAGTCAGCAGTCCCTCTGGCATCACTAGTCCATGGGCTGGGAGAGGCGAGGCAGAGGCTGGCCCCCCAGCAGCCTTTCTGACGTTCCGTGTGGCTGTCCCCATGGCAGGCGTGTGGGACAACGGCGTGCAGGATCCCAGGGCTACCGGGGATCAGCTGGGCGCACAGGGGCCATGGAGCGGGCACTGCAGTGCCCTTGTCCGAGGCATCCTCTCCCCCACCCCCGCCCACATTGGCCAGGCGACCGCGGGCTCTCACACCTCTGGCTGGAGGGGGCCTGCACGGCCGGAGCCCTGCTGCTTGTCATCGTAACTAACGGCTCCAGAGCAGGTCCCTGTGCTCCAAGATGGTCTGTGTTCCTCTTCGTGACACACTCATTTAATTTTTAACTCACAAGGCATTTGCTTATTTATTTTCATTGTTCTTGATAATAATTCTAAGCCATTAGAGGGGAAAATTATATTCAAAAATGCTGTTTCACACTTTATTTGTTTGATGATTTAGAGCGATAGAAAATAGCACATTTGCTGGCTTTTATAGTCTGATAATTATTCACATCCATCAACCCATTCCAGGGGAATAAACAAAACACCAAGAAAATGACACTATTAATAGCGTCCTCCGCGGCGGACAGGAAGACTTTTCTCGGGCCGGTGGGTCAGTGAAATGGAAGCGGCCTGTCCCTTGGCCACAGAGGATGCCTCTCCTTTTAATTACCCAGCCCCGTCCAGCCCGCGGGCTGCCTGGTGGCAAGGCTGTCACCCCTGCCTGCCCGGTGTCCCCAGCCCTGGAGTGTCTTTATCAGGCCCACCGAGTCTGTTGGGACACGTGTAGGCAGAGACCTCCTTTTGTCTGGGGCCGCGCGGTGTCCCCGAGAGGCTCTGCCACCAGCTTGGACTCAGGCCTGGCCCCTGCAGGGCCGGCGAGACCGCACGCGCGCCCTCTGGCCTCGTGCTAGACCTGGAGCTCGGGGCCGGCCAGATGGCACAGCTCCCCGGCCCCCAGGCTACGCTCGTAGATGGGTCGGCCCCCGCCGTGTGTCGGGCTGCAGGGCCCAATGTCATTGCTCACCCCTCTGGACCTGGCCTTGCGGGCACGTCTGCGGGGTTCAGCTTTGCCTCCTCGGGGCGGCCGTGATTGGAGGGGGGCGCGTTCCCTGCGAGTGCCTCAAAGTGTGAAGGAAGGAGCAGGAAACTCAGGGAAGGCTGGGGGGACGCCCGGCGCCCTGGAGCCGCGCATCCGGTCCCTCCCCGGACCTGGGGGGCACTTCCTTCGAGAGCTCCGGGCCTGGGTGTGGGTCTGGCAGCTCGCGTGTTCCTTCTCTTTGGCTGGTCATTTGAACCATGAAATGGCTGGTCAGTAGGGGCCTTTGAACCACTGTGCACCGCACGTCCTCACCTGGCGGGCCCGGTGCCCGGGGCTCTGGTCTCTCCCGTCGTCTCCCGTCTACCTTATTCCTAATCTAAAACCATTTTATTTTCTCCCTGAAGCCCCTGATGCTTGCGCACAACTGCCTTTCCGAAAAGGGCTTCTGGCCAATGATGCCTGCATCTGGCTCTCTCGGCTGTCTGGGCAATTCCACGGCATTAAACCCGGGGCTATGGAGCCTGTCGGTCCGGCTGCAGCCTCTGCCGGCTCCCCTGGAGCGGTTCCAGGGATGCCGTCCGACAGTGCCGACTTCTCTGGGACCTTCTGGTCTGCTGCTGCCGGGAAGTACTTAGTGTGGAACGTTCAGAAGCAAAGAGAACGTACAGGAGGGGCAGGGCTGGTGAAAGAGACAAAGACCCCAAGCGGGACACAGACTCCTGCTCGGCCGACCTCAGGGCCAGGATATGCTGTCTGCGTTGTGGCCGAGGCTTCCCTCAGACCGCCACGAGCAAGGAGCCCAAGCGACCCTGACGGGGGGCCGTTCCTCCTGAAGCCTTCCCAGCCCCGCCCCCAGCCCTGTGCTCCCTATTTCTGGTTCTGCTCTCGGAAGCCTCCAGTCTGCTTGCCCTGGAGTCTCATGGCTCCCAGGTTCCGGGCGTTGCTCTGTCACTTCCTTGGTCCAGCTTCTCCGGATTGTTCCACAGTGACTTGGGTGCTGGGTCGCAGACCCTCTGGGCCCCTCGGGCTGACCTGGAGCGAGGGCCAGCCGGGTGCAGCCGGGCCTGGGGGAGGAGCGTGGTTGTCCGGTGCCGTCTCGGGCGGGGACCGGGGACGCGGCCGGCCCCTGGGGAGGCGTTGGGCTGTTGGACCAAGAGGATGGCATCGGCACCGATCGGCAGCCTTGCTGGGTGGGGGTGGGATTTCCAGACACTGGCCGAGAGCGGATGGGGAGGGCCAGGGGCAGGCTGCCTGCTGGCCGCCTAGAATGGCCTGGCCCGGAGCACCCGGGGAGGATGGCTGGCCCAGGACGTCGAGCAGGAACCTTTGCCGCCGGTGACTGCGGCTGCTTGTCCGGAGGGGCTTGCTGGCCGGCCAAGTGGAGTGAGTTTGGCCGTGATGTTTGATCTTGTGATGGGGACGGAGGTCCTGGGGAGCGAGACAAATGGCCCCCACGTTGGTGACCAATAAAACTGACTCTCTTTTATGTTCCCAAGAACTCACTCACTCGCTAATGGCCAGACAGATGCTCCCGCCTCGGGGCCTGGCAAGCAGACGTGCTCCACCCAGAGGGCCGCATGTCCTTCTTTCCCCCCAGAGCCAGGCCCGTGAGTGTGGGACGCCCCCGCCCAGTGGCGGGACGCCCGATGGGGCTGTGACCAGGGTGACACGGCCCTACTGTCGGGGCCCCATGCGGTCTGGGGGGACTTTGCTCCAGGGGCAAACGTCCATCTGTGTCGGGAGGCTAGCGGCCTCTGTAGCCAGCTCACCTGGGCCCCCACCACGGGGGGCCTCCCAGGGCACCCAGGCGGCCGTGGCGTGGAGAGAGGGCTCTGTGGGAACCTGTGAGCCCCAGGCCTGGAGTTTCTCGCAGCCGTCGGAAGGAGCCGTACACATGGAGCCTTCCCTGAGCCCCCTCCTTCGGGCAGGCGGCCCGGGCTCGCTCAGAGCTGTGTCGGAAGGCCCCACGCCCTGGTCCCGCTTGCCGTCCACTGAGATCGGAGACTCGCATCTTGCCGAGGCCCCGAGGGCTGGGCTGGGGGGCAACGGTGCCGGCGCAGGGGTTCCTCGGCACGCGGAGCCTGTCTCTGGGTTGTTCCGGGGGCGGGAGGGCAGCCTTCCCGGGGCCGTTGGAGCCCAGGAGCCCCTGTGGCTGTCGGCTGGGTGACCACCCATCCTTCCTAATCCCTCCCGGGGCCGCTCTTCTGAGTGCTCGGCCTCGTGGCCCGCGGCCTGGACTTCCTGATAACAGCGGAGCCGCGTTCCAATGTATTAAACTTTTAACATCCACCAGATTCAATTAATCTTATCTTTACAACTCCCAATTACAGGCGGTAATTAAGTGAAAGCAGCATTGTAGACCCAGGGATATTGCATTAATCATCACAGCCTTGGAGTCATAAATTAGTTCCTGCCGCCCTCCAGCACCTTCCCAGAAGGATCGGGATGTCTCATTTCCTTGTTTGGGGGGACGTTAATCCCACTAAGGTGCTTGGGATTGGGATTAACTTTTATCATCCTTACGTAAACGATAAAAGGCTATTTAAGGAAGAGTCACCCCATCTGTGTCCACACAGTGGAAAACTCTCCGGTGACCCCAGTGTCGGAGGTGCCGGGCCGGCTCCTCCTGGGCCCTGCAGTGTACCCAGAAATTAATTATTTTTATCCTGGTAGACTAGAGACCGCCTTATCTCCTGCCCCTGCCCCCTTTTGTTTTATTAAAAAGCACTAATAACCCTCGCGATTGGAATGGACTGAGCCAGCTGCAGTCTGGGCCGGCTTCCCGGTCCTGGGCTCTTCCCATCCTGCCTCCCCTGGCGAGAGGGAGGGTGGAGGGCGTGCTGCCCTGTGCGCCCCACGTCTGACTC
Organism: Procyon lotor; assembly: GCA_028646535.1. NCBI lineage: Eukaryota > Metazoa > Chordata > Mammalia > Carnivora > Procyonidae > Procyon > Procyon lotor. The sequence goes on from CM053603.1 coordinate 2,202,930, forward strand.
GTTCTAGAACGCGAGGTGTGCCAACGCAGGGTCTCTCCCCTCGGCACTGTGGCCGTGGGTGGGTCGCTGTCTGCGTGCCGTCCCTGGGCGCTGTGGGGGCTGAGCAGCACCCCGGCCCCACCCCCTCCGCACCGGGAGCACCTTGTCCTGCGGCGACAACCACAGATGTCCCCAGACACGGCCCCGAGTCCCCGGGGGGCAGGATCACCCCTGGGCGAGAAGCACAGCCCTAAGAGTTTCTCCTGGACGGGACTCAGGGTGCTGGAGTAGCTGTGCAGACGGAGTCTTTACTGTGTCCCTTCCTCTTTGGGGTAGACGGACGGCCCGCGCCCAGTGCTTGGTGGCGTTGAGGACCCACACCCCGGTTCTGCCCGCCTGTGCTTGAACACGGAGGTCTTCATCCGGCCAAGTCCAGGGTGGCGTGTCAGCTGGGGTGGGCCCCTCGGCACCCCCTGGCCCGGCTGTCCCCGCCGGGAGAGAGTCCCCCCGACCCGGCACGCCAGCTTCCACACAGCCGTTAGCGGGATGTCGCTCCGGCTTCATCTGTTTGCAAACTTCTGCCTTCCGTCTTTCTTACTTCTGACAGAGCCTCGGGAATCTTTCAAATATAATATGTGCAAAAATAAAACTTAGGGAGTGATGACAAACGAAGTGTTTCTCATTCCCAAGGCTGCTTCTTGGGCGGCTGCTGGGCCTGGGGGGGTGGGAGGCAAGGAGACCACCGAGGGGCACCGGGGGACAAGGGGGCCCTCGAGCCCCTCCCCTGCAGCTCCGATCCAGGGCTCGCTTTTTTAGGTTTGGCTTTTTAAGCCTCATGGAGGTTTAGTGCCGGTGAGCAGGAAGCGCATCTGGGGAGGTGTCCCGGGAGGTGTCCGGGGGCCGCCCGTGGGTTCCTGCCCTGCCGCCCTCCCGCTGCCCTTCGCCTTCTCACAGCGCCCCTGGTGGCTGCGGTTCAGTTCTGCTCTGAGGCCGTGGCCGCCGCCCTGGGGCCCCTCCGATCTTATGGGCCTCCCTTCTCTCGTAGGTACGCCATCCCGCCGGAGCACGGCAAGCGCCTGGAGAGGCTGGCCATCGGTAGGTGTCTGCGCCCCCCGGGGGAGCTGGGCCCCGGGACGGGCGGGGGCAGGGAGCGGGGTGGCGGCCCAGGGGTCCCCGGTCCAGGGGCCGCCCTGTGCGAGTTCCCTATCTGGGTGTGGTGGCCTGCCAGAAGGCGCCACTGTCTGGTTTTCCCTTAGCTTTCCCGCTCGTGATCAGGTTGTGCCCCCCTCCCCGCTGTGGGGTTTGTCACCTCGGGAACGATGCACAGGACGCCATTGCTTTAAAGTCTCTTTTCTCCCGGTTGTGAGCACGGAGCTGCCGGTCGCGAGTGCGGATGCCCGCAGGCCGGGGAGGGCAGCCGCGTTCTGTCTCCCTCCCAGTGCCTGGCGCTGCGTCACGGCCTCCTCTAGGTCTTACGGTTTGTGTTTAGTCCGGAAAAGCAGCAGTCCGGTGAGGGGCTCCCTCACTCGTGGGCCGCAGTTGCGTGGTGACCGGCAGGCTGTCTCCCTGTGTGTGCGCGGCCTGCCTCCCCGGACCCCGTCCGCAGACGTCCCCTCCAGCAGCCCCACCTGACCAGCCCCTTGGGGGCCTCTTGGGCTGATGGGATTTGTCAGAGAGGGTCCCAGCCTGTGCCCGGAGAGGGGCCGCTGACCACTCGGGGGAAAGGCAGGCCCTCAGGACGTGGGTCCTTGAAGACTAGCCAGACACCCGACTGGATGATGCTGAGGCCCCTGACCATCCCGACAAAGGGGCTGGCGGGGTTCCCACGCCCTGCTCTCTGTTCTGACGTCAGGTGGCCGTAAGTGCCTGGGACGATGTGAAGAGACCTTACTGGCCCCAAGAATCTGGCCCTCACTGGCCAGCAGTCCCCGGGCAGGTGGGCGGTTGGGGACCCAGCCCTGTCGTCCGGGAGCCACTGGGACAGCGGAGGGGCCCATCTGATCACCCCGACCCTCTGGGTTGCAGTGGCAGGCAGCCTGACCCCTCCCTGCTGGCAGCCAGAGATCTTCTAGAAGTTCTCGCTCAGCATTGACGCAGCCTCCCTAACATCCTGCTGCTGCCCTTTGTCCCTTCCTCGTGCCTCCACCAAGGAATGCCCACCATGCATTCCCCTTGCCCGTGTTGACTTTGGGGATGGAAATGGTGGGGCTTTCTGGAAAATGGGCCTTCTGTCCTAGCTGCTCCTGGAGTTGCCCGTCTGTTCAGCAGACGCCTGCTACATACACACTGATTCCCCGAGGACGAGGACAGAGGAGGCTTGTCAGACAGGGGGGCCAGAGCCCCAGGACCCAGCTCGTCCAGCCCCGAGGCCGGCGGTGTTGTTGTGTGGGGAACCCGGGCCCTGTCTTCACGGGCAGGGCTGAACCCCACTGTTGGGACCGTGCTTCTCCCCGTAGAAATGCCACTTACGGCCCTAGCCGAGAGCAATTTCTCTTACTGATTAAGATCTAAAATAAAAACCAAATTAAGATGTTTTCCTGACGTACGTTTTAAAATACAAATTTAGAATAGAAATATTAATTTCAAAACACAAGTTAAAAAATATCTTTCCCTGTAGTTTTCTTTTTCTGTTGCCGTTGTTCCAAATCACCATGGAGTCCATGGCTCCGGATGGCACGTGTCTCTCCGGCTTGCTGTAAACCCAAACCTGCTCTAAAAGAGCCCCGATTAACGCCCAGCCTCGGGTCTGGAGGGCAGGAGTCCCACTAAACTGGGCGTGAGCCAGCCTAGCTCCTCCCGAGGCTCCGGTTCAGGCCACTGCACACACTCCCTCCGGAGGCCCGGGCTCCAGCCTGTGGCCCTGTCTTGGTCATGTGGCCTCCCCCTGCCTCGCTCGCATGGAGACCCTGCGGTGACGCTGGGGCCCCCATCTCAGGGTCCTGAACTTAATCCCATCTGCAGAGCCCCTGCCACACGGAAGAGAGCATAGTCCCGTGTTCTGGGGAGCAGGATGTGGACATTTTAGGGGGGAGCACTGTTGAGCTTCCCACCCCGCCACAGCCACGGAAGAAGACGGAGTGACCTGTGCGGGTGCTCTCTGGTGACCACAGGGCTGGCGTCACCCACCCTTGCCTGCTTCTCTGTGCTCAGTATCCCTCTGGATTGTGCAGTGAAGCCACACCCTGCGTGTTCTCCTCCTCTGTGCCTTTTCTACCAGAAGAGAAAGGTCTTGGATGATCTGAGTGTCGCCTAGAAAAGCTAGAACTGAGATTCTTTAGGGCCGTGGCTGCTCTCCCTGGAGCTTGGCCTCCTCCCCGCGTCCTTCCTGCAGCCGGGGCCCTGCTGCCCCTGGACCTGGCCTGGCTTGCTGTCTGGCCGCAAGCAGGAGGCTCAGCGCCGGGGCTGGGAGAGGACGAGCCACGAGCCGGAGGCCTGCAGGGGCCACCCCATCGCTGCTTCATGACCAGCGTGGACCCTTGAAGTGACTCCTCGGCAGGGGGGCCGGGGAGGTCTGCCCCGGGCGGTCTGCCCCGGGGGAAGGCGGGAAGCCATGGCGTTGGCGGGAAGGCTGGCCTCATGCTTCCCCTGCACCCCTCCTCACAGGAAGGATGGGACAGGTTCTAGGGCAGGTGAGTCACTGCCCTCCTCCGTGTCCCTTCCGAACTTTTTGGGGGGCATGCGTCACAGACTCCATTATTGAGATGGATGGAATGCATTTGCAATGAATATGGAAAATGAATAGCCGAGCTCCAAATGGTCTCGCTGGGAGAGTCTCGGAGCCCACGGAGAGAGCATTAACGTGTTGGCGCATTATTGGTGCTAATCACTTAAAATGTGCGCCTTTATTAGAGCTTTAATGAGAGCCACTTAAACTGTGCATTAAAAAGAGGGACTGCAGAGAGGCCTCGGGCCGGGCGGCAGGGGCCATAACTCTAATTGAAACGCTTTTAGCACCGAGGAAAGTTGCTGGATTCAGTAATCCCTCGCACTTTCTAGAACCTCGCAGTCACAGCTGTGTCCTTGCCTGTGGGCGTCCCAGCCCCCACCCCTTCCCCAGCAGGTGTGTGGGCGGGGCCCTGTGCGTGCCAGCCAATCAGGGGTGTGCACTGGCCTGGAGGCTGGGGACCCGCGGTCTAGGTCGGTTCCAGGCTCCCGGGAGGGTCCCCGGGCCGGCTGTGACCGGGGGTCAGTCCTGGAGGGAGCCCTTCCTGGCCGCCTCTCGGTGATGGTTTGGGTGAGGACCCCAGCACCTTTGCGCGGAATCCCAGGGCTTTTCAACCTCGAGACCTACACGTCATGGATGGGAGCTTTTGCCAATAAGCGATCGGGAAATGCCCTTGAACTGAGTTAGCGAAACACAATTTCTGAGCAAACAGAGCTGATGGTCTGACTTCCGTACATTTACGAACCTTGATTTAAATGAACTACATGGTATATACTGCGAGACAGAGAGCGTGCCCAGACGTGAACTCATACCTTGTGTGCAGCAGAGGCTCAGGCCGGGGTCAGGCTGCTCTGCCCCTTTCCCGCCGCACGGCGGGCCTCGGAGGGTCAGCGGAAAGCCCGAATCTCCCTCTCCTGGGGCCCTCAGGTGCAAAGAGCCCAGGGGGCCCACACAGGGGGCCTCTCTTCCTCTTTGTTGCAGCCTTGGCTGTGTGGGGAGCACTGCTCCCGGCTCCCGGCGTTGAGAGCATCCGTTCCTGTGTCCTGTCTCCCCCCGCCCCCCCCCCACTGCCCCGTTCTCTTGGCTGAATGACTGGGCATGTGCAGTGTGGGGCTGCTCAGAGGGGAGGCCTGTGCAGCTGTGCCCTGGCCCGCACCCCATCCGTGACTTCGGGGCCACACTCGGTTACATGGATGGCCCTGGCCCCTCCTGGGCTGCAGGCTCACTAACCGGGGGTCCAAGTGCTGCCGTCACTGCCGTCGCCTGAGTACGGGGCTTTGGGCAGGTTCCTGTGTATTCTGTTCCCTGGGGGCACGGGCTCCAGGCTCCGTGCCTGGTGGGAGGCGAACAGTGCCCTAAAGAGGCCCGCCTACCTCCAGCCCCGCCGACTGATGCTCGTCTTTTCTGCTCCAGGGTTCTTCCCCGGGAGCTCCCAGGGCTGTGACGCTTTCCTGCGGCACAAGATGACCCTCATCTCGCCCATCATCCTCAAGAAGTATGGCATCCCGTTCAGCCGGGTACGTAGGGGCTGCCGGGGCCCCGCCAAGGGGACCACCCGTGTCCCGGGAGACTGGCTTCTTAAGCCTGCAGAAGGTTCTAGGACACTGGCAAGCCAGGGGAGGGCAGGTTGGCTGGGCAGTCAGCCTCTAGTTCTGCTGTGGTTGGGGAGGAGGCTGGAAGAGGGGAGAGTCGGGTGGGGTCTTGCCGTACATAACTCTCGCCCCCTCCCACGCTCAGTCCCCTGCGCGGTGGGGCTGTTGGCTGCTGCCCGCCCCCCGCCAGCCTCGCCGCCACA
>CM053603.1:2208467-2222129 GCA_028646535.1 Procyon lotor
ATGTGGCTCTCCCACAGCGCGAAGACTGTGCACTCATTCAATTTACTGCTCCGGGGAGTGCTCTGCTTGTCCCCGGGCCAGGCTGTGATGAATGAGGCCCAAAGCTGGGGCGTTGGGTGGGGGTGGGGGAAGGCCAGTTCCCGGGCCTGGGCCTTGGTCAGGGGCTCGGCAGCTACCCACTGTAGGCGGTCCCCTCCCTGCAGACAAGCCGCCTGGGTGGGAAGGTCTAGGCCTGCGTCCCCAGAGTGTTCTGGACCAGAGGGATGTGCCCAGAACCTTCCAGAGAGGCCCGAGCAGACTGGGCTGCGTAGCGGGGGCAGGTGGGAGAGGAGGCAGCTCCTGGGACTCCAGTTCCCGAAGGGCTCCCTGCGAGAGCATTTGCCGGGCACGGGGGCAAGTTCTGCAACCAGAGCCTCACGCCCACTCTTGTCGGGAGTGTCACGGGGTTGGAAATCGATTCTGACATTTCAGTCGCGTCGCCCAGAGCATTAGCACGCAGATCGGGGATTCGCTCTCGCCGTCGGGCTCATCTGTCAGAGCGCAGCATGTTCTGCTCTGAGAAATGCAGGTTTCCGGGCCTGCCTGTCCTCCCCTCGGCCTCTGATTTGAACACCACCAGTTACCAGGAACCTTGCACGGCACTGCTCCCAGAAGTGAGAAGGACTTGTTCTCTTGAAGGTTGTAGAGAACATTCTCCCAGGCGCTGCTTCCTAGGAGAGAGAGGCCCGTCTGAGGAGTCAGCGGGCGGGCACCCTCCCCTCCCCCGAGTCACCGTCCGAGGGGCACTGCACTTGGTACATACACATGGTGCCTGGACGTCCCCCAAAGGTGGCGGCCTCCTGGCCTGGGGCAGCTGGCTCTCGGAGGCCGGGCTCCCCTCCCACCAGCCCGGCCCCCGGCTGTCCACGGGCTTGCGGGGTGGAGGCCGAGGCTGGCCCGGCAGGGAGTGGTGTCAGGCTCCAGATAAAGGTCCTGTCTGGGTCCCTGTGGGTCCCCCCATTGGAATTCCCTGGCAGCCCGGGGCGGGGAGTGACTCCCGCACTCCCTTTATAAATCTTTGTAATGGTATTTACTTCTAGAAGAAAAAGCAGATCAATAGCAGAGCTTTTTAATAATTAAAGGTGTGTATTTCCGTCATCTGCCACGGACTTCCTCATTTATCCTGCCGGAGCTCAGGGACGCAGACGCGCTCTGGCTTTCCCTCCGTGACTGGTGTGCGGTGCTGACGTTCCCCGCGTTGCTTCTGACTCGGCCACATGGCCTGTCATCCCAGGTGCCTTTTGATTTCCCGTGGGGTTAATGTTGACGGTGGTGACACGGAGGACAGACACCGTGGGGTCGAGACGAAGCCACCAGGTTGTGGGTTTTGTGACCAAAGTACCGTCCTCTTGCCGGCCTTACTGAGCACTTCACTTCTAGGCCTTGGTTTAGGGAGGGGTCGTCCAGGAAAGAGAGGCCCCACGGGGACCCCCACAACGTGCGTCCTCCCATGAGGCTCCCTGCCCCGGTGGAGGGAGGCGGGGAGGGAGGCAAGCAGGCAAGCCAGCTTGGCAGGGGAGCTAGATGATGTTGTCCAAGGGCGGCTCAGGAAGGATAAGAAAATCAGTAATTATGTTTTCAAAGAAAAAAAAAAAAATTCCTACATTTTAATTGTATTAGCCACTTGTTTCACACAGCCCTGTGGCAGGAGCCGGCCCAGAAAATCCTTGCTGGGGCCTTGGGGGGGCTGCTGGGGCCTCGGGGACACTGAGTGCTCTCCCCCCCACCATCTCCTGCCATGCGTGGGCTTCATCCCCCCACGCCTGTCACTTGGACAGGAATTTAAAAATATAACTTAATGCACACTGACTTCCCTTGATTGGTGCAATTCATTACTTGAAAAGAAAAATATCTTCGTGTTCTTAAGGTCTGGCTTTCCTGCAGGCTGTGTCAGTTTTGATTGATTTTTGACTCCGTGGTTGGCTTTTGGAATCTCCCCCCAACCCCCCCGGGGTCCGACTTCTTGTTGGTTACTTAAACGAATCCAGCCGTTTCTACTCATCTCTCTGGAGGAATAAATAAAGATTAGCAACCCTGAGAACTCCTACGAAGTTACGCTAGAAAGACGAACAACCTGATACACGGGGGCAAAAGGAGACCCTTTGCAAAAGGACATTTAGGCACCTGTAGGCCTTGGAGAAAAGGGGTCAAGACCACCACCGGGTGATACCAGAGCCCACCCGGAGGGACACCCCTGAATGCCGGCCAGGAGGAAAGTGACGGGGACTCCCCACCACCCTGGGGTGGAGGCTGAGGGGGGAGCTGCCGCAGAAAACTGCTGGGCAGGTTCTTGGGAACCCCAGCGAGCCGCGGCAGGGCCCCGCAGGAACACAGGCCTGCGCGTCTGCAGGAAGAGCAACCCCCACCGCCTTCCCGAACGCTCACCAGAGACCCATTCCAGAAACAGCCGGCGGTCTGTCGGCAGGAGGACGGGAGGTACTTAGCAGCACGTCTGCACGACGGGGTCCCCTTTAGGAACGAGAAAGGACAGAGGACCTGGAAGTCGCCCCCAGGCACAGAGACAGACACACATGAGAAGGAAACGTGCTCCTCAGTGACAGGCCCGTCTTGCGGTGGGGGATTGCTGGGTGGGGGGCTGCCCGCGGTGGTCTGTTCCTGTTCGGGGTGCTGGCTGTTCCCAACTCTAGGCAACAAGGACTTCAGGGTCACTCCTCTGCCCACAGCCTCAGTTTCCACGGCCCTCGATCGGACCTCCAGCCCCACCTCTCACGTTCTGGGACAGTGACCACTGTTAATTGTCATTCTTCCTTTGGATCCCGTGTCTTCTGGAGTGCTTGGGTGATGGGCTCAGTGCCACCGGGGGGAAGAGGAGAGGGGGTCCGGGGGAGGCTGCAGCCCCCCCCCTCTTCTTCCAGGTCTTGGGGTGGAGATTCTAGAAGCTTTTGTCTGGGCTCGTGGGCCTTCTCCCCCGTCACACCCAGCTCCTTGGTGTGAGGTCTCTGTTTCAGAGGCCAGATCAGGCCGTTTGAATGGGTCTGGAACCATCAGCCCATTTGGCAGAGCTCCCGACCTTGACATTGTGTCCTGCTGACACGGTGTTTCTCCGGCTTGTGACCTCGGTGGGGGAGCCGCGCAGTAGCCGCCATTCCTGGCTCTGGGCCTCTCCCCTCACCTGTCGGCTCCCACTCACGTGTTGGCCTTTCCCTCCCCAGATCACACAGGAGGCCGGGGAGTTCATGATCACGTTTCCCTACGGCTACCACGCCGGATTCAATCACGGCTTCAACTGTGCAGAATCTACCAACTTCGCCACTTTGCGGTGGATTGATTACGGCAAGGTGGCCACTCAGGTGAGTGCCGGTGGATCCGCTGGGAGGGTCCCGATGGGGGTCGGCCCCCCACCAGCCTGCTCCCTCAGTCCCAGGCCCGAGAGGCCTCTGCTTAGACTCGGGGAGGGGCCTGGTCTCTCCACCAGCGTCTGGTTGTGGGGTCCTCAGCAAGTTCGTCCCCAGGACGTTCCTTACCCGGAACGAGCAGGGAGGAGGCGTGGGGCCTGCGACCTGCAGTCGGGGGCCTTTCTTCCCCAGCAGACCCTACTCTCTGGGCCTGAGGGCTTCCTGGTATCTGGGCTGTCCGTGCAGATCACGGAAGGCCAAGACGACTCCTCTGCTCCTTTTCCTGGGAATTTGTTGTTCCTGTTCTCAGAGGGCCTCGCCTCAAGGCAGCGAGGAGGGGCTGGTGGTGGGAATAGGCCTGCAGCAAGGGCTTTCCTCCCGGGACTGCCCCCGCGGCCCTGGGCCCCGGCCCAGCCTTCGCAGAAGGTAGCGTGCTCTTCCCGTTGGACCGGCTCAGGCCTTTTGGTCCAGGGTTTCAGCCCATCAGTCTCTCTCCACTATAGACAGGTCCAGTTACGGGTGTCTCTCCGGCACTGGGGCGCAGGGAACAGGAGCACTCCCCCAGCCAGGCCAGTGCGGTGTGAAACGGGCTGCTTTCCGCCAGCCTCCCAAGTTGGAACCTGGAGGTTGCTCCGAGGAATCCATTGGCCGGTTCCGAGTCGGCGCCCAGGACCGGGGCAGTCGGGGGGTCTCTCACAGGACCCGACAGTGGTGACCCCGTGGGGATCAGCACGGAGGCTGCTGGCCACGTGTAGGGGTCATGGCCTTGAGCCGTGGGCGTAGTACACACCACGTCTGAGGCTCGGCCATAACCAGGGGCGTGAAATAGCGCCACAGAGAAGTGGTTCGTGCTGGTTACGTCGGCGACGTGTCTGGGTAAATGTGGTTAAACCACATGTATCACTAAAGTGAGTGTCTCGTATTTCTTTTCACATTTTGAGTGTGGAGACTGGCCTGAAGATCATCGGCAGGTGCCCCTGGTGGGCAGCTCAGGTCTGGACGGATGGGCTCACCTTGTACGTTTCTAACGACCCGCTCCTGTCGCTCCTCTGGGTCAGTGCAGTTCAGGAAGGGACCTGGGCCGTGCGGGACAGAGACTGGAGAGGCGCTGGGGGTCGGAGTGTCGGGATTGCTGTCCCGGGGGGCTGTCTTTGGCAGACACACTGGGCCTCGCTGAAAGAGGGGGCACGGGCATCAGGACTTTTTCTTTTGAGCTGAAGGAACGATGGACTGTCCCGGAGCACGTGGTTTTGCTCAGGTGACCCGAGCCCTGTGGGCGGTGAGACCACGCGTGGAGAATTGCACGGGGCCGGCGCGCACGCCGGGAGCCCTGACCGCGGTGGGAGCTGCGATTGAAGGGACGCTCTGGACAAGATCGCAGGCTTGTCCTGGGTGTGCCGTTGGTGCTGGAACTGCGTTGGGGCCGCCAGGGACTGCCCAGGTAGTAAAAGCAATTTGGGGTTCGGCCACGTGTTCACAACCAAGTGACATCTGTGAAGGTGCTGCCTTAGATGGGGGCTCCGCACTTACATTGCCGGGCGACGTAGCGTGAAATTACTGCGCAAGTGGCGTGCGGTATTCCGCACCAGCCGGGGTCCTGCGCTGAGCACCCCCCCGTTGCCCCGGTCGCCCGACCCCGGGGCGGGAAGGCGCAGGGTTCAGCGAGAGTGGCCACTGGCCGTGGGGCATCCATCCATGTGGTCCTGGATGGCAGCCCCCAGGCTTTTCGGCGGTGGGGCCGGGCAGCAGTTCCTGCCTCTCGCCAGCACCACTGCCCTGTGACTCGCCCAGGCCGGAGACGCAGGGAAGGCGCCTGGCCTCGCAGATGACAAAGGCGAAAGTGTGTCAGAGGTAGGCCCCGGGAGAGGCAGGGAGGTGGTTGAGGTCGGATGGGTCTTGGGGACCTGCTGGGTCCTTGGCTGCATTTTAGGGAATGGCGAGTGGGATTGGGGGAGGATCCCAGGATGCTTTTCCTAAGCAAGGGTTTCTCTCTGTCGGCCGCAGCTGCCCACCCCGTCTGTGCCTGGGCCGGTTCCTTCTGAGCCCTTTCTCGGAAGCACTTCCACTTTCCAGATTTTATTATTTAGTTTTTACAGATTTTATTTGTGTATTTGAGAGAGAACCACCATGGGAGAGGGGCAGAGGGAGAAGCAATCCCCGCTGAGCAGGGAGCCCAATGTGGGGACTCCATCCCAGGGCCTGGGGTCATGACCTGAGCAGGAGGCAGCGGCTTCACCCGCGGAGCCACCCAGGCGCCCCCGCCCCCCCTTTCCAGATCTTAGAGACTTTCAGCTTGTTTCTTCACTGTCTTCGGGCTCTCAGGAAGCCCCCTTGTGCCCCTTGTCCCTTTTCCGTCACACTCCCTCTGTGCTGGCACATTTGATGCCAATTCTTGCACTCGGCCGGCCTCTGAATTCCAGGTATTTGTGTTCTTTCTCCTTCTAGGGCAGGGTCAGCAAACGGGCCCACAGGCCGAATTTGGCGGGCTGTCTTTGCTCGGTCTGCAACCTGACAATGGTTTTTACGTTTTTAAAGAGTTGTGCGCAGAAATCCCAAGAAGAACATGCAACATGTTCCCTAAAATGAAACTGAGCCCCTGAAGTGAATAACGCATTCTATGTTAATAAAGAATAAATTAATTTAAAAAAAAAGAAAAAAAATGAAGCTGAGCGTTCACGGTCATCAGTACGGTGTTACCGGCACATGGCCCCACCCGTTCATTGACGGGGGTCTTGCGTTTGCCTGCAGCAGGGACTTGGGTAGTGGCTCCAGAGACCGCTTGGCCTGCAGAACTGAAGATGGCACTTTCGTCGTGGCAGGGGAGGTGTGCCGGCCCTGGCCGGGAGGACGATGGCACGGGCAGGCCCCAGCCTTTGCCATCAGCCCTGGCTCTGGCCCGTTGGGGCCGAGCAGTCGCTTCTTGCACACTTGCCCCCAGGGTCTCTGGCGTCAGAGGGGGGCTGCTGTCTCGAGCACGTCGGTCTCCCGTCCTGACCGCCACACCCAGCACCGTGGCCGCTGCCTCTGGAGCCTTGGGTGGACCTGTGAGGGTGCGGGCGGCCGTGGCTGACCTGCGTGCCGCTGCCGTTCACCTGCAGACTCCCCACTGGGGGTGGGAGGCCCCGCCCTCGGGCCCCGGTTTGCCCCTATGGCCCAGGGGAAGCCGCCAGGCTACAGCCTCTTGCCGGAGCCCTCACAGGGAGCTCCTCCGGGCCCGCACCCAGGGTCCGCTCTCTGGCCTGGCCTCCCCGTGGCGCCCCCTCTCCCACCCCCGCAGTCAGCACGAGGCTGAGCTGCCCTGGGCTCACTGTTGAGTTGACGAGGTGTTTGGGTGTTTGCTCTCTTTCGTGGTTCTCTGTTTTTAGTTTTTTTTTTAAGATTTTATTTATTTGACAGAGATCACAAGCAGGCAGAGAGAGAGGGGGAAGCAGGCTCCTTGCTGAGCAGAGAGCCCAATGCAGGGCTCAATCCTAGGACCCTGGGATCATGACCTGAGCCGAAGGCAGAGGCTTTAACCCACTGAGTCACCCAGGTGCCCCTCCGTGGGTCTCCTTTCTGAGCCGCTTCGCTGGCTTTAACCTTTGTGAGCCATCCGTGTGCGAGAGCAGAGCCCACGGCCGCTCGTGCCCTCCCAGGCCTGCACTGAGGCGGGACGGGCAGGAAAACGCTCCGTCTTTCTTCGTCCCAGGCTCCTGCTGCAGTTTCTGGGTCCCTCGGCCTCATCACCGAGGCCCAGCAGCAGACGAAAGCCCTTGCTTCCCCAGCTTCCGGTCTCCTGGGTGCCTCCCTGGGCCTCCATCTGGAGCAGAGATGCATGGAGGGAAATCACCCGCTGACTATGATGTAATGAGGGAGGAGACAGCTGGGGGCCGGGGCGGAGACCGCCGAGTGCCCGAGGGTCAAGGCTGGGACTCCCAGAGGAGGCAGTGATTACAGGGACGTGGTGGGGGGACTGCGTGCCAGCTCCACCCCCCAGGAGCGGGGCAGAGGGGCCTGGTACTTTGAGTGACAAACGTGTAACCGTGCTGTACGGTTGTGCGGGTGGGAGGTGCCCAAACGTCGGCGAATGTTGGCTCCGTGTGGTAGAGTTTAGGTCCCTTAAAAACATACCCTCTCGATAAGTTTCCTTTTTTTTTTTTTTTTTTACAACTTTTTTCTGATAAACAAGTGTAGCCTTTCAGGGGAGGGAGGAGTGACCATCCTCCCCCTTCCCAAGGGCTTCCTCTATTGACGCTCTGCAGCCCCCCGAGGTGAAAGGTTCTGGCTGCTGTTGTCCGAGGTAAGGGTGGTTTTGTAGGTTTGTTTTAGAAACGGGAATGAAAGACCAGACGAGCCAACAGGCCCAAACCGGGCCACTCCCACCCGGCTTCCGTTCTCCCCGCCACATCGGGAGCAAGTGGGGACCAGAAAGCCACACGCAGACTCAGCCGCCCGTGCACCTGCCGTGTGCGTAGGAAGGACCAGGAGTGAGCTGGGCCCGCGGGGAGAGGGCTAGAGGTGGGGCGGTGGGCAGGGGCCCGGGGACCCTAGGAAGCTACAGAGCCTGGGTGCAGAGCAAGTGTGGGGCCTGCCCGGCCCCAGGTCGCCTGCGGCTGCTGTTTTGTTTTGAACCCCGGCTTTCCTCAGCTCGACCCCTCCTCGGAGTTAGCTCTCTCTCCTTTCCTCGTGTCTCTCCCTCCCTCCCGCGCCACCAGGTGACCCTGAGCTTTGTGACCTCGCCAGGGCAGGAGAGGTTCAGTGACTTTGCCAAGGTCGTTCACACCCTGCCTGTCTTCCTCGTCCCCCTTGGTGGCGGGCACCTGGCGAGAGTTCTGGAGCATACATACCTGCCCTCTGGAGTCGCTCCAGGCTCGCCTCCTGGCAGGGGGTCCAGGGCTCAGCCGGGGTGGTGGGAGTCGCCCCCCTGAGGCCTGTGCTCCATTCCAGAGAACAGAATTCCCTGGGATCACTGTGGGGCAGATCAGAGGGATGCGCGGCTTCACGCGGAGAACGGAAACGTGCACGTACCACCCTGTCTTGGTCTGAAGTCCAGCTAGCCCTTCGAGGCTGCACGCCACCTCGGATTAGCTCCGCGCCGCTCACGGTGGTGGCGCTGGGCGAAGCTGGACCAGGGGCTCCTCCCCCGTCAGGGTGGTGCTGGCGTCTGGGGCCGCTCCACAAGGCAGGTGTGGAAGTTGACTGCAGACTAAACAGAGCGAGAGAGATTTAAAACCCCTTTTGATGGGCCGGGAGCCCGGGTGTGCTTAACTGATTTTCTGCCAGCTGTCTGGGCCGCCGCCTGCCGAGAGCTTCGTTCCCTGGGAACTTATCAGCTCCCCCCGCCCCAGGCATCCGGCAGGGGGGCCTTCTGCCGAGTGTGGCACGGGAGAGAGGGCCCCGGCCCCTCAGATGCCCAGCACACCGGGTGAGGCCCATTGGCCTTTTTTCCTGTAAAGTGGGAACCGAAGTGCTCAGACCACGTGCCTTCTGTTGTGGGGAGCGATGAACCAGGAGCCCAGGTGGAGGTGACGGCAGGCGGGGGAAGGGTGAGGGGGGACGGGGAGCCATGACCCACCCGGGCTGGAGATCCGGCCGTGCACCTGCCCTTCCGCGCCTCGCCAAGCCCGTGATTTATGGCACTGGGCAGCCGGGGGCTTGGGGCTCGCGGCAGATTGCCATGTGAGGTGTGTTTGCCCCTCGCCCCTTCCCCAGAGCTTGTCGCCCTGTCCTCTCCCGTGCCGGCGGGGGCCCCAGGCCTGTCGACTTTGCCATGGATTCCACTGCACGTGGTGTCCTCCTCTGGGGCCTTTGTAAGTGCCGTGGGGGTGCTCGTGGGAAGCCCCTGGCGCTGAGCGCCCAGTGCTGCTCTATTAACGTTCTCGTGCTCGTTGTCACTGTCTGTGCGGAGTGGGAGGTGGGAGGCCTGGGCGGCAGATGGGCAGGACCCTCCAGGCCGTCCCGGCGGGCAGTCACACCTGTGGGCCCCGGAGAGGACAGCGACACACGGAGAAAGGGGAGGAGGGTGATGCTGGAGCCCGGGGCTCTTGGGGGCTGCACGGGGCTGGGTCCAAGGCCAGGGACCGCGGCTGCCTGGCTCGCTGTGGATCTGCGGGGGTCAGGGGGGTTGGCAGCCTGCAGTCAAGGGCTGAGGGGAGCCCTGGGAGCCGTGCACCCAATTGTTTTCTTTATGAAGCGCTTCTGAGAGCTTCCAGCGGATTTCCTAATGAACTGGTTTGTTCTGTCTCTCGCCGCAGCGCTGGTAATTACCGAGGAAATGGGGGGCCGCGGCGTCTGTGAGCCATCACCAGCACATGTGGGCTCCTCGGCGGGATTTCTGCCCCCGTCGGGGGGTGTTTAACGCTTTGTGAGCCCAAGTGCTTGTTGGCCTGAGTGTTCTGGAAAGAGGCCTGTTTGTTGCCGGCCGTGCCGGTGGCTGTCTGCTCTGGTGCCGCCGGGCGGAGGGTGGCGTGCGGCTTTGGGCCTGTGGCTCTGCGGCAGACCACCCATGGTTGGAGCTCCCGGCACGGGCCGTCTGGCGCTCCGACGGCCGTGGGTCCTGCCGTTCACCTTCCCTGTGGCCCATATCAGGCCCCAGTGCCTCCGTGCTGCCCGCGTCCCAGCACAGACCAGCAGAGCGGCCGTTGGGGAATGTGGGTCGGGAGTGCACAGAGCAGGGCTCCTCGGCCTGGGGGCCCCTCGGAGGTTGGAGTGTGTGCCCCACAGATGCAGGGTGGTGTGTGTGCAGCTCTGTGAGCCTTCACGCTGTGCCCCCCCCAGACCCTCCCCCACCCGACTTCCATCGAGTTGTCTTGGGGGCGCTCGGGGGACTGGGGTGTCTGCGGGCTTTGTGCCCCCGCCACGGCAGCTCGACTCTAGTTGTCGCCTCTGCCAGATGGCTGTTCGGGGACTTTAACACCAGGCGAGGTCGGTGGCATCCGTCGGGCAGGTGAGTCCTGAGTGGTCGCTGGGAAGATGCAGGGGCGGAGCCTGCAGACGAGCAGGACCGTTTGGTAGGAGGGATGGGCCGCTCAGGGAGGGCTGAGTGGTTTCTTGAAAAATCAGAATCCGCATTTTAAAGACTGGACCAGCGGCGCCTGGGCTGCCTTCAGCTCAGGTCATGATCCCCAGGTCCTGGGATTGAGGCCCGCGTCGGGCTCCCTGATCAGTGGAAAGCCTGCTTCTCCCTCTGCCTCTCCCCCTGCTCATATACCCCTCTCGCTGTCTCTCTGTCAAGTAAATTAAAAAAAAAAATTTAGGGGCACCGGGGTGGCTCAGTTGTTAAGGATCTGCCTTCAGCTCAGGTCATGGTCCCAGGGTCCCGGGATCGAGCCCCACATCGGGCTCCTTGCTCTGTAGGAAGCCTGCTTCTCCCGCTACCACTCCCTCTGCTTGTGTTTCCTCTCTCGCTGTGTTTCTCTCTGTCAAATAAATAAAATCTTTAAAAAAAAAAACTAAAAAAATAAATGAATAAAGAATGCGGACTGGCATCCATGACGGGGGTAAAAAGAGCCGGACAGAAAAAACAGGAGCCCGGCTTGTTCTCCAGAAACGTGGAGGTGGCGGCCGTTAGCAGAGTCAGCTGAGGGAAGTGAACTTAGGGGTTCACTCAAGCCATGGTGGTATTCATTGTAGGGTATAGAGGATTCTTGAGCATGTAGAAGGTTGGACACAACCTAAACGTCCACACGTGCCATGAACCAGACGTCGGAATGCTCTACAGCCTCAGAAAGGGCGAGGCAGCTCCTCGAGCTCTCTGGGGGGGGCGTACCCCGAAAAGGCATCCTGGGGAAGAGGTGGGGTGTGAACAGCGGCTGTGGGCCGCCATCCATCTGACGAGAAAAGGCCGTCTGTGTCGTGTTGGCATGTGAAGAACATTCTAGAAGGAGACACAAGGCAGGGGGAGCAGCAGGTGCTCCGGGTGGGCCCCGGCACTGCCTCCGGTCCTCCCAGGGCTGTACCCCGTGAAGCGTTAGTATTCCCCAAAGTCTCATCTGAGCTCCGTCTGTGTGTGCCTCGGGGTCCCCCTGCGCCTGGGGTCAGCTGCTGGCGAGATGGGAGCTCTCATGCTGCGGTGGGGTCCGCTCTGGACATGGGGGTCCCAGGTTCTAGAAGTGGCAGGCATTTGGGGCCCACGTGTCAGCCGGGCGAGGTCAAGCTCTGGGGAAGGGTTTTATGTGTGTGTTCCCCATGGACCACACCCCCCCCAAGCCTGATGGTGCGATGCCCTTGGACGCAGCCTTGGGAGGTCTTGTCTGGAGCGCAGCCCACAGAGCCGCGGCCCAGGCTTGGAGGCAGGGGAGGGCGCCGTCCCCAGCCGGGCCAGGGCTCCCTCAGCCGAGGGGCCACGGCAGCCCTGAGGTCGCGGAGGCCGGACCGCGGAGGTGTGAGTGGCAGGGTCCGCTGGTGGAGCTCAGCCTGGAGGGCTCTCCTTTTGCTGCACGATATTCAGGGAAGGTCTGGCTTTCAGTGTTGGTTGTTTTTTTTTTTGTAATCTTGCTTTACAAAAGTGCCCTGTTTTATATGTATTTGGTCATTTTGTGGGGGCTTAGGATTGCTGGGAAAGGGTAATTCCTCAGAAGTTGAGAACAAAACACCAGGTCTAGGAATCAGACGCAGAGAAACACTCATGTCGCCTTTCTGTCCCCTGCTGGATGAGTGGCACGGGGAGGGCCTGGAGAATTAGGAGGCGGGGCTCTGGTTTTATGATTGGAAACGCCCGGATGCTGACTGATGTGCCAGCCACTGGCTGGGAGCTTTGCCTGTGTGATCTCATTTAAAACCCCCGACAGCATGAGGCCGGTCCCCTTCCCCTGGAAAGGTTTATCATAATGACTTCCCACATCCTGTCCCATCCCTGTCCCTGTAGGCAAGGCATGGCGCCAGCCTCCCGAGGAAGATGCGGGGGGGGGGGGGGGGGGGGGGGGGGGGGGGGGGCTGTAGGTTGATGCTTCCTTTGCATTTAGCAAAAATGCTTGTGGAGGAGACCCTGGATCCAGCGGGACAAAGACCAGTGCCCTCGGTGGCTGGTGTGTCCTGGGCAGTGATGGGGAGCAGGAGGGGGGCTTGTGGGGCGCCCAGTCCCAGAGGAGCCATGGCTCCGTGGCCGCCCGCCACCTGCTGTCTTGGACCCGCGCCCTCGTACGGTTGGAGCCTCCCATGAGCAGGGGCGAGGTGCTTTGTGCAGGGAGGGCCGCGGGAATGCTAATAAGTGGGATCCTCGAAGATGTATTGGGCGTTAATACTGATTTCTATGGGGAGGTTGAATTTTGGGGTTTTTGTTTTTGTTTTTGTTTTCTTTTGTTTTTTTGCTTTAAAGTCTCGAAAGGGAGAGGTGCAGTTGAGACGGTAGCCCTCGATCTTCGTCCTGCCGTGGCGCCCCCTGTGGAAGTCAGGGTGTCCCATTAGTGGCCTGAGAGTCCCTGCTGCCAGGAGCCCTGTGTGCCGGTCCACCTCTGTGCGCCCGGACGGCGAAGCCTGATGACAGGCCGGTTTCTTTGTTTTCATGCTGGGGAAAGAAGAAACCCATTTGTCTCTGCTTGGGGCCCCTGGTCTGATAACCAGAGGCAAACCTCCACCCTGCCCTGTTTTCTCATTTCCCCTGGTCTGAGCGGCGGGTCCTGGGAGACACATGCACGCACGTCGGGCTGTTTGACGCGTCAGTCTTCCAACCTGCGGTGACAGCCTCCTTGCCCCTGGGTCGGCACTCAGATTAGGCCCAGGGCCCCTCAACTTCACGGTCGTAACTCTTGTCATTTGTCATCTGGAAGTGACGCGAGTGCTTCTCATGAGCCTCTGGCTGGCGCACTCAAGGTCCCTGGCCTCTCGAGCAGTTGTGTGACAGGACTGAGCCACCGGGGATCACAGGGGCCTGGGCGGGTGTGACAGGAGGCTCCGTGTCGGGAGTGCCCCAGCTGGGCTCCTGCCCCCGCCCTCTCTTCTCTCCCCAGGCCCCCTCCCCTCTCCCTCCGCCTGTCCCCACCCGTGTCCTCCGGGCCCCTGGTGTCAGTTCCTGGGTGAGTGAGGAGGCGTCCTGCCGCTGGCCGTCCCCCGGCTGCAGCAGTACGCGGGAGCCACAGGACGAGGAGAGTGCACCGGAGGGAGCAGGGGAGGCAGGGGAGGGCTCCGTGTGTCTTTTGTGTCTGTCCCTGCCCATCCCCCCCTGGAGTTCAGGTTCTGAAACCATCTTGCTCTGGGTCTGTATGGCTTTACAGTGGCCAAATCTGATCTCCGTACCGTTTTTACCCACCTGCAAGCTCAGGAAGTCCTGGGCCCTTCCTGCCCGCATGCC
>CM053603.1:2222229-2233654 GCA_028646535.1 Procyon lotor
CCCCCCCCCCCCCCCCCCCCCCCGGCCGTTTGCCTTTCCTTTCTGCTCTAGGCGCAGGTGCAGCGCTTCTGAGCAAACCCAGGCGCCCCGGGGCCTGACCCCGTCATTCCTTAGGTGTCGTTTCAGAGACCTCCATGCTTGTGCTCCCCGTGCGTGCGCGCCTGGGTCGTAAAGTCCGAAATGCCAGGCGGTTCTGGGCAGAGTGTGAGAAATCTGTGGGTGGGGGCTAGGAGCTGGCTTCTCTGCTAGGAGGGGACCTGAAGCCCCCAGGAGCATGGGACTGGTCCTGTCCAGCCCCGGGTGCCCTTTGAAGCCGGGTCTGGGCCCCAGCATAGCTGGCCCCGGCCCCCTGAGGTCCTTTTGGGCTCCAGAGGCACCTTTCCATGGCGAATGGCCAGCTCGGGCTGCAGGTACCGGGGCAGCTGGCCTCAGGTCCGGCCTCTGTGCACAGGCTCCGGGTGCTTCCTGCCCCTGGTGAGAGCTGGATTCTGGAAGCAGCGATGGGGAGCGTGCAGCCTACCACGGTCGGCCAAGCCGGGATGGCGGGAAGCGAGCCCAAGCACACCTGTCCGGGCAGCTCGGGCTGCTGCGGCCAAGGACCGTGGGCCGGGTGCTTGTGAGCAGTGGGAGCGTTCCTCCCACAGTTTGGGAGGCTGGGCGTCTGAGATGCCAGTGCCGGGGAGCTGCGTTCGGGTGAGAGCCCCCTGGCGGGTTGCAGACGGCTGCCTGCCCGCCTGTCTTGTGTGGAGCGGGGAGGGACTTGGCTTAGCTGTCCTTACTTCCGGACACCCCCATCTCTGAGTGCAGTCACGTCAGGGCTTCGGGCTTCAACCTGGGGAAGTGGGGGGCCCCGGCTCAGTCCCCAGCGCGTGTCTTTGGGGCTCACAGTGCTCACTGCGGTCGGCCTGTGGCACGCACCCCGCTGAGGTCCTTAGGCCTCCGGCCGCCCTGTGGAAATCATGCTGCTCCCCCGACCAAGGCTCAGCAAACTTCCCGTGAACGTTCTGGGGCGTGCAGGCCACGCGGTGTCCGTGGGACCACTCCGGCAGCTGTGGCCTCGCCAGCACCACGGTGGGTGTGGCCGGGGGCCAATCAAACTTTATTTACAGATGGGCGGTGAGCTGCGCTTGGGCCGTTTTCTGTCACGTGGCCACTCCCACTTAAGGGACACAGCTGCCCAATAGAGAGATTTAGGAAAGTAAACGGCACAGGAGTGGTTCGGCCCCAAGGTTGGAAGAGCCGTGGCTGGCGTGGGACAAAGGAGCTTGGCTTTTCCTGAAGACTTTCGTTCACGATGGGCCCGACTGCACTTGTGAGCGTGTGTGTTGTATTTGTTGAGGTCGCAGACACGTCCCCGGAACGTTTCTGTCGTCCCCTGGTGCCCCGCTCGGCGCCGTCGTGCCCGCCTGCCCACCGCCGTCGAGCCGCCTGCGTTGGGTGCCTCCTGGGTGCGCGCGCAGTCTCGTAGGTGCCGAGGGGGAGCTGGCTCTGTCTGGGCTTGTCCCTCCCTCGGGGACAGGAATGGCCAACAGCCGCGCCTCATCCGGGCTCTGCCAGGCTGTGCCTCCTGCTCCTACGGGGCCGGGCGGGCAGGGATGGGGGGCCGCTGCGACCCATCTCTGCTGTCGCCCCGACAGCACGGGCTTTGCTTGCATTGAGGGGAGCGCCCTCGAGCACATGGTGCAGATCAATTACATTGGCGTGGGAGCTCCTGGGGCCGCCTGTCAAGGGCTCTTTGAGGTGCACTTTGCAGGGCCGTCGGGCCCCGCTGGACGGGAGGCATCGTCAGGGAGGCAGTTTCTGCTCGTGAGTGTGTGGGGGGTATCCCTCTTGCCCTGGCTCCAACTGTGCGCTTTGCTGCTGGCGGCCGAGGGCACCGGGGAACCGGCAAGGGACCGCAAGGGCCCGGAACCAGGGGCGAGGGCCGAGCGCTGTGGGCGGGAGGCAGCGGGGGCTGGGAGGGGACCCCGCCTGACAGTGCGCCCCCTCCCCAGCTCCCTGCCTCTCACCTTCACTTCCTCCTCTGTTCCCAGAGGATCCTGCCTGGCACTAGTGGAACCGCCAGCCGCCCCGCCGTGGCTGATCGGGGCGGGACAGGTGCCACTTGGCGCCCCGTACGCTGTTCTGGCGGCTGGGGGCCGTGTGCCCTGGTGATTGCTCGGGGGGGCCCCCCTCAGATCTCCTCCCCCACATCTGTGCCCATTTCTCATCAGAAACTAATGATACGGCCACCTCCCTTTGAGAGCACACTCTCCCTGTGGCGGCTGCAAACTTGGGGAGCTGGTGGGAGAGAGACTACAGCTTGAGTGACCCCAGCAGATCCTTGAAAGCACCTGTCTCCGCAGGCTGGGCGGTGGGATGGGCCGGGAGGGGGAGACCTGCTCTGAGCCCCCTTCCAAGCCAGCCCCTGCAGCTTGGAGCCGTGAAACAGCAGCCTCTGATGTCCCCAGGCACAAGGGAGCCGGTGCTGGGGGCTGTTGGGGGTCAGCTCGGGCCCAGGAGAGGAAGCTGGGTCTTTTTGTCGGCCTTAGCAATGGCGCCCCCAACTGGTGGCCAGCGGGGACGGGGGTCCGCAGCACCTGCCCCTCCCCTACCCCCAGCCCAGCTGCTCTGCCGAGGAGGCGATGGGGCCGCGTCCTAAATCCCAGCCGCTGTGGCTTCCCTTCCCCGGCCCCCATGCTTGCTCCCCAGGTGCCCGTGCTGCTCCCGACAGGCCACCGGCCCCCCCCACAGCCAGAGCCGGTGGACAGGGAGCGAGGCTCCTCCCAGCGGCCCGGCCCCCGCCGGCCAGCGCAGGCCAGGCCCCAAGCCTCCCTGCAGCTGCGAGGAGCACATCACGCGCCCCGCTCCGGGGTGCACACAGGTGCTCTTTCTAATTACTTAAGGAAAAGCAATCGCAGAGCCACTCCGTACAAATCCCTTAAGCCGCTGCGGATGGGGACTCTGGGGAGGCCGCAGCCGGGCCAGGAGTCTGAAACCCGGGCACCATCTGTGCTCCCGCCACCCCGAAGCCAAATTACCCCGGCAACCCTTCCCTCCTGCACAATTTTTCATTAAATGAATTGCGTTTGCCGGGAATCACTTGTCCATAAATATTCCCTCCTGCTCGGCGTGGTCAGGTTGGCGCGCTCCCAATGCAGCCCCCAGGGGAGGGGGCGAGGGGGCGGGGGAGCGGGCGGGAGCGGGGGCTGCAGAAGATTCCTCAGGACACTTCCCAGAGCCCCTCCCACAGCCCCGCCCCACCCACCTCAGACGGGGGTCCTTGGAGATGGGGCAGAGTGAAAGGGCTTGTCCTTGTCCGGGCAGGGAGCACAGTTGCTGGGTCTGGTTGCATCTTTTCCTTCTTGCCATTTCCATTGAGAAAGTGACAGTGACACGGTTGTGAAGGACGGTGAGATATGTGTTTAAAATGGAAACACGTTTTAAGCTATGGTTTTGGAAATGGGCTTCTTCTAAGCCTGTTCATTTGATAGTAGGCAGAAAGAGGGGCCGAGAATGTTCTGAGCAGGCAAGCGTTCAAGGTCAGAGCTGCGGGGACTGCAGCGCAGGTGTCCCCGGGCATGTCCCTGAAGGTGGCTGCCATGAGGCCTCTGGTCAGCACTCTCAGGACAGACCTGTCCCGGGGATACGTGTCCCCATAAAGAGGCGAGGACTGTGACCATTTTAGGCAGAGGCAGGAGAGGCACCCCGGGGTCGAGACTACCTCCTAGAGTCCCCTAGACCACCTGCTTCCAGGGCCTGCTTTATCCTCCAGGGTCTAGACCAGTCTGCAAACCAGGCCTGGGCTGAATCTGGCCCCCCACCTGTTTTTGTAAATAAAATTTTATTGGTACGCCTATTCATTCAGTTATTATCTATGATGTTTCTGAGCCACAGCCACAGAGTTGGGAGGTTGTGATGAGACCATGCAGCCCACAAAGCTAAAAACATTCACTGCCTGGCCCTTCATGGACAGTTTGCCAGCTCTGCCCTAGACCAGTGTCCCCTCAGTTTCTCTCCGCTTTTACAGCAGGATTTTCCAGTCCCATCTTGGGTCTCATCCCACAGGTAAGTCGGGAGACCAGGGCTACCTGCGTTCTTCCTGTTGATGGAGGAAGATCACTGGCTCACTGATTAGGGCCCAGCTTCTGGAATCTTTAGCTGGCTTTTCTGACTCAGGACTTCCCCAGGTGTTAAGTATCCCTGGGACCCCTGCGTGCCTCCTGCATGGTACCCGGCGCTGGGGGCCATCGCGATGCCATGACGTGGAGGAGAGGCTCCAAGAACATGTGGTCTTTCGGGAGTTGTTCAGGGCCGAAGAGGGAGGGGCCTAGACAGCAGGAGTGGGGACAAGAGGGGCCCCATTTCAGTCTGTCCTCGCTGCGCTTGTTTGCCCCGTGCTCAGAGGTCCTGGACACAGAGGGCCTTCCGGTCCAAGACAGCACTGCTCCAGCCCCCATGCGCCGTGCCAACCCTTCCTCGGCGGGCTCCCCTCCCACTTTTGGTCTGAGTTCTGGCCGCCCTGGGGCCCGCTGCTGAGCCTCCAGGTCCTGGCTTCCTCTCCCTAAACCTGTGAGGCGGAGACCGAGAGCAGGCGCGTGCGCGCCCTCGGGTGCTGCCCTGTATCTTCTCGAAATCACTGGTTTCCTTTTTTGCTCCCAGCCTTTTGGGACTGACTGCTTCCCCCTCTTCCTAACCCTTGAAATGCCTGCCGTTAAGAAGCATTTTGCACGCATATTGACCTACTTGGGGGTACGTGAGTCCGACAGATGGGAGATTTTGGTTAGAGCCGATGCATGGGCAGCTGGAGGTTGGACCCCTCGTGACTTTGGGCTCCTGAGCTGCGTCCCTCTGCCTGCCGACCCCCGAGTCCCCCGCAAAGGCTCTGCTGTCATTTCCCTGGGCCACATGCTGAGTAGGGGCTGTCACCCCACGGGGGTGGCCCGGAGGCTCCCTCTGGAGGGCATGGCTTCCACTTGGGCCTCCATGGCCTGGAGGTGGAGGTTCTAGAAAGGGGAGAGGCCAGAGTGGGACTCAGACACCTCTGGCAGGCTCACTGGCCACGGGCTCAGCAGATGAAACCCCCCCCCCCCTGCAGTGCACGTGCCGGAAGGACATGGTCAAGATCTCCATGGACGTGTTCGTGCGCATCCTGCAGCCGGAGCGCTACGAGCTGTGGAAGCAAGGCAAGGACCTGACGGTGCTCGACCACACCCGGCCCACGGCTCTGAGCAGCCCAGAGCTGAGCACCTGGAGCGCCTCCCGGGCCTCTCTCAAGGCCAAGCTCCTGCGCAGGTGAGTTGGCCAGGAGCCCAGGCCGCTGCGCCCCGCCTGGCTCTGGAGGTGACCGTGAAGGCTGCCCCAGCCACGCCCGCACTCCACCTGGCTGGTGGTTGCGAGCTGTGCCCCACCTCTCCTCCTCGAGTCCCCGTCCTTCTCCACTCCTCTCCGTGCTCCCCCTCCTCCTCCCCCCTTCATCCCCTCCTCTTCCCCTCTGCCTCCCCCTCCCTCTCCTCCCCTCCCCCCTTTCCCTCTCTTTCTCTCCTTTTCCTTCTTCTTTCCTGCAAATGTGTTTCTCAGGCCTCCCCAACATGGTCAGCGAGCCTGCGGGCAGGTGGTGTCACTGCTGTCGGGGACTCAGTCCCCCCCACTCCTCGTTCACCAGCCTTGGGCCACACGGTTTCCTCTCTGGGAGGATGCAGGCGGCCCCCGTTGCTCTCGTGACAGTCCTGGGCGCAGGAGCCCTGTCCCGGCACGGCAGGGTGCTCAGACCCCTTCTTGGCTCCGAGCGATGGCAGGTCTCGTGCCGGAGCCCGTGTGGTGGCCGCACCCTGTCCCTTGGCGTCTGGGGAGGCTCATTTGGTGCTTCCAAACTCCGGCTCTTGAGTTGGCAGTTATGGCAGTGAGTGCAGTCTTGTCCCCCTGGGGACGTCCTTTCCACCCCGTTGTGGTTCAGAAGGCTCCTCTCTATGGCGTGGGCCCTGCCAGGCCCCTGCTCTCCAGGCCAGCATGGTCGCTGCCACCGAGTCTATGCCTGGTATTGGGTGGGGGAGGAGAGGGCAAAGCAACAGCACCTTCTTGGTGTATCACCGAGGCTCTGGGGACATGGGGGACAGGTCTGGGTTGAGGAGGAAATCAACTTTGTGTCGGGAAGGGGAGACGGCCAGCCCCAGGGCCTGACAGCGGCCTGGGACCCAGAACATCGGTCCCCTGGCTTTTTGTGGGAATGCCTAGGCTCCCCGGGTCTGAGGGCTTGCACACTGTTCTGCCGGATGCCTTCCTGGTGCCCAAAGAACATTCTGCACGTCCTCGCCGGCCCCCCGGCCGTGAGCTGGAACCTTGTAGTGCGGGACCTGACAGCGCACAGCCGCACGACAGTATGAAAGCCACCGGAGGCACGAGACATTCCCTAAACCAGTGTGCGTGGGTGTCCCTGTGAGACCTTATTTGCGGACGCTGAGATTCCAATTTCGTATCCTTTTCCTCTGCTGCTGAGTAGGATCGTTCTTGTCACTTTATGAACCGTTGGAAAGCGACATTCCTGTATTTAGCTTGTGGGCGCCGCCGAATCAGGCAGCAGGCGGGTCTGACCTGGGGAGAGTTTTCCCCCTGCAGCCACTCAGTCACTTCTGGCCTCGTCTTGTCCCCGCTGGCCGTGGACAGCGTCTCGGGAGGCTGGGACAGAGCTCTCCTTCGGGGAGCCCCATTGGTGACGCTCCCACACCCTATGGGGACAAATGCCCTTGAGAAAACCCCCCAGCTGAGCTGTTCTTGCCTGTCTGTCCGAATCTGCAATCTTGGGCAGTCTCAGCCTCCCCGCGTGATTTCCCCACCCCAGGGCCCCTGTCTCTGAGAATGTTCTGGAATGCTTTCCCAGCCGCTCCTGACAGCCCTCATGGAGGTGAGTCTCTTTTCTTCTGCTTTCTTTTGTTGTCTGTCCTTTTGATTTCACACTCTCCCTGTGTTCCTGGTGGAGAGCGGCTTCTGGGTGAGGCCAGCCTGCAGCAGAGCGGGGAGCGGGAGCGAGCTTGCGGAAGGCTGGCTCCCAGGCCAGACGCGCATTTGCATAATGGCTAATGGATTGTGGCTCAAGCCTAATTGGTCAACAGAGCGGATTGCCAATAAACAGGCATCGCATCCCAGGAGTGGAGTGGCTTGGAGGCAGTCTAAAGAGCCTGCCCAGAGGACAGGGGACCCCAGCCAGCCAGCCCAGAACCTTCTGTGCCAGAGGACGCGCCCTCCACCCTGCTGCCTCGGCCGCCCCCTCACGGCCGCAGCCCCTTGTCAGACACTCTTGCTTTCTGGAGCGTTCTGTCTTTGGTCTCTCCGACCAGAGGAGCTGTAGTAGCCAGCCGGGGGGGCTGGATTACAAATCAGGCTTGTTCTCAAGGATAGCATTTTTTGGAAAACCTTTAGTATATAAAACATGGCTGTTTGCCTTCTTTTTTTTTTAAAGTCGGGGGTTGGGGGCCGTTATCAGAAAAAGCCAAGCTGGACATGCCCTTGCCCCTCAGCCTGAGCTCGGGGACTCTTACGAGTCCCACGTGACTCTCTCCAGGCTACCTGATGCCCTGCCCTGACCAGCTGCGCCAGCTCCCCCGAGCCTCCAAGGGCTTGTTTTCGGGGAGGGATGTTCCCCCTGAGCATCCTTAGCTTGGGCAGGGGTCACCCCCTAGCCCTGGGGACTCCAGGGCCGGGTCACTCTCTGGGGGGGGCACATTCCGGGCTCTAGGAGGTTAAGAAGCACCCCTGGCCCCCACCCACTCAATGCCAGGAGCACCCCCAGTTGTAATGACTGCAGATGTCCCCAGATGCTGTGCGATGTCCTTGCCCAAGGGCATGGCATTGGGGTGGGCTCCTCGTGTGCCTGCTGCTTTCCTTCATCCCTCGGATTGCCCTGCGGCCCCCTCTCATGCTCTGGGACCTGCAGCTTCTCCTTGGTCCGTGGTCCTTGCTCAGACCAGCTCAGCCAGGCCCCGCCCCCAGAGGGTCGCCTCCTGACAGCGTCTCCCCCACCCCAACATCGCTTCAAGCAGAAGCGACGTGTTGGCCTCTCCAGGAGGAAGGACCCGCTCCCTGCTCGTTGTCCTGTGGATTAATCTCTCGTGCTGAAATCTAGTCGTGTGAACTGTCTCCACCCCATGACAAACGCCACAGAGCTGTGACCTTCCCTTTCCTCGCTGTGTGGCTTCTTGGGTCCCAAGCAGCAGGCGGACCCGTGCCTGGGCAGCTCAGGGCTCTGTGGGGTCTGGCGCCCAGCCCAGGCCAGCATCTCCATACTCTTCCTCCCCATTCCGAACGAACCGCCCTTTTCCAGACGCACACCGGCTTTCCCCTCGGCTCCTTGTCCCTTCCGACGAGGGCTTTGAGAAGTGCCCGCCTCGAGCGCACGTTCCAGCAGGCGCGTGATCCGCCGGCCGCTCCCCAGCCTCGCACGACGCCCGAGCTGCCCCGTGCTGGCCGTGCCCAGCCGGCCGCAGACGGGAAGATGAAGAGGGGCACGCTCCCTTGCGGGGACCCACAGGTCTCCATCCGTCTGCAGCCTCTGCCAGCTCCTGCTGACCTTGACCCCTGCCTGTCCTCCCAGGCCGCTCTCCACCCAACGCTCGCATCACAATGGAAACAGGGAGCCCAGGTGCTGCCTCCCTCCCCTCCGACGCCTGCTGACCCCGGGCGGCCGTTTCCCCTCCTCCCTGTGCCTGACACCCTGAGCCAGGCTGGAGGCATGCCTGTCTGGGCCTGCTCCCGAGCCCTTCCCCGCAGACACACCTCCTGCCCTCTCAGGAGCGAGCCCTGTGACGCTGGGGCCTTCCAGCCCCATGGCGACCTGCTGAACGTTTTCTCGATTGTTTTCCTTAGAGCACGCACGACAGTTTCTGAAGGTGGAATCCTTTCCTCGCTGCCTTCCTGCATGTCTCGGGGGGGGGAAAGGAGAGTGTGTGCCTTGGAGCTGGCAGGGCTGGGGGCAGATAAGGGCCTCGGGCCCAGGATTCCTGGCCCCTGCGCCTGCATGCAGCGGCCGTGCTGACCCCGGGGGCCTCGGCAGTCCTGGCTGCTCCCTGCGGAAGCTCCCTGGGCAGCGCCGGTCCGGTGAGAGCTGGCACCTTCCGTGCTCTGGGCCTCTCCGGTGACCAGGCCAGAGGCCTCCCAGAGCCCACCGCCTGGGCAGGGGTCCAAGAGGAGCCCCCCGTGCTGCCTCTCCTGCCGCCTGAGGTCCAAGGACACCTGCTTCCACACTGAGAACGTGACCGTAGATATTTGGACTCAGTCCCAGCTTTTGGGTCACGGGAGCTTACGGCCGTGGCCTGCAGTCAAGCCTAGAGGGAAAAGTGTGTGGTTTTCTCCAGCCGCTCCTGAAACCCCACCACGAGGACCACGTAGGAGTGACCGAGAACAGCAGAGGGACAGTGACTGCTGAGCCGTGTCTGCAGACTTGGGCAGGAAGTGGGGGCAAGCGAGCCCCACTTTTGCAGCAGAGAGGAAGCTCGGGTCCGAGGGCGTGCAGATGGGGCGTGCTGGCTCGGGCCGGGAGCTCTGGAAAGGCCTGGGAGCCTCCTGGGCCAGGGACCAGAGGGGGCTGGAGGCCAAGTGTGAGGCACCACAGGGCTCTGCGTCCCTGCTGCCCCTGCTCCTCAGAAGATGGGGTGCGAGGCAGCGTCTCCGACCAGAGAGAACAGGGCCCATGAGGGAGCTGGCGCGGTGAGCCACCAGACACCTGGCCACTCGGGGGTCCCTGGGGTGGGCCACGCCTGCCGGGAGGAGCCCACGCAGCGGGGGGAGAGCGGGCGGGCTGGGAGTCGGCTCGAGGAGTCTCCTGGGGCTGAGAGCATGAGCGGAGGACGGGGAGATCACGCCACAGGGGCTCCCTGAGCAGTGGCAGCCTCTGCGAGGCATTTTGGGAAGAGAGTAAAGAACGTTATCCAGGATCCAAATGCTACATTTCAGGTTAAAAATCCTGGCACAGAGGATGAAAATGAGCCGGTGCACACGTCACTCTGTGGTTTCACAACTCGGGTTAAGCAGAAGGTCCCAGAAGCTTCTGGCATGAACAGCTAGGTCCACAGAAAGAACAAGAGACCCTAAAGGCATCCAACTTAGGCTACAAGCTAACACACAAAGGGAAAGGCGTTCAGAAGTGAGAAGAGGAATGAGTTTTAACCCGAAAGGATGTATCTAGCCAAATTCCAAACTAAACACGCAAGGGGATAAAGATCTTTGCACAGCCGTAAAGCCTCTGATTTCTCATTCTTTCTGAGGAAGTTATTGGAGGATGTGCTCCAGCCAAACAAGAGCAACTTGGATCCCGCAGGAGCATCCAAGGCAGTCTCAAGGGGGCAGGTCCCTGGGTGTCCTTGAGGAGTGTGGGATACCCCTGCATCAGAGGCCACGAGCTTGGACATCAGCAGGAAAGCTAAGCGTCTAAGATGGACCAGTTCCCAACTCCAGGAGGAGTCGCTCACGGAAAAATGACAAGAATGACACCTCTGGAGTCAGAAAAAGGGAAATCTAAATGTCCCCACACCGACCGTGGTGGCAGATGTGGGGAGAGAAATGGGGACCTGGAGGTGGCAGGAGGGGTCACAGCCTTTGTGTCTGTTGCCGGCGGGGCAGGGGCGAGTAGAAGCAAATACGAGTGGGGGGGCAGCCCATCTGGCGTGCTGGCCCCGGGGGGCAGGGTGAGGGCGGCGCGGGCGCTCTGGCCAGATGCATGACCCGGAAGTGCGTGGTGGATGCCTCTTCCTGCGCCTCGACCAACTGGCCGCACGTTCTTCCAGTGTAGGTTTTCCCAAGACTGGTATTTTCTTTGCGTGCTGACGTTCAACCTGCTCTTCCCGCTCTGCAGTAGGGGATGGCTGTCCACCTGCATCTGTCTGTCTGGCTCCACCCCTTTCTGGGGGTCTCCACGGTAGCAAGGCCCGGCGGGGCTTGGGGTCTGTCCCTGCGGCTGGGGCCGCCCAGAGCTCTGAGCCCCGTGGTGCCTTGGGCTCTCTGGGACAGATGGGACTGCCCCTGATGGGACCGCCCCTGGTCGGCCCTGCCAGCCACGGGCAGGCGGGCAGCATCCCCGGTGGCCTCCGGTTCCGGGGTGGGGGGGAAACGGGAGGGAGAGGGGGAGCTGCAGGAAACCACGGCCAGGTGAGTTGGCAGCAGGAAGACACCTTTCTGCCGGCTGCTGCCTGGGGCCGGCAGGGGGAGTGGGGCGCTTGTGGGTACCCTGCCCCGCAGCATTCCCCGATGTAGAGTGACGCCCCTTCTCAGGGGACGGCTGGTGACACAAGCCAGCTGCACTCTGCGCTGTCCCGGGGCTTGCTCCCAAGCGGGGCCCGCGTTCCCCAAAGCCACTCCGTGTGGAGCTCCCTGTGGCTCCGTGGTGGTAGAGAGCATTCTCCCCCCACCTCCTGGCTCCCGTGCCCCCTCCTGCCTGGCTTCTCGCCCACGTGTTTTC
>CM053603.1:2234154-2254008 GCA_028646535.1 Procyon lotor
GGCCCATCCCCCCTCCAGCTCCCCTACCCCCGAGCCGGCGCCCCCCAGCATCCCACCTCCCTGTCATTGGCACCTGCTCTGCCCCTATGTGGCCCCCGGGACTGTCCCCCCTCCAGCTCCCCTACCCCCGAGCCAGCTCTGCTGGCTCATGGCCCTGTGACTTTGAGGCCCCCTCTGGGGCTCTGCTCTGCGGGCTGGGTGGTAGGGCACACAGGTGGGACTTCTCCCAGTCATTTGACTTCCTGTGTGATGACCATCCCTCTCCAGGTCCCACCGGAAGAGGAGCCAGCCCAAGAAGCCCAAGCCAGAAGACTCCAAGTCGCCAGGGGAAGGGGCCGCCGGGGCCACTCTCCTGGAGGAGCCTGGTGGCCTGAAGGAGGAGGCCTCGCAGGAGGCGGACCCCGAGGAGGAGGAGGAGGAGCCCCAGCCAATGCTACAGGGTCGGGAGGCTGAGGCCCCAGAAGGTCAGTGCTGGTCCTGGTGGCCACGGGGTCCCTGCACCCCATCGGGTGTGCCCTGGGACCTGAGGACCGCCCATGATCAAACACCTACCCTGTCAGAGGGGGCCAGTGGCCAGGGCCTGGTCCCTGTTGGGTAAATCGTGGTTTCTGGGCGCTGGGCTCTGGGGTCCGGAGCCTGGTGTCTGTCTCCTCGGGTGTTTGCGTCTGACCCCAGAGGCCAAGAAGTTGAGGGAAACGGGCGAGGTGGCCCACTAGGGGCTCTGGCCCGAGGAGTTGGGGGACTCCGCTGGGCGTCCGGGCGGGGTGGGCGGGCTCGGATGAGAGCTCCTCCCCGCTGCCAGGGCTTAGGGTCGGCCGTGGGGGACAGGCTGCCTGTGGGGCTTGGTGGTAGGGGACTGGGTTTTCGCCGCATGCGGCATTTTGCCTGAGCAGGAGCGTCTCCCTGGGGCCGGGCTGGGAGCCCGAGGAGACCCCTCAGCTGAGCGGTTCCCGTGGTCAGGAGAGACGGCGGGGGGAGGGGGGGGTGCCTCCTGGAAGCATGGAAAGGAGGGCTCCTGGCCAGTGGCATCCCTGCCCCCTCCAGGGCCTGAGGCCGGCGGGGCCACAGCGGGGAGGACACACGCGCTCTCACCCAGCTGTGCAGCTCAGGACTCGTGCTCGCTTCTGTTCACTTAATTGTAACGGGTCTTTCTCCAAATCTGCTGATTCTTTAACAAAGACAACTGCTTCCCACACGCGCCCTCCTCCCCCTGCCTGGGCTTCAGCGGCTCTTGGCTCCCTGTGCCCAGTCCCATCCTGGGGACGCCCAGGGGCCGGTCTCCCCGAGTCTCAGGATTCCGAGCGAGAGCTGGCCTTTTGAGGCCTCTTTCCTAGTGAGCCTCCGGCTCTTCTCACGTCGTCCCTTTCTGAGGTGGCTGCTGCCTAAGGTGGGGGTGGGAGAGGGCTCCGTGTCTCCCGAGAGTAACACCCGCAAGCAGCAGACCAAACGTGGGCCGTGCAGAACAGACGCCACCTTCCCTGTCCGCCCCCCGCAGTCCCACCCTGGGACCCCATCAGCTCCCCGGGCACACGGGCCCCAGGGACGGCAGGCCGGGGTCTGCTCGGGGCCGGCACACTCGCCCGCGCCCCACGCCAGGGCCTGGAGGAGGGGGGTTGGGGGTGCATGGCCCCTTTAGAGAGGAAGAGGTCCCTCTTGGCTGCGGGATATGGCGGCCACAGCCCCGTGCCAGGGCCAGAAGCGTCCTCTGGGCCACTTCCAAGCCGTCGTTGGGGAGATAACTGAATTCATCGAATAAGTAAGTGCTCACGGTCAGGGGCGATGGCAAACCCACGTCCGTGTGGGGATGAGTGGAAGATTTTAAAGTGCTTTCTAGGCTTCTGTTTAACGTTGTGCGCAAGTGGTAGGGCCTTTTGTTTTGCGTTTGCAAAGTGACAACAGTGTCACTTGGGCACAGCCTGCTCGGGGGAGGCAGTGGGCAGGTGTGGAGGAGCCTGGGGCTCTGTACAGGACGGCGGGGGGACTGACCGTGCCCAGGAGGAGGCCTCCTCGGGGCTGCCAGGGGCCAGGGCTGGTTGCTGTCCCCGCCCTGCTCCTGCTGCTGGGGGATCTGGGAAGAGCCCTGTGGCACTTGGACCAGTGGCCTCCTCCCACGCCCACTGCGGACCTCGGGGGTCCTGAGCCCAGGGGTGGAAAGGCAGCCCATGGCCGCCCTGGTTTGCTCGGGCACCAGGGGCTCCCTCCTCCTGGAGGGTCATGGCCGTCTCACGGGAGCTCAGCCACCCGCTGTGGCTCCGTTCGGCCACGGTCCCTTCTCAGAGCGGGGGCCTCGCCAGCCCCGGGACCGCTGGTTCCACCATGGCGCTGTCATCCCTCCCAGGTGGGGCACGCAGGCGGCGAGGGACCTCACCCCGAGGGCCAGCCCGGCTCTAGACCCTGGGAGCTTGGCTCAGCCCCGGGGCTCAGGGAGGGGGTGCCGGGGGCGGTGCCCAGTGATGGAGCTGCGGGGGTCAGGACTGGCCAGGCGCCATGTGATGGGTGTTCGGGCGCCCCACCCAGCAGGGGGTGGAGGCTGGGCCCGAGTGGATGAGGGGCCATGCGTTACGCTTGCTCAGGTGTCCGGTCACACGGTACACACGTCCCCAGCACAGTCCAGCCAGGCCTCAGTTGACCACGGGCGTGCCCGGCCTCGGCCTTTACATGGGACCAGTGCGGCAGCGGTGGGAGTGGCCTGGACCCGGGGATCAAGACCGGCTCTCCCAGCTGCAGGGGGGTCTCTGAAGTGGGCAGCAACTTGGGGCGTCACTCTGGTGGCTCCCCGGTCCTCCTACCACAGGCAGCAGCCCCTAGACATCGGGCTCAGGGCGTGGACCTACCAGGCGCTCTCGGACGCTCCTGTTGGTGAACTTGGGGGCCGTACAGGTGTGCACCCCAACCGGGCAGGCCTTTCAGACCTAAAGCTGGGAGGGTGGGTGCTCGGCTGTGACTTACCCCGCTCTGGCAAAAATTGCTGGGAGAGCCTCAGCCTGAGGCTCACGTGCTGAGGAGACCCCTGGCTGGGACGCCCAGCCCGTCTGTGTGCCTGCGCCCGAGGCCCAGACAGGCGAGAGGCCCCTGCCCTGGGCCTGTGGCAGTCCCCGCGCTGAGCACCCGGGTGTCCTTCCTAGCCTCTGGCTGGGCCCCTACATCGGTCCTCTGGGTGTGGCCCCTTGTGGTTGCCCAGAGCCCAGAGCCCAGGGGCCGGGCTTGTTCCTCTTTGACAGCAGAGCCTCTTGCTAGAGGGTGAACAGACTGTAAGTAGGTTCCGCTGTCCTGGGGAGGGGGTGGGGGTGGGGGGAGCTCAGCTTGATTTCCATTTGAGAGGTTGGCCCAATCAGGCGGAGGGAGTATTGAGTGTCCCTAGAGAACAAGGCTGTTTATTGGAAAGTGCCTTTTTCACAAATAGGGCAGGCCTGTTTCCCTTTCCATAAATTAGTAGAACAACTAACTTACTGCCACCACCTGTGAGGCTGATGTCCTGGGGCCCCGCGCCATCCCTCCCCGTCTCCTCTCCACGGCCCCCCTCCCCCTCCCCCATGCAACAGCTCCCCAACCTCTCTCTCTGCTCTGTCTCTCTCCAGCGGCCCCATCTCTTGCCGCCCCGCCTCTCTCTGCGACTCTCCCTGCCTCCCCCCACCAGCATGTGGGCACCCCTCTCCAGGGGGCCAGCCGAGCCCAGCATCCGGAGGGCAGAAATGGTTTTGTCAGCAGGGCTGAGCGTCTGTTAGGGGCTTTCCTCAGCTAGATTACTGTTCCTGGGGTGCAGGGGGTGCTTAGGGAGCAGTTAGGGCTCCTCTGGGCAGAGTGGTTCGGGGCAGGGGGAGGAGCGGCGCGGGCCCGTGATGCCCGGGACCGGGGCGTGAGCCAGGCAGCGGCAGGCACCCCCTTGTACTTAGAACCAGTGGGGCCTCTTGAGAAACACGGGCTGTGTGCTGGCCGAAGACGGGAGGACACCCCGGGCTGTCCCAGCAGCTAGGACAGGGCTGCGGTCTGAAGATGGGGGGCAGTAGGGAGAGGCGGGAAGGGCCAGGGGCCTGGCCTGGAGCCTCTGCAGGCTGACCAGCTCATCCCGGGTTCGCCAGGCAGTCCTCGGCCCCGGGCAGATCAGATGGTCCCTTGTCACTCCCTCCGTGACGTCTTGCCCCTGGGAAGCCGGGACGCCTGAGCCAGAGTGCCCGTCCGCCAGCACGGCGGGCCAGGCCCGAGGGCTGCAGGGCTCACTGTGCCGTGGGCTCTGCGCCCCAGCGGGCCACCAGGCTGGTCGTCCCCAAGGGCAGGGCTCCCCAAGGCCATGTGTGCCCCGCCCTGAGCACAGCGGGCCCCACCGGGCCGACACCACTGGAGCTCCCTGTGGCTGCCGTGACTGTGAGCGTAGACTTGGGTTTATGCTCTGCCCCCGGGAGGTTAGCAGCCTTGCGGGGGTCTCCCAGCTGCAGGCAGGGCGGGGCTCTCCGGCTGGAGGCCCCAGGGAGGACTGCGTTCCCACCTTCTCCAGTTTCTGGGGGCGGCACCTTGTTGACTTGGGGGCCCTCCTCCATCATCAGAGCCGCAGTCACCCCTGCCCTGGCCACAGCCAGGAAAGACCCCGGGCTTCTATGGATCCCCATTAGTGCACTGGGCCCATCGGGGTCCTCCCTTGGGCCGAGACCCTTGACTCCGTCTGCAGAGTCTCTGCTGCCGCTCACAGTTGGGAGCCGGGGCCTGGGCCTCTTCGGGGACTGAGATTCTGCCCAACGTACCATAGCCCGTTCATTTTTATCTGATGTTCTGCTCCCTGATTAAGATGCCACTGCAGACACACCTCCCTCCCTCCCTCCCCCCCTCCCTGGCCCTCCCTGGCCCTCCCGGCCCTCCACGGCCTCCAGGCCCCCCCGACTCTTGTGTTCTGCTCAAGTGACCGCTTTCCAGGGTCTGCTGGTTGAGGCTGCACTTCTTACAAACGGCACAGGCTGCACGCAGGCTGCACGCAGGAACCGTGGAAACTTACAGAACCCGGATACCGTCTTCCGTCTGCCCCGCTCCCCAGGCAGGACACTGGGGGGGGGGCCACTGCCCCCCTGTCAGGAGCCCCGAAGCACAGAGCAGCTCTTCCCAGCCACCTTCTCACTCCTCGCTCCAGAAGGCCCTGGAGCAGCCGGCAGAACCAGGACGACAGGGCCCAGGGGCTGCCCCAGGGCTCGGGCATACTGGTCTCCGGCCCCCTGGCAGGGTGACCTGCTGGCAGTCGGAACTTGCTGGAAGCTTGTGTTTTGGGGAGGGAGGCCACTCCCTGCCTTGGCCGGCAGGGGGCTCGCAGGAGAGTGTGTGGCTGCCGGCCTTCCCTCGGACCGACCCGACCGACCTTCCCTCTCTCCCCACAGAGGACGGGAGGGGCAAGCTGCGGCCGGCCAAGGCCAAGAGCGACAGGAAGAAGAAGAGCTACGGTCCTCCGCATCCCCACCACCCCCTCCTGCCCCCGCTGCCGCCGCCCCCAGCCGCCCAATTCCCCGCCGAGGAGGCGTCCCGGCTGCCGCCCCCGCTGGAGCCCCCGGTACCTGCCCCGGGCCCTGCGCTGGCTGAGGAGAACCCCCCGCCGCCACCTCTCAACGTCGTGCCCCCCGAGGCACCTGGCGAGGAGCCAGAGGTGAAGCCGCGCCCCATCATCCCCATGCTGTATGTGGTGCCGCGGCCCGGCACGGGGTGTGACAAGGGCCGCGTGTCCTGCCAGCAGGCCTTTGAGCACTTTGCCCAGAGGGGCCCCACCTGGAAGGAACAGGCGGCCCCCATGGAGCTGACGGGTCCTGAGGAGGAGAGCGGAGCCGGCGAGGTACAGGTAGGGGGGCTGCCAGTGGGGGGCCCTGGGGCTCGGGGATCCCCCTGCCCCGCGCTCCCACCAGGGCCCTGCTCGTCAGAAACGGCCCCCGCGGCTCATCACAGAAAGGCCGTCCCCTTTCCGGGGGTTCCCACCTGCGAGCGGGGACACAGGCCGTCTGTCCACCTCCCAGCCGTGCCCTCTGCACACGCTCCCTGTCTGCTTTCAGGCGCCGTCCACATTTTCCAAACTGAAGATGGAGATCAAGAAGAGCCGGCGCCACCCCCTGGGCAAGCCGCCCACCCGCTCCCCGCTGACCGTGGTCAAGCAGGAGGCCTCGAGTGATGAGGGTGAGGCCCCTGGACCCCCTCCCCCACGCGGGACGTCAGACCCGGCGGCCCCTGCTCGGCCTGCAGCGCTCCCCGCGGCCGGGCCCCGGCCGCCCCGAAGAGACACCCACAGCATGGCCCCCACCCCCACCTGCCCCGCTTCCCACCTTGGGCTGCTTGCTCTGCGCTGGTCCCGGGGCCTGAAGGGGACACCATGGCCTGTGAGGGGCAGGCCGCAGGTCACGGGGGCTCAACCCAGAGCCCAAGACCACGGGTGCCATTTACCTTTGTGTGCCTCGGTTTCCCTCTCTGAAAGGTGGGGGCTGCCAGTCCCTTGAGGTGTTCTGCTGGGAAGACGTGCCGGGTGGTGGCGAGCCCATGGCGGGTGCCGGGAATGCTGGGCTGGCTTGTTGCCCGTGGGGCTCTGTGCCCCCGCCACAGCCCTGCTCTCGTGCTCCGCGAGAACCTCTCCTGTCCCTGCCAGAGGCGCCCTGTTCCAGGCCTAGGCTGACCGTCCCCCACTCTTGTGGGCCCTGTGTGTCCGCGTCCCCAGCTAGGCCCCAGGCGGGCGAGGAGCGTGCCCTCTCCCGCAGGCTCGGGATGCAGCGGAGGCCCCCCGGGATACTTACCGAGCGGGCCAGCGAGCAGGGGAGCCAAGGGCGTGCCTGTGCCCCATGTGCCGGCCGCACCCCTGCATCGGGCTTTGAGAAGTGACTTGGGGTTAGAGGATCGCGGGCCTGGGTGGGCCTGCGGACTGCCTTGCAGACGTGTCCTGGTTCTGTGACCCCCGGGCCCATGTGCACCGCTCATGACCTGACCTGGGGCCGGACCGCCCGCTCTGCCAGGAGCTCCCCCGTGACCCCAGCTGGCCGTGGGGAGGTGGGAACAAAGGCGATATGCGGAGCTGGGGCCCAGATGCCGCCAAGAGCAGAACGCCTGCTGAGCCAGCTTTGGCCTTCCATGTCCGATTCCCGTGGGATTTGCACGTCATCTGGACAGCTTTCTTCTGAATTGAATCTGAGGGCTAGGGCGAGGGGGGGTTCTGGAGGTGCCTGGGATCCGCAGGCCAGAGCCCCCAAGAGGAATGGGAGCTCGCGGGAGGGCCGGACGCAGCCGGAGCCCTGCAGGTAGCTAAAGGCTGTTGCATCATTTCCAGAAGGTGCCTCCGAGGCCTGCCTCCCCTACCCCTGCTCCACAGTCCGCTTGGGTGAAACTGTGGCTCTTTGCTGTGAGCCCCCCGGGGAGTCCCCAGAGCCCAGCGTGTGTCTTTGGTGACAGAGGGCAGGCCAGCAGCTCTAGTCCCCTGCAGGGGGCCTGGGCTTTCGTGGGGCCTCCTTGGGCAGAGCAGTCTTGGCCCTGGGGTCTGGCCCAGCCCCCCTGCCGTAGATCTGCACATCTATTCCTTGGGGTCTGCACTGACCGCCTCCTTCCTCTTGGGCTCCCGGGTCCCACGCCCAGGACTTCAGGCTCCTGTGTGCTTTTGCTTCCCGCCGTCCTTGCTGGCCCAGCCTCAGGAGTGTGCACCCCGCCTCTCAGGGAGGCTCAGCCCCGTGTTCTCAGGAAACCCAGCCCTGGGACTTGGGGGGCTTGGGGTGTGGCCGGCTGGGACATGAGGCTGGTCGCAGCGGCAGGCGACAGGAGACGTGGGGGGACCTCTGTGGCCTCCATCTCGGTAGTGACACTAAGTCCCTGCGTGCGCTGGAGCAACACCGCCCCTCCTTGCCTCTGGCCGTGCCCCACTCTCGGCCCTGTCGAGCTCGGGGAGCTGTCCCCACCGCTGCCCGCAGCAGTAACGGGCCCGCAGGGTGGGGAAGGAGGTTCCTCTGGGCCTCCAGCCATGCCGAGGTTTCTCTCCGTCCCCTCCCGCCCTCCTGTTTTCCTCTAGAAGCCTTCCCTTTCTCCGGGGAGGAGGACGTGAGTGACCCCGAGGCCTTGAGGTCTTTGCTCTCCCTGCAGTGGAAGAACAAGGCTTCCAGTTTCCAGGCCGAGAGGAAGTTCAATGCCGCGGCCGCGCTGACCGAGCCTTTCTGTGCCATCTGCACCCTCTTCTACCCCTACAGCCAGGTGGGGGCCGGGGTGGTGGGGGGCCAGGGGGCAGGGCAGGCTCCGTCTGCACACGGGCCCCCAGCTCCAGGGCTGGTGGTGGTGGTGACCGGGAACCTGTGTGCCCGGGGGAGCCTGGCTTGACAGGTAGCTGGGATGTGGGGGCAATGGGCAGAAGCTCTGGGCATCTGGGGGCACGTGAAGCCGAAGGCAAGTAGAGAGAGCCTGGTGTCTGAGTTGTACCAGGAAGGGACTTCTCAGTGGGCCTGAAAGCGGGACAGCCCGGGGTGGGGCTGGGCCAGGAAGGGCGGAGCCAGAGGCAGATGGGGCGGGGCAAGCGCCCTAACCCCACCCAGGAGCCCAGGGGGCCTCTGCCGAGCCAGGGCTTGTTCTCAGCTGGGCCCCACTCTCTGTCCCCTTTCCCAAGTCGGGGACGTGGCCTCTCCCCACCCTGTGTCTGACGCCATCATCCACGGGGCCCCGCCCACTTAACCTCTGGTTCTTCCCTGCCGCCCCTCCCCCCAGCATGACCTGCCTTCTAGCTCTTTCCTCCTTCCCCTGCGCCATCGGGAGCCCTTCCTGTTGGTGCCCCACTGAGGCCCGGGCACATGTTTGAGAGACCATGCGGCCATGTGCTCCCTGGCTGCAAACTGCACCAGGCTCACCACGGGCCCCAGAATTGCAGTATGTACCTGCGGCCTTCCTGTGTCCTGGGGTCTGCCCCGCCCCCCACACACAGTGACAGCGTGCTCCGTGCTGACCCAGCCACCCAGCCCCCTGCCTTGCCACACATTTCCGTTCATCCTTTGAGTCTGCTCAGTTGCCCCCTCTTCCGTGAAGCCTTCCTGGACCTACTTTCCCCGGGCACACCGCCCCCTCCAGGCTCTCCCACCCAGCTCTGCTCTTGCTCCCGTTCTTTGTGTTTATCAGCGCCTAGACTGTGAGTCCCTGGAGGACAGGACTCGGTCTCCAGGCTCCTAGCCTCGTGCCCACTTAGCTGAGCCACCCCGCGGTCTGTGCCCTGAGCCGGGGGCAGCGTGCTTGTCTTACGGGCACTGCCCCTTCGCGCTGCCTGGGGCACTGTGTCCCTGCAGGTGTTTGCAAACGCCGGGGACAGAATAATGTGTCTTTTCCCGGCATGGCCGTCTTTAGTGGTGCCGGGAAGTCCGGCCTGAGATGGACTCTCCTTGAGCCCGGGGCTGAGTTTCATTATGCCCCTAGTTCTGGTGGGCTTCTGCTGTCAGAGCCCCCAGAGTCAGGGACCAGGCCTCACTTGCCCCAGGAAGGGGACAAACGTCGTGCCTGGACATTCTGCCTGTTGGGGAACCAGCCGGATCCTTAACGGGAGATGCCAGGCGGGGCACCTCCAGCAGGGTCTTCCCTCCTGGGTCAGGGGCAGTGCCGAGTCCTCCTGGCACTCCTCTGGGAGTGTCCTGAGACGGGCCTGGAGGGGGCGGGACCTGGGGGGCTCAGTGAGGTCGGGGGTACGGCCTTTATGGGGCATACGCCAGAGGTAGGGAGAACCCTCCGGATAGATTGCCAGGTGGAACAGTGTCAGGTCATGGCCGGGACCACAAGAACACACAGAGCAGGGGTGAAGGGCTGGGGGCCACTGGTCTTCCAGGTGCGCTGGGCTCTAGAGCACACACGAGCAGACATCTGAGTGTTCCTGGCAGTGGGCACAGTATAAGCAAAAGCCCTGGGGCGGGATGGTGCCTGGCTCCCAGAGTGTTAGAGGCCGAGCGAGGAGGCTGGTGTGGTTGGAGCAGAGCGATCGAGGGCCATGAGGGCAGCGGGACAGTGCCCGTGCCAGTGTGACCCTAAGTGGGCGGGTCTTCAGTGGGGAGGGGGAGACAGGTCTGTGTTTGAGGAGGATCCCTTGAGGGCTCTGGGTCGGGGTGGAGGGCTGGGACGGGACAGCTGCAGAGGAGAGTAAGGAGCAGGCCGGCAGGTATTTGGGGCGGGCAGAGGGCCGACTCTGGGGTGGGCACGGCACCTGCCGGCTTTGCCCCTGTCAGCTGTCCTGCCTGTCCCGTCGGACTCCCTGCTGAAGGCAGCCCCCTCCTCCTCCTCCAGACCCTACAGACCGAGAAGGAGGCTCCCCAGGCCTCCGTCGGGGAGGGTCCCTCGGCTGCTCCTCCTTCAAAAAGTGGCCAGAAGACACGGCCGCTGATCCCCGAGATGTGCTTCACCTCTGGCGGTGAGAACACGGAGCCCCTCCCCGCCAACTCCTACATCGGAGATGACGGGACCAGCCTGCTGATCGCCTGTGCCAAGTGCTGTCTGCAGGTCCACGCCAGTGAGTGCTGAGGCCAGGCCGGCGCCCGGGGGTGGGCAGCCATGGGCTCTGTGGCCCCCTCTCGCGTGGCCCCCTGCTCTGCCGTTCTCGGGAGGCGCCCCTTGGGTCTGTGGAGCCAGCAAGCCCCTTCCCTCTGGGCTGCTGTCTGGGGGCTGTCCTGGGACCTGGCGTCATGGAGTGGCCTGTACCCTGGCCGATCTGACGGTCCCGCTGAGGCCCAGCTGCCCCTCTGGGCTCTGGGCAGCAGCAGCAGGAAGGAACGCGCTGCTTTTCCCCTTATTTCAGAGCACTGTGACACCGTCAGAGCCCGCACTTTGAAGCAGGACTCAGTTGGTGAAGCTGAGATTCTAGAGTGGTCCAGGGGCTCTGGTCTCTCTGTGCCGTGGGCGACCACCCTCTCCCAGAGCCTGAGGGCCCGACTTGGCCCGAGGCAAGAAAATGGGTATCTGCTGTCCCTAGGGGCCTCTGTCGGACACAGCAGAAGGCCACTTCGGCCGCCCTGCTGTCTCCCCGTGTTCCCCCCAGGGCCCTTTGGCTGCGGCCATGGCCCAACCAGCTGCAGAGCCCCTGTTTGCCAGGTGACAGGACCCCAGCCGGCAAGGGTACTGCCGGATGGTGACTCGAGGGTGTGGCCTCTCGACCCTCTGGCCCCCTCCTCCATGCGCTCTGCCCGTTTCTAAACCAGGACCAAGGTCCAAAGCAAACCTGGATCACCTGGGGCCTCCAGTTTCTCGCTTCCCAAGTAGTGATTCTCCTGAAGGCAGGGCCTGGCCGGCCCAGCTCGGCCGTCTGAGCCATGGGACCGTGAGCCCCGCTTTGTCCTGTGGGCACCTGCGTGGTCGCTTTCCTAGCTTGCCGGCCCCTCCTGGCCACAGAGCCTGGGCCTCCTCGGCTAGAGCGGAGTGAGGGCTGCCCGGCAGGGGGCCCTGCTCTCCCTCCCCCTACTTGAGTTCCAAATGAGCCATTTCCAGATGGTTCCTGCTGTGCGCAGTGGCCTGGATTCAGGGAGAGAGCGTGGGGACAGCAGTTGCCCTAAATGCTGCTGCCGAGTTCCAGACGGCCCCGTGGGCTCTGCACGGCCCCCCTCAGCGGCCCCCTCCCCTATCTTGCAGGCTGCTATGGCATCCGCCCCGAGCTTGTCAACGAGGGCTGGACGTGTTCCCGGTGCACAGCCCACGCCTGGACCGCGGTAACTCCCCGGTGGCTGGGTGGTGCTCGCAGAGCCATTGAGGCCTGGGGTGTGGGGATCCCGGGGGACCTTGGGCTGGCCGCCTCCCCTCCCTGGGTCTCAGTTTCCTCCACCTGGGCAGTGCAGGGGTGAAG
Source organism: Procyon lotor (assembly GCA_028646535.1). Lineage (NCBI taxonomy): Eukaryota > Metazoa > Chordata > Mammalia > Carnivora > Procyonidae > Procyon > Procyon lotor. Next base: position 2,245,937 of record CM053603.1, read on the forward strand.
CCCGATGCCCCCACCCCTGCCCGGCTGGTCCCGTCTGCGGCTGCTCGTTGGAACTAGAATGACCGCAGGCAGGGCCCGGAGCAGGCCCCGGGGGCAGAGAGGCGCCCCCTCACCATGGAGTCGTCTGGTTCCCGCAGGAGTGCTGTCTCTGCAACCTCCGGGGAGGAGCCCTGCAGATGACAACCGACCGGAGGTGGGTGGCCTCGGGCCCCAAGGTGTGGGGGGGGGACCGGGAGGAACCACTGGGCCAGAGCACCCCCTTAAGGTTGGGTAAGCCCCAGCCGTCTGGCTGCAGGGGTGGTGGGGCACCCGTGAATCGTGACCCCAGCCTGTCCCCCTCCCCCAGGTGGATCCATGTGATCTGTGCCATCGCTGTCCCCGAAGTGCGCTTCCTGAACGTGATGGAGCGCCACCCCGTGGACATCAGCGCCATCCCCGAGCAGCGGTGGAAGCTGGTAGGTGCCCCGCATCTTGTCCCTGGGGTGCAGGGCGGCCGCCCAGGAGCCAGATGCCGCTGAGTTCAGTTCGGGCCCGTCTGATCACGGGGGGCTCCGTGCCTGCCTCCCCGTGCCCCGGGCAGCAGTCGAGCAGCTGGCGGAGTGCGGCCTGCTCACCGGCGGGACCGGCCTTGACACGCACCCAACGCTGCCGCCCGGCCCCTGCGGCCGTCCTTCTGCTCTGTGCGTCCGGAGTTTGAGTGTGAGTTGGGTCGCGCAGGACGTGTGCTCCCGGGCCCGCCTCCCCGGCTGTGCGTGACGTCCTCAGGGTCTGTCTGTGCGGCTGCCGATGGCAGGGTTGGCACCTTTCGGTGGCCAGGTAGTGTTCCTTCGTGTGGCCATGCCGCATCCCGATCCCTCCCTCCGCTGCCGGACACGAGGCTGTCCCTGTGTCTCGGGTGCCTCCCAGAGATGCTGCTTTCGTTTCCTTTGGGTCAACCCCCTATCGGGGAATTACTGGATCGTGTGGTGGTTCTACTTTTGTTTAATGTTTGTTTTAAGTTCTCTGTGTACCCCACTCGGGGCTCGAACGCACAGCACTGAGACCGAGAGCTGCGTGTTGTGCCAACCAAGCCAGCCAGGCGCCCTTGCTGGTTGTATGTCTAACTTTGTGAGGACCCTCCATGCTGTTTTCCAGGGCGGCTGCACCCGTTAGCATCCCCACCCCTGGGGTAAGGCTTCCCCTCTGCCCGCGTCCTCGCCTACACTTGTTTCTGGCGGGGTTGATTGGAGCTCGGCAGGTCTCACCGCGGCGCCTGTGTGCGTCTCCGTGACGGTGAGGGACGGCAAGCATCTTTCCACGTGCCTGTCGGCTGCCTGTCTGTGCGTCTTCTTTGGACAAATATCTGTTTAGGTTCTTTGCTAATTTTTAAGTTGGGGGTTGCTTTTCTTCGCCGCTGAGCTATAGGAATTCCGTAGCTGGCCCTGCCAATGCACGCGGCCCTTCCGTCCGCAAGGAGGACCCAGCTCGCCTCGGGTGGAGTGTGGCCTCAAGGGGCTCACGCCACCTCCCCTCACCAGTGATGGTCACCGTGGGGTGGCAGGCAGGGTGGGCAGAGTGTGACTGTGAGTGGGTCACCGGCCTGCTGCGTGACTCTGGATGGACCCCTTGGCCCCTGTGGACCTCGGCCTTCCCTTCTGTAGGCTGGGCGGCTCGTGGCCTCCTGCGTGGCCAGCATGAACTGGGCCCGACCGTCCAGCTCTGGGTCGTGCCGTCTGCGCCCCAGCTCCTGCTCTCAGGCCCGTCCTTGCCGTGACTGGTGAGCTCTGCTGCAGAAATGCGTGTGGGGGCGCCCCCGGGGGCGTGTCTCAGGCCCCTGATAGCAGCTGGTGGCTTTTCCCCAAGCGGGGGTCACCCCAGCTGTTCCTCCGGGCCGCAGGTGGGCAGGCGGCAGAGTACGCTTCGGATAATGGGCCTTTCGGGGAGTCCCGTGGGGGCGGCCGGACGATGAGGAAGAGCCCAGCGGCGGGCGGGGCTCCTCCAGGAACAGGGGCATGAAAGGCTCCATTACTCAGGTGGAGTGACAGTGCGGGGCCGCGGTAGACCCTGCTTCCCAGACGCTTTATGGATCATCTGACATTTCCAGCTTGCAGCCTCTTCATTACCAGCACTTGTAACGATGAATTAAAAATCCTTCTACACGAGGCTCACTTGTACTGCCTAATGGAGCCTCGCAAGGAAGCCAACACTTAACTCCTGCTTGCCCAGCCGCCCCAGCCGCGGGCTCAGGGACGGCCACTCCTGGCCCCTCATCCATCTGTCCCCAGGACTCCCTGGCCCCCGGCCCTGGGCAATCCGGGTGTCCTGGCTAGCGGGGCGGCCCCGTCCATACTGCGGCCCCAACGCAGGTTACCTGGTGGGCTCACCAGATGGGCACTCACGCTCGCCCCGTCCCCAAGCTGGGCTGATCCCCGGAGGAACTTGGGGGTCTGGTGGGGACTCCGAGGGGGAAAGATCAGCTTGTGAGGGTGAGAGAGGCAGGACTGGTGGGGGGCGGGCGCTTTGAATCAGTTCTGCCCTCTTGTTGCCCGGCTTCTAGGTGGGGGGGCTTGCATCAGTCAGCACGAGGAGGGCGGGTGCAGGGGGTGGGCGTGAGGGGCGGGCTGGGGACTTGGGACCTGCTGTGGGGGGGCGGTCTGCAGGTGGAAGCAGCCTCCCCCTCCAGCGTCACCCCTACCGTGGCCCCCGGCTCCCCCAGACCGCCGCTCTCCACCGAGGTCCACCCCCCTGCACCCCTTTTGCACCCAGCACGGGTGGGTCCTGCTGGGGGGGGGGCTGGCTCGCATCTAATGGATGCGGAGGCTCATGGCAAGGGGTCGCCACCCACGGGCTGAAATGCTCTGTGCTGTCAGGCATAGCTGTGGGTTCCCCTGGGTTTCCACCATGGGGTCCGGCCTGGCAGCGGCTGTGGGGGGGGGGCGCCGAGGGGAAAGTGGGAGGGGCATTGGCTGGGTGGCGGGACCCCCGCTCCGGGCCCTGGAGCTGCTGTGGGCCTCCCTGCGCTTCACGCCTTCCCGCCCGTGTGGAGGAGGCCCAGTCCTGGAGGGTTAACGCTGCTCCCGCCCGCGGTGCCCGCGCCTGTCCCCGCAGGCTGGTGGGGATTAGGTATCGACAGCTTAATAATGAGATCTCATTGCCATCGATCGGCGTTGGGTGCGCTCCTGTGGCGCCCTTTGCCGAGCTGCTTATCTGGCTTTTGAACATGGTTACGGAGCGATAAAGGCCCGCTTAGCAAACGCTCCGAGTGACGGCGCGGTGGCCGGAAGGGGGGGGGGCTGCCCCACAGCGTGTGCCCCGGGGGGGGGGGCTGCCTCAAGGAGGCAACTCCTCCGTGCCTGATGTTCAAAGTTGAGGTGGAATTCTTCATTTTCAAGTATACAGTTGAGTAGCTTCTAATACATTCCCAGAGTGGAGCAATAACCACCAATACCTAATTCTAGAACGTTTCATCTCCTCAAAAAGAAATCCCGTCCCCATCAGCTGTCACCTCCCCCCCCGGCCCCCCCGAACCCCCTTCCCGTCCGCCGAGGAACCTGGCCTGGATGAGTCCCCCGCGTGGACTCACACTCCGGGGGGCCGTCTGTGTCTGGTCCCCTCCCTGTGTGCCGGGGGCTCGGGGTCCGTCCCCGGGGCCGTGTGGGGCACCCGCTCAGGTGGCTCAGGGACGCGCGCACGGCCGGCTCCTCAGTGCCTGTTCCCGCAGCCCTGCAGAGAGGGTGTGTGGAGAAGGATCCAGAAGGTTCCCGGGGAGCCCTGGCTGGGTTCGGGGGACTCTCCACCAAGGGCGAGAACCCGGACCCGCGGTGCTCTGCGGGCTTTGCCCCCGTGCCTCCCCTGTCACCGCTGCGGGGGTGCGGCCGGGCAGCCCTGGGTGCGGAGGGCCTCCCTGGGGAGAGCTCCCAGCCCCGTGTCCTCGGCGGTGTCCCCCCAGAAGTGCGTGTACTGCCGGAAGCGGATGAAGAAGGTGTCGGGAGCCTGCATCCAGTGCTCCTGCGAGCACTGCTCCACCTCCTTCCACGTGACCTGCGCCCACGCCGCCGGGGTCCTCATGGAGCCGGACGACTGGCCCTACGTCGTCTCCATCACCTGCTTCAAGCACAAGTCAGGGGGCCACCCCGTGAGTGCCCCGCCCGCCCCCGCCTGCCCCCCCACCGGCCGCCTGCGCGCTGACGGCGCCCTGTCCCCCGCCCCCAGGTGCGGTTCCTGAGGGCCGTGTCCTTGGGCCAGATGGTCATTACCAAGAACCGCAACGGCCTCTACTACCGCTGCCGGGTCATCGGCACCAGCGCGCAGACCTTCTATGAAGTGAACTTCGACGACGGGTCTTACAGCGACAACCTGTACCCAGAGAGCATTACCGTGAGCGGCGCAGGGAAGGGGCAGAGGCGGGGCGGGGGGTGCTGGTTCTGCAGACACAGAGAAGAGGGTGGTGAGTTCTAGACAAGCCCGCCCGTAGCCCCGGGGACCCTGCGCCCACACGGCTGCCCTGAGTTCGGGCCCAGCCCGCCACCCGCCTCCTCGCCACCAGCACCCGGCGCTGAGGACGGATGAGCGTGTCCGGCGAGCCGTGGGGGGCTGCTAGCACCCGCCCCCGAGGCCAGGGGCGCCCGGGGCCTCACCTGCCGCCGCCTTGTTCCCTGCAGAGTAGGGACTGCGTCCGGCTGGGACCCCCACCCGAGGGGGAGTTCGTGGAGCTGCGGTGGGCTGATGGGAACATGTACAAGGCCAGGTTCATTTCCTCTGTGACGAGCCACGTCTACCAGGTGAGTGGGCCCTGCTCTGCGGGTGGGCGGGCCCCAGCCAGCTCCTGTCCCGTCCCCCCGTCCCCGTCCCCCCCACGCCCCCCCCCCAGCGTGAACAGTCGGGCCTTGTCACACCTGCAGCTACAGGGGGTCTTGGTGGCTGCTCTTTTCCCCAAAGAGAGGTCTTCCCAGTTGTGTGTGTGGGAAATGACATATGTAACATAAAACTTACCAGGTTAAACATTTTTAAGTATAAGGTTCAGGCTCCTGATGTTTTTTATTAACCCGGATGGTTGCTGGTTTCTTTCCCTGATGGCGAAGAGAAATGACTCAGTAGCCTGAAACCTTGGAGGAGAACCACCCCGTTCCGGCCGCGCGGCCCCAGCTGGCCTGCATTCTCCTGTGCGCGGTCCCCGCAGCACCCCCCAGCATGTCCCTACTCCCCTTTTCCTCTGGCTGCCCTTCCCGGATGAGCGGGGCGCCCCTCAGTGGGCGGCAGCGGAGGCCGCACCTGAGACCCACACCCTTGGCAGGTAGAGTTTGAGGACGGGTCCCAGCTGATGGTGAAGCGTGGGGACATCTTCACCCTGGACGAGGAGCTCCCTAAGAGGGTCCGGTCGCGGCTGGTAAGTGGTGTGGCGGCCCAGGTGGGCGCACGGCCCCAAAGCCCCCGGCGGTACCCGGGGAAGCGGCCCGTCCGAGAGGCCTCAACCTCCCCCTCGTCCTGCTCCCCGGGAGGGCACCCGGTCGGTGGAGGGAGGGACGGTTGCAGGGCTGGTGACAGCCACACCAGGAGGAGGCGGACGCGTAGGAGCCTGGCCCTCGGCCCCTGTGCTCTGCGGCCGCCTGCACACAGTCCAGGCCCTGCACTGGGGATGCACTTTGGTAGGGCTCGTCCCTTCTCAAAGGGAACAGCGAGTCCCAGGGTTGAGGGGCGGTCCCCGGTCTTTTCTCCCAGGCCTTCCTTTCTGCACTTGTCTGTCTTTCGTGTTTAACCCGAAGGCCAGGTTTGGGGTACGGGCAGGGGCAGATCACACCGCTGACCTCAGACTGGAGGTTCCCGCGGGGAAGGACGGGGCTCACCAGCCACAGCCAGGCCAGGCTGCTCCTTGTGGCTGCCGTTTGGCGGGACAGACCGGCCGCCCACTCTCCTGGGGTAGGGGGTCCCTGTGCCCGGGCCTTGCCTGTCGGGAGGCGCACACACAGGACTGGGGGTTCACTCAGGCAGGTGCGCCGCGCAGGCACCCCTGGTGACCGGTGTCACTTTCAGAAGGTCACTGGAAGAGGGACCGTGGCACGGGGCCCTTGGCCCCCAGCGGGGTGCCCGAGCAGAGCCCTCGGGTCAGTCTCTCAAGGCTGCTGGAACCTGCCCACTTCTGGGGGCCTTGAGGTACAGGCGGCTTTCTCACGGTTCTGGAGGCCGCGTCTCAGCAGACTTGGTGGCGGGGGATTGCGGCTCCCGGTTCACGGACCCCTCCTTCTGGTGTCCCCTCGTGGCTAGAGGGAGAGGGAGAGCTCCGAGGGGTCCTTTTGATCTAAGGGCACTGACCCCACGGCCGAGGACCCCCGACCTCCTGATACTGACACCTCGGGGGCCGGGCTCGGACACGTGAACCCGGGGGGGATGCAGACCCTGGCGCGCAGCCACCCGCTAACCGCTGTGCTGTCTGGTCTCCCGCAGTCGCTCAGCACGGGGGCGCCGCAGGAGAACACCTTCTCGGGGGAGGAGGTGAAGGCCGCCAAGCGCCCGCGGGTGGGCACCCCGCGTGCCCCCGAGGACTCAGGGCGGAACCCGGACTACCTAGCGTTCATGGAGAGCCTCCTGCAGGCGCAGTGCCGGCCCGGGGCCCCCTTCTAGGACAGCCGGCCGCCCGGCCACCCCTCGGCCCAGCAAGGCAGGCGGCGGCGGGCCCTGGCGTTTGCTTGCTGTGAATTCCTGCCCTCGCCTCCCCCGGCCCGAGAGGCTACCTCCGCGCGCGCGGCCCCCGCTCCACGGCGACAGGAGCCCGCAGGCGCCGGCGCGCGGCCGGACTCAGGGAGCAGGGCCACGCGGGCTCTGGGGGCCCGGCTGGGGACTCCCCGCCCCCCACGACTCAGATCCGTAAACCATGTAAGCTCTTCTACTCGAAAAGGTGCTACTGCATTGCCTGCCTCCTGAGCAGCCTTGGAGATTGTGACTTCTGTATAGACACCACCTTTGTGAGGCTCTTTCTAGAAATACCTATTGTTTAAAAAAAAAAAACCTGAGAAAAAAAGGAAAACGAAGAAAAGGAAAAAAAATCCCCAACATTGTTTTCTAGATTTGTGGCTTTAACAATGAAACAAAACAAAAGGAAAATGTTCTTTTTCTCAGAACCAAGACACGCCGAGGGAGATAAAAGCATCTCGTTTTTTTTTTTGTTTGTCGTTGTTTTACAACCTCGCTTGTCTCCGCGAGCGGCAGGGAGGCCCCTGGGAGGCCGCGCAGGGCGATGGGGACAGGCGTCCAGGGCCCGGCCCTCGTGTCGCTGACTTGGCGAAGGTCTGGGCGGCTGGTACCGCCTCCTTGGCCCACGCGGACAGGAGGAGGCCGGTTGCGCCCTTTGGGGGCGACCGCGGGCCGTGGGGGTCCAGGAGCCCCCCTCCGGTCCGCACACGCTCTCACGAAATAAACACCCTCCCTTCTGGTTTGCTCCATCCTCTTCTGCTTCCCCTCGTGAGAACCACCGCCCGGCCGAGGCCTCCAGTGTTTGCAGGGCTGCCTGGGGCCCCGCTGTGGCCCTCCCCCGGCAGGTGCGTGGCTGCCTGTGGCCGGCTGGGGAGGGACGACACGGGGCCCCGCAGGCCTCCTGGGTGGCCCGAGGCCAGCCGTCTCCCTGTGCGAAGGCCTGTGTCCCCGGCTCCGGCCACCCAGGAGCCCCCCCACGTTGGCAGGGGCACCCACCTTGGACCCCGAGGAGCCGGCGGCACCGTGCATCCCGTTTGGGAAGCGTGGATTTGTGTGTCTGGGGGACAGCGAAAGAAAACCAGACCCGCCTCCTGAGAGCTGGCAGTTTATGAGCCTGTGCCTGCGAGGGGCTTGGGACCCCCCAGCCCCTGCCCCGGGGAGCCTTCCCCACCGCAGCGGGCCCTGCCGTCCTGCCCAGAGACAGACAGCATAATTTTGCTTGTGTAAAAAAAAAAAAAAAAAAAAAAAAAATTTAAAAAAAAGCATTCTGATGGTTACCAGACCAGAAGGAGCTATTATAAGGAGAACGGAAAGAATGTAAATGAGCCGGGAACCTTTCATGTGCTTGGTGGGGGGCGGGGGGGCAGGTGCCCGGGGGCGGGGCGGGGCGGGAGGCCCGGAGGGGA
>CM053603.1:2254508-2279421 GCA_028646535.1 Procyon lotor
TGGGTGGATGGATGGATGGATGGATGGATGGATGGATGGATGGATAGGTGGATGGATGGATGGATGGATGGATGGATGGATGGATGGATGGATAGGTGGATGGATGGATGGATGGATGGATGGATGGATGGATGGATAGGTGGGTGGGTCGATGGATGGATGGATGGGTGGGTGGGTAGATGGATGGATGGATGGATGGATAGATGGGTGGGTGGATGGATGAATAGATGGGTCGGTGGATGGATGGATGGGTGAGTGGATGGTTGGATGGATGGGTGGGGGGATGGGTGGGGGGAGGACAAGGGACAGCTCTGCCTTGCAGATCCCAATGACTGAACAGAGGAGGGAGGAGAGGAAGGGCGTTTCCATTCAGGTTGCTGGCGGATAGTCACTCCGCAAACACTGACGGAGTACCTTTCTCATCCTGGCTCTGTTCCGGGGCCTTCGGCCACCCCGCAAAAGAAGACAGAGGATAAAAAAATAGCCTCTCAGGGGAGGCAGATGGGGGCAGGAGAGGCGGTGAGTGTATATAGGGCATTCGGAGTCTTGCTGAGAATGTGACATTTGAGCAAAGGCCCAAAGGAGGTGAGTGCGTGAGTCGAGTGTACATCTGGGGGATGAGAGCTCCACGGGGAAGGCATAGCCAGTGCAAAGGCCTTGGGGCAGCCCTGGGCCTGGCGTGTTGGAGGATCATCGAGGAGACCAGAGCAGCTGGTGCAGAGTGAACAAGAAGGACAATAAACAAATGGATTAAATATTTATTTAGGGCCTACTAGATACCATGGCTTTAAGAAAAATGAAGCCGGGGAAAGGGATATGTGATAAGGTGAGGGCTGTTTTGGCCACAGAGGCAAGGTGGACCTCACTGAGGAGGGACATTCCAGTTAAGACCAGAAGGAAGTGAGGGGGTGAACTGGGTGGCGATCTGGAAGAAAGGTGTTCCTGGAAAGAGAACAGCACAAACCAAGGTCCTGGGGCAGCACTGGGTCTGGAGTGTTGGAGGAGCAGCAAGGGGACCCCTGTGGCTGGAGCAGAGTGAGTGAGGGGGAGACAAGGAGGCAGGGAGGGCAGGGAGGGGTTGGAGACAGGTCCTGCAGGGCCTTGGGCTTCCCACCCCCAACCCAGGGAGGTGGGAGTCCTGGAGGGCTGTGGGCAGAGGAGGGAGGGGCCCCAACTCGGGGGAGCACAGGCGCCCTCTGGTGACCGCTGTGGGGGGGGCAGGGTAGGAGCCTGGGGTCTGGGATGGAGGGGACTGCACTGGTCGGGGCAGGAGCAGTGATGGGGCAGAGCAGATGGAAGCTGAGAAGGGACCGTTCTTCGGGGTCAGCAGCGTGGAGGTCCCTGCTGACCCCGGAAAGGGGCACCGGGGTGGAGCAGGAGAGTGAATGTCTGGTTGGAGGGGCTCTGCATTTTCGAACACAGAATTCTCTCTTCTTCGGTGAAAAGTAACACTCCATCGTATGGATAGACTGTAATTTTAATAAATCAACCCCCCATTAGTGGACACTAACGGTGTTTCCGGTTTTTCCCAATTAGGAGCCATGCTGCAGTGAAGCAGGGTTTTGTTTGTTTGTTTTTTTTTTCCAAAAACGTATTTATTTGAGAGTGAGAGAGAATGCATGGGCAGGAGGGTCAGAGGGAGAAGCAGTCTCCCCGCTGAGCAAGGAGCCCGATGCGGGACTCGATCCCGGGACCCCGGGATCATGACTTGAGCCGAAGGCAGATGCTTAACTGACGGAGCCCCCCAGGCGCCCCCCAAGGCAGATTTTTGGTACTTGAGTGTACGCGTCTCTCTAGAACACGTTCCCTTCGAAAGTGTGGGATGGGGATTGCTGGGTGGGAACATCTGGAATTTTACTTTGAATCCTTTCCGCCAGGTGACCCCCTCATGCCCGGGGAGTGCCCCGCTGTGCGGTGCGGGTTAACGCCACTTCCCAGACCCCCCGGGACAGAAGCCGTGACCCAGCCGGGGACCCTGCTCTACGGGATAGGTGAAACGTGACATCTGACCACAGCTGCAACACTCTTTCCCCCTCTAACGAGTCGGGTTGAGCATCCTTTCACATGATTAAAAGCTTTTTGTCAGAACTGTCTTGAAACACATTATTTAAAAAATTCCCCAATGACTGTTCCCGTCGGAGAGAGGGTTGATTTGCTGTTGAGTCTCTCACGGCGCTGTCTCCGTCCTGCTCGGCGTCCCTCGCTGAGCCCCGGGTCAGGGGCCACACCCAGGGCGACGCTTGTCTTATTTGCTTCCGTGAAATTAGAAAAACCTAGCCCATAACTAGTGTGCAGCAAGAGTAGTGGCAAGCAGCCGGCGGCCGGACGTCAGCTCCAACTAGGACCCCGAAAACACAGCGACATCTTGTCAAAGAGCTCTTGCCTGCTGTCCCCCTATAGCTGGAACAGGGGACCTTCCCATCAGTGGGGGCAGCCACACCCTCGGCAACCCCGACTTTGGTCCCATTGACTTGCAAAGAATCCCACATTTGGGTATTTGGGTCAGCTGAACATTTGGATGCTTTTTTAAAATATACACCCTGGGGCGTCTGGGTGGCTCAGTCGGTGAAGCCCCCTGCTTGTCCCTCTCCCTCTGCTCCTCCCCCTGCTCGTGCTCTGTCTCAAATAAATAAAATCTTAAAAAAAAAAAAAAAAAGATTCTCTCTCTCCCTCACCCTCTGCCTCTCCCCCCGCCAATATATATAGATATAGATGAATATATATATGATGAAACATCCTTCTTGTGCCCCAACCAGAAAAAACATTGAAGCCTCAGACATTTGGTGCCAGAGTCATTTGCGCGAAGGCTCAATGTCCTAAAGAAACCCCAACTTGATCTCAGAGTTGGGGTTGTCAGTCCCAATGGGATGGCTCCAGGCTACCCCGAGTGGTCTGCCACTCGCCCCCGCGAGCCCCATCTCAGACAGCGGCCGTGAACGTGGCTGGAGCAGCCTGTGTCCCAAAGAAATGTCCTCTCCAAGTTCATGTCTCAAGCTCTCAGGTGAGCACCCCTTTCCCGGGACGCCTGAGCCCTCCGTTGGGCAAAGCACAAAGTCTTGTCATGGCTGCCCACTTGTCCCTCGGCAGAAGAGTGCCATGGGGCTGTGGCCATCACTTTCTTCGTGACCGTGTGGCCAAGGGGTGGGCTCCCCCCTACCGGCCCCAGCCGTCCTCCCCGAGCTCCCCTGCCCCTCACGGAGCAATGATGAGCGGGAGAGACCCTCTTCCTCATAGAAAAACTTCTCAGTGATGGAACAAGGCAGATGTTATGGCAGGAAAATCCAATAGACATCCCCACCTACTTTTCCCTTGTCCCCGGCCTCCACTGAAAAGCCTGAAAAAATAAAAAAAACTTGCATTCCCAACCTCTCTTACCTACCTGGAGTCACATCATGACATGGTTCTGGGGAATTGGAGGGAAGTTTTTAAATTTCCTACTGAAAGGACTGCCAGGGCTGGCTGTTGCTGCCCCCTTTTGCATTCCTCTCTCTTCCCCCTCCCAAATCCAAATGTGGGTGTGATGGCTGGAGCCACAGCAGCCATTTTATAATCACCAGGGAGAGGTTGAGAGATGTCCCTGACATCATTCACTCGTTCATTGGATCGGTAGTGTGTGCCTAATTCCATGGTGTGAAAATCCCACTGTGGCCCATTTCAAGCTACCAACAGGATGTCCTTGAATGCAGAGTTGGAAAGAGAAGCAGAGTAGCACACCATTATATAATGTTTCCATCAAACAGATACAATAATTATTTAAAAAACAACAAAGCAAAACAAAAACAACCTCCAGAGCATAGATGGTACCAAAATGTAGTAAAATAGTCAAGTGATGAGTTTGGGATACTTACTGCTTTCATTTTAATATAATGTATGTAATTGTAAGTTTATATAATTTTATTTTTCATGGTGGCTGTTCTTGGCAACTAGTTCACAGAATTCCTGAAAATTCGGTGATTGACTCTTGCAGGCTGGGATAAGCTGGTTCTCCCCAAAGCGGGGGTGATACCCCCCAGCTTCTGTGTGAGTAGCACGATGCAGGAAGATGCTTCCCTGGTCCCGTCTCTGGCAATCAAATCTATCAGTTCGATCCCAGAACTGCATTATTTTGCCCAAGTTCAAGAGAGGGATAAACGCCTTTGGTTAAGCCCAGAAGTCACTGCATTTTGTTTGGAAAGGATTTGGTCAGGTTCTGCTTTATTTTAGGGCAGCTCAGATCACAAATGGCCTCACAGCATCTTTCAAGGGCATTCAAATGGGGCTTGAGTGGCCGAAGATCCCACAGACGCTGCCTGGTCACTGTACGTGGCCTTCACACGATTTCCAGAGTTTGCCAGAGTTCTTCACCCCCACAGCACGATGCGTGTGGGCACACACACAGTCTCTGTTTCCTGTCTGGGCCGCCCAGAAGGCACTGCTCACACTTGGGGCGTATTTCCAGATTGTAGTATTTACCTTACAATTTTTACCTTGGCTTTTATACCTTGGGGAACCACTTTCAAGCCACCGATTCATTTTTTTTAAAGTATTTATGGAAATACAACACACGTACAGAATCCTGTGGCCTAGTCTCTTTGTGTCTGGCTTCTTTCACTCAAAATTGTGTCTGTGAGATTCGTTCATATTGTCTCTAGCTCTATGTTGTTCATTTTTTAAATTTCGCACAAAAAATATGTGATTTTTGCATATGCAGGTATCTGAACAAGCCATGGCATGTTAATCCACTCTACGGGGGGTGGGGTCCGGTTGTTTCCACTTAGGGTCTCACGCGCAGCAGTGCCGCGAACCTTCTCAGACAGGAGCAAGCAAGCACCTCCAGGTGTCCAGGAAAGGGACAGCCGGGTGCCCCCTTCATCCGTTTTTATAAATGGGGGCAACAGCACGATGCGAAACGAGCCACAGGACGTGCTCATCCAGGGACTGTGAATGACAAAAGCCAAAAAACAGCAGACAGTTCTTGCTGGCACATACTGGCCAATGCTGTCTTTGAGGCACAGGCGTAGCCTTTAAGGAACATTCTCACGAGATTCTTGGAAAACAGAAGGTGGACCCTACATCTCAATTTTGTGAACTGTATGCAAAATCGTTTTGTTGTGTCTTCTTTGGAAGCAACCCAGCCTCCTGGAGCCCATGCGCAGAGTCACCTGGTCTCTAAGGTCAGCCTAGCATGGCTGCTCAGGTCCTTCACGGCTACCGTCCCCTTGCCCTGCACCACGTACTTCGGGCCCTTGCCCAAGCTGTGCCCACCCCAGGAGGGCCCTCCTTGTTACTCAAAGTCCACCTCTTACCTTTCCAGTGGCGCGCTGTGGCCAGACCCAAATGTCCCTCCTCCAGCGTGGGTCTCCTGGCCCTGGGGCAGAATTAGACCCTGGGTCTCCTATGTTCCCATTCCTGCTTAGTTCCAGATAGTGGGGGGGTCTCTCTTCATCCCAGAGGGCAGCTCAGGGCCTGGCCCGAAGCTAGTATTATAAGCTAATTATGTTAGTAATCAATAATAGGACAGAGAGTTATCACTCGTTGAAGACTCGCCCCGTGGCAAGGTTCTCTATGTGGCTTTTCTTCCCTGATCTTTGCAACCACCCTGCAAGGCATATTCTCATTTTATGTATTTATGGGGAAGGGGAAGCCCAGAGAGGTGAAGTAACTTACCCAAGGTCATACAGCCAGCAAGTGGCAGAGCTGGGATGTGAACCCAGGACACCTGGGCCCAGAGCCCACATTTGTGGCCCCTTTCAGTGGTGCAAGGAATTATCTGGTAACAATTGCAGGAAGTAGGGATTGGGCGGGGGGTGGGGGGGGTGGTCTATGTCAGTGCATCAGGGCTGCTATGACAGAGTTCAGACCAAGGGGCTTATAAGCAACACACGTTTATTTCTCATGGTTCTGGAGGCTGGGAAGTCCAAGATCAAGGGGGCTGATGAGTGCTGCTTCCTGGTCCTTAGTCCACTGTCTCTCGCCGTGTCCTCTCCTAGTAAAAGGGGTGCGGGATCTTCCTGGGGTCTCTTTCATAAAAGCACCAATCCCATTCAGGGGAGCTGCACCTTCACGACCTAGTCACCCTCGAAGGCCCCGCCTCCTCACGCTGTCACCTCGGGGGTAGGACTGAAACATACGAATTTTGGGAAGACACAATTTTGGGAAGACACGAGTATTCGGTCCACCGTGAAGCTCTGTAGTCTGTGCGATGGGGACGTCATTTGCGTGCCGCTGTTGACCCGACACTGGACATTTATCATATCGTTAAATATTCATGGTCCACATTTTAATACCAATTGAATATTGTAATTTTTAAATCTAGCCATAGTTGACATTTCCTAGACATACGTGAAGTTACACAGCTCCATAAGCTTGGCAAATACATACCCTTGAACGACCCCCACCCAACACAAAACAGACTATTTCCCTCCTTCCGGAATATTCCCTCATCAACCCTCCCTGCTCAGAGGTAACCACCGATCTATTTTCTGTCCCTACTAAGATTGCCTCTTCTAGAACCTTCTGTAAGTGGAATCATGCAGAACGCAGGCCTTCGGGTCTGGCTTCCTCCCTGCCGCACAAAGCACTTGGGATTCGCCCTCTTCACTGTGTAGTCCTGCGGCGCGTTCCTTTCTCGGCGGTGTGGTCCTCCCCGGCATGGCTGGACCACAGTCCGCTGGCGACGCTCACGGGCGCTTGGCACTTGCAAATGAAGCCTCTGTGAACTCATTCACACCTGTAGCCCTTTGTAGATATTTCCTGGGAATTTATCCTTGGGTTTCGCTCCCTCTCGCCGAACCTTCTCCCACGGGGTGATGCTCAGGGTGGTTCCTAGCCTGCGACGCTTTGAAAGGATGCCGCACCGATGGTCCTAGTGCCTGATCGTAGAGCCGAGAGAGGACAGGGTGCAGGGGGTGCACGCGGGGAGGGGCGCTGGTCGGGGAGCAGGGGGAGCGGCGGGAGCCCACGGACCAGGGAGGGGTTGGCGGTTTGCTGGCAGAGCAGCGGCGGCACCAGGAGAATTCGGAGCAGGGGAAACGGCAGGACTGGCCCAGGGTTTGTTGCGGGGCACGGGAGCAGAGGTCAGGAGACCCTTGCGCAGCTCCCGAAGGGTCACCTTTAGGGCGGACGGAAGAATGAATGGGCTGCAGGAGGCCCTCGAACCCGGGCCTCCGCTGGAAAAAGCGCCCTTGACACCAGGGCCATGACCATCTGATAATAGGATCTGTTTGGAACAGCTGCCTGGTGACAAGTATAATAAAGCGTATTAATGAGGCCATTATTACTCCCTAATTAAAAGCTAATAACTAAGAGTTAATTGCCTTTAAAAGATGAAGCAAGGCTGGGCTGGGATTTATCTCTGTTTGCCTTTGCTTGCCTGGATAGGCTGATATTTGGGAACTAATTAATTGAATCAAATCTTAAGAAAACTAATAATCTCCTTAGGCCGTGTGGGCTATGAACTGAAAGGTGTTTGCGGAGTGGCCGGGTGTCTTCATCTCCAGGAGTCCCGTGCCCCCCGTTCTTGCAGCGGGGAGCCGGGGGCTTGGCAAGGGCGAGGCGGGCGCCTGGGGGCTGCTTGGGGTTTCGCCCTCCGCGGGGGTGGGGGCGGTGGGGGGCGCGGCCCGGGGGCCGGAGACCACACAGCCCAGCCTGCCATCCGCCTCCCGGGCCCCTAGTCCTGTCCTTACTTTTCCTGTTGAACTAGCTTCCGACGTCACAGGAAGTGGCAAAAAGTAGCGTGGAGAGTGCTGTGCGCAGGTCGTCCACGCCCCCCACCCGCACCCCAATGACCTCATTTTGCCCCCACCTCCTGCCTTGTCAAAATTGGGAAGGAGATGGGGAGAGTAAGATGGATGCAGACAGCAGCCTTCTGCAGACCTCACCAGGGGGTCTCCATTGTCTTTAGAGATGGATTTACTTATTTGAGAAAGAGTGAGAGCGGAGGGAAAAGGGGCCGGAGGGAGAGAGGACCCCGACGGGGGGGGGGGGGGGGGGGGGGGGGGGGGGGGGGGGGGGGCTCGATCCCAGGACCCTGCGATCACGACCTGAGCCGAAACCAAGAGTCAGAGGCTTAAGTGACTCCTCAGCTACCCAGGCGCCCCAAGCATTCTCTTTTTAAAGACGTTTTAAATCCATATCTATTGAATTAATTAATTAATTAAAATCCATCCATGCTTTTTTTCAATTTGGGGGCATAAATCATGTACCAGCAAGTTCAGCCTTTTAAAACGTATCGTTCGGTGGCTTCTACTGTATTCACAAGGCCGTGCACCCGCCACCTCTAAGTTCCAGAACATTCCGTCACCCCAAAAAGAAGCTCCGTCCCCATCAGTGGTCACCCCCCCACCTCCCTCCCGCCCCCCAGCCTCCCCCGGCCCCCACGAGCCCCCTCCCAGTCCACGGAGGGGCCTGGTCTGGGCGTGTCACCCGCGTGGACTCCATGGGGCTTTCTGCGTCTGGTCCCCTCCCCGTGCGCTGTGGGCTTGGGGGTCCGTCCCCAGGGCCGCGCGTGGGCGCCTCACTCCTGCTCGTGTGCGGCTTTCTGTGTGGACGTAATTTCAGTCCTCTCGGGATCTGTATTCATTTTTAACTGCGGCGTTTTTGAGGGGCACGCATAAAATGCAAATACAGCGCTGATCCTTGTGAGCAAAGCCCGTCCCTCTCCACCTCCCCCCTCCCCCGCACCCCTGCTGGGGGGGGCCTGGCTCCCACAGCGCCGCAGGCCTTGTGTCTAGAGACGTCTCCGCGCCCCCACAGACGCGCACGCACCGAGATGAATCTCGGTGCCAGTGAAATTTGCCTGTACTCCTTGTTTGTTTTTCTAGAAAATCCCCATAGAGTTACCTCCTCCTTTTTATTTTTCCTTTGCTCTTGCGAACTGAGTTATAACTTAAATACAAAACAGCGTCTCTCTCTGATTCATATGCACGCCCCTGGGACTCACCACCACCCTTGGGCCCAGCCAGATGTGGCCCCCGGCCTGGTTAGTATGGCCCGAAGACGAAGAATTTTTTTTTACTATTTTTTTTGAAGATTTTATTTATTTATTTGACAGGGAGAGAGACACAGCGAGAGAGGGAACACAAGCAGGGGGAGTGGGAGAGGGAGAAGCAGGCTTCCCGCTGAGCAGGGGGCCCGACGCGGGGCTCGATCCCAGCACCCTGGGATCACGACCCCAGCCGAAGGCAGACGCTTAAGGACTGAGCCACCCAGGTGCCCCGCTTTTACATTTTTAAATAGGTGTTTTTTTTTTTTTTTAATGGAAAGAAGATGAGTATCTCACCATACACAATCGCATGAATTTCAAATTTATGTGCGGTCAGCAGAAGTTTTCTGGGGACACAGCCACGCCCACTCACCTGGGTGCTGTCGCGTACAGAGCTCTGGGTGGGCGTGCCTCTGCCACCAGTGGGCGGGGCCGCGGCCGGAACCCCCCGGGGGGCGTGGCTTCCCCGCAGGTGCGGCTGCAGGGCGGGGCCTGCCCGTGGCCTCCCAGGTGTGCCGGCTCAGGCCTGCGGGTCGGGTGCAGCGGGCGCCTCCCCCGGGCGGCCCGCCGGCCCGCAGATCAGCTCCCACGGCTGGGCTGGGGCGCAGGCCGGGCGGCTCCCTGGCCGGACGCTGCCGTCACCGCCGTCTCTGCTCTGCTGGGTGGGACTCCTGTTCCGGGCCAGGTAGGAACTCCTGCCCAGCGGGAACGCCAGCCCCGCCCCCCCTCCGTCGCAATCCTATTGCCCGGGGTCAAGCCCCAGATACTCCCCTGCGCGCCCCAGGGGGCGAGACCGGAGCGCGGGGCGGGGGCGGGGGTTCCTAAGAAGCCACGAGGGGAGCTGGATGCCCACCCTGGACTTCCTTCCCCCGGCCCGAAGCAGCTGTGGGTTGGGGAGAGACCCCGCCGGTGGCGCTCTGCCAACCTGGGGGAAGGGCGGGGGGGTGTCTGGGTGGTGTAGGGGCTGCTTGCGGCCTCACCCCCGCGTTCTAGAATTTTCTCTGGTGCTGTCTTGTCCGTGAGTCACTGGTACTTCTTGTGCGGGAGTCAAACAGCAATGACCTGTGCCCCATCTTTCTTATTTGTAGTTTTTTTTTTTTTTAAATTTTATTATTTGAGAGGGAGAGCGAGCACCAGCAGGGGGAGCAGCAGAGGGAGAGGGAGAAGCAGACTCCTTGCTGGGCAGGGAGCCTGACCCGCGTTCAGCACTCGATCCCCACGGCCCCGGGGTCAGGACCTGAGCCGAAAGCAGACGCTTAACTGACTGAGCCACCCAGGCGTCCGGACCCCTGTCCCATCCTGGTGGCCTCCCCTCTCCCATTCTGCACTTTTATCCCGCAGGCAAGACTGCTCGCAGGTCCCCCCACTCCCCTCCTCCAGGGCTGTGAGCCTGCTTCTCTGTCTGCCTGCACCACCCGCCCTTTACCTCTCCCCCTTCTCTTTATCCTTGGGCTCTTCGTTCAGATGCCCCCTCCTCCAGGAAGACTTCCTTTTCCCTGAGGGCGCTGTCCTGTGCCCAGCTCTCGTGAGCTCGCTGCCAAGGACAGCTGTGTTCCATGCCCGGCTCTCAGGCTCTGCGTGTGTTTTCGAGTGTGCCCGAGTAGCGTGAGCTCCTTAGAGGTTCCACGAAGAGAGGGAGCCAGAAATCCAGAAAGGGCTTGGCAGCACGGCGGGACCGGCCCGAGCAGAGCCCTGGAGGCCGGACTTTGCCAGAATCGGCCTCAGGAGAAGGAACCCACGCCACGTGGGTCGGGGCGCCACGATGCTTCGGCGCCATTGGGCACCTGTGGCGAGTGGCCACCAGCCAGGGCCCTGAGCGCCGCAAGACCAATTAGCGAGTGATGGATTGTGCTTCTGTGGGTCTTGCTGTTGTTGAGGCTAATTGTTTAAAGAAAGCTTCTCCCAGGGTCGTGGGCAATGAAGGGGGTGGTGTTTCCCAAGTCCCGGCCCCACGACATTCAGGGCGCGCCCGGTCTCTGCGGGTGGAGCGGGGAGCCCTGCCGAGGTCCCCCGAGCTGGCTCGTTCCTAGTGCTGTGGTCTCTCAGGAAGCCATCTGATCTGTGTGTGCGTCTTCGCTGGAGGGGGGCTTGGTCCTGGCGAAGAGCACAGTCTTCGGTCCTTTTTTTTTTTAAACTTTTTATTTTGAAATGATTCTGGAGAGATCGGAAGTGGCAAAGACAGGGCAGAGAGCAACTCTCGGCGTCCTTCCTCCGATGGCTTACCGCTTACATAACGTGCTGTAGCCACCAGGAAACTGACCTGGGTCCAATGTGTCTCATTCTGGGCTGTTCTATCCCCCTCCCCCTGCAGATCGCTGATATCCGGGCACAGAACTGTTCCGTCCCCTTTGTGGTCCCTGCGCTCCTAACCCCTGCGACCGCTGACCTCCCCACCTCCCTAATTTGGGTTCTTTCAAGACTGTTTTGTAATGGGAGAGGTACAAGCATGTTGCTCTCTGAGATTGGCTCGTTTCACTCCAAGTGATGCCCTTGAAATTCGCTGGAGTGTCCCGGGCGTGAGTGGCTTGTTTCTTTTCATTACTGAGTGCTGTTCCGCGGCCCGAGGCTCGGCGGGTCTGTTGAGCTCTTCCCCCGCCGCGGCTTCTGCCTGCTGGGACTAGAGCTTCGATGAGCAGTCATGTCCAGGCCTTTTTGCATGGACATAAGTTCTCATTTCTCTGGGATCGATGCCCAGGAGTACAATTGCTGAATGGTACGGCAGGCGTTTCGTGTTTTAAGAAACTGCCAACCTTCCCAGAGGGGCTGTACCATTTTACATTCCCACCAGCAAAGCCTGCGAGCGTTTTTACCCCCCCTTCAGGCTTGTCTTGGAAGCCCCGCGCCCCTGACTTTTGGGGGGCGGGGTTTCCTGGGCCTCTGGGGGAGGTCTTGGAAGAGGAGAAAACGGGGGCTGGGGATTCTGTGGCAAGAGATTGTCTTAGCCTTCGTTCTCCCTGGAGGGTGCTATGCACTGAATGTGGGCATCACCCCTGCCCCCGGGGATGGGAGGGGCATCTGGAGATGAGACCTTTGAGGGGTAGTGGGGTTTGGATGAGGTCTGGAGGATGGAGCCCCCAGGAGGGGATTAGTGCCCTTGGAAGGGGATGAGGTGACCGGAGCACGCTCTTTTCTGGGCCCTGCGGCCTCAGCAGGAAGGGGCACCTGCAGAGTGGGGGGTGGGGAGAGCTCCCGACATCCTTCAGCCTCCAGAACCTGGGGAAAGAAGTATCTGTTGTTAAGCCGCCTAGTCAAGGGCGTGTGGCTGTGAACTGGGAGCCAATTACGACAGGCGGGGAGGCTCCCAGCCCCGCGCGCCAGGCTTCTGGAGCATTCGGGATCCAAGATGCTGCCCGACCACCAGACGGGAAACCCACCCAAGTCAGGCGCTGGAATCCGATGCGAGAGCTGGAGGGTTCCGTGAGCTTTATCCTAAGAAATAACGTCTGTGATTGGCTTTATTTTATTCTGTGAGCCGCACGGTTTTTACAATCGCGACTGTGTGTGTGAATCCTTGAAATAAACAAACACACGGTCAAGTGTTTGCAGCAATCTGGGCATATTTTTGCCCCCCCGAATCACACCCGACGAGGACACATCTCTCTCTCTCTCTCTCTCTCTCTCTGCCCCTTCGAATCTGTAGCACAGTCACAGGGGCATTTCTGGGGAAGAAAAAAAAATCCGTTGGTTTTTCCAGGAGTCTCTTAATCCTTTGCTGATCAGATGTTTCTCTTCGAGCCCTTTAACCTTTTCTTTGGAAGTAACTGCCGACTTCCAGGAAGTTGCAAAAATAGGACGCGGAGTCTTGGGCCACCTCCCGCAGGGGTGACCTCTTCGATGGCCGAGGGGACGCTGTCATAACCAGGGCTGTGACATGGGGCCAGTGCTGTTTAACTAGATGATGGACAATTAGATGGCCGTTTTGCAATACACGTGTGTGCACGCACATGCGTGTGTATGCTTCTGTGCGGTTCATTCCGCCTGTAGATTTGCATCCCCGTCCCCACCGAGTCGGAACCACTCGGTCTCCTGGGGTGATTCCATCCGGCCATCCCCCTAGGGGAGCCCCCCTGCATTCCCCCATCCTCAGGACACCGCGGATCTGCCCTCTGCCTCCCTGGTCTTGCCCTTTTGCAAACGCGGCGCACGGGAAGTCTCCCCCAAGAGCCACTGTGCCCACCCTGCCCGCTGCCTCTGTCTGTCCCCAGCATTGCCTGTCTCATGGCTTTTCTCCTTATTGTGGTCGAGTCATATTGCACGTCCGGACTTGCCAGTTGGTTCAACCATTCGATCATCAAATGATGTTCGGCTTCCAGTGTTTGGCTGTTACCAATAAAGCCGTTGGGAATATCAGTCAGTGTACGCTTTTTTGCACGAACATATGCTTTCCCGTCTCTGGGACCAATGCCCAGAAACGTATCTGTTGGGTAGTACAGCAGCTACACGTTTCATTTTGAAAGAAACTGCGGATCTGTCTTCCAGAGTGGCTCTTCCCTTCTAGATTCCTGCCAGGGGAGACCTCCAGTTTCTCCACATCTGCTCCCGCATTTGGTGTTGGGACGACTTTTATGTTTTTGCTTTTCTAAGAGGTCCAAAGAGGTGCATTGCCGTGGGCGTAGCTTGCATTTCTCCGGAGTCTGATGCCGCCGGACATCTCTTTGGTGGTTATTTGGCATGCGATCGTTCTCCTTTTTTAAAAAATTGAGGCTCGGGGCGCCCGGTGGGCTCAGTGGGTTCGGCGTGTGACCCTTGGTCTCACGGCTGTGAGTTCAAGCTCCATGTTGGGTATGGAGCCGAAACAAACAAGTAAGTAAATCGAGGCTTCCCGCACAATAACGAGCATACATCTTCAGTGCAGATCTCAGTAAATGGTTCTGTTTGCATCGAGCCTTGTGACCAGCCCGCAGATCCAGACGCAGACAGGGCCAGAGGGCCAGCCCCTAGAAGTTCCCTCCCTCCCTGCTGTTGGCAGAACCGGTGAGCTGATTTGGCTGGCAATGCTCCACGCCCACCCGCCCCCTCCCCAGAGATGTCTGCGTCTAATCCCCGGGACCTGGGAATAGGTTAGGTGGCAAAGCAAAGTGAAATTAACTTTGCAGATGGAAGGAAGGGGGCTGGTCAGCCGGCCTTAGAATGCAGGGATTATCATGGATTTACATAGGTAGGCTCAAGGTGGTCTCCAAGATTCTTAAAAGCAGAAAAAGGAGAGGGAGAGAGAAATGTGATTTCTCTTTCTACCTCTAGATCCTAGAGGAGGTGAGGGCAGATTCTGCCCTAGAGCCTTGAGCAGGAGCCATGATCTTCACTTGGGAGAACCGTGGGGGAACCGCCTACCTCCAGAATTTTGGGGAGGGGCGGGCAGGGCATAAATCTATGCTGTTTGAAGCCGCTCGATTTTGGGAAGCAATAAGATCCGAAGGCGTTGCTACATATTAGTACGTTCTCAGCTTGCAATTTATATAAATGGGATCACAAAGAATGTATCATTTGCATCCAGCTACTTCTATATGGCAACGTTGTTGAAAGTCATCCCTGCTGTATGAATAATTCATTCCTTTTCATTGAAAAGTGGTATCTGCTTGATGGGTGGGCGGCCGGCTCCTGGACGGACCACTGAGTGGTTTCCAGTTTGGGGCTATTAGGAAAAAGGCCATTGTAAATCCTGGCGCGTGGGTTCCTGTGTGATCAGACGTTTCTGTGTCTCTTGGGTAAATACCTGGGAGTAGGGGGTACGCGTCTCGCGCATGCAAGTCATTAGCTTCACAAACATCGTTTTCCAGAGTGGTTTTACTACATCCCGCACCCCCACGAGCTGTGTGTTTCCGATTCTCCACATCCTGCTGAACTCCTGACGTCAGTCTTTTTAAAGTTGAGCTCTTCCAAAGCCACACCGTCCCGTACGGCCGCCGCGATTTCAGTTCAAGCGAATTCAAATGCAATAAAATGTAAAATCCGGGTCTCGTGCCCGTCACACTCCACGTGCACGGGTGGAAACGCTTTCGATCCGATGGGGTACGAGGAGGCATCTCATTATAGCTTTGATTTTTCAGTTCTCAGTATCATCTCATAAGTCTCCTTTTTTTTCCTTAAAGCCCTCCAGTGTGGGATGTCCGTCGTTCAGAGGCTCGAGCTGTCTCAGGAACGGTCCCATTTCCCTGTCCCCTCCCTTTGGGCCGCAGCTAGGATCTCCGTCTCTTTCGCCGCCCCCAGAAGCAGCCCCTTACCGCATCCTACATACCATGACTCTCCATTCCCCACCCCCCAGCGCCCGGCCCCCACCCCCTCCGGTACTTACTCTGTGCAAAAGCCAAATGGATCTTTGAAAACCTAAATCTGATCGTATTTCTCAGTTGTTCGTCTGTCAGCTTCAGGAGGGTAAGGATCTTGCTCTGGGTTGATCACTGTTGAACGTCAGGGGCCTGGTATGCTGTAGGTCGTCAGTAGATGCTTGCCAGAGGAATGAATGAACAAAGGGCTTACAGCGGTTACCACAGAGATCCCGGCTGGCCCACCCAAAAGCCATTCCCCCTCTCGTTTGGTCACAGAATCCTGGTTTTATATGGGGGACCCATGCGTCTTGAACTACATGTAGTCAAAAGACTACATTTCCCAGCCTCCTTTGCAACTAAATGCGATCTTATGATTACATTTTGGCCACTGAGATCCTAGCAGAGGTTTCATGTAGGATTCCTAGGGAGGCTTTTTTAAAAGAAGCTGATTCAGGTGGAAACCGCATCATTTTATCCCTCCTCCCCCTCCCTCATCCCTTTCTCCTGCCGGCTGCCTGGAATGAAGGCATGATGGCTGGGGCTCTGGCAGCCACTTTGGGTTCTTCAGTGATTCTGAGAAGGATGGAGAGAAAAGAAGAAAGAAGCCTGGGATCCTGGTGGCCACAGATGTGCTAACCAGCCCAGAACTGCTCACCTTCAGATACCTCATTTATCTTGTTTGAGCTTCCGTCACTTTGGCAGTTGTGATCTATCCTGGATTGAGCTCCCCAGAAGGAGACACAGGATTTGCAGGCAAGTAGTTAGCATGGGAGGTGATCCCACGAAGCCCTGGGAGGGGGGTGGGGAATTGAGATGGGAGAGGAAGGGAGTCAATACACAGTGCGTTCGTGGGTGGGTGACACCGGTGAGTAAACAGGACTCAGTCCCACCTGAGCCCCTAGAGACCATAGAGCACACGACCTGAGTCGTCCCACCTGAAGAACATCCTTGTGAGTGAGGGGTGAGGGAGAGGTGAGCTTTGGGTGGGGACCAGCCTATCTCCAGCGCCCCTGGCTCACAGGGGCAGGGCTGAGTTCACTCCTGTAGCCCGAGCAAATCCCAGGAACTGAGTCAGAGATTGCCGATTAGCAACATTTGGTATGTTGAGAGCGAGGGCGAGGCTGGGGTGCGACTCGTATCCACAGACCCCACGGCACCTGAAGCACCTGAGTGGGCTTCCCGACGCTCTTAGGACAAACTCCTCTATGTGGGTCTCCAAGTCCTGCATCCCAGGCTGCCATCTCTTGGACCTTATTCCACTCTACGCTCCCCACGCCAAATCTCTCAAATGCCCCCGAGTCCCTTCCACCTTGCAGGCCCTTCCCCCTGGCTGCTCCCAGGAGCACCTTTCACCCTCCTACTCCTCTCGGCCCCAACTTGTATTCATCCTTTGGGTCTCACTTTACATGACCCCTCCTCCAGGGAGGCCACCCAGCTTGAGCTCCCCATTGCAGGCTTCCATACCTTCTTGTGTTTGCCTTTGGAGAAATTCTCAGTCATGTTATATGATGACTTGTAGACGACTTAGGGATTTGTCTCCTCTGCGCACTCCGCCAAAGGTACCCAGCCCAGGACACGGTATACAGTTGGTGCTCAGTATCTATCAGGAACCCCCAAAGGTACCCAGCCCGGGACACGGTATACAGTTGGTGCTCAGTATCTACCAGGAACCCCCAAAGGTACCCAGCCCGGGACACGGTATACAGTTGGTGCTCAGTATCTACCAGGAAACTCAGGTCTGCCAAGGGAGGGAAGTGTGGCCAGGATCACACATCCGAGACTCCTGGCATCCTTTCCTGCTGCCTCCGCGGTCCCCCTGGGGGCCCCTTGGCCCTTTACTCCAGAACTCTCGTAATTGAAAGCAAACGTTCCCTCCAGAAGTTTACCATATCTGTGTTCATCTTCTGTGTGGGCTAATTTTATTAAAGTTCCCCAAAGAGAGAATTGTAAATTCATTAGCGTGCATCTTGGACCAGACCCTCCTGTACGCCGGGTAAAAAAAGATTAGAAGTCAGCTGGGCCCGGTGATAATGAAACAGAAGATGCTCAAACATAATTCTTAATTAAACTGAAATGAGATAAGAAGTTGTCGCCGGCTTGTGGGCCTGGGCAGAGTGGTCCGCGTTCTCAGCCTGCGCTGTGATTTATGATTCTCTTCCCTCGTTGATGTAATTAGTTTTTCTCTCCTCTTAAAAAAAAAATCCTAAACATTGAGAATGAATATATATATATATATGCAAACAAACCCTGGGGCAGGATTGGATTGGAGGTTGCTTTTATCCTGTCGGAATATTAAATTCCACTGAGCAAAAAGGAACCTAGGAGGGGCTGAGGGAGGAGGGGCTCCAGATGTGAAAATGGGGCACAGTGGTGGAGCAGGTATTCCCAACCAGGGGAGCCATCACATCTCCAAATCGGGGTCACCGAGGGCCCCCGTCCGCGCACCGAGGCTCACAGCCGCCCTGTGTGAGCCGAGGGTCACCTTGTGGCAGGTCCTATAGCCCACCTGCAAGGCTGTTTGGTTAGGGGTCCGCCTCCCAGTCACTGAGCTTTGGGATTGGCATGGAGAGGGGGAGAGGCAGGGGCTTGGGAATCCCAGGATAATTCGGGAGCCGGTGACAGAACCCCTTGCTGCCGTCTTGCAGGGGATGGACTTCTGTGGCAGGATATGGATATGGGGGGGTGCATTTAGAGAATGCAAGTGATGGGCAGTTAGGGCTGTCTCCCTCTCCTTGTGTTATTTGTTCCCAAGTGCGGGGAGAGGGTGACTCAGCCTGAACCCGTGACCGCACCTTGCTGTGGCATCATGAGAGGGCCTTGTGACATGCCCCTCCCCCAAACCATGCCTCGCACCCAGCTCTGCACCCTGCCACGGTGATGGATGTCATCAAAACCACGGGCATTCGCCGCGCCCTTTTTACGCACCCGATGCCAGGAGCAACAAGTGTATCGGTCAGTTATTGCTGCGTAACAAATAGCACCCAAACTTCACAGCTCAAGAAAGCAGCGTTTACGGCACCGTGTCTGTGGGCTGGGGCTGCAGGTGCAGCTTGGGCGGTGGGGGCGGGGGGGCTGCTGGAGGGTCTCAGGCTATAATGAGATGTGGGTTTGGGGCCAAGGAAAAGAATCTGCTTCCACGCTTACAACCATGTCTGTGGGATGGAGGGCGGCAGCTCCTTGCTGGCTGGTGGCTGGGCCCATGCTCTGTCCCTCGTGCCGTGGCAATACCATGTGGCAGTTTGCTTCATCAGAGCGGGTGAGCAGAAGGCCAGAGGGTGGGAGCAAGATGGAGGTCCCAGGTGCTTACGACCTCCTCGTGGCCATGACATCTCAGCACTTTTGCCTTATTCTGTTCGTTCAAAGTGAGTCAGTGGGTCCTGCCCCCCACATAGAGGACCAGGGGGCGGAGGTCCTCGGGGCCCATGTCAGAGGCCCCCAAGCTGCACTGTGTTTGTCTCCTGCGCCCATTTCATTCCCCACTGTGCCCTCACGCCGGACACAGCACCTGGCACATACTAGACGCTCTTTTAACAAATGTTTGTCGATTCCGTGACATTCGTGAGCCTTCTGGATTCCTTCCTTCATCCTTCTGCCTGTCTAACAAATATGTACTGAGCAACTCCTAGGTGCCAGGTCTGGGGGCCGACACCTGGCGGTTCTCACCAGACCCCTGCCCTGGGGGACCTCGCAGTCTGGTGGGGAGGAAACTAATGTTCGGCCAAGACCCACGTGGAAATATCGCCAGTGTGGTCAATGCTGAGAAGTCTGGGAGCCGGAGGAGGTCTTCCCGAGAGCGGATCTGGTCTGCAGGGCCCGTGAAGGCTTCTAGGGGAAGTATGAGTGGGGGACCTGGACGGCGAGGGGGAGACACTGGAGGGCCGGGGAGCGGGGGAGGGCTCCAGGCAGAGGGAACGGCCTGGGCAGCCCGGGGAGCTGGGACAACAGCGGGGGTGGCGGAGGGCTGGGAGTGCAGAGTCCGCCTCGGGAGGCCCCGCTGGTCTAAAAAAAGAAGTTTTCACTGAGAGAAGTTACATAGCGTAAACTCAACACATGGAAGTTTATAACTCAGTGGTTTTCAGGACACCCCAAGCTGTGCAGTCATCTCTGCCCTCTTGTTCCAGAAACTTCCATCACCCCAAGAGAAACCGTCCCCGTCAGCAGTCACCCCGCCCCCCGGAGCCCCCTCCCTGTCCATGGAGGAGCCTGGTCTGGGCGTGTCCCCCGCGTGGACTCACACCCCGTGGGGCCGTCTGTGTGTGGTCCCCTCCCTGCGCATCGTGGGCTCAGGTTCCGTCCCTGGGGTCACGCGTGGGAACCTCGCTCAAGCTCGCGGCCGAGTGATATTCCAGCGTGTGGATGGGCCACATTATTTTTATCCATTTGGCTTTGATGGACATTTGGGTTTTCCGCATTTGGGCTCTTAGAATCGCACCCTTGCGAACATCTGTGCACAAGAGAACGTGGACGTGTTTGAGGGCCAAGTGATCCCAAGTGATCGCGCAGACCCACGGAATCGCTGGGTCATGTGCTGATCTGGGGTGATCCCAGGCTGCTCCCTCTGGCGCCCTCCCCAGCCGTGCACCCCCACGGGCACGGGGGATCACGGTTAGCCAGCCTGCCGTAGGGAGCATGGGGTCGCTCCCCGTGGCTCTCAGGGGCAGGAAACCTGGAGAGACCCTCATGGATCAATCCTAGGAAGTCACCATCGAGGGAGCTCCTAGCGGTAAAGCCACGGGCTCCAGGATGGGGGCACCTGGCGAGCGCCTGGGAGTGGAAGGGATGAGGTTAAGCCCATCCTATCATCCCCGAAACCGGAATGGTCCTCAGAGGGCCCCAAGGCACCAAGGTGGGCTATTCAAGAGGTTCATTCAGCCGAGCCCTTTTCTAAAAGGGCCAGAGCGAGAAGAGGCCAGACTCCGCCCCGGGGGAAACAAAGCCCTGAGCGGAGCGGCCTCCTGCCTTCCTTTGTAGAGTCCAGCCCGCTTTCCAGTCCAGGGGCTGCAGGGGGGCGCAGGCGGCCTCCGCCTGAAGCCCTCTGGCGGCAGCTGCCCATTGTTTGCCCTCATTGAAATGCAAAGAGAAAATTAGAATTCACCCACTTCCTTTCCCCTTTCTTCTGGATTTTAATGAATTCAGCAGTTACAGGCTGAGCTGAGGAAGAAAAACCGGCTTTTGAGGTTTGGTTTTTTTTGTTTTTTTTTTTTGAAAAAGAATAATTTTCGTTTCAAGCCTGGTCCTCACCGTTCGTTCGTTCATCATCATTCAGCAGGATGTTCCCGGGCGTCCGCGGTCTGGACAACCCGTTGCTGGTTCCCGGCCGGCCTCGGCTCTCCATCAGCTTGCTTCGTTTTGATTCACGAGGAGACTTTATAGAGTCACAAATGGTGTCACCTGTGTCCGTGACAGACCATCATGAGAATAAATATGCAGGAGAGTATATTTGCAAAAGACACCTCTGATACAGGACTATTCCCCCCCCCCCCGCCAAAATGCAAATATCTCTTAAAACTTAACGATGAGCTCCTATCAGACTCAAGACTGCAAAGGTAGGCGCTTCTCCTCTAAGCTGGGGAGCAAAGACAAAGATGCCCATTCTCATCATTTCTATTCGACATCAACCTGGAAGTCCTCGCCGGAGCACTCAGGCAAGAAAAGGAGAGAAAAGGCATCTGATTGGGACCAGAAGAAGCCAAATTATCTGTTTGTGCCTACAGGGCACCCACAAGCCTACCAGGAACTTGCTAGAACACAGATGGGTTCAGTAAAGTTGTAGCATGCACAGTCCGTACGTGGAGATTGGTTGCATTTCTGTACACCAACAATGAACTACTCCAGAAAGGAGTTAGGCAGGCATCCCGTGACGACAGCACCAAAAAGAATAAAATACTTAGGAATCAGTGTTACCTAGAGGGTGAAAAATGTGTGCCCTGAAAATTACAAGGCACTGACCAAAGACACAAATAAATGGAAAGATAATCCATATGCCCGCCGATTGGAAGAATTAGCATTGTTGAAATGTCCATCGTGCCCAAAGTGATCTGTAGATTCGATGTAATCCTCATAAAAATTCCAATAGCTTGTTTTTGGGAGAGAGAGAGAAAACAATCCTAAAATCCATATGGAACCACTCAAGTCCCTGAATAACAAAAGAAATCTTGAAGGAGAAGAACAAAGCTGGAGGCATCCCCCATCCTGATCTCAAAACTGTCCTGCAAAGCCGCGGTCCTCAAAACAGAGACGTACCAGCATAAACCCAGACACACGGGTCAGTGGAACAGAAGGGAGAGCCTGGAAATAGACCCACACTTCTACGATCGACTGATCTTTGACAAGAGCGCTAAGAACACACAACAGGAAGGGAAATCTCTTCAATAAATGGTCTTGGGGAAACCTGCTCCCTGCTTGGTGGGGAAGACTGTCTCTCCCTCTCCCACTCCCCCTGCTTGTGTTCCCTCTCTCGCTGTGTCTCTCTGTGTCAAATAAATAAATAAAATCTTAAAAAAAAAAAAAAGACGTTTAAGGTCATTCATCATCAGGGAAATGCAAATCAAAACCACATGAGGTCTCACCTCACATCTGTCAGATTGGCTAAAGTCAACAATGTAAGAAACAACAGGTGTTGGAGAGGCCTCGGAGTGCTGGGAACCCTCCTGCACAGTTGGTGGGAATGGAGACTGGTGCAGCCGCTGTGGGAAACAGTATGGAACTGTCTCAACAATTAAAAATACAACTACCATATGATCCAACAATCCCACTTCTGGGTACATACCTAAAGGAAAAGAAATCACGATCTCAAAGGATTACGTTTGCCCCCATGTTCCCAGCAGCATGATTCATTAATAGCCAAGCTATGGACCCTACGCATCCACTGATGGAGGCATGGATAAAGATGGGATATATACATGCAATGGAATGCTATTCAGCCTTGAAAAAGAGGGAAATCCTGTTATCTGGGACAACAGCGATGAACCTGGAAGACATTACACTCCATGAATTAAGCCAGACACAGAAAGAACAAAACTACCAACTCACTTCTCTGTGGAACCCCAAAAAGTCAAACTCCTCAAAGCAGAGAGTAGAATGGTGGTTGCCGGTGATTTGGGGGGAAGCAGGGGTGACATGGCGGGGACACTGGGGTAAAGATAGAAGCCTTTAGACACCTGGGATGAGTATGTTCTGGAGATCTAGCGTATGGCAATGAGAGGACCATTGATACTGTTGTAGAATTGAAATTTGCTAAGAGAGTAGATCGCAAGCATAATCACTACACACACACCAAAGGCAATTATGTGAGGTGCTGGGTGCATTCATTGGCTTGATTGTGGTGGCCATTTCACAGTGTAACCTCTATCAAAACAAGCATGTTGTTTCCCTTAAATAGATACTACCTTTATTTGTCAATGATGTCTCAACGAATTGGTGGGGGACAGAACAATAAGAAAACAATCAACCCAATTTAGAAATGGGCAAAAAACCTGAACAGACACCCCACCAGAAAGGATCCATAGAGGGCTGATAAGCACACGAAAAGATGCTCCACATTTTATGTCGTCAGGGAAATGCAGTGGGGACTGAGTGAGACACTGCCACATACCTGTGAGAGCGGCCAAAGTCCCGAATCCTGACAATGGCCAACTCTGACGAGGGTGTGGAGCGAAGGGTACTTTTATTTGTTGCTGGTGGGATGCAAAATGGTCCAGCCGCTCTGGGAGGTTAGTGATGTCTTACAAAACTAAACCTATTCTTACCATGTGACCCAGCAATGGCACCCCTTGGTATTTACCCCAAAGACTTGAACATTTATGTCCACACAAAAACCTGCACACAGAGGGTTACCAGCTTCGTTCATGATTGCCAAAATTTGGAAGCCACCAAGACGTCCTACAGTTGGTGAATGGATAAATGAACCGTGGAGCATCTAGGCAGTGGGAGGTTATTTTGCGCTAAGACAAAATGAGCCATCGAGCCGTGAAGAGACAGAGAGGAACCCTAAATGCGTATGATCAAGTAGAGAAGCCAAGGTGAAGAGCACACAGAGTGTAGGATTCCCACTATGACCTTCTGGAGAAGGTAAAACCATACAGACAGTATCAGAGAAAGCACTAGTGGCTGCCACAGGTTGAGGGGAGGGAGGGAGGAACAGGGGGAGCACCGGGGATTTTAGGGCAGTGAAACTACTCTGTGGGGTACCACAGTGATGGATATGGATGATTGTATACTTCATGTACGACATCCAGAGTGACCCCTAATATAATCTCGGGACTCTGGGTGAGGCTTCGCCCATGTGGGTCCATTGACTATAACAAATACACTATTGTGGGGTGGGGGGTATGCCTATGATGGGGGAGGCTGTGCCTGTTGGGGGGGGCGGTGGAGGCAGGAGGCTTATGGGAAATCTGTGCTTTCTGCTCAATTTTTTGTGACCCTTAAACTGCTCTAAAAACGACAGTTTGTTGTTTAAAAAAAATAAAAAGGAAACAATTACGTTCACAAAAATTTGCCTACCCGAGGACTTGAACCCCAGACCTGATATCCTTTAAAACAAAAGAAGAGGGGCTCCTGGGAGGCTCCGTCCGTGAAGCGTCTGCCTTCGGCTCAGGTCACGATCCCAGGGTCCTAGGATCGAGTCCTGCATTGGGCTTCCACGCTCAGTGGGGAGCCTGCATCTCCCTCTCCCCCCGGCCGCTCCCCCTGCTTGTGCACACGCTCTCTGTCTCTGACACTTAAGTAAATAAAATCTTTACGGAAAGATAACATGAGACGATGACAAGGACCCAGCAGTTCCACTCCTGGTGTCGACCCCAAGCCTGGCTCCACATCATCGCACCATGATATTCTACTGCCTTGCGGAACATAGTATTCTGAGCCTTTGTGCAAGAATGTCCACAGCAGCTTGGGTCCTAAACTAGAAGCCAACTCATGGACAGCATGGAGGATGTCCCTGCCACAGAATATGGTGGAGCAGTGGGCAAGTGGGCGTCACGTAAAGGGAGTGACGTGGGGTGCCGTGCGGCAATGTCCTCGTCCTGTCGTGGCGCGAACGAAGCCAGACCCCAAGGAGAACAGGCCACGTGATTTCTTTCTAGGAAACTTGAGAGCAGGCAGAACTGATTGGTGGTGATAGAAATCACCAGGGACAGCAGCTGTCCCTGGGGTTCTCTCTCTCAATGTGGCGGGGGCGCAGGGGAGGGGGTGTCTGCTGTACCGGAAACGGGGGACTAGGCATCTTATAGACAACAGACATGTATTTCCCAGGATCTGGAGGCTGCAAGTCCAAGCCCAGACGCTGGCAGGTTCATGGCTGAAGGGAACCCACTGCCTGGTTCATAGCCGGGTCCTTCTTACTGTGTCGTCTTGTATCGGAAGGAAGAGGGAGCTCCCTGGTTTTTGCTTTTTTAAGATTTTATTTATTTGACAT
This sequence comes from Procyon lotor, assembly GCA_028646535.1. Lineage (NCBI taxonomy): Eukaryota > Metazoa > Chordata > Mammalia > Carnivora > Procyonidae > Procyon > Procyon lotor. Next base: position 2,279,155 of record CM053603.1, read on the forward strand.
AGAGAGAGATCACAAGTAGGCAGAGAGGCAGGCAGAGAGAGAGGGGGAAGCAGGCTCCCCGCTGAGCAGAGAACCTGATGCGGGGCTCGATCCCCAGGACCCTGAGATCATGACCTGAGCCGAAGGCAGAGGCTTCAACGACTGAGCCACCCAGGTGTCCCTCCCAGGGGTCTCTTATAAGGGCACTAAATTCGTTTACGTGGGGTCCACCCTCATGACCTAATCACCCCCCTCAAAGGCCTCACCTCCTATACCATCTCACTGGGG
>CM053603.1:2279921-2294500 GCA_028646535.1 Procyon lotor
TCTACTTCCGCTTGTGTTCTCTGTGGCAAAATAGGACAGAAATTTAATTTGCGGGTCCGTTTCCCCCACTTGGCACCAGACCCCCTGGAGGCAGGGGCGAGGGTGGTGGTCGTGCGTCTTGTTCCCTCTTGAATACCCAGCCCCTGACACGGGATTTGTTGGATACTGTGAATGCTCTCGTGCCAGAGGTCCAGGTTCAAATCCTGCCACTGCTATTTTTCTGGCTGTGTGATCTTGGGCAAGTTACTTAACCTCTCTGTGCCTCTGTTTCCTCACCTGCAAAATGAGGATGATGACGGTACCTTAACGCAGCGGTGTGGAATATTACAATTATCACTCAAATGGGAGTTGTTTTTTGTGATGAGATGGGGGCCCAAGAGGAGACAACATCATCAGCAAAATTTTGTGGTATCTTCATTCTCCTGGGCTGCTCTGAAGTCTTTAATAGGTGATGATGGATGGAAGGGCTTTCCTTCACTTTTTGAATTCATATTTAGTCACATAATCACCATACAGATGCATCATTTTCCATCATAAAACCAGAAATCTGGGGGCACCTGGGTGGCTCAGTTGGTTAAGCGTCTGACTTGATTTCGGCTCAGGTCATGATCTCAGGGTCCTGAGATCAAGCGCTGCATTGGGTGCTGTGCTGGGCATGGAGCCTGCTTGAGATTCTCTCTCTCTCCCTCTCCCTCTACACCCCCCACCAATTAACTAACTAACTAACCAGAAGTCTTACTGCACAAAGCAAAGTACCAGTCTACCCATCTTTCATCCTGGCCACACCCTTGCCCTCCGCTCTGGTCTGTGTTGCAGACTTGCCACGGGAAACTCCCAGGACTCCATAATGTGGGTTGGTCATCTGGACCACACGGGCAGGGGCTTGTTTCCATGGCATGATGTCTGGTCCCCATCTAACAAGACCAGGGCACCCACAAGGGCCTCTCCGCATGGCTGGGGCTTCCTCACCAGAAGGTGGGGACCCAGGGGACCGTGACCTGAGAAGCAACTTCCAAATGAATGTCTCTGAGAACCAGGTGGAAGCTCATGGCATTTTAGGCCCCTCACCTTGGGGACCCCTCAGCATCACTCCCCCTGAATCCCGCGGCTCCAGCAGTCATGAACCCAGCCAGAGTTGAGGGAGGGGACGTGGGCTCCACCTCCCAGCAGGAGGCCCATCAGGGAGTGTGGTCCTGTGCAGAAAGGGCCACACCTCACCAGGGATGTATGTCCATGTGCATGTGTTGCCCCATCGCGTTGCCCTGTGGATTTACAACCACGGACGAGTCCTCAAGAAAAGATCTAGTGTCTTGTCTTTTTTTCCATGTGGATGCATTTATAATCCTTACTATTTTCTTTTCTCTTCTTGTGTTAAAATACGCGTAACACAAAACGTACCATTGTAACCACTGTGAAGGCACAGCTTAGGGGTATCAAGCATGCTCACTTTATTGTGTGACTGGCCCCACCATCCATGTCCAGAACCCTGGTCTTCTCGCAGATCTGAACCCCTGTGCCTGTTCAACACTGAGTCCCCATGCTCCCCTCCTCCCAGGCCCTGGCGCCCTCTACTGTGATCAGGGATCTTTGGTATTTACAACTTGTCACTGGTTATTGCTGTTGTGACAACTAGCTGACAACTATCTTAAAAAATGATCCTGACTTTTATTTATTTATTTATTTTTAAATTTTTAAAAAAGATGTATTCATCTGAGAGAGAGAGAGGCGGTGGGTGGAGTAGGGTGGGGGGGAGGGGCAGCCGGAGAGAGAGAATCCCAAGCTGACTCCCCACTAACCGTGGAGCCCAACGTGGGGCTCAATCCCACAACCCTGAGATCATGACTCGAGCTGAAACCAAGAGTTGGACACACAAATGACTGTGCCACCCAGGCATCCTGATCCTAACTTTTAAACCCACACTTATATGGTCAAATCATCTATAACAAAGGAGACAAAACCTACGGTAAGGGAAAAGACAGTCTCTTTAACTAACAGGGTTGGGAAAACCAGACCATTTTCCTATACCATACACGAAAATGAACTCAAAGTGGGCTAAAGACTTGAAAGTAAGAAATGAAACCATCAGGGGCACCTGGGTCGCTCAGTGGGTTGAAGCCTCTGCCTTCAGCTCGGGTCATGATCCCAGGGTCCCGGGATTGAGCCCCGCATCAGGCTCTCTGCTCAGCGGGGAGCCTGCTTCCCCCTCTCTCTCTGCCTGCCTGCTTGTGATCTCTCTCCTCTGCCAAATAAATAAATAAATAAATAAATAAATAAATAAATAAATAATCTTAAAAAAAAAAAAAAAAAGAAATTGAACCATCAAACTCCTTAAAGAAAAAGTAGCCGTTAAGCTCTCTGACATCGGTCTTAGCCTTATTTTTCTGGATCTGTCTCCTCAGGCAAGTGCAACAAAAGCAAAAACAAATGAGACTCCATTACACTAAAAAGCTTTTGCACAGCAAGGGAAACCACCAACAAAAAGAAAGGGCCGCCTAGTGCATGGGAGAAGATACTTGTAAATAATATATCTGATAAGGGATTGATTTCCAAACTATATAAAGAACTTCTACAACTTAACAACAACTACAAAAGCAAACAACCTGATTAATAAGAAATGGGCAGAAGATCTGAATGGACGTTTTTCCAAAGAAGACATCCAGGTGGCCAACAGACACATGGAAAAATGCTCATCGTCACTCATCAGGGAAATGCAAGTCAAAAACCACAGTGAGATATCGCCTCACACCTGTCAGAATGGCTAGAATCAAAAACACAAGAAATAACAAGTGTTGGTGAGCATGTGGAGAAAGGGGAACATCATGCATTGTTGGTGGGAATGTAAATTGGTGCAGCCTCCACAGAAAATAGTATGGGGGATCCTAAAAAATTCAAAAAATAGAACCACCATATGATTCAGCAATCCCACTTCTCTGTGTTTGAGAAACACAAAAACACTAAGTTGAAAAGATACATGCACCCCTATGCTCACGGCAGCATGATTTACAATAGCCAGGATATGGGAGCAACCTAAATGTCCAGTGATAAGGAATGGATGTTACCCAGCCATAAAGGGGAATGAAGTCTTGCCATTTGTGACAACGTGGATGGACCTAGAGGATATTATGGTAAGTGAAATAAGTCAAAGACAAATACTATATGATGTCATTTATATGTGGACTCTAAAAAAAAAAAAACAGGGGCGCCTGGGTGGCTCAGTGGGTTAAAGCCTCTGCCTTCGGCTCAGGTCATGATCTCAGGGTCCTGGGATCAAGCCCCGCATCGGGCTCCTTGCTCGGCAGGAAGCCTGCTTCTCCCGCTCCCATTCCCTCTGCTTGTGTTCCCTCTCTCACTGTGTTTCTCTCTGTCAAATAAATAAAATCTTTAAAAAAAAAAAAACAACAACAAACAGAAATAGACTCATAGAGGATAAATTGTTAGTCGCCAGAGGGGAGAGGGGGTGGGGGGGGTGATGGGTGAAATAGGTGAAGGTGGATTAAGAGGGACAAAGTTCCAGTTATACAATAAATAAGTCACGGGGGGTGTAATGTACAGCATAGGGGATGTCATCAATAATATTGTAATAACTTTACATGGTGGGGGCACCTGGGTGGCTCAGTTGGTTGAACATCTGTCTCTTGACTTGGGCTGAGCTCATGATCTCAGGGTCCTGGGATCGAGCCCCACATCGGGCTCCATGCTCAGTGCAGAATTTGCTTATCCCTCTCCCTCCCCCTCTCTCCTCCCCTTGCTCACACTCTCGCTCTCAAATAAATAAGATAATAAATGACTTCATATGGTGGTAGATGTTAATTGGACCTATCATGGTGACTATTTCATCATATATAAAAACATCGAATCACTATCTTGTGCATCAGAAGCTAATTTAATATTGTATGTGAATTATAATTCAGTGAAAATTGTAACTATTTTGAAAAGGTTTAATACCCACAAAGAAATTGCTAGAATAGTAGAGAGTTCCTGTGCATTCTTCACTTGGCCTTTCCTAATGTTAGCATCTTAGATAAGTCCAGTACCTTGACTGAAATCAGGAAATTAACGTCAATACAATGTCAGTAACTAATCTACAGACTTAATTTAAATTTAAGCAGTTTTGCCTCTCACGTCCTTTTTCTGGTCCAGAATTCAATCCAGAACCCCAAGTTGCATTTAGTCATCATGCTTTCTTAGTCTTTGGTTTGTGACGGATCTTCATTCTTTGGTCTTTCATAGTCCTGACACTCTAAAGGGTACTGGTCGGTTATTTTGTAGAAAGTCCCTCAGCTTGAGTCTGCCTGGTGTTTACTCATGATTAGATTGAGATGGTGCCTTTGGCGCAAGAATATCACAAAATGATACTGTGTCCTTCTCAGTGTGGTGTATCAGGAGGCGTGTTATGTTGGAATATCTCATCGTTGGGGGGCATTGACTTTGATCACTTGGTTAAGGTCTTGTTGGCCAGGTATCCTCTGTTAAGTTCTTTCTTTTCCCTTTGTAATTAAAAAGCATCTTGTGTGTAGAAACTTTGAGACTCTGCAAATATCCTGTTTTACATCCATTTTTTTTCACCCATTAACTTTATTATTGCTGTTGTCATTATTATTTTTTTTTTAAAGATTTTATTTATTTGACAGAGAGAAACATAGTGAGAGAGGGAACACAAGCAGAGGGAATGGTAGTGGGAGAAGCAGGCTTCCCGCAGAGCAGAGAGCCCGACGTGGGGCTCGATCCCAGGACCCTGGGATCTGACCTGGGCTGAAGGCAGACGCTTAACGACTGAGCCACCCAGGTGCCCCTGCTGTTGTCATTATTAATTTCCTCCCTTGCTTCCTTCTTTTCCGAAGCATCTGTCTCAGAGCTAACTTTATGCCAGGTAATACTTTTGCACATCCCAGTGATCAAAAACATTGACTTAAAAAAAAAAAACCCTTCTTTCAAACAAGTACCAGCAATCCAGAGAGAGAAAGCTAAGTGGCCTTGCAAAAAGGGTAGAGAAGAACCAGTGAATTCTGCCTGACTTTGCAGAGTCAGGCTCAAATGCCAAGTGTGGGAGCTGGATGTAACTCTCTTTTATTTTCTTCTTATTATTTTTTAAAGATTTCATTTATTTGAGATAGAGCAAGGGAGCCAGAGCACAAGCTGGGGGAGAGAGAAGCAGGCTCCACACCAAGCAAGGAGCTCAATGACGTGGGGCTCGATCCCAGAACCTTGAGATCATGACCTGAGCTGAGGGTAGATGCTTGACTGACTGAGGCACCCAGGTGCCCTTGGACCCCTCTTTTATATGGAAAATTACTTTCTTCTGGCCTGTGGGCATATGGTCATAAAGCTCTAAATATAAGCATGCTGAGCAGCTGGTAAGAAATTGGATCAGAGCTATCCGTGGCTGCAAGTGTTCTTAGTTGAGCTACATCAACTTCAGAAATAGGCCAGTGACTTTCTAAGGTGGCTTCATAATCGGTATTTTGTTGGGTTTCCTTATTACTTCTAATACCATTTAAGATGATTTGTTGGAGTTGTCTAGGCAGGCAATCATATCTTTGGCAAGATTAAAAGCTTTGTCTTTCTCTTTTTCACCCTTGTATATCATTTCTTGTTCCGGTCTTATTGCATTGGCTGAGGTCTCTAGTATTACATGAAATAGTTGTTATGATAATGGATATTCCTTGTTTCATTTCTGAATACAGTGGACATGTTTGTAAATTAGGGATTGACACGTGTGTAAATTATAGCCTGGGGGCCAAAGCCAGCCCACCACCCGTTTTTGTAAATCACATTTTATTGGAACAAAGCCACGCCCATTCATTTTGTCTGTGACCTTCAGTGACATAGCCCAGCTGACTGGTTGCACCCAGGCCTTCTAGTCTGCAAAGCCTGAAATATATATATGTGGTTCTTTTTTTTTTTTTTTTTTTAAGATTTTATTTATTTGACAGAGAGAAACACAGAGAGAGAGGGAACACAAGCAGAGGGAATGGTAGCGGGAGAAGCAGGCTTCCTGCTGAGCAGACAGCCTGATGTAGGGCTCGATCCCAGGACTCTGGGATCATGACCTGAGCCGAAGGCAGACACTTAACGACTGAGCCATCCAGGCGCCCCTATATATGTGGTTCTTTATGAAAATATTTTGCCAACTCTTTTTCTAAAATTTCAACATTACCAAATAATAAAGTTAAAGAAGTTAAAATTGGATGATATTTCTCCCTTTTCCCATTAATAGATTTATTTATTCTATTATTCCTGATGCACAAAAATGATATAAAGCATATCCTTACCTCCTAACTTAAAAAGTCACACACTACACATAGTTAGATATACCTGTGTACTCTTTTCTGAATTTTCTTTTCTCCAGCCCAAAGGGAGCAATTATCCTGAATTTGTTTATAAATGAGTTTTTCTAAGCATCTCATAGTTTACCTCTAATTTAGGTCTTTGAGTCAATTTGAGTTAATTTTTGGATATGATGTGAGGTAGAGGCTCCATTTCATTCTTTTGTATGTGGATTTCCAGTTGTCCCAGCACCATTTGTTTAAGACTGTTCGTTCTTTGGGGCACCTGGGTGGCACAGTTGGTTACGTGATTGATTCTTGGTTTCAGCTCAAGTTATGATCTCAGGGTTGTGAGATCGAGCCCCACTTTGGGTTCTGCTCAGTGCAGAGTCTGCTTAAGATTCTCTCCCCCTCTTCCTCTGCCCCTCCTCCCATTCTCTCTCTAAAGAGATAAATAAATCTAAAAAAGAGAACTGTTCATTCTTCACTGAATGGTTTTGACACCCTTGTAGAAAATCTATTAGTCATAGATGTATGGGTTTTCTGGCTTCTCAGTTCTATTCCACTGATTTATATGTCTATGCTTATGCCAATATCACAGTATTTTTTTTAAAGATTTTATTTATTTATTTATTTATTTGACAGAGAGAGATCCCAAGTAGGCAGAGAGGCAGGCAGAGAGAGAAGGGGAAGCAGGCTCCCTGCTGAGCAGAGAGCCTGATGTGGGGCTCGATCCCAGGACCCTGAGATCATGACCTGAGCTGAAGGCAGAGGCTTTAACCCACTGAGCCACCCAGGTGCCCTGCCAATATCACAGTATTTTGATTAGTGTTAAGTTTTAAAATCAGGAAATGTGAGTCCTCGAAATTTATTGTTCTATTTCAAGACTGTGTTGTTTATTCTGGGTCCCTTGCAATTCCAGAAGAAACTGAGATTTGACTTTGCTCTTTCTGCAAAAAATATCTTTGGGATTCTTATAGGGATTGCATTGAATCAGTAGATTGTTTTGGGTAGGTCGGCCATATAGATGAGTTTTTTTGGGGGGTAAATATTTTATTTGAGAGAGAGAGAGAGAGAGAGAGAGTGGGGGGAGGGGCAGAGGGAGAGGGAGAAGCAGACTCCTTGCTGAGCCAGGAGCCTGAGGTGGGACTCGATACCAGGACCTTGGGATCATGACCTGAGCCCAAGGCAGATGCTTAACTGACTAAGCCATCCAGGCATCCCAAATAAATAAAATCTTAAAAAAAAAAAAGTTTATGGATGTACCTGTACACGCCTCCTCCCCCCGCTAAAGTGTCTATAAGATACAGTCTAGAGGGATTGTTCAGTCAAGGTTATGTATACCTTCAACCCGATCCCGTCGAATTGTTCTCCAAGGCAGCAACTGATTCTCACTGTGGTTGGAGCAGATTTTCTCTTTCCCTACTGACTCATAACATCCTGTTCTGTTAAAGAGATGCTCGATTTGCCAGTATTTTCTTAGCATTTTTGCCTCTGGGCACATCAGCGGGATGTCCTATTGTTTTTCCTCCAGTATTGTTGTAGCTTGAGTACTATATTTTTAATAACTGACGCAGTTTATGAAAGATGCAAATCTCTTCTTTGAAGATTTGGCAAAACTCACTCACCCGAAAAACCATCTGGGAAGTGCCTTGTGTGGGGAATAGATCGTCGACCGTCATTTTAGTATTTCCGAAGATGATTCATATTTTTGTGGCTTCATTTTCATTTTGATATTATTCTCTTAGGTTCTTTGTATCATTTCATGCATTTAGTGGCATAAAGCTCTCCATACTTGGTATAGGCTCATCCTTTAAAATACGTCCCCTGCAAAAGAAGTCGGTTCCCCCTGTCACCCCTAACATTGTTTATTTGTACCTACCGTCTTTCTGCCATAGGTCTGCCTCTTTTTATGAGTGTTTCCAAAGATCCAGCTTTTTATATTGTGTCCATTGCTGTTGTAGTTTCCCATTTCTTAATTTGATTTTTTCTTTCTTTCTTCCTTTTTTTATAAGATTTATTTATTTTGGGGAGAGAGAGAGAGCTCGTGAGTTGGGGAAGGGGCAGAGGGAGAGGGAGAAGCAGACTCCCCACTGAGCAGGGAGCCCGACAGGGGGCTTGATCCTAGGACCCTGAGATCGTGACCTGAGCCCAAACCAAGAATCAAATGCTTAACTGACCGCGCCACCCAGGTGCCCCTAATTTCTGATTATCTTAATATTTTCCCTAGAATTTCCTTGGGTTGGTCTTTTTTGGGCAGATGACTGAGGTGAAATCTTACCTATTTTCAGGTATCTTCCTTATACGTTTATATAAAGGCTACGCATTTCCCTCTGAGTTCTTCTTTGGCTGCTTATTTCCCTTATGTTCAGTGAGCTCTCTCCCCCCATAAATGCATTTATGACTTTAAACTGACCTCAGAATCCATTTTGGGTTTTGACTTGCAGTGGGCTCACCGCCCAGCCCTAAACAGCTTGTACTTTAGGTATGATTTACCTTTCACTCCTGTTTAAACTCTCCCGCGTCTGCGGACCCGAGGAACCATGGATCAACATTGCTTTATAATTTTATTGCGTTGGGGCTAGTGTGTGAAGCCTGAATGTCGTGCTCACCTTTATGGCCTCCCACGAGGTCTGGTTTTGTGATGGCTCCAAGTGTTTGGACAGAACGTACCTTCCTTGTTTGTTGGGTATTAAGTCCCGTAGGTACGTTTGCTGTTGGGTTCATTACCTCCTTGGGATCCTGATTGCTTTGTCAGCTTGGTCTTTGCATTCCCGACTTAGTTTGGTGCCCTGCGCTGCTGTGGTTTGGTCTACTTCTTTCTCACGGGTGTCTTTGCTTTAAACATTTTAAGGTGGTGCTGTTTAGGACACAGTGCGTGTTGCCCCCTGCCCCCCCAGAACCCTAGGACGCTTTGGCCCCTTGGGGATGGGCTTTCTGATGGGTTGTGCTCTCGGCTCTGTCCCCTTCCAGCCTGGGGCTGCCCTGTGTGGGCGAGGTGGGCCACGGGCAGGTGGGCCGTCCTCACGGTGGCTGTGGGAAATGGGCAGACCTGGCTCCCTGTCCAGGTTTCACCACTGTCTGTGTGATCCCGGCTGAGGGACCTGACTTGTTGGAGCCTCATGTTCCTTATCTGTCCACTGGTGCATTGTTGGAAGGATTAAATGAGACTCCATGAGCTGAGCATACAGTAAGTGCTCAATGAGTAGGGGTGGATGCTCTGGTATCCTATGGTAAGGGCCAAGGCCACTGAAGATGCTGTCTCGGTGATCACGTCTGTGGGTTGAGGCCATTCCCTGAGGTCCTCAGTTTCCCGGAAGTCTTCAGAGCAATCCCTACGCGCCGTCTCCTACCACCAACCCTAAGCACGAGCATCTCTGGGCTGAGCCCCAAGAGCTGAGGGTCACGCACATTCACTTCCCCTGAAGATCCTCCTTGTCCGGTTCCCAGGAAGGAAGGGAAGGTAGACCCTATTTAGACTCTCTGCCTCGATGGCTTGGGAGACCAAAGAAGGGAAAAAAGAGATGCTTCCTTAGAGGGGCTTTGAGGGCACAGCGATCTTGGTCAAGTCCTGCACGATTCAGGTAAGACCAGGCTTGGCTTAGAATCTGACTGTTCTGGAGATGCCTGGGGGGCTCAGGTCGTTAAGCATCTGCCTTTGGCTCAGGTCATAATCCTGGGGTCCTGGGATCGAGCCCCGCGTTGGGCTCCCTGCTCAGTTAGGAGACTGCTTTTCCCTGTCCCGCCACCCCCGCCCCATGTTCTCTTGCTTGCTCACTCTCTCAAATAAGTAAAATCTTGAAAAAAAAAAATCTGACATTTCTGTCCCTTTTGTTTCACAATCTGTTACTGAGAAGATCCCTCCTTCCTATTTGTCAGAGCTCAGGGTCCCGCATGCTTAATCTCCCTTCCTTGCCAGTCTGTCCTTTCTCCCCCACCCCCTCACCCCCCAGCGGGACAGGGACACCTCCCTCACCGCCATACCCCTCCCAGGTTCCCTGATACACAATTTTTAAAAAAAAAATGCTTCAGTCTGCAGTCAACTCTCAACCTTCCTGGTTACTCTCATTTCTTGAGTGTACTTGACCTATGATGGATCAACTTTCGGTGTTTTCAAATTTCCAAAAAGTTTTTCATTTCGTTACCGTGAAAGAAGTAACGTCCAATCTGTCGGGAGTTAGTGCCAACTTTTATCTTTTTTATTTAGATTTGATTTCTGTTCTTTTCTACTTATAGGAGTTGAAAGCGGGGTTCACTTATTTCTTAAACTCCCTTCATTTTTCAGAATTCCTTGTTTTCAGCGTGTCCGAGGCTGTACGTGTCCCTCTGGAGACCCCTTCGCGTCCCCCAGATTTCACGATGGAATGTATCTCGGAATCAATTGCTCAGTTTCAAAGGCTTTGTGGTTTCTTTCTTTCTTTCTTTTTTTTTTTTTTTAAAGATTTTATTTATTGAACAGAGATCACAAGTAGGCGGGGGGAGGGGGTGGGGGGGTGGGAAGCAGGCTCCCTGCTGAGCAGAGAGCCCAATGCTGGGCTTGATCCCAGGACCCTGAGATCATGACCTGAGCTGAAGGCAGAGGCTTAACCCACTGAGCCCCCCAGGCACCCCGGCTTTGTTTCTACGCTGATTCCTTCTTTTAACTTGCGCCTCATTTAGAAATGCACTTCCCAGGGGGTGGGCTAACTTTATCAAGGAATCTACTCCTTGGAGCCAAGGTCTGGTTATCTGATCTACTCTGTGTTTCTGGGGATTTGTGCAGATCTCCGATGCTGATCCGTATGAAGGTTCTGTGTGTTTGAGAATTCTGGGGGTAGGGGACAGAGGATGGATGACTCTGATTAAGCTTAGCCATGGCATTAGTGACACCTTTTACACACTCTAACTGCCGCATCTGATGGTTTCTCAAACGGGTGGGTACCCTTCCAGGCTGGGCCCCTGCCTTCAGGAAGATGTCCCCGCCTTGTCCCTGGAGCTTCTCTGTGACCCAGGAGGGATGGCTCAAGCCCTGTCCAGCACCTGTGGAAGCAGAGACGCGGGCAAGGGTGCGGACCCATGTGGCTACCCCAGCACACCCCAGTGTCATCGCTGACCCCCTGGCCACGGAGGAGACCGACCAGGGTGCAAATCCCAGCCCCGTTTCAGACCCGCTGTGTGACTCTGGGTTGGTGTCCGGCCCTCTCTGAGCTCCGGTTTCCTCATCTGTAACTCGGGCTGATGACGCCCCACGCCTCAGCTTGCCCAGCTGTGCTCGCGATGATCACAGAGGACGCGCAGCAGCCCCTGGAGGACCAGAGCCTCGGTTCTGGGCTCCAGTCCCCCACCACGGCCCCTTGGGCCCCGTGTGATCCTGGACAAGCAACACCACCTCTGTGGGCTGCCTTTCTTACGAGACCGTTTACGCGGCGGAATGAGGACCCACCAGGGACGGGCCGGGTGGGACAGAGGGCGGCAGGACAAACATTCCACCACGGGCCGGGGTCAGACGATCTTCCTTTAATACAAAGTCGATATATCTACATACGCAGAGGTGGGAAAACCACCCAGCTGCTTCCATTTGAATAAAGTGTTGAAAGCAACGGCAGGTCCGCTCTTGTACAAAGAGAAAAACTCACTTGCTCAGGGGTGGGGGGTGGGGAATCCCATCCTTCTGCTTCTGCCCCAAAACTGCCCCATAGTCCCAGGGGGAAACGGTCCCTGATCCGGGCACAACATGGCCCCTCTCTTCCAGAAGAAGCAGGACCCCCCCCCATTTTGTTCAGTCCTCCTCCTCAGGGGTGAGAGACGGGGGAGGGGGCTCAGGGGATGGGGGTGGCGGTCACTGCCCTCAGTGGCAGCACCCACCCCGGTGGGTTTTGAACCTGACGCTGGTGGGCCGGAGCCTCCCCCCGCCCCCCCGTGGCCCCACCCTCAGACCGATCCTTGATATGTTTCAGAATTAAAAAAGGGAAAAAAAATGCAAAAAAAAAAAAAAAAGAAAAAGAGGAAGAAACCAGGAGCACAAGGGCCCCCCCGTCCTTGAGTAGGACGGCACACCTCGGAAGGCACACCTTCTGAGGACGGCGGCAGCGGGGGGAGGAAGCCAGGAGGCCCCGAGGTGGGTCTCGGCTCCGCGGACCTGCGAACAAGGTCGCCACACAAGAGCGTTCTCGACGGTGAAAAAATAGACTTGTCCGTGAACAGAACAGGAATAAGCAAAGTTCTTTTTAAATTTGTTGACCGGTGAGTCTTTTTTTTTTTCCTTTTTCTGTTTGTTTCTTCTTTAAAAAAAAAAAAGAAAAAATACACTATTTAAAAAAAGAAATGTCACTGGATACGGTTACACGGAGTCTGAAAAGAAAGCTGAATTTTGCACCCCCCTGCCCGGCGGCGCCCCCAGGCTGCAGGGCAGGAGGGCTCCCCGGAGGACCAGCGCGGCTCAAGCACGCGACCCCGCCCTCCTCTGGTTCTGGGGAGAACCCCTGTTTGCTCACTGCCCCCCCCACCCCCCCCAGGAATCTCTCATTTGGAATCGGAAGGAAATGAGGAATGTGCCAAGTATCGGAAGGCGGCTGCCCGTGCCAGGGAGGCTGCTGGGCCCCGCATGGGGGGCTCGGGGGGCCGTGTCGCTCCTGGACCGCGCAGACACTTGGCCGCTGCCTCCTCCCGCCCTGGCCGCCGGGGATCCAGGCCTCCGGGCGCGGGGGGCCCACCCGGCGGGGACGGAGGCATCCGGGGCCGGTGGAGTCTGGCCGGCGGCGACCATGGCTTTAGGTTGCATAGTGGTCAAAGCTCCCGAGGTACTCCAGTGCCGCCTGGTAACAGAACTGGTACTCGTCCTGCGGGAGGGAGGGGGCAGGGCTCGGTCAGGGTCCCCTGTTGCCCTCAGGAGCCGGCCTGCAGCCGGGCTCCTGCAGGGTCAGCATCCTCGCACAGGCTGGGCTCTGGTCCCAGAACGGCCTCCCCTCTACTGGCCTGGAAGGCCCCCTCCCCCTGCAGCAGGGCCCTCAGGGCTGGGGGTCCGACTCCAACTCTCCCTCCCCAGTGATGGGAAGGGACGACCTAGAGGACACTTGGAATGCCCTACATGGGATCCCAAGGAAGTCCCTTCTAGCTCTGGGCCTCACTTTCCCCACCTGGGGAGCAGGGAGGGCGGAGGTGGGGGCTTCCAGAACTCAGGTCTATGCCAGGGTCCTGGCTGAGCCGTGAACTCTGGCGCTGCCCACTCTGTGGGCAGCTGCTCGGCTCTGGATCTCGGTCTACCCTTATGTCAAGAGGCTGGACTCCTCCCCTTCCAGGCCCAAAGGGCCACGGGGGAACTAGGCGCCCACGACAACCCAGAGCGGAGGCTGACTGTGCCCATCTCACAGCGGAGGACACGGAGGCTCGGGCCGGGGGTGGGGGGGGGGGCAGGGGCGGGACTGGCCACCAGGGCCCCGCACGTGGCGCTCACCTCCGTCTGCACCATGGCCGGCCGCTGGGTCCGCAGCATCTTCACGGTCTGGAAGATGTCCACGACGCCCTCGTACCGCATGCGCTCCAGCACGATGCTGAGCGTGATGAACACGCCCGTCCTGCCCACGCCGGCACTGGGGGTGGGGGGTGGGGGGAGTGCAGCCGTTCAGGGCCGGGTGCCCCGCAGGCCCGCACGTCACTGCCCGATTCCTCGGGCCCGGAGACAGCCCCAACCCGCCAGCCTGGGTGAGGCTGGAGGCGGCGCTCGCCGGGCCTCAGTTTCCCCAGCTGGGCGTGCGGGGCGGCTCACCTGCAGTGGACGGAGATGGGGCCGTCCTGGCCAAACTGCTCCTTGGTCTTGTGCACCTGGCCGATGAAGTCGATGAAGCCCTCCCCCGACTTTGGCACGCCCTGTTCCGGCCAGTCCGTGAACTGGAACTGCCGGACCGTCCGGGACTGGCCGTCCTGCAATGAGGTCGGTGACGGTCACGGCCGGCCGGCCCCCCAGGCCGCCTTCCATCTCAGCCAAGGCCACCCTCTGGCCCTTCCCATCGGCCGCCCCATCCCGCCACCCGCCCGGGGGGGCTCGCTGGCGACACAAGCTCCTCCCCCTCCCCATGCGTGGACCTACAGGTGCGTCGTACAGGCCCCGCCCACCAGGCCACAGCGCCGCCCCGCGGAGCACCCGACTCCCGCCTCTCTCGGTCCCGCTCGGCCTCCGTGCCCCATGCCATCACCTTCCACCCTTCGCCACCCATCACAGCACCGCCGTCCGCCGTCCACCCATCACTCACTTCGTCTGTCCTTTAAAAAGCACCACCCGACCCCACCGTCCCGCCTCTCACCACCCACGGCGGCAACTTGTAATCCGCGGCTACC
>CM053603.1:2306612-2343185 GCA_028646535.1 Procyon lotor
CCGGCAGCTCAGTCTCTCGGGCGGGGCCCAAGGCTCCGGCCTCCCGCACAGCCACCGTGTACTTGACAATGGCCCCGTTGCGCTCGGCGGGCACAGGCGGCAGCCAGCGGAGCAGGACGGTGCCCGTGGAGGCGTTCCCAGCTGCCTCGAGGATCTGCGGGTGGCCGCGGGGAGTGTCCTCGGGGATGCTCAGGACCTCGGCTGCCTCCTCGCCCAGGCCTCCTCGGCTCCGGGCTGCCAGCCGAAACACGTACGTGGCCCCCTTGTGCACGCCCAGTGCTGTATAGTGGTCCTCGGTGGGCGGGAACTCCAGTGTGGCCAGGGGCGAGTCCTCACGGCCGAACTGCAGGCGGTAGCCCAGCACCTGGTCCTCAGCGGTGCTGGCTGGGGGCTCCCAGTGTGCCAGCAGGCTGCCCTCGGGGGTCTGCCGCACCGACAGGGTGGGGCGGCCCAGCACTGTGGGGAGAGGGAAACGGTGGGGGAGGGGTGTCAAGGCTTGTCCATCCGAGTCGGGAAGCAAGGGGCGGGGCTGCAAGTTTTAAAAGCGGGTCTCAGGGAGGCCATACTGTTCCAGGCAAGGGACTAGCCTGTGCAAAGGCCCTGAGGTGGCACTGTGCTGGTTAAGTGGAAGGAATAGCGAGGAGGCCAGGGACTCGGAGAATCCGATAAGGGAAAACGCCTCCAGATGCCAGAGTAGGGCCTCACACGTTTACCTCTTTTTCTCATTCACAAGTCACTCGGCTCCTACCTCACTGATTTGCCCCTTGCCTTCTGCCGGCATGATTAATACTCATGGGACCCAGGAATGTTTCAAAACCTGGCCTTTGCCCCATAGTTCTCACGGTCTGGGTAGTAATCAATGTGCCAGGGTCCTGGTAAATCTGGCAGAATAAAAGCTCTAACACATAAAAACAGTCTTCTCCTCCTGCAGGACTTATCAGGACCTTTCATGAATGGTGCTCTGAGCAGGCACAGCATATGTACTGGTCATATCACACACATATCACAGACAAGTGCAGCTATAGTGCAAGGTCCCTGAGAGAAGAGGGAATGATCAGGGGAGGCTTCTTGAAGGAGGTAATGCGGGTGCTGGACACCGAAGGATACAGAGACTAGGCAGATGGAGGAAACGGCATGGACATGGAGCAGTGGTGGCATGTGGAGGGGCTGTGTCCAGCTGGCGGGGAATGTCGGGCTCTGTGGGCTGAGGGAGGGGCGCTGGGGAAGGGGTGGGTGTAGTATGTGAGGTGGAGGGCTTGGGGCCTATCATTCCTGAAACACGATGAATGTTCTCCATGCCACACCTTGTCCCGGGTTGTGCCATCTGCCGTCCCCCTTACATTTTCATGGCAATCTTGCCCCCTCCTCAGTGTTGGCTGGGGTAAGAAACAGTCCCTTGGGACTGATGGCAGGGGCCTGACGGGGCCAGAAGGGGAAACTGAGGCAGGGCCATTAGAAGAGGCTTCACAGTGCAGTGTGGGCGATGGCCACACCACCTCCAAACACCCCACTCAGGGTGATCAGAGCTGTGATGAGGGAAAGCGGGTGGGGGGGAAAGGGGGGCTCTCCTACCTGCTCCCTTGGTCACGACCACCTTGGGTTTGCTGCGAGCACCGTCGCCTTTCATGGTGTAGGCGGCTACCGTGATGGAGTAGGTGGTCTCAGGCTGCAGGTTTGTGATGACCATCTCCTGCGGGCAGGGATGGGGGTCAGCGATGTACCGGGGCTGAGGCCGGCCCTGCCCACCCCCCGCCCCGGGTTGGGGTCAAGCAAGGTGCACGTGGGGCCTGGTGTGTGGGTAGAGGCGTGCATCTGAGCTCATGCACAGACCCCGACACGCAGCACGTCCATGCATATGGGCACACGCAGCCTGATACCCCAACATCTTCCCCCTGGACCAGTACTGTCCCCCATGCCTCCCATCCCCAGGCTCCTGCCCTTGCCCCCAGCCTGTCCTCCCTGAAGCGGCCACCAGAGAGCGCCCACGAGCACCCAGTCAGATCCTGCCCTCCTCCCCCCACAGCCCTCCCAGGGCTCTGCCTCTCACCAGGAAAAAGCCCAATAATTAAATTCTCAGGAATTTTGTAAGCTGCTACTAAACACAGCCATTATCAGTAAGTAAATATATAAACATACTAGTAAGAACAAGAGCAACAATACTCAAAACCCATCCTCTCCTAATTGGCGTACTATATTTCACTATAATCGATGCTCTCAAGGTGATTCTGTCTCATGTCTGCAGCAGAAAGCTACAGGTAATAAGCTACCACACATTCCCTAGGGCGCTCGAGACTAACACAGTGGGACTACTGACATCCCAGAAAAGGGAGGGAAAGCTACAGATCAAGACTGCCCCCCCGCGCCCCCCCCCGGACCCAGAGAGCCCATCTGTACACCCTTACAGCCCTATCTAGACCCTGCCCCAGCCAGAGTCGTCACTAGACACACACAGCTGACCTTGGATGACGTGGAGGTTAGGGGTGCCGACCCCTGTGCAATTTAAAATCTGCAGAGAGCGGGGGTGCCTGGGTGGCTCAGTTGTTAAGCGTCTGCCTTCGGCCCAGGTCATGATCCCAGAGTCCTGGGATCGAGCCCCACATCGGGCTCTCTGCTCAGCAGGGAGCCTGCTTCTCCCGCTACCATTCCCTCTGCTTGTGTTCCCTCTCTCACTGTGTTTCTATCAAAGAAATAAAATCTTTAAAAAAATAAAAATTAAAAATAAATAAAATAAAACCTGCAGAGCACTTCTGACTCGCCCCAAAGTCAACTACTATTAGCCTCCCGTTGACCAGAAGTCTTACGGATAAACATAATTGGCTAACACACCATTTACACGTCAGACATATCAGATACCATATTCTTACGCTAACGCAACTAAAGAAAGACAAGGTCACAAAGAAGCCCTGTGCTGTGTTTCTCAAAAATAAATGGGCACATGAGCGGACCTCCGGAGTTCAAACCCGTAGTGTCCAAGGGCCAAGTATATTTGTGTCTTGTCCCAATTAGCCGTGCTCTCCCACACTGGACAGGGACCCCCAGGAGGGCAGGCTCAGGTCTGTCCTGGTCACTGCTCAGGAAACTGTGGCTTGTCCCACAAATGTCCGAGCCTCCCGACCTTGCACACACACCTGCATCCGCCCTCACAGTCACACGTGCGCCCACATCCCCACGCATGCACACCCACAAACATGGTCCAGCATGCCTGGGGGCTGGGGGGGGGGGTGGCCCCAGGTCAGGAGCATGAGGAGAGGGACAGGGATGGATGAAGAGAGGGTCTCCTGCCCCTGAGCCTCACATTCAGTCCCTCCCAGGGTCATGGTGGGTAGGACAGGCTGAGCTGGAGCCCTTGGGGGGAACTCACCCCTCTAGCCTGGGGGTATGGAAGAGGCAAAGCCTCTGGGAGTGGGTGGGTGGTGCTGGTGTCAATTTAACACCAGACTTGGGGCTCTCAGAAGAGACAGTCCTGTGGGCCTCTTCCCCCACCTGGGGACCCACTGACCCTGTCACCACCCAAGGGCTACAATGAAGTGGATGCTTTCGCCAGAGAAACTTCGAGGTCAGAGCTGGGTGATAAAAGGGTCTGGCTGGGATGGAATGTGACCCCCCAGTTTGGATCTGCCAGACCTGGGTCCGACCGGGGAGGCTGTGGGGTGCAGGGGTGGGTCGGGGCTGCAGAAAAAGGCTGAGCAAAGCTGTGGCGGTGAAAACCACGGCGGGAGCAAGGCTGGGGGCTGGGCAGGAGGGCTTGGTGTGAGACGGTGGGTCTGGGGGCCATTCAGGTAAGAAGGCTAAGGTATATCCTCTGGGTCCAGGACCCCAGCAGGGCTCCTAGGCCCATTTGCCTGGTTGAAAATTGAGGCTCCCAGCTCCAAGTAACCAGTAGGACTGGTCCTACTGTAACCTGGGACGCAGGGGAGAAGATCCTCTTACAAGAGACGTGCAGGGAGGGTGTGTGTGGGGGGGTGTCACATCACTGCACGGCCCGCGGGAGAACACTGCAACGGCCGGGCAGGGGTGCTACTTACATATTCGGCTGTGTCGTCCGTCTCCCACTGAGCGTGGGAGGAGGCGGCAGGGGAGAGAGGAGGAGGTGAGCAGGTGGCCAGAGAGAGAAGCAGGGAGAAGGCAGGAGCGCGGGTCTGGGGGCCGCCCCGCCCACCTGGAGCCCCGCCCACCCCGGCCCCGCCCTGAAGCCCCGCCCACCTGGGCGTCAGCCAGCATGATGTCCTTGATGCGCGGTGGCCCACGGGCCTCGGCGCCCTCCATGCGTACGTAGTGGACCTGGTAGCCGCGGATCTGGCCGTGTTGCCGGCCGGGCGCAGGCGAGCGCCACAGCACGCGGATGGCCGTGGCGTTGAGCGCCTCCGCCTCCACCTTCCGCGGCGGCGCGCTGGGCACTGGCGGGGGCAGGGGAGGGGCGGGCAGGGCCGTTACTGGGGCGCCTGGCTCTGCCCCCGGGCAGCACCGCTGCCGGATGCCAGGGTGCCAAGTGGCTGCCGGTTAACTTGGAGGTCTGAGCGCTCACCACCAGCCAGGAGGGCATGCCTCCTTCACGGGTCCCACAGCCTGAGGGGTGGGAGGGTACCCGATGGTGTGTCCCACTTACAGATGGGCAACTGAGGCCC
Source organism: Procyon lotor (assembly GCA_028646535.1). Classification (NCBI taxonomy): domain Eukaryota; kingdom Metazoa; phylum Chordata; class Mammalia; order Carnivora; family Procyonidae; genus Procyon; species Procyon lotor. Next base: position 2,311,238 of record CM053603.1, read on the forward strand.
GCCAGAGCCCAAGACACCTGCCCAGGGCCACATGACGTGAGCGAGCCCTGCACACCTCCTTCCACGGGCGTTACCCACCTGCCTCCATCTACAGCTTCCCTTCTGGGCAGGGGCTCTTACTCCCATTTTATAAATGGGGAAACCGTGGCCCGAGAGTTGGGCCCCTGATCGCAGTAGGTTAGTAAGAAGGAAAGCCCGGTTCTGAACCCAGGCTGTCCAGCTGCAGGCTCCCATGCACCCTAGTATGCAGCCAGCCCCACGGATCATAGCCCTTCCTACCCAGCCACACCCCACGGTCTGGCAGCAACAAGACCCCTCTCTTCCCTGCTCTTCCGACCTAACGCAGGGCTGCCGATCAGACCTTTCAGGCGTGGCTCAGAAGCCAGGCCAGGGTTCCAAGGCCAAGGACCTAGTTTCATCGGAGAAGCTACCTGCTTTCATTTCTCCCCGTGCCCCGGCTTCTACCACAGGACTCCAGACCTGAGCTTCATTTCACTTCGCAGCTCGAAACTTTCTAAGTTGGCTGGAAAGTCAGCCACAGCGGGGAGGCTCACGCCGCAGAAAACTGGCCATTGCTACAAATTGGGCTCCATGCCTCAGAGGCTGGTTGGTAAATATCACCAGCACACCGCAGCCTATCTACTTGCCAGAAAGGACAGCTCAGACCGAGGACGCTACAGTTCCCGGCTTATCCCGAGCATCTAAAAGCTAGGTTTCTGGGGTCAAAGACCCTAAGTTTGTTGCAAGCGCTGCTGGCCATTTCCCACAGTTTCCGTAACTTTCCATCATCGGACCAAAAAAAAAAAAAAAAAAAAAAAATTACAGGGCTGTTTGCTCAACCTCCCAGGTACAAGGCTTGGGAGAAAATACCACCCGGAGGGTCTAGAATGGAGAATTCCAGGATCAAGGAGCCCAGATTCCGTGGGGAGGCGGCTGGCTTCAGGTCTCGCCCTCAAGACTGTGGCTTCTACCTCTGGACCACCAGCCAGCCCCATTTTGCAGAGCCCGAAGGAGTCGAGGCACGGGGCGGGCTGAGGCCTGCGGGGTCCGCGGCCGGGCCTGGTGCTTACCGTCCTCGTCGGTGCGGATGACCACGGGCGAGCTCTCGGGCCCTGGTCCCACCTCTGTGTGAGCGACAGTCGTGATGCGGTACTCGGTCCACTTGTCCAGCGCCTCCAGCAGGATCTGGGTGGTGGTCGGGGGGATGCCGTTCACCTCCTTGGGTTGCGGGTCCTCCGAGCCCAGCGGTCGGTAGCGGACGCTATAGCTCACCAGGGCCCCGTTGTGCGTTTCCGGCGGCGGTGGGCGCCAACTTACCAAAATGGCCGTGGAGCGCGTGCTGACACATTTAACGTCTTGAGGGGGGGCTGACGGTTCTATTGGAGGGGGGAGAACGTGGGGGCGGGCAGGGGAGGCAGGATGGGCGGGGAGGGGGCGGGGAAACAAAAGATGGGAAAGAGAAAATAAAACAGAAGATGATAACAAACAAAACAGAACCAAACCAAAGAGAAGTCGAACCCAAAAGAAGCGGGTGTCAACCAAAGGTGAGATGGAGGGGCGGGGATGGGGGCCGGGAGGGCTGGCCAAGAACACTGCGCTTAGCACCCGGGGCTGCACCTGCCAGGCACGCAGGGCGTCCTGGGGAATAGCAGGAACATCCCCCTTCAGGAGCCATGGTGCGCTAGGCACGGTGCCGGGGCATCACGGAATAACAGTAGAAGCATCTATTATTGAACTCCTACTGTGTGCCAGGCCCCACGCCCGGTGATTACAAGAAAAGCCCCATATATCAGACACCTACTATGTGCCAGGCGTAGTGCTGAGCTCTACAGGATAATACTACATGCATTTATTACCTGAACACCTGCTGTGTGCTAGGGGAGTAGGACTGCCAGAGTAAAAGCAGCGAAGTCCCATTTATTGGGCACCTACTGTGTGCCAGACACAGTGTCAGAGCTTCCCAGGTTAACGGTAAAAGCATCTGTGTACTGGACACCTGATCGATCAGGGGCCCTGGAGGTCACCCCGTGGCTTACTTCAGCTAGGACCGCCCTCTCAGCCTCACCTGGGAGACAAAATGACGTCCGTGTCTTGAGCACCTACTGTTTGCTAGTGAGCACCGCCTTGGGTTGGTCCCAGGCTCAGGACCTTACGGATGGCACAGCCCCAAATAGCACCTACTGTGTGCCACGGTCTTTACAGATCATGGTTCTTCCAGCACCACACTAAGGCCATCATGGATCAATGGCCAAGTCTTGTTTGTTGAGGACCTACTATGCGCTGGGCATCAATAGCCCTCTGAAGGTAGAAATAGCAGCTGCCATTTACATGCAACCTACTCCATGCCAGGGACCTTATCAGATAACAGTAATAGTCCTCACGTAATGAGGACCTACTACGTGCCAGGCCCTGTGCTAGGGGCCTTACTGAAAAAACAGCAACAGTCCCTACCTACTGAACACCTCCTATGGGCTAGGTCCTGTGCTAAGGACCTTGTAGCACATTAATAGTCTTCGCTTTGGCACCTACTGTGTGCCGACGGCTGTGCTAAGGGTCTTCTATACAAATGGTAAGTTTTCACTTCTGGAGCATCTACTGTTTGCACACCCAGCACCAAAGGCTTTGCAGATGATGACATTATGTTCTGAGCAAAACCTGTGTACCAAAAGCCATGCTAGGCCCTGTCAGACGGACAATGGCTCATATCTGAGCACCTACTACGTGCCTAGAGCCAGGCCAACCTCCTTCAAGAAAGCACCACTTAACGAGCACTTACTGTATGCCAGCCACTCTGTCGTGGGTTTCATGGAACAATAATCACAGCCCCCGTGTTCGGGGCTACAAAGGGAAAGCTTGTTATAAACGACTGGTAGCTTCCATTCATTGGGTGCCAACTATGTGCCGAGCACCATGCCAATCTGTGCTTAGATTTAAAAGAGCATTTATGAAGCACCTACTGTGTGCCAGGTAGTGTGCTAAAAACTTTGTTAAATAGCAGCGATAGTTTGCATGTATTAATAAGCACGTACTGTGTGTGTTCAAGGCTTTATAGGAATAACGTTAATCCCCATCTGCTCCGTACCTACTATAAGACTGTATTAATGGTGACTGCCATTCACCCTGTGCACATACATACCCTAGGTCCTTTACACTCAACCTGTGCCCCCCCACATGTCATTTAATTCTCAAGACGCATAAATGGCCAGAACTGTCACCCCTCCAGCCTCATTCCACATTCCACGTGGGGAAATCAGTTTCAAAGCCCAGCTGCCTGGTTTTCTATGATCATCGGTTGTAGACCTACTGTGCGCCAGATTCCCCCACCTACCCTGGCTGCTTTTCGCACATCACCTCCCACTTTACAGATGAAGAAAACTGAGGCCGGAAACAGCAAAGCTGCCTTGCCAAGGGCATGGGGCTAGAGCCAGGATTTGAGCCCAGGCTCAGCTGCTGTACAGGGGCTGTCTTGACTTGAGAATGAGGACTCAGCCTCAGGCCAGCTGAGGACGGCTGGAGCCACACAATTTCAACTGCCCGTGGCTCCAGAATTTTCCTTGCCTGCAGGGAGGCCCAGGGAGACCCAGAGAGGCCACTGGCTTTGCTTCATGTCAAGGCACATAGAACCCTTACTATCATGGCAGCCCCGCTTGTTCACTGAGCACATGTCTAGAGAGTACTTTTACGTGCATACCCCGTGCCAAGGCCATCAGAGGAGAAACTGAGGCTCCTATCCTCAAAGACATCAGACTACCAGACACCCCAGAGGTCTCTCCAATGGCTTACTTCAACTAGAATATGACCCTCCAGCCTCACTTCAAGTGAAATGCCAGGGTTCCCTCCTCTGATACCAAAGATACAAAAATGGGGCCCTCTCCCCCATTTCTTGACCAGCCACCCCAACCAAAAGTGCCTGGGGGAATCAGGCAGGAGTGGAAAAACCAACCAAAGAATGTGCCGGAAGGAATGGATTTGCTGAAAAAAGGGGGAGGAAAAATAAAATCAAAACCATAATAAAATAAGAAACAACGGTGATGGTGATGATGATGAGAAAAACCATAATAAAAGAAAGAAAGACGCCTTCCAGAAAACTCCCAGTCTGGTTACCTACCTTCCACTCTTCAACTGCTAACTTAAAAGACTTTCTTACGAGGGAGGGAGTGGCGGAGTGCTGAGCTATAAGGCCAGACCGAGCTCTGAGTGGGTCTCCAGATGTAAGCAGGCCCAAGCCCTGCTCCGGCCCCCAGCGTGGGCACACTGCAGTTCCAGACTGGTGCCGACGAGGCGGGAAGGTGAGACGGTGTGGGGAGACCCACGGCTGAGTGGTCTGGCCTCCACCTACCCTTGATTTCAGCCTAAGAAGCCCGTGGTCCCCAGGGGGATACGCCTGGCCCTGAGTCTTGCTGCCAGTTTTCTCGGGCCCCACCCGTCTTGGGGTGAGAAGTGGGGAGTCCCTTCTCCCCTACTCCCTGTCCTGGGCCGCCCCGGAGGTTCACGTGGCTGGGCCAAAGCCGCTTTCTTGACGACCGTGGAGGCCGCCTCCTTCACAATCCGGCCCAACCTGCGTGACATCTTGGGGGGGTGGGGGTATGGTGTGACGGACCCAAGGACAGGCACAGGCCAGGAGGGGGGCACGTAGTTCCAGACTCTCCACTTCTGGGCAGGCACGGCTCTAGGACGTGGGGTAGAAAGTTTGGGGGGGGGGGGCTCGATTCGGGCTCTGGACTCCGTGCAGCCCAGAGCTGCTGGGGCACAGGCCGGGGGGCAGGGGGCACGCAGGGTGGGCCGTTTTTGTGAACCTGCTTGAGACCAGCGTGTACTCACCTTCGCGGCACCTGTGCCGGTCTCTCTCACGTGGCCGCCCAAGCCACAGGACACCCTCACTGATCGCCTCACGCACAAACACGCCCAGACGCCAGGGAGCCGCGGAGCGCTCCACTCGGCACGGGGGGAGTAGGGAGGAGGGAAGGGGGCTGGGGTGACAGGGGTGCTGCGTCTCCGAGGCCCCTGATCCCAGCGGCTCAGACCCCCAGGTCCAAGCTGCTGACACTCGCGACTGACCCGTGACCCCCCGTGGGCACACACCCGGGGGGGATGTGAAGGTCTGAACACCGAGGCTGCTTCCGGAACAAGGCCTGGGGCGGTGCGCTGTGACTGACTGAGAAGGGGGAGGGGAGGGGAAGAGGGCCAAGGCAGTGGAGGCCACACCAGGCTAGGCTGAGCACAGAAGAGGGGCGGAGGGAGGCGGGGAGGCAGGGAGACAGCGGGATCAGGGGCTCGCCTCAGCCCTGAGCTCAGAGCAGGTCAGGAGGGTGGCAGGAGGGGCCACGATACAGCCCAGAGCCAGAGGGCTGGCTGCAGAGTTCTGGGCAAAGGGTGACTTGTCTGTGACAGGGAGGCAGGGTGGGCTCTGCAAAGAGCTCCAGGGATTCCAGAGCCTGTCCTGGGACCTGCACCCCCAACCCCTCTCCTGCCCCTGGCAATGGGGGGACCTGGTTGAGGGGGCAGGGCCACCCGAGGAGGCGGCCGGGCTCTGTGCAGCCGACCGACATGGGAAATCACGGGTGTGAGCTGGGACAGCCTCAGGGAACCCTCCCGAGGCCCAGGAGCGGGCACGGCGGGGCCATTCCCTGAGCCCCAGATACAGGGCGGTGGGGGGTGGGGGTGGGGAGGAGAGAGAAGGTGCGGTCCACACCTTTCCCCGACCTCGGGGGCGCACCTCGGCCCCCTAGGGCTCCCTGCCCTGGGAGCCGGGGTGGAGGGAAGCGGGGCCTGCGGGAACCCCCAGCGCAGCGCAGGCGGGCACGTGGGGGGCCAGGCGCCCCCCTCCCGCGGCCGGGGTCAGTGTGCGCCGGGCCCCCCCGCAGGGAAGGGCGGGCTCCGCGAGACACCTACTGGACTGCAATGTGCGCTGCCGCACCACCGAGGTGAAGGCGCCCAGGCCCTGCGAAGAACGGGCCGCCAGGCGGAAGGCGTACTCCGTGTTGGGCTTGAGGTCGTCCACCACGAAGGCCGTGGCCGGGTCGAAGGTCCTCCCCATCTGGGGGCGGGGCGAGGGCGGAGAGGAGGCGGGGCCGGGGCGGGGCCGGGGATGGAGACAGAGGCAGAGGCAGAGATACAGAGATGGTGAGAGAGACGCAAAAGAGACAAACAGAGACAGAGGAAGGGAAAAGGGGCAGAGACACGGGAGGGATGGCGAGATGCGCAGTCCACCGGAGGCCGGCGGCCGAGAGCAGGAGGAAGAGAGACATCAGGGCACCGAGTCAGCGAGTCCCGAGGGCACGCCGCCTCGCCCCCTCCCCGCGCCCCCTGTAGCACGCCCCCAGGTACCTCTCTGCCGTGGTCGCCCTCCCGGAACAGGAGCTCGTACTTAATGATGCTCTCCTGCCGCGGGGGGCTCCACGAGAGCCCGATGCTCGTCTCCGACTTGGCCTCGGCCCTGAAGTTCATGGGCTGGCCGGGCACTGCAGGGGAGGGGAGAGGAGGAGAAATGGGGGTGGCCGGGAGGTGTCCACTCCACAGGGGGTGCCCAGCCTGCCAGGGGTCCCCATTCTCCCAAAAAGAAGCCCCACGAAGCTTAGCACTGCAGTGGAGGTGAGGCTGCTTGTTCCCCAACGTCCTCTACTGTGCTTATTTCTCTTCTTTTCCCGGGGAGGGGGGCACCTCAATTCCCCCACGTTCTCTGCTTCTCCCAAATTAAACGAGAGAGAGACTGTGGGGGTGATGTTTCAAACCATGGATTCCCCATCCTGTATGTTGTGTAGCAGCACCGTTCTGACCCTTCTGCCCTTCACTCTGGGCAGCTGCTGAGCCTTCTTGGCTTTGAGGTTCTGAAGACGGAGCCCAATCGGAAAAGAAGGGAAACCCAGAGAGCTGGACCGCCCCCCCCCCCAGCACCCCCGCCCCGCCACCTGAGCAGGCAGGCGGCCAGCCCACGGCCTTTGGACGGATGCCCTTTCCTTTTATAGTCTCAAAGCAGGTGGCATCCATCTCTCCGAGGAGAATGGAGAGCAGGGGTTCTCAAACTCAGACACAGCCGCCGGGACCTGTCTGGATGTCCCATCATAGCCCCGTGGGCTTGCCAAGTCAAATTTCCCAAGAGAAGACAGAAATGGGGGTTTTCTGGGACAGCTTCCTATGTTTGAAATGCTAGCACGAAAATTTTAAAGCACCCATGCAGAATAAAAAAACCACTTTGTGGCTTGGAGGCAAGATAAGCCCGCTGCGGGCTCCAGGATCCGTGTCTGCCCCTCCCCTGCTCCTCCTCCACCGCACCCCTCCCCGCCCCCTCCTCTGTTTCCAAGGCCCAGAATCCTGCTGCCCACCCCTCCCACGGGCACCTCACCTCCCTGCTGCGTCTTGACCTGGATGGGGTCCGAGAGGGGCCCGTCGCCCACAGAGGTGAAGGCCAGCACGCGCACGGTATACGTCTCGTCCTCCAGCAGGCTGCCCACGGTGGTCAGCAGGCTGTCGTCCACATTGTGCTTCTGCCAGTTGCCCACGGGGTGCTCGGGCTCCATGGTGTAGTAGATCCGATAGCCCCTGATCAGGCCGTTGGGCTCCACGGGCTCCTCCCACTGGATGATCATGGTCGTGGCGCTCAGCATGCGGGCCTGCACGTTCCGGGGCGCACTCGCGGGGGCCTGTTCGCCCGTGCGGGTGACCACTGACTCACTGGGGGGCCCCTGGCCGATGGAGTTGACGGCAGACACCCAGATCTCATACTCCGAGTTGGGGCTCAGGCCGCCGATGCTATAGCGTGTGGTAGTGATGTCCTCCTTGATCTGGTATGGCCCGTCTTGGCTCTTGGATTTATATTCGATGACGTAGTAGGACACGGGGTCTGGGTTGCCAGAGTCCCATGTGATGGTGATGCTGGTGGCTGTGTTCTCTGTCACCACGGGAGTCCCTGGGGCCTTGGGGAGAGCTGCAGGTGGGAGGCACAGTCACACATCAGGCACGTGGGCTGCAGACCTCAAAGGCCGGGTGACTTTCAGCCACACAACTGCCCTCACTGAGCCTTGACCTCCCAGGCAGTGACCACAGGCCTCACGACCCACCCATCCCATCACCTATAGCAGGGTGCGGAGAACTATGGTCCGAAGACAGGACCTTGGCAAACTCTGCCGCAAAGGACCCCACAGTAACTATTTTCAGCTTTGTAGACCAAGGAGTCTTCTTTGAGACTACTCGGCTCTGCCCCTGTGGCCCGAAAGCCGCCACAGACAAGACACAGATGAATGGGTGTGGCTGTGTGCCAATAAAACTTTATTTACAAATACAAGTGAAGGGCCAGATGCAGCCTGCAGGCTGGCTGTTTGCTGCCCCTGTTCTAAAGCTAGAAAAATATCTGGGGGCACCTTCCTCTGAACCTCACCACAAACTTGAGATGCCAGGAGAATCTACAGGCCTCCAGCCCGACCCCACCTCTCTGAGTCTGCACAGTCCATTTCCTTCCCTTCGAAGTGTTCTCCGTCTTCTCTTGGCCTGTTCCTATTCAACTTTAGATCTTTCTCCGACTGACTTTCCCGGGAGGTGAGACCTTTACTCTGGGGGTCTGAACAGGGCCGCGGGATCCCCGTCACAATCCCCACAAGGCTCGATCACAGCTGCCTGGCTACGTGGATATCTCCCACGCTGGGCTCTCTGCTTGGCAGAACGAGACCATGCCTCGCTCCAAAGCGCCGGGCCCAGAATAACGCATAACCAATAATATCTGTTCATGAGACAATTGTCTCCTTCACAGCCACGAATGACCGAAGCCACGAATGACCACGAATGGGAACTCGGAGCTTTTCTGCCCATACCTCCCAAAGCCCTGGGCCCAGCTTACATTTCACTGTGATCTGGGCCACAGCCTCAATGACACCCAGGCTGGACATGGCCACGCACGTGTAGTTGGCGGAGTCCTTGACGTCTGTGAGCTCCAGCACGTTCCGACCCACGGGCATGTCGTCCTCGGGAGTCAGGTCTTCGGCCCCCTGCATCCACTTGACGTACGGCATGGGCGAGCCCACGGCCACGCAGGTGATGTTCACGTTGCCACCTGGCATGATCTCGTGGCTCATGGGCAAGATGGAGAATCGCGGAGCCACGCGGCGGACTGGGGGTGGGCGGCGGCGGCGGGTGGGAGGGAGGGGTGCAGGGGGGAGGGATGCAGGGTGGGGAGAGCGGGGAGACGGGATGCAGAGGGGGAAAAAGAAAGAAAAGCAGGAAGAAAGAAAGAAAGGAAGGAAGGAAGGAAGGAAAGAAAGAAAAAAGGAAAAAAAAAGTGGAAAACAATTTAAATATAAACAGGGCTGTTTCCTTCCCCCCAGCTGAAATTTTTTTTTTCTTTCAAATGAAAAGGAAACAAAAAACCAAATTAAAAACTCAAATTCCAACACAAAGAAACCAAAACTTCAAAGGAAGGTACTTCACAAACAATATATAGAGAGATATATCGATATATAATAAAAAGAGACATGAAGCATTATTTCATAGCAATAGGGTTTCAGAGACCAGAGTGGCTGGTCACAGCACAGTTACGAACACAAAAATTTATCAGCTGTTTCTCATCTTTGCTGACAGACGTGGCTTCGGGGAGCAGCCCCTCCGCCCGCTCTCCCGAGTGGGGAGCTTCGGAAGATTTCGGCTGCAGGTATAGGGGGTGCAGTGGGAGGACTGTGGGGAAGCCGGACAGGGAGCGGGGAGGTCACGGAATCCGACGGCGCCAGGAGGCAGAGGGGGCCAGGACGTCGGCCCCCGACCCTCGTCCCCTCCAGTGACTCAGGGGCCCTGCCCACTTCCCGGGGGCCCTCAAGGAAAAGATGAGAAACTCTAATGAAATTTTTGTGGTTTTTGGGTTTAGAAACCCTTCTAAAAGCTTCTGTCGGATCGAACAAGTTTCCATTGATAGATGCAGCTCTCAGAATCACAAACAGCATGCAAGATAGGTTGGTTGAAAGAAAGAGAGAGAGAGAGAGAGAGGCAGGAGGAGGGACAGAGACAGAGACAGAGAGAGAGGTAATGCAAGGGAAGAGGCCTGGGTTTCAGGGGCCTTCAGTGCACCCTCGTGGGTGCTGGAGAAGAGAGAGAGAAGCCACAGGAGAGAGAGAGCAGGAAGACAGGCCCAGAGAGAGGGGGGCAAAGACAGAGAAGGGGGGAGGAGGGGGCCCACTTCAATGCTGCATATTAATTCTAGCGGATGTGACCCAATGTGACACGTCACATTGTCACATCACAGCCCTGGCAGAATCATAAATAGGATATCAATTAATAATAATAATAATAATAACAATAATAATAATAAAACGAGGGAATGAGCTTGAACGTTGAGAAAGCAGGGACATGTTCTCGGGGAAGCGAGTGCGGCCTTCCGTCCCAATCTCGCAGACCGTGAAGGCGGCAGGAGGCATTTCGGGGGCTCCCTTTTCGGAAGCTGGACGGCTTTCGGGGTCGGAGGGGGAGGGGCGGATGCTGACGGCGCCTTAACTCCCACGAGGCATGGTTGAACTGCAGCAGAAGGGAGAACTGAGGGGAACTAGTAGATACTTTGAGCCCGAAAGAGGGTGTCCCTGGCTAAAACCTTGGGGGCCTCGAGAAGTGCCGTGGGTGGGTCCCCAGCTTTGGGCGGGTCAGGGAGCCTTGTCTCCAACTACAGACAACAGACGGGAGACTCAAAGCTCAAGAGGGCCACCACAAAATGACTTGTGGCACCCAGACCTGACTCTGACTCCACGTGCTATGGGTGGGGGAGGGGGGCTGTCAGGGGTCCGGCTCGCCTTACAGAGGGGGCTCCAGGGGACAAAGGGAAGCAGCCTGGCTTCTAAACTGGAAATCCCAACCCCTGCTCCCCGAATCCGGATGGCTGGAGGCAAAGAGGAGGGGGGCAGCTCCGTGGGGGTGGGGGCCGGGCAAAGAAGCGGCAGCCCTTCGGAAAAGGAAGCCCCACGAAAAGTCCAGTGTCACGTTGGAGACGGGATGAAGTGGAAGGTATCGCTGGAGGGGGGAGGGGGGGTGCAGGGGGAGGGAGACAGAGGGGCCATGCAGACAGACTGGGGGTGAGGGGCGGGGCAGGGCACTGGGATGGGGGGCGGCTTTCTGGCAGGGCTAGGTGGAGGGTGGGGGAGTCGGGGGAGAATGGGGTCTGGCCAGCCAGCGGACGCGGTCCAGGCCAGCCGCCGGCATCCACAGCGAGGCACGAGTGGGATGCCCAACGCTGCGTTGTCATGGAAACAGAACACGATGGGGGATGAGCGTGGGGGAGCTAATTAATCAAGGACAGAAAACGGCATCGACGTCCAAAACAAAACCAGGAGGAGGAACAAATGAAAAAACAAAGCGGAAAAAAAAAAAGGAAAGATCCAAAAAAACCCCAACTGAACAAAAATCCCCTCTGAAACAAAACACCCAAAAGCAAAAAGGGAAAAAAAAAAAACAAAAAAACAAACAAACAAAAAAACCAAAGAAAAACCAAAAAAAAAGACATGGAATGTGTGGGGCTGAAAATCGGGGTCTGAAAGGGAGGAGGGCTGTGACTTCCCCAGGGAGGTGCCCCCCCACCCGCGGCAGAACACAGGGTCTGGCCTCCCCGCCCAGCACTTGAGAACCCGGGCTGCGGGTTCGAGGCGGCCACGGAGGTGAGATCCTCAGAAAAGAAGAAACTTCGGGGCGAACCAGCCCAGATCTTGTCTCAGGCACGCTGAGCACACAGTAAGGCAATTCCTCATGACCTCAGAGTCTCACAGAAAACTCCAGGCAGACGTAGGAGAGCTGATGTAGCTGAGTAAGTCCCATGGGCCTTGGGAAGGTCCCTCAGGTGCCTCGATTTCTTCATCTGTGAAATGGAGCTAATTGGGGACACGCTCAGAAGGCCATTAAGTCAGCCGAGGCAGTGCCCAGCACACAGAAGGTACTCAGCCTGGGCATGGGGCCATCGAAGTTTCCTTCTGGCCTTCCGGGGTTGGGCGTGTGGGTAAGATCAGCTAGATTCTCTACCTCAAGGGAGCTTGGGATGAATTCGTTAAAAAGGAAGCAGAAATTCTGTATCCTCCTCACATCCCTTTATCCCTTCCAACTCGGTGTGGCAAATATCTGTCGTGCCCATTATGTGGATGAGGCAGTGGAGGCTCAGAGAAGTGATAGGGCCAGCTGGCAGACACCACGGAAGTGGTGGGGCCAGAACTCAAAGCCAGGACTGCCCGGTCTCTGAGTCCTCTCTCGCCATGGCAAGTAGCAAGAATTACAGCCAAGTGTCTCTTCTTGGCGCCTGACTCTTGCAAACTCATGTGTCTTTACCTTCTAGAGATAACAAAGAAGGCAAAAGTACCCCATCACTTATATATACCTATCAACTGAATAATAACCAGGGACCACCAGTTGAATACTATCCAGTGGTCATTATAAGAAATGTCCAGAAGCCATTAGTAAGATACTCATACAGAAAGGGATGATTGAGTATCAAAAGAAGTGCGAGCTTTAGAACTTGAAGGTTAAATATGAGCCAAATTCATCCCTGTGTAATAAGGCTCAACATCTTGCCCCAGAGACCCCATTCACATCTCAACTTATCTTAAACTATCTCCCCTTGGGAAGATCTGGAAGATATTGGCAACTTTTTTCAGAAGCAAGAACGAGCATCTATCTTGGACATGTAAAAGACCTACGGTATAAGATTGCTAATTCTAAGTCAGTTAAATGTGGAAGGACATTTATCAACAACGGTCATGTTAGTGCTCACAATTCTGAACATGGCCAGCAGCCGCCAGTTAAATGGATCTGTCAATATGATGTAAAAGCTGATGAACTCTGCCTACCTGCTTTCTCATTCACCTCATCTGCCTCTAAGGGTGGGCTGTAGGAAGAGGGCTGATTTGCCACGAGTTTGGAGAGGATCACGCCCATCAACACTAGGTGGCTCAGAACCCCCTGGGGGAGTCGCATGAGGCCTCCGGGCAACCTCCCAGCCAGCAAGGGCGGGTGGCTGACGCTGTGTTCTGCCCAGTTTGGTGCTGACACCCACCCACGACATCTTTCCACCCCTGGCTGCAAGCTTGAGGTGCGGGTTAGAAAGTAAGGTGGGCACAGAGCCCACAGGACGGAGTGGCCCCGCGGGACCCCCGCCCCCAATTACCGACCTGAATGGAGGGTCCAGGCAGGTTATAAGGGGACCACACCAGCCTTGGTCCTCAGCACGCTCCAGCTGGCTCTCGTTTCCAGCTCTTCTCGTCACCGAGTAGCCGGGGGTCCCAGCGGGGAGGACCCGCATGGGTGAGGGGGACAGGAGGGTGGGCGGTGGGGGGGGGTGGCAGGTTGGGGGGGGTGGGTCGCTTCAAACCCCGATTCACATGGAAAAACAACTCAAAAACCGTCAAAGCAACCGGGAGACGACCCCTCCCCCAGGCAGGAAGAGGCAGAAACTCAAAAACCAAAGGGGGGAGGGGGGTTCAGGGGAGAAAGGGTGGGGAGGGGGTGAGGGAAAACTCAAAAGTGCCGTGATCTGGTTGAAGCACTAGGTAGGGAACAGTGTGAGACATCTCAACGATTCAGCAAGCCGCAGCTCCAAGGGAGGGAGGGGGAGCTCTGCCTGGCATTTTGTGGTGAGAGGAGCTGCTGGGTGCTCCTCCAGACCCCAAAATGAGGATGCGGGTTGGGGGGGAGATGCCAAGGAGTTCTGCAGCCCCCACAGGCTCACTGAAGCTTAGATTACACCTGTCCTGGGAAGGGAGGGGGCCTGAGCCTGATTCCAAAGCCTGGTTCTCAGCCCCTCTGCCGAACCCCAGCCTGTGGCCCAGGGAGGGGGGCGGTACGGCCCTGTGGCCTGCCTTGGGCATCTTCCTGCTCTTGCCCCCTTTCAGCCATCCTGCCTCCTCCCTCCCACCGCCAGCTCCCTCCGCCGTGGAGATAGCGTGCAAGGCCTGGAGGGACCTGGCCCACGGGCTGGAGCCCGGTCCACGGGCTAACCAACGGCCTCAGCAAGTTGTTAGCATTTTTAGCTGGACGTTTTGCTGCCCTGTCCATACTGGTTTTATTTTCCTTTTTTTGGTACCCTCTCCCTTGCCCCCACTTTTTTTTTTTTTTAGGTTCTAGCAGAAAATTGGAGGACATCGTGCCAATCAAATGACTTCCTTGCCCGCCCCCCCTTCGCTGCGGCCGCCAGAGACGTGGGGCTTTCCAAATGACGAGGTGTAATCTAATATTCCCCTCACTCCCCCCAGAACAGAGGAAACAGCAATGCAAAGGGTGTGAGGCAGGCAGCAGGCGAGAGGTTCTGGAGCTCAGTGTTCCTGCAGAATGCCCCCTCCCTGCCACCCCACCCTGGAGCCCCCTCTCCCCTTGGGATAAGGGAGAGATGAGGAGAGGGCTGGGTCCTATCAGGGGCCTGTCAGGGGGCCTCGGGTGCGGGGCAGGGGGAGGCATGGCCAGGTGTGGTCAGCAGGAACCGGGGAGCTCACCAACGCACCCCAGTGCGAGTCTCTCTGGAGAGATGGGAGGTTGGGGGTGGGGGCGAATTCCAAGCCCAATATCTATTATCTACTCCTGTCTGGGGGCGAAGGCAGGGCCAGACGTAAGGAAAACACCCAGAGGTCCTACCCACCAATGGGACATGACTCGGGGGCCAGAAGTTTAATTTTCAAAACCACCTGTCCAGGGGCACCTGGGTTGCTCAGTGGGTTAAAGCCTCTGCCTTCGGCTCGGGTCATGATCTCAGGGTCCTGGGATCGAGCCCCGCATCGGGCTCCCTGCTCAGTGGGAAGCCTGCTTCCCCCTCTCTCTGCCTGCCTCTCTGCCTACTTGTGATCTCTGTCAAATAAATAAATAAAATCTTAAAAAAAAATCTGCCCCATAAAAAATCCCACGCCATAGGGGCACCTGGGTGGCTCAGTGGGTTAAAGCCTCTGCCTTCAGCTCAGGTCATGATCTCGGGGTCCTGGGATCGAGCCCCGCGTCGGGATCTCTGCTCAGCAAGGAGCCTGCTTCCTCCCACCCCATGCCTCCCTGCCTACTTGTGATTTCTCTCTCTCTGTCAAATAAATAAATAAAATCTTAAAAAAAAAAAATCTGTGCCATAAAAATCCCACGCCGTGGTTTGAGCTGCAAAGGCCTGGGGATAGGTCAGAGAGAGAGAGAGCGAGCTCCGGGGAACGCCCGGAAATCACCCAGAAATCAGGGCAATCTAAACCCACCACTGGGTATTAAGGCCCGTTCCTGGGCTCAGGAGTCCAAACCTGTCATTGAAGTGTCCCAGCCCCACCTGACCTCCTCCCAAACCCTAAGGGTATCCGAGTCCCTGGAAGCCGCAGGGCTCTTCGCCAGGCCTCCAGCTCACTGCACGTTCTCCCTGCAAGCCCTCATACCGCCAGGCTCACTAGCTAACTGGGTCCCGCGCGCCGTGGTTCCACGACGCTAGGTCGCTAGACCAAGGGGTAAAGGTGCCCCCTTTGGCCACTAAAGCGAGACCGTAAAACTTTATGGTGTTAAAGAGACAGACAAGAAAATTAACAGCCAGGGATAATGTAATCTGGTTACCTCCCCACCTTTGCAAAAACCTGAGCTGCAACTTCCCCAGCGGGGTTCTGGAAGTGGAATGGAAAACTGGGCTCAGCCCTTTGCATCCCAGAGATCCGTTTCAAGAGGGGAAGGGCCCCATCTGAACATCCTGCCCCCTGAACCACCCAGGGTCGGCAGAGGTGAAGCTGGGGGCGACGGGGAGTTTAAGGAGTCCAGCTGGGGGTAGGGACTCCCGGCAGTCCCCGCTCATGGGTCAGGCTGCTGCCCTAGCAACCGTGGAAACGCTTGCAGCTTTCAGGGCAGACCGTGGCAGGTGGCCCCCCTCCTCCGGGGGGGGCTGGTGCTTCCCTGCAAGGTAGCTCAGCGCCCAAGCTGGGCCTGGGGTTTTTCATTTTTTTGTGGGTTTTTTTGCCTCTCCGGACTCCCTGGCAGAGCGACAGGGGGTGCTAGGACGGCCACTGATCTCTCAGGAATTGGGTTGGAATCAGGAGAAAATGAAGTCACGGGATGGGTTCAGAAAAAGCACCAGCGAAAAATGAGATCTGAGCACATGAATTCGCTTCTGCCCTACAATTCCTTTCAAAGCAGTTTGCCGCAGCGATCGTACTTCAACAGGGGACCTGCGAGGTACAGAATGGGCCAGATGAGGTCCCCAAAGGAGGGAAGGGACTGCTCGACCACTTCTCTTCCCTGCTCTGCAACAATCCCACTAGCGATCTCTTAGGCACCGTGTGCTACACAAGGCACTTGAGCATTAATTGGCTCAATGGAATCCTCCCAACTCCCCTGCGAGCTACTGCAGGGGTGAGCCTCCCTGAGCAGATAAGGAAATGGGACCCCAAGGGATTAGGGGACTAGCCCAGGGTCACACAGCCCAGGGAGGAGCAGAGGCGGGGTTTGAATCCGGGTGGGCTCAGCCCTCAGCCAGCTCTCAGCTCTAATTCACTGGGACCTAGCTTTGCTGGAGGGGCTGGGAGACCCTCTCTGCTATTTTTTGGAGCTCCTTTGTGGGCCGGCCCGGCAGCTCTCACCCTGGGTTAAAAAGGAGACAGGAGAAATCAATCTCTTCTTACTGCATCTAAGTCCTCTTGCCCCAGACTTCCCAGTAAGTGGGAGATTAGGGAAGGAAGGTGAGCGACAACAGGGGGTAACCGGTGGCCCCAAAAGGCCGGGGCCTAGAAACTGAAATGCAGTTTTTAAAATTTGGGGTTGGAATAGTATTCTTCGGGGAGGGAGAAGATGGGAGTTAGCATCTCCAAATCATCAAAGGTTTGCAGGAATGAGAGAGACACTTTGGGTGGGGGAGGGGAGGGCAGAGACAGAGAGACAGAGACAGAGAGAGGGAGAGAAAGAGAGAGCAAGAGCAAGGGAGAGGCAGGCAGTGGGAGAGTTGGGGAGGCAGAGAGAGAGGGGGAGAGGCTATGTCCAAAGTTCCCCTGGGTTTTCTCCAGAATTCCACAGTTCTGATGCTCAGGTACTCAGAAAGTGACCGTGCTGTGTTGCTGGACAAGATTCCCACGACTGGGGCCAGAACCCAAGAGGCGGGTGGAGGGAGCAGCCAATGTCGCCTGCGAGGCGAAGGCATAGCACTGAAGAGCGGGATAACTGCCTGCGGATTTCTTCCGAAGCCGGTCATGCTACATTTCCTGACTGACAGTTCTGTATCTGTGCCCAACCAGGACGCCGGAGTCATCACACCGGCCGCCATCCTGAGCGCTGCCGACGAGCCAAGTACGGTTACGGGAAGACGACTCAATGGCCGGCAGCCGCTTCCCACGTCTGGACTGCAGCTCTAGTGAGCAGGAGCTCAAAATGCTGGTTGTCCACTTAGCTGTGCTTCAAATGTCTGTTTTCTGGGTCGTTTGGGAGAGTGGGAGGCGGCCTCGTGCTAAGGCACAAAGACGGGAACACGCCAGCTTAAGCCCCCTTCCAATATGGCTGCGCGGTAGGGCTGCGGCGTCAGCTCTGGGGCAAAGGGGGCCAGCAAGGCCGGACAAATGGGGCTGCTCTCCCCACACACCCCACTATCTGTCTACGTCACCTCCCTGGTGCCCTCGAGCCCGGGCGGTCACTTTCTGTCCCAGCATCCCAGCTGTGGGACCCCTACCGCCCTCCCGGATGGTAGCCGGGACAGGAACACTGGCTTTTAAGTCACAACGCGTTTGGAGAACCACAGAGCAGCTCAGCCCAAGAAACCAAAACCAAATAGCACAGAAACACGAGACAGAACCAAAGACGAAACGCTCTGGGGGAGAAGGGGACCGGGGTGAACAGGGATGGGAGGGGGAAAAAAAAACGAACTGATCGGTTTTTCCCCCCCCGAAAACAAAAAAAAAAACAAAACAAAACCCCAAAAAAAAAAAATAGTAATAATAATTAAACGAAAGAAAAAGAAAGACGAAGGAAACCAAAGGAGAAAAACGGAACGGGAGACGAGAAAACACTCCAACAGAAGGCGCTGGGAATTCACCAAACCAAACCGACAAGAGTGGCATGCAGAGAAATTGTTACATTCTCCCGGCATGCATCAGGCCCAAGTTACCATGACGACGAGGAGTGCAAAAAACTTAGCAACAACATTACCAACGGATGCATAGAGGCGACCACAATGCAAGCATCGCATGTGTGCGGCCGGCCCTAGGCCGGGCTGGGCGCGGCTGAAATTTTCGTGTCTTTCTGGGTTTTTGCTCTCGCTTGGCGGTTTTTTTTTTTGTTTTGTTTGCTTCGTGCTCACTACTCGTATTTCATCATTTATTCATTCATCTGTCAGCTCTTTGGTTCTTATTTTCCGTGTGCGTGTCCGTGTGTGTGCGCGCGTGTGCGTGTGTGTGTGTGTGCGTGTCGTGTGTGTGTGTGCGTGTCGCTTTCGGAATGTAAAAATGTGGGTAAAGAAAGTAAAAAAGAAAAAAACACACCAACCTTCTCGAAGCTCTGAGGGATGTAAAGGGGGTTTGATGCAGAACACAATGACATGGGGAGAAGAGAAAAAATAGGGGAGATACAGAGAGTAAAAAGAGGACTTCCCAAGGCTAAAAGCTGCAATAGTTTGTTGTTTTTTTTCTTTAAACCAAAAAAAAAAATTAAAATTAAAAAATAAAAAAGAACAGCAATGACCTTTTTTTCTTTTCTTGACATATTACATTCGTCTTCCACGATTTTTTTTTTTTTTAAATTCATTTCTGGAGCGTCTGAGACCCAGGCAAAGATTGGGAGGCTGGACCCCCCAAAAGATCAGAGGCTCATGCTGGGGGACCCCACCTCCAGGGGGCTGAGGACACGGGGAGTCCCCCTCCCCCGTCACACCCTTGCTAGAGGCCTCCCCCGCCCATGCCTGCTGTCCACACTCTCTCCTTGAACCCTGCCAGACTTACAAACCCCCAGCCCAGGTGTTTGCAGAGAAATAAGCAGGTTAGACGAAGACCAGTCAGCGGGAGTCGTGGACGCACTAAAACTCACCAGAGGAGCCACGGCAGTGGGTCGGTGTCTGCCCCCTGCCCACCCTCGTGCCCACGTCCCCCTTCCCTCCCTCCAAGAGGCCTCCTCCTCGAGACAGGATGTCAAACCCAAGGTGCAGGACCAAGGAGCTGCTGCGGGGGGCCCGGTGGGGCTGTGCTTGGTGGGGACCAAGCCGGGAGGGTCTGTGGCGGGGGGAGGGAGGGAGGAGCTCCCCGCCTCCCAGCTGGAGAACGGTGGCGGCTTGGTGCCTTGCGTGGGGGAAACTGAGGCCCAGAGGAGTGTGGGTGCAGTCAAGTACCCAGAGCCAATCAGGGCAGCCCCGGGGCTCGAAGGGGGGCCCTGTTTCCTGGCAGCAGAAGCTGTTTCTACCACGGATCTGATCAGAAACAGCCACGGGGAGGCGGGAGAGGGAGGAGAGCAAATGGAAGAGGAGGAGGCAGATTACAATTTCTGGAAGACCTGAAGAAAACCAACACAGGGATAAGAGGGGTTGACCAGGCCTCTGGGGACAAGGGGACGGCCCTCCCTCCCCCCACCCCCGGCGCCTCTGAAGGGACACCAAGGGACCGAGAAGGAAGTCTGTGTAGACGCTCCCCAGGGCCGCCTCGGGGGTGGGGTGGGGGAGGGGGGATACCAGGACAAGGACCCGGGCTCCCGGGCATGACGAGAGCAACCAGCCTCGCGGCCATGCCGTGCCTGCCGCGGCCTGACGGGCTGCCAAGCCCCAGGCCCGCGTCCCCACCGTGGCCCCAGCCTCACTCGGGCCCACGGGAGTCCTTTCCTGAGGGTGACTGGGAGACAAAGAGCACCGGGCTCTGGGACAGCCGAAGGTGCGGGGGCCGGCGGGGGGCGGCCTCGGAGACCCCTCCCCAGCTCTCGGATGGAGGGTGCTGGGGCGGGGTGAAGCGGAGAGCTACGAGAGGCCACGGAGTTTGGAGAAAGCGAAGCAAGCACACAGCAAGGGGGGGGGCCACGGCACGACACACCACAGAAGCCGACTCGGGTGGGCGGGCGGGGGCGGGGTGGGCCGGAGGCCTGCAGGCTCCCCCAGCCCTGTGGGCCCCAGACTGACCCCCTTGGCCCTGCCCCATTCCCTCCTGCCTCCCCGCCAAGTCCCGCAGCCCCTGGGGTGTCCGTCACAGGCACGGGGGTGGGGGGGTAAGCAGCCCCCATTGTAGAGGTGAAGAAACCGAGGTCCAGAGAGGGACACCGCCTCACCCACGGTCCTGCTGGGACCAGAGGGTGGGGGGGGCCCTCCTGCTCGGGTCTGCAGGGAACAGGGGAGCCCGGAGGCTGTGAGCCCAAGGAGGGAGGGGGGGAAGGGGCCAGGACGGGTCCCTGCCTTCGACCTGGACACGGCGCTCCCTACCTCGCACGTAGAGGTTAGCAGGTGAGGAATAGCGCACGCCGGCGCTGTTGGTAGCCACACACTCGTATTTGCCTTGGTCCGTCTCCTCGCTGCTCTCGATCTGCAGGGCCCCTGTGGGGAGAGGGGAGAAAGCCTGGCCAGTCAGGGAGGGCGAGGGCCTGGGCCCGGGCCGGGCGGGCTGCCCAGAGCCCCGTGCCACCTGTCTCTTGTTCTGTCTGGGCCAGAGAGAGGCAGACGGAAGAGATGAGTTAGCCTGGAAACCCTGGCTGAGCGGGGGGGCTCCCTGGCTCGTCTCCCCACCTCCCCACACTCCAAGCCTAGCTCAACACCAGCCTAAATGCACTGCGGTGCCCCGCACGTCCTGCGTTCCCACTGGGAGACCAGGTGGGAAGCCCGGCTGGTGTTTCAGAAACAATCGCCAGGTTTGACCACGGAGGTGGAGAGCTTATATCTCCAAAAGGACCGAGGGATGCTTTCCAGGCAAAGGGGAGTGAGTTGGCATTCGTAACCCACAGCGGTCATCTGCGGGATCCTGGGGCCTGGGGGGCAGCCGCAAGACAAGTGCGGGTCCAGGTAGCCGCAGGTCGTGTGAATTTCAGACTAACTGAAATTTCAGGACTCGGATGCCTCTCCCATTGGCTAAGGAAAAGGCTGTTGAGACTGACAGACATCAAGTATGTTTGAAATCAGAAGCTTGGATTCAAGCCTCCTGCACCTGAAATGGATTGAAGAGGAGCTTGAATTTCCGTGTCCCCCCCCCCCACCCCCCGCCACGGATGCCCCTAATGTCATCTAAGCAGGTCTGAATTCACCCACCCGTTCTAAAACCACAGGCCGGAATTCAGGATCTTGGTGCTGAGGAACAATCACGGTCCCAGACCCGGGGCCACGGCACTCTTGGGTTAATGGAGAAACTTTGCAAGCGTTTGAAATCACCGATCTGAGCGAAAACCTCTAATACCCACGAGTGTGTTTGAGAATCACAAGCCAGGATCAGAGAATCCGTCGGTCGTGAGTGAATAAAAAAGTTTTAAAGAAGAGGCCAATTTCCTCGAGTATCCTTAAAGTCACAGGCCCAAATCAAAGGTCTTAATGCCTACGAATATATGAAAATAGAGCTGATTTCCCCTGTCTGTTTGAAATCACAGGCCCAGATCAAATAGGTTATTTCCCACGAACATATAAAAATGAACGAACCTTCTCAAGAATGTACGGAAAGCACGGGCCCTGATCAAACACCGCAGTGCCCACGAGTAAACGAGAAGGAGGCTAACATTTCCCCGAGGATATCTGAAACCACGAGTCTGGAACAAACCCTCATTTTCACAAGTAAATGAAGCTGAGTGAACATCCTTAAGGATGTTTAGAATCGCAGACCTCTAAATCTACTTGAACACCCAGACGTAAATAAAAATGAGGCGAATGCTTCCACAAGTATGTTTGAAATCAGAGGCCTGGATCGAAAAGTTCTCGTTTTTGTCACTAAATAAAAAGGAGTGAACATCTCCCAAGTATGTCTGGATTGCAGGTATCAGAGTTCCTGGCACCAGGAATCCAAAAATCCAGTCCAAGCTCCCAGAAAGTCCCCTCTACCCAGCTGTTCATGGCCGTCCCGTGGAAATGACACAGACCCACAAATGAGGATCCCAGATTAGCTTCTTCGGGGGCTACGGAGGCAGGTTCTTCCCCCACATCCCACACTTCCTGCGTTCCCCCAGCCTCAAGGCTCTGAGCCCCAGCAGGCAGGTGTTACTGGGGAGGCCCAGAGAGGGCCGGGAGCCTGCTCTAGGTCACACAGCATTCCGTGGCAAAGCCAGGACTAGATACCGACTCTTCCCCAGGGCCCTCACCCAGGCCTAGTCTAGTCTGTTCCCATCAGCACTCAGGGGGCCTGGTCTTTGAGACTGCCTATCTCTCTGCCCCCTCAGGCTGGACCCTCAGATCGGAAGGAGGGGACATGGGAGGTACTGCCCCTGCCCTGAGGCCAGGTGGCCTGGGGGGCAGCCATAGTCACACTGGGCCCCCCGGCCACACACAGCGACATAGACACAGAGACTGGACAGACGTTGGGCAGGGTGGCAAGGGGGAAGTACGTGAAGGCGGCCTGGATGCAGCCCCCCATGGAGCCTGGGGTGCCGGGCGGGCAGCGAGAGAGAGCGTGAGTGGGCGGGGGGGGGGTGAGGAAAGAGCCTCTTACCTCGGATCGGAGTGCTTTCTGTAAGGGAAGCAGAGAGAGTCAGGTGAATTTCAGAAGGCAGTCCTGGGGGGCCGGGGGGCCCCGGAGGCCAGGCTGGGCCACAAGCCAGGCCTGTCCACTCTGCTCCCAGGGGTGGGGGACTGAGCCAGCCCCGAGGGCCCGTCAGTCGGGAAGGCTTCCCACAGGAGGCGGCAGTCTCCTGGGGAAGGAGGGACTAGATCGAGAAGCCCCTCTAGGCTGGTCTTAGGGCTGTCCCTGAGGCCCAGGGAGGTCTATGGCCTGGCCCGGCCCTGTTGGCTGCCTTCCTTCTGGGCTGAGGGAGGGAGGTCATGGACCTCCCTTTCTTCTTTCCTTCTTGGAAGGGACAGGGAGCGAGGAGGGTCTGGGGAGTCTTGTTAGAGACAGGGGGTCGGGGGGAGAAGGATTAGTGCCCCAGGGCTGGGCATTAATAAAGCAAAGGGAAGGCGTTACAGACAGGCCGAGTAAGAGGGACAGGGGACAGCAGCGAGAGGGGACCGAGGGCAGAGGGAGGGCCCTCCTGTCTCCTGAACCTCCAAAAGGAAAAGAGGAAAGGGTGATTTGCACATCGACCTGGGTGCTGGGGGCAGGGGACAACTCAGGACACACAAAGAAGGCGGCCCCAGCTTGGAGATTTATGCCCCCAGATCGTCTTCCTGGGAGAGACCCGGCACTCCCCCCCTGCTGATAGACAGCTGAGAACCCCGCCAAGAACAAGCAGAGCCCGGGGACCCCGAAGGACCCCGAGGGGCCCTGAGGCCAGGGCAGAGTGAGAGAATACCGCTCCTTCTGCCCGGCACAGGCAAACAGACAGGCGAACGGGCGCCTGGCAGGGCCAGCGAATTGTCGCACCATGAGTCAGAGGCAGGGGTGGGCTGCGAACCCAGCTCTCCAGCCTCCCAGGCCTCTGTATTACCTCTTCCGGAATCCACAACCTGACGAGGCCCCTTTCTCCTCTTTACTCGGGAGGAAAGGGGGATTCGCCTAAGGCAGCGATGATGACTAGAACCCAAGTCTGCAGGAATCCAGAGGCCGAAGAACGGGACCTCCCGAGGTGGCCGAACAGCCCAGCCCACTGGGCTCAGCCCTAGCCCCAGCCCACCGAGGAGAGGATCTACCTCTTGGGTATTAAAGGTGGTTCTGCTGCTTAACCCGAGGAAGAGGAGAAGGAACTTTCTCGCACCAATAGTAGTCACTCTCACTCTACTAAGAATTAGCCCGCCAGTTAGTTTCAGGACATTCAGGCTAGAAGTTGACAAAAGGGGGAACTGCCCCCTGCCAGCCCAGCCGGAAAGTCCCCTCTCTCCCTCAGACCCAGCTCCCAAACTAATATAAGTTCCTTGTTTTCCAGCAGTGTCAAGGCTGGAGGACTGTTAGGGGCAACAGTCCACTAGCTCTAGGATTTTCCTCATGTCCCCCTTAGTCCCCACTCTGGTGTCTGACCCGCCCCTTACGGCCTTGTGTTTTTTCCTCTTTTCCCTTTGGGCTCCTCTCTCTGCAGCCCCCTGGTGCCTGAAGGGGGAGGGCTGGGCGGCTGGTGGGGGAGGGGGGTCGTTAGTAAACATGCCACGTGGAGTGGGTCACCGTTACTGTCACAGTGGCTGTTAGTCTGGGGGGAAGGGGCGGGGGGGGAGGGGAACGAAGAGGGGACGTTAGTTGTTGACGTGGTGAACAAATGAGACTTACCAAAGGTTTCTGAACGTTTACAACAGAGGGACAAGAAAAGAGAACAGGATCGTTAATGGGCGTTGTGCAAAAGCCTGTGACCTCACTGGGGTGGGGGGCGGGGAGGGGAGAATCACCACCAGATTTATTACGATCAAGAAAGCGGCTGATGTCCGTGGAGCACCCAGTCCGTGCCAGGCATTCAGTCACGAGCCCCTCACACCAGCGCCAGGGAGACCCGACAGCCAGAGGAAGAGACCTCCTCTAGGGCACATCGGACGCTGGCTCAGGCAACTGGGCCCGGGCTCCACACTCTTCTCTCCTTCGGGGCCGTGAGGGCAGAAGCCAGCAAGGAAGCAACTGGATCCTCAGACTGCCATCAGCCCTCAGCTGAACCCCCCAAGCTGCAAGTATCCTCAGACAGGACGGGAGAAGGGAAGGCTGTCTATCCCACCTCCGACCCGGGGCAAGGTCCAGGTCTCTCCAGGAAAGAAACCTGGGGCTTCTCAGAGCTTGGGTCTGCGCTGGGGGGGGAGCAGAAAGCAGAGGACGGGCAGACAGACCCCTCCGAAGATGGGCCCGGGCAGTGAGTGGGGGCGTGAAGAAAACTGGGAGGCCTTCAGGCACGGCTGGCTCCAGGGCAGGGGGGCGGGGGGGGGGGGCTGTCTTCAGAGGAAGGGGGAGAGAAAGCAAAGTGGTGTATCCCAATGTGTGTAATCATAGTGGTTGGGAACACACAGAAGGGCACGTGGGCAGGTCCCTATCACGCGCTGCACGTGTGGGGACTGGGGGCGTGGCTGGGAGGGACAGTAACATGGGTGTGTGTGCAGGAGGGAGAAGGCGAACCCGCGGGAAGGTCAAGCCACCCGCACCAGGAGCCCAGACACGGACACGTGGACTTGTCAGGAAGCAGTGGGACAACTGACACAATACACACACACACCCCCCAGACAGACAGATTCACAGATGGGGCACGTGGGCTAACGTTATGCCAAGACACAAGCGCGGAATGACCCATCCCAGAGATGGCGGAGGTCTTGCGCTCTTCTGGCCCAGCTGGGGCCTGGACAAACAAGCTGGACTGCCTGTCTGTACCCCGTCACATCCTTATGCTTCAGTCTCGGAGACACTCTCTCCCTGCAGCCCTCTATGGCTCCCCATTACCTTACCTGTCTAAGGCCTCCTACCTCCTCTGGAGACGCTCACTGCATCAGCACTGCTTCAGCAGAGAAGACATTCTCCCTCCGCCACCCTCCATGCCTCCCCACTATCTTGACAGTCTATGCCCCGTCACACACCCAGTGGTTAGGCCCTGAAGATGGCCCCCCTCACCTCTATCTGTCTGAACCACACTGTGTCCCCACGGCTGGGGCTCTCCATCACTTGCAACACCTGTGCCTCATTAGGACAGCACTGTTTGGGGACTGGAGACAACTGTGCCCCTGTGGTCCCCGTAGCTCCCCATCACTATGCATACTGGGGTCCATTATCACCCCACTAAGGCCCGGGCACACTCCCCTCCTACTGTCTGCTGTAGCTCCCCATTACCCCTGCCTCTCCATGCTCCATTATATCCCTGCTGGCTCAGCTCCGAAGGCACTCTCCCCACGCCAATGCCCTCTTCGTGGCTACAAGTCCCCTCTGCCTTCCTGTCTCCCGTTAGGCCCCAGGGCTTGGGCCCTAGAGATGCCACCACCGCCCCCCCCACCGCCACCACCCTCCTTGGCTCCCGCATCCTCCCGGCCCCCTGTGCTCACCTGACCGCAGCTGTTTTATGCGCCCGTTGCTGGCACTGGGGTCCACAGGCAAGAAGTCCTTAAACCAGGTGATCTCGGGGTCGGGGTTGCCACTGGCAGCGCAGAGCATGGTAGCCGTCCGCGTCCGCTCCACCACCTTCAATTGGGGGCCCATGTCGATGTTGGGGAAACCGGGGGGCAGCTGGTCCTCTGGGGGGGGGAGACAGGGGAAGAACAGGGCGGGGGCCTGGTTGCCACACAGGCGACCCTGCCGGGGGGCAGGAAAACCAGATCCAGCCCCTGCCTGGCCGGGGCAGCTTCTGTGGGTGCTTGCCATGTGGGGGATCAGTCCCACGGGAGGGAGTGCCGGGTGGGGGTGGTGCACGGGGCCAGACAGGTGCTTCTCGCTCGGGGCCACTCTGCCACCTAGGGGACGACTGGAGAGGTCTGGGGGGATTCTGACGGTCACACCTGGGGTGGGGACCCGAGGATGTTGCTCAACACCCCATAATGTCCAGGACACCCCCTCCCCCCGAGAATGACCCAGCCCAGGTCAGCAGTGCCCAGCGGGAAAGACGCTAGGCGCCCTTTGGAGCATCCAGAGCTAGTTTTAAAAACATAAGCTCGGGCGCTGGGCGTGGGGGCAGGGCTGAGTCCGTGAAGCATCCGCTTCTTGATTTCGGCTCAAGTCATGATGTCGGGGTCATGGGATCGAGCCCCTCGTGGGGCGCCACACTCAGCGAGGAGTCTGCTTGAGATTCCCTCTCTCTCCTGCTCCCTATGCCCCTCCTCCCGTTTTAAAAAAATAAGAAGTAAATATAGATACCCATAAGCTGAAGCCCACTACCCCCACACCGTGCGCCCTTCCAGTATGGTCCTCCTCACCCCCTGGGGGGACCCAGGATCCCAGCCCACCGCTGCCCCGCCAGCCTCGGCAGCCCCCTTTCGAGCCACCTGCACAATCTCTCCAAGCAGCCACACAGACCTCACTGCTCCTTAGAGACGTCAAGCTCCCTCCTGCGTTTCCCCCCCGCCCCCCCGGCCTCTGTCTCCGCACCCAGGTGCCCTCAGGCCGGCTCACACAGCTGAGCCGCACATCCTCCTGGACTCCAGAATATCTATCCTTCTGTGCCTCCATCAACCCCACGTCCCCACGGCCCAATGCAGGGCCTGGTACACAGTAGGTGCTCAATAAATGCATGAAACGCTCAGTTCTGGTTGCTCGTTAGCCCACGAGGGTCCCCACGCCTCCAGGCCTCAGTGCCCCCAGGCGCTGGCCAGGGTCTGGCTTCCCTCTGCAGTAAAGTGGGTGGGAGGATCACCAGGGAGAGAAAATGCCCCCGACATCCGGTGCCCCACAGGAACGTGGTCGTGGGCGGGCCAGCCAACTGGCAGGTGGCCTTCACTTGCATGCCCGAGGACCTCACTGGATTCCGTGGCCTGACTGAGCTGGCGTCATGCCAGGGAAGGGAGGCAGCTCGAGGGGCCACCTGCTCCCCCACTGTCCACTTTCCCCCTCCAGCACCTGGACTCCTGGTGCCTTCTGCTTGGATCCCAAACACCCCCAGGTCCACTGTGGCCTGGCATCCGCCAAGGACAAGGGATTTCCTAGGGCCAGAGACGAGGCTCCTCCGTGCAAATTTAAACACCCACTCGCCCCAGCACAAGCCAAAAGGAACCCCCCACCCCCGCAAGTTCATACTGAAGCCTGAACCCCCAGGACCTCAGAATGTGAAGATCAGGTCTTTAAAGGGGTGATTAAGGGGCGCCTGGGTGGCTCAGTGGGTTAAGCCTCTGCCTTCGGCTCAGGTCATGATCTCGGAGTCCTGGGATCGAGCCCCGCATCGGGCTCTCTGCTCAGCAGGGAGCCTGCTTCCCCCTCTCTCTCTGCCTGCCTCTCTACCTGCTTGTGATCTCTCTCTGTCAAATAAATAAATAAAATCTTAAAAAAATAAATAAATAAAAGGGTGATTAAATTACAATGCGGCTACTGGGGGGGGGGGTCCTAATCCAATCTGATGGGTGTCCTTCCAAGGAGGGACACGAGGACACAGACACACGGAGGGACGAGCATGTGAGGACAAGGGAGAAGACGGCCATCTGGTGAAACTGAAGGTGAACAGGCAGGAATGCGGGGGATACAAAGCCTATGGGGAGGGTGCCCCAGGGCCACCCGCCAGAGACCCCTGACCCTCAGCTCCACATCTACGGTTTCCACGTGCCATGCTCTAGAGGAGGAATGCAGAGCAGCTCCTAGCAGCACAAGGCTGGCAACAACCTAACCGGCTACCAACTGGGACTCATCGTCTACATGCTGGGCCACCCACTGGACCCAATACAAAGTCCAGATACACTGCTACGTGGACAGGGTTCAAAGTGAAAGATGGTATAGACAAAGGACCAAAAACTACTGTTCCGAGGCCAAACCCGGCCCTTGGCTTGTTTTTGTTAAAAAAGTTTTATTGGCGGGGCGCCTGGGTGGCTCAGTCGTTGGGCGTCTGCCTTCGGCCCAGGTCAGATCCCAGAGGCCTGGGATCGAGCCCCGCATCGGGCTCTCTGCTCTGCAGGAAGCCTGCTTCTCCCGCTACCATTCCCTCTGCTTGTGTTCCCTCTCTCACTGTGTTTATCTCTGTGAAATAAATAAAGAATCTTTAAAAAAAAAAAAAAAGTTTTATTGGCAAATGGCCACGCCCCTCCGTGTCCATGTCATTTATAGCAGGTTTCCGGCTACCACGGCAGAACTGAGAAGCCACGACAGAGACTGGGCTACAGAGTTAAAAATATTTCCTCCCTGGTGTTTTATAGAGAAAGCTTGCTGCCTTCTGGAACAGACAGATGATGCTCATCCGTGTGCAGGGAAACAATACACAGGTATTTGCTGAGAAGGAGCAGGGGCATGGTGGGCACTCTGGGGCACGGGACTAGAGGACTGGGGGACTGGTGAAGAGGTGGGCGAGAGACCACCATGCCAGAGAGATCACAGCTCCGGACACACCATCGGGGGAGGGGGACAGGAGGCCAAGGCCAGGCAGGGGAGAGGCAGGTGGGGGCAGCACGGTCGCATTCCTCCTATGGAACCAGAGAGCTGTGGTCCTGGTGCAGGGGTGCATGGAGGGCCAACGACCCCAGTCCCAAGTCCTGAACACTTTGTACCAGGCACTCTGCAGGTAAGTTCCCGTGCCCTCCTCCAAGATGGGACCTATTTCACAGAGGGGGAAACTGAGGCTCAGACAGACATACAGCTACTTCAGCTCATACATAGCTCAGACACAGACCGGCTGAGATTCGTACCCAGGCCTGGCTAAGCCCAGGGGAAGCCGGGAGGGACCAGCGGAGGCACCCCCCACCAACCCAGGGACTGGACCTATCCGAGTCTGAAGAGGGGTGGCTGGCCCCTATCCCAGGTGGGGCAGGCCCTATTTGTCCTTCCCGGCCTGACGCCTGAAGCCCACAGGTGGTTCTGATTGGCTGCCCATGACGTCACTGGAGGTTAAGGCCAAAACAGGAGCGGCATGTGCGATCCCGCTCACCCGAGAACGCAGCCACACCCCACACGAGCTCACACATGAGCGCTTCCCCTGCGTGTGCGCGGCCCTGGGGGTCCCCGCCAGTGTGCGCGTGGGTGGCCACCAGCGGCGTTGGGGGGGGGGGGGCTGGGTACCGAGAGCTCCTAATTAAACAAAAATGTTCATCGCGTACCACGTTGTGCCCGATTCCTCGGAGTTTAATTAAAACAACAACACGGGAGGCGTGAGCAGGGTCCACAATCGGAGAGTGGGGGGGGAGGGCGGCAGGGAGAGCTGGGCCCAGTGGCCTAGCCCTTCCCTTCCCCGCTCCGCCGGCCGGGAGAGCCCTGCGGCTCAGGGCCCCGCGTGGAGGGGGCTGCCGGGAGGACAGGCGCTCCTGGGTCAAAGGCCCCGGGCTGGGCATCCAGCCCAGGCACCACGTCCTCCAGGCGGCCCAAGAACAGAGCAAAGCCAAGGAGGCCTTGATGGGGGGGTGGGGGGTGGGGTGCAGCGAGCACAGATGGATCTTTCCCAGACTCCCAGCGACGGGGCGGTTAATAGATTCACAGCATGTCCTTTTAACTCTCTGAGCACTTACAATGGAGGCTGGCACGGGGCAGCGGGAGGCAGGCTGTTCCGTCTGTGCCCGGGAAAGGTCAGGGCAAGCATATCGGCTGGGAAGAGGCAGGGCGGGCCGGGCGGGCTCCCGGCCCCTCTCCCCCCTCCCTCCCCCAGCAGGACTGGCTCCAGGACCCACGCGGAGGAAACTATGGGGCCTCTTGTTAAACAGCCGGACGGGCAGAGCGCTCCGAGGGAGGCACCCCTCGCAGGCTGCACTCAGGCTCCGAGACCAAGTGCCCCCGGGGCCAAGGCGCCGCCCACCCCGCCTGCGCTGCCCTGGGAGAGGCTGAAGCATGCCAATGCCAGCCCGGGGCGCCCCGGAACGGCAGGTGCCAGTCGCCCCACTACACTCGGAGCGTGAACGGTGACGCCGCGTAGCGGGAGGCAGCCAAGCGCTGGGTCCCGGCACCGCCCCGCCCCGCCTCTCCTGCGCATGCGCCACCCGGCGAGCCCTCATTATTTCCCACCCGGGAGGCGCCCCCTCCCTGCCCCCAGTGAGGCTAACCAGCAGTGTTCCCGAAGGATGTGTGTGAATGCCTGGGAGGTGGTGGGCAGCTGTTTGTGCCTGTCCAACATCTATTCCTTTGTCCCTTTGGGGGAACCGCCCCTTGCTGACCCTGTCTGGGGGGGCTGACACACCCCTGACCCCAGGGAGGACTCTGCCAATGGCAGTATTTGTTCCTTTGGCCACAGTACCTGGCTCAGGGACGGCTATCTAACCCAACCTGGGCAAGGAGCCATTGTCCCAGATCACCTGGTCCTCTCTTTGGGGTGGGGCCAGGAAGCCTGGAGCTACTGGGGGTCATCTCACTGAGGACACAGTCACTATGGAAGAAAACAAACCCACAGGCAGAGAGAGGGTGAGACCTAGGAACACTGCATGAGTTCCTGGATCTAGCCCAACCTGAAGCTGGCTCCTCCACGGGCATTCCCATTACACGGATCAGTGAATTTTCTTTCTTAAGTGGACCAGTTTGAGGTGGATCAGGCTCTTGTAATCACAGCAACGTGATTAAGATGACAAACGGGGAGGACACTAGTCCCTCAATGCTGCTCTTTCCTGCAGAAGCTCAATAAATCCCTACTGACAGGCTCCAGCCACACTGGCATAACGGGCTGGGGAAACGAGATCAAGGTCCCCCGAAGAGAAAATTCAAAGCAAGATTTCTAATGATTCTAAAGCTGGGAGCCTGGCTCCTCCCCCTCCCATCCCAGGGAGCCCAGTACCTCGGAGGACAGTGAGCTTGGCGTGGACTGTGACCTCCCCGATGGAATTCTGGGCCACGCACTCGTACACATTCTCATCCCTGGGTGTCCGTAGCGGCTGGATCCTCAGCACGGCCCCCGCACTCTGATCAAACTCGATTGTCTGCCACAGGAGGGGGAGAGAGAACAGGGTGAAGCTGAGGTCCCCGGGGAGGCGGGCAGAGGAGCTGGGGGCTGGACCATCCACGCGGATGGGCGTCCCGCGCAAACTGGACACTGGGCCCAGGTCTGTGCAAGCAGGAGCGCCCGTGTGTGCGTGGGTGTGTGAGGAGCACAGGCAAGTGTGTGCGGCAGACGTGGCAAGGCCTGCTGGCCGCAGGAGCATGTGTGTTACGGAGTGGCACGTGGGGCTCTGTATGTGAGACGGGACAGAGAGGGCGGGCCTTGCTCGAGGCCACCCGGCCGGCAGAGTAAGCCAGCCTGGCTGGGCCCTCCCTGAGCAGGCAGGAGGGGCGCGTGGCAGGGAAGAGGCAAGGGCTGCCGGGGGCCACAGAGGGTGGCGCCCCCGCCCGGCCGGCCGTGTTACATCTGGGAGACGCTGCTGGGACTTCTGTGGCTGAGCCGCTGGGGAGGGGGTGCTGGCCCCAGACTGTCTCCCCTCACCCCTGACTCACCTCAAAGCGCT
>CM053603.1:2343685-2389308 GCA_028646535.1 Procyon lotor
GCTGCCGGGGGCCACAGAGGGTGGCGCCCCCGCCCGGCCGGCCGTGTTACATCTGGGAGACGCTGCTGGGACTTCTGTGGCTGAGCCGCTGGGGAGGGGGTGCTGGCCCCAGACTGTCTCCCCTCACCCCTGACTCACCTCAAAGCGCTGGGAATTGACCTTCTTGCCTTTCTTGTTCCAGGTCACCCGTGGCTTGGGGTCGCCCGTGGCCTGACACACGAAGGAGGCCACACCCCCGGACACACCAATCTGGTCCTTGGGTTCTTTGATGAACCTGGGGGGCTCTGGAGATAGAGCAGGAAGAGGAGAGCTCTGGTGGGCCCAGCCACGAAGCTAGGAGCCCCCGGGGCCATGCAATCTTGCCCTCCCTCCTCGACCACAGCCGCACACGCTCACATGTGCTTCCAACCTGACGTGGGCCACAGAGGACGGTGGAAGGGGAGCCCTCCCCCAAGACTCTGGGGTCCTCAGATTTAGCACCTGGAAGTCCCCCATGGGGTGCCCAGCCAAACCCTAGAGGGTCCTTGGCCCAGAAAAGACTTGCAAGGAGATAATCCCCTCCTGGGACACATGGGGAAACTGAGGCATTAAACAGGGAGGCAGGGGGTGACCAAGGGATCTGAGGTCACAGCCCACATTGGAACCCAGGGCTCCAGCCTCTTAATCCGTGGGAGGCCAGACACAAGGGGCTGGTGCTAGAGGCGGGAGCTCAGAAAGGCTGATCCGGTTTCCCGAAGGTAAGATGCTAACAACAGAGAGAGCAAGCACTTACTGAGCGCCTACTGTATGCAGCGGTGTAGTTCAGTAACACGTAACCCTCTGAGGGTGCGGAGCAAAGCCTTTGCTTGGACACACACAGTCAGCCAGCAGCAGAGCGAGGATCTGAACCGGTCTCGCTCCCCAGCCCACATTCTTGGCCCCTCAGGGAGATCTGATGTATGAGGTCTCTCCTAAGAGTCTCGAGTGGAGCCTACAGGGTCTTTAACCCCCAGCAGCCTCCACCTCGCACCTGGACAGGCTACTGCGTCCTGTGAAAGTACGTTCCCGTCGCTTTCTGGTTTCTGACTTTTCACGGTAACCGCGGGACTGCCCAAGGCAATCCGGGTTCTCCACTCACGGAGCCCAGAAGGGAATCCAGCGACTCCTGAGATTTTTTGAGCGACAGATTCAAGGGCTGCGGTGGATATGGCGAGGTCCTTTAGGAAACCACCTAGCTACCCAACAAAAGGGGACAGACTACGTGTCCTCGGGTCCAACCCAAAGTGGGACGCTGGGCAGCACCAAGGGACGAGGGGCCTTTCCTAACTCCTAGGGCAGGAACAGCAAGATTTAGATACTGTAAGACACAAAATAGCATGGGGCAGAGAGTGCAGGGGACGTTACTGTTTGCATGAAAAGAAAACTCAGAGGGTGGGCAGAGACCTGGGGGGGCGGGAAGGGAAGGGAAGGGAAGACAGCGGGGGATGGGGGGGTGGGGGGGAGAAGAGGGCGGGGAGAGAGTGCGCACATGCGCATACGTGAACGGGGCCCAAGAGAGAAACCAGGTGGCTGGACACCGGGAGGGAGGGGAGAGGCTTCCTACTTGGTACCTTTTTGAGATTTACAGCTGTTTAAAGATAAACGGAAATTATTTCTTCAAATCACTCTTCGAACAGAACGGGGGGGGCCCATCCCAGTGGCCTGAGCAGCCTCGCCTCCCTTCCTTCGAGGCTGCGCTCCCACTGATGGGACCGTGCGCGACTTTACGGGCGGTCCATCTCTTCTAAAATCGGTAGGGCCCCTGCGCGCAGGCCGGTGCGGCCTCAGTCAGCTCCTCCGCACCCCTGCGAAGCCGTGGTGCTTAAACCACGCACAGACCCAGGGGGAGAAGCTTGCGTGAGGCGGCATGGCCCAGCGGGACCGCGCCCGCGTTTGAACCTGGGCCTTTCTGTCCACAGGCGCGTGTCTTAGGCGCGCATCGCCGCCAGGCCTGGGGCCTGATGATGTTTTGCTCGGCACTGAGCCCTGGGCTCTGCCGGCTTGGGCGGCCCCTCCTCCAAACCTCAGGAATGGCGACTGGGGCCCTGCGTGTCCCCAGCCCATGGCGTGGAGAAAAGGCAGTGTGGCCGGGTCAGGAATCTTACTTGGGGGAAACCCTCTCTTGGGAGCCCCGGAAGGGCAGAAGTGAGCTCCGAGACGCATCCAGTTGCCAGTTTAGGATTCCGAGCTGGGACACACCCCCCAGCACCCTCCAATCTGGGGGGAGGAGACAACCGTGGGGAGCCCTTTCTGTTCTTTCTTGGCTGGAGTCCCTTCCTCACTTCATCTGGCAGCTTCCAGCTCAGCTAGGCCAGCACCTTCCCCGGGGACCCTTCTCAGATTACCACAGGCTGGGTCAGGAGCTCCTTGGCCCCCCACTGCTGCCTGGACACCCCCCATCACAGCCTTGAGCATGCCGTGCTGAAATCGCTGGTTATGTGCCACCCCGGATGGGGATGGGGTCCCCAGGACCCCACCACACCTCTCTGGTGACCTGTGACGGGCCACGAACACCAGACCCAGTGAAACAGCCCACTCGCTCCCGGGATCCCCCTCTCTGTAGGGCAGATGTCTCCTCAGACCATCTCCAGGTGGCTCTGGGGTCACAGAGAGCCTGGAAGAGCTTCGTCCACTCACTGCACCCCAATTAGAAAATTTCCTCTGGACGCTTGGATTCTCTCCTTTGGATGAACCCTCCCCTCCTCTTTTCGGCAAAGGGGCCCCCGACACAGGACAGATGCCCTGGGGTATGGCGGTCACTTGTAGGGTCCTGGGCCAGGTGGCACCCAGCACTGTTCTTGTACCTGGGACACAGAGAAGACTGGGGGTCAGGGAGCGTGAGAGACGCGCACAGGGTCACCCAGCTCGTGGTGGAGGCTGGGAGAGAGCCCTGGCTGGAATTCTGTTTTTCCACTCCGGACTCTAGAGAGGAGAATCCAGGCCCAGCCTGGGAGACCCACCCACCTGTCCCCTCCAGCCCCACCTGGCCCAGCCCCACGGCATCCTGGGAAGGCCCCACAGGACCCGAGGCCCTTTCTAGAGCAGCAGTCGCTCCTCTTGGCGCGGGCTGGTGGTTTTGGCTGCCCACGTGGGCTCTCTGTGGCCCGACAACCCCCACCCTCCATGGCTCCCCGGGGACCTGGGCCATTCCCTGAAGCTGCCTGAGTAAATGATGGTGGGTCCCAGAGGACAGAGCTCCTGTGACACAGACCCACCTCCGGAGGCAAGATGCCTCGGCCTCAGAGAGGCAGACCGGGCCTTGAGAGTAGGGCAGGACAGGACGCCTGAAGTAACAGCAATAATAATTCCTGGGCTCATGGAGGGGGCACCCACTGGGCCTGCTCCAGCTGCACACCAGGTGCTAATATCCTGAGTCACCCCCTCTCACTGCTCGCCTGGACCAGGGTCCTCATCTGCGCCCTGGTCCCCCAGCTCAGGACGGGGACCCTGGCAACACCCCCGACAACCCACAACCGACTGTGCTCCCCACAATGACCACCAGAGGGCGCCAGTGAGCATGCAAATCTCAGTCCCACCCTCCTCTGCCTACTGCCCCTCCAGGGAAGAAGCCCAAGTCTCTTTTGAAGCCCCACTCCACCCCACCCTACCCCTGAGGCCCTGCAGGACCTGCTCTGGCCCCTCCCTACCCTTCCTTCCTCCCTCTCTCTCCCCCTTACTCCCTCTGCTCCAGCCACAAGGAGGGTCTTCCTCCAACATCCCAGGTCCTGCCCCAGGGCCTTTGCACACACTGTTCCCTCTGCTTGGGAGGTTCCCCCGACCCACAGGGTGCACTTCTCAGCTCCTTTAGGTCTCTGCTCAGAGGCCACCTCACTGCAACCTTCCCTGATGTTCTCCCACGCCTTTAAGATGTGGAGATGTCTCCAGCACAGCCACCATCCAACACACTTAGTGCTTCTCCCTCGCGAGATTATGAGCTTATGAGCTCCATAAAGGGGTGGGATGTCTGTTTCATCCCCCCTGGCTAAACCAGTGCCCAGCCCGGAATAGGTGCTTCTTTTTTTTTTTTTTTTTTTTTTTAAAGATTTTATTTATTTGACAGAGAGAAACACAGCGAGAGAGGGAACACAAGCAGAGGGAATGGTAGCGGGAGAAGCAGGCTTCCTGCTGAGCAGAGAGCCCGATGTGGGGCTCGATCCCAGGACCCTGGGATCATGACCTGGGCCGAAGGCAGACGCCTAACGACTGAGCCACCCAGGCGCCCCGGAATAGGTGCTTCTTAAAGACACTGAATGATTGAGACCACAAGTCACCGTGATCACACAGAGCCAGGGATTTAAACCCAGGCCAGGGCAGTCTCCAAATCCTGCAGCCCCCCTCAACCACAATGGGCTTCCGGCTCTGACAGTCTCAGTTTCCCCAAGGCCGGTAACTATTCCTGGAGCAAGCATCAAAGGAGTAAACATACTATTTATTCAACCAGTGTAAGTTAAACTAGTGATTTTCACCCGAAGGGAGGGGAGTTGAGACACTGGTGCCTGTGGACGTCTGCGGTCGTCAGAACTGGGGGTGCGCCTGGCCTGGAGTGGGTGGGGTCAGGAATGCTGCTTGACCCCCGACACTGCCTGGGATGCCTCGCTCCAGGGAACGATCCGACCCTGCCTTCAGTGAATGAATGAAACGTTAAAATGCTTGCGGCCTTTGGCTTGCTGTTCCCACGTCCTGGAGCCCAGGAAGGCACAGGCCCTGCAGCAAAGTGACCAGACAGATCCCAGCCCAGCCGCGGCTGGCTACTGTCCCCGAGGCCCTGTTCAAACACCACGCGGCCCGGGTTCAAATCTCAGCATGGCTACTTCCTGGCTGCCATGAAACCTCGCCGTGACTCAGTTTCCCCATCTGTACAATGGGAGCGATGAGAACAGCATTCATCCCGTCAGGCTGATCCGAATGTGTTAGGTGTCGACTAAAAAAACAACACGAGAACAGGAAGAAGGACGCATCACTAAGGCAAGTGTGTGTCTCTAGTGTTCCTGTCCAGCAGCCATAATTATTGTGCTCGTGGGAGCATGGGATTGTGGGCCTACTGTGTGCCAGCCGGCATTCTCCTGTGTCTTTGCCATGGGAATGCTGGGGTGTGGATATGTTATGAGTCTCATTCGGTCACGGTGGAAATGGCAGCTGAGAGAGGTTGAGTCACTAGCCCAAGGTCACACAGCAGGTGGACAGCACAGTCAGGATTCAAACCCAGACTAACTACAGATGCCAGTTTCGTTCCTGCTGGCCTGACCCTGTGTGTCCCCATGGGCTTCAGTGATACCTCCTCTAGGCCCCCATGGTAAGTTCAGCTTTGGTGTTCTGCCCAAGATGAGGGAAAGGACCCTCATCCTTTCCATGTTATGGCCAGAAACAAAGCCTTGCCCGCCCCAAACTACACCAACCCCTTTCTTCACCTCCAAGCCTTTCCATGGGCTAGCACCTTCACAGATAATGCCCTTTCAAACACCAGCGAACTCCTACACAGCCACAAAGCCCCAGCTCCAATGCCCTCTCTTCCAGGAAGCCTCTCCTGGCTCCACCTGAGAAGGTTTGGTTGCCTGTGTATCTGCCGCCAGGCCCTGGTGTTTCTCCGTGGGGCAAGGGAAGGTGAACTCTGTGGCTTTGAGTAAGTCCCTGCCCCCTCTGAGCCTCAGTTTCTCTCACTGCAAAATGCAGAAGGGAATGGAACCAGCCGGCTCAGTGTTAGGAGGCTGGACAGAGGTGGAAGAGGCGAAGTCCGTATTTAGGAATGGCCCGTGGTACAGAGCTGACGCTGGGGAAACGGCCATCATCGTCATTACCGTAACTCTTTTAATACCATCGTTGTTATTGGCCTCTGAGCCTCCCAGGACGGGCGCCCAGCAGGTACTTTGCTCAGCCTCCTTCGTGGGGCATCACCTGGGGCCCCAGGGAGGAGGTGGGGACACGTGCACTCACACACATCCAGACACGGACTCAGACGCCCACACGTCCCGCACCAGACTCTTACCTTCCGCTGCGCAGCCTCCGACCAGCAGGACCACGAGGAGGCCCACGGGACCAACCACAGACGCCACGCCAGGGCCCCAGGCAGGCGCCATGCTTGGTAGCCACCTGCAGCCTCCGGCCTCCGCCCTGGAGAGGATGGCCCCCCCGGTCCCTCACAAAGAGGCCTCAAGCCGAGCCGAGCGTCAGACGGGGCAGCGTCTGCAGAGACAATGGAGGCACCGTGAGAAAGGGGAGAAGAAGCAATCCGGGGGGCCTTCATGGAGGTGGTAGCGGAAGGATCACAGAGGGTTGGAAGAGAGGGATGGGATGGGGGAAAGGGTTGCAGGACAATGAGGGGGGTTCGTGGGGCAATGATGGAACAGAAGGAAAGTGCTGAGCCCCTGCTGAAGGTCTGTTTCCCCTACATCCCCGCACTGAGTCCCACCCTCCCTGGGACAGCGCTAGGAGGCCGGGCCTTCAGAAGAGCATCAGCCACAAGGGTGGGGCCCTCAGGAAGGGGCGCAGTGCCTGCGAGGGAGCCCCCACGAGGCTCCCTCGCCCCTCAGCCTCACGAACACAGGGCGGCAGGAGGGCCAGCTAGGAAGCAGAGAGCTGCCCTCACCAGACCCCAGCTCTGCCGGCGTCTTGATCTTAGACTCCCCGCCTCCAGCCACGAGAGAGAGCCATGTCTGCTGTCAGTAAGCCACCGGGCCTACGGTATTTCATTCGGCAGCCCCAGGGGACGGAGACAGGCCCCGGCCAGACCCGCCTCCGGAGGCAAGATGCCTCGGCCTCGCTGAGGCTGATCCCAGGTAAGCCTCCGCTCTGATGGCTCCAGGACCTCAGATCCCCCGCGAGCGCCCACCCAGGACTGAGCACCAGCTCCGGGGTCCTCTGAAACCCGCTGCTCCCCTCCCGGGCTGGGCCTCCGGAAGGACGAGGCTCCAGCGAATGCTGCTGGCTGTCTCCGCCAGGCCCAGGACGATCTGCCCCCCGACACACCTGCAGGCCCTGCCCCCTGCCCTGCTCTAAAGCCTCCAGAGGAAGCAACTCCTGCTCACTTCCTCCTCTCCTGCAGGTGCGGCCACACGGCCAGGGCTCAGTCCTGCCCGCTGGCCTCTGCCCCTGCTGGGCCTTCTGCCGGGACTGCTGCCCGCCCCCACCAACTGTGACGGCAGCGCCCCCACCCCCGCCCCCCAGTCCACATCCCACAGCCTCAGACATGAGTAAGACCATCATCCTCCCGGCTTCAGCCCGGTTTGCAAATTACATGCGAACGTTCATCTCTCTGAGTCTGTTTCCCCCACCAGAATCTAAGCTCTTCTAGGACAGAAGACTCCCTCCTCACTGGGGCCAAAGCCCTCCCCAGGCCCCACTGTGGCCAGACCTCCGGGAGGGGGGAGCGCGGGGGGGGGGGGTGTCACCCCACCCCCACCCCAGGCCATGCCCCGGGCGGGTCCCAGCCACGACCACAGGGACGGGCAGCCCCTGTGATTCTGGCTCCCAAAATACCCAGCTGCGGTCACCTCGCCCAGCCCCAGAGAGGCCCCAGGAGGAGGCTGGGCTGCAGACGGCCTGGTCGTGGCTCAGGGCGGGGGTGGGGACACCGGGATGGGAGAGGGAAGGTTGCAGGGGGGAGGGAGACCCAACCTGCACATAGTCAGACCACAGGTGCAGACAGATCAGAGGGCACGCGGGTCCACGCAGAGACCACAGGTAAATAGCACGACCACATACACGCACAGGGTCGCGGTCGAGCAGACCAGGCGCCCGTGCGCGCACACACAGTCAGGCTGTAGGCAAACAGAATCACATCAGGGGTCTGCGGTGTGCAGCTGCGTAATCAGGACCCGCGGACCCCAGACCCGGATGGGTGCACGCAGCCAGGCCGTAGAGACGGGCCGTGGAGGCAGCACGCCACGCTAGTGGGAACCTGACGGTAAATACCGAGGCTCAAGTCAGACCCCCTCGTCTAAGGACAACAGTGCACAAGTTGTAATCCAGGACACACTCGGACACAACCATTCGGGGACCTGGCAGGTGGGAAAGAGAAGCCTAGGGCAAGCCCCTTCTCCCCAGGCGGGACCCCCACCATGGGCCCTTTAAGGGTGAAAGTGGCTCAAGAGGAAGGTGGAGGCCCCAGATGGGGAAAAGAGCCCACAAGCAGCTCGGGCCAAGGTGACCACAGCTGCTGGCCCCCACCCGCAGACGCACATCTCGGGTGCGCTTGGACCCAGACCACTTGGGTCAGCCGGGCAGGCCCTCAAAGGGCCTCTGGGGAAACTGAGGAAAGCCCGCAGAAAGCCTGCAGCCCAGGGGGCTCAAACTCAGGGCTGCTAGGCCCACCACGGACCCCCAAAAAGGGGACTTCCTGCTCCGCTTCAGCGTCCTCCCCCAGAATGCGGGCCTGGGGAGGGGCTGCCTGCACAGAGGTGACCTCCTGCCCCAGCCCCCTCCCCCGCTCCCCACACCCCGAGGGAGCCAGGGGCAGCTGCCTTCAGCACAGAGCGGGCCCTAATTACCCCTGGGCTCCCGGAGCCCCCGCCTCGCAGGGCCCACGCCTTCTCAGTGTCTGGGCAGGATGGGACTGATCCGGGCGCGGGCCTTCTCCGAATGTGCCACGCCAGCCTGCCGCAGGAGGGGAGGGCCCTGCGCCGGGGGCTGCCAGGTCCTGGACGGTGCAGAGGGCACGGGGGCGGGAGGTGGGGGCAGTCTGGAGGAGGAGAGGGTCACGCACCGCACGGAAGAGAAAAAGTGCTGGGGTCTCTTAGGACCCCGTCGTCCTCGAGGAAGTGGCCCCTGCTGGAGGCAGGCCCCCCATGCTCCTGCCCCTCTCTCTCCCTGGAGGACTCTGGGTGGGGTCTCCTGCGAGGGGTCAGGGAAGAGTATAAGCAATTGGTCTCAGCCTTGCCCCGATTCGTCCCATCTCCTGCCCCTTCTTCCAACTCCACCTGGGTGCAGCTGCATCGTCGCCCACCAGGACCAACACAGCCATCGCCTGTGCTCGCCCCCACAATCTGTCCTCCCCCCCGAAGCCAGAGGGTGCCTGAGTCGCCACACAGCCCTCACTCTTCCTGCCCCAGGGCCTTTGCACATGCTGTGCCCTCTGCCCAGATTTAATATTATTTGGCTGGGAACAAAAGAGTGAATGGGAACAGGGAGGCTGTCTCCACACAAGGAGCAGCAGGAGGAAGGACAAGAAGCAGAACCCAGAGATCCTAGGAGAGAGATCGGGGCAAAGAGGCAGATACAGGCTGGACCCACAAGGCATCAAGGAGCCCCTGGCAGCTCTGGGCTGGGAGGGACGTGGCTGGGTTGGCCCTGGCCAAGCCCTCTCCCTGCCCCCACTTGCAGCAAAGCAGCCTGGGCCACCACCCCTGCCAAAGCCAAAAAAGGGAAACTGAGGCAGGCGCCGCGGGGTGACATGCTGCAGCAACCCCTGAGCTCCTAGGCGATGGTGTGGCCGCTAACAAGGGAGCAGCCACTCATGGGACTCGCAGAGAATAAATTACCTGGATGGCAACCGAGTCTGGGCTTCGAGGAGTGTGGAGAATGGCCTGTAGGCTTGGAACCGAGGGCCAGGCAGGGACCCCAGAGCCAGGCAGGGACCCCGCCCACCACCCGGCCATCAGTGACCCAGCTTCCTCTGGGGCTGGTGCGGACTGCCCACCGTCTGCTGTTGGCAGGCGCTCCCTTTCACAGATGGCAACACTGAGGCTCACAGAGGAGTGGGGACCCAGCTTGGGCCCCGAGCCCATGTTTCATCCCACGACCGTGTCCTTCCTTGGCCACTGTGGGATGTCAGCAAAGTGGACGACCCTCTCTGGGCTCAGTCCAGGCGGCTAGGCAGCCTCCGGAGGCTCGGAGGTCTTGATAAAAGGGGGTGGGAAGGAACCCATGCTAGCCGGTCGCCAGGGCACGGGTCACAAGATCCCGGAGTCAGCCCTGTGTACCCACGCGGAGCAGGGAGCATAAAGGGGCGATTATGACCCAGGACTGGGCGGCAAACAGGCTCTGTGTCACCCGCACGAGATGCTGTCTCCTGACGCTTGAGGACATCCTGGTGCCTCTCCCTGCGCCCACCGCAGGGTCTGTCCTATCCTGGGTAGGGGGGTGCCCAGGGGCTCCTGTGCACAACCCGACCCCCAGGAGGCTTGCATGGCCCCGGGCCAGGGAAGGTAAGACGGGGCACCCCTCCTGGATCCTGCACAACCTTCCACCTCACACTCCCTCCCTTCAGGGCCACAGACTGGCCTGCTGCCTGGAATGGCTTTTCCAAGGCCGACCCCCAAGGGCAGGACTCGGGCTTCCAGCCTCGCTGGACCGCTGTGTCCCCAAAGTGTCCAGGAGGGTCCGAGCTCCAGCTCTGTGGTCACTGGTGGGCTCCAAGGGTCTCCAGCCAAGCCCTTCTCCCTCTTGGGGCCTTGATGTCCCCTCCCCCGCACCTCCCCAACCAGGAAAAGGGCTCAGGGCGGGGCTGAGCGGGGACAGCCCTGCCAACCTTCTGAGAATGGGCGAGAATGGGCTAACATCGGCCAAGGGATCCGCCTTTAATTAACCATAGATTTGTATCAGGTGCTGTCCCCAAGGGTCGCACAGCCAGGAAGGTGTGGCTGGGGAGCCAGGCCCAGTCCCAGTGGGAGGAAACGGTAATGCCACCCAGATGCCCCTGCCATGTGCCGAGCCCTCTTCTACGCTTCCTGCCCGTCCCTCCATTAGATAGATGAGGACTTGAGCTCCGTGAGGGGCAGGCAGCGTGGGGAGATGGAGTTGCTGGATCCGAGGCCAGAGACCAGCTCTTGGTCAAGCTCCCAGGTGGCCGGGCCACCAGGCTTGCCCCTGGCCACGTATCCGCCCCACCAGCTCCTTACGGCAGCCCGAGATGCTAAGATCCGCACCTGCCTGCCCCACGCATACCCACCAGGGCTCCCAGCTCCTGTGCTCGGCGTTCTGGGCCCTGAAGGATGTGACCCCGAGCCTACCCGGCTGCCTCTTCCAAGTTCTTGTGGTTCCCAAGACCCACTGGGCTGCTTCTGGCCTCTGGGCCTTTCCTAACACGGGCGACCAGATGGGGTCCACCCCTCCCCCGCCGGCCCACCTGCAGCCTTCTCCTCCAAGGCACAGCGACAGACCTCCCCACTCTAGACTGAACCTTGACCCTTCCTGACCCCCATCTCGGGACCCTTCCTTCCCCCACCCTGACCTGCCAGTCTGGGGCCGGGAGTGGCTATGTGACCCGGACCCTCCTCTGCTCTCAAGCATTCCGTGGCTCCCGCCAACGTGGTCGTTAAAATCCAGATTCCTAACCTCAGCCTTCGGAACTGCTGACCCCACCAGGCTGCACCCCCAGCGCCTTGTGCGCTCCGTGGGTGCCCGCACTCACGGCCCTCTGGCTCACAAAGGGCTATGAGACCATGCTATCCCTCTACCCAGCATTCCCTTCCTCCTTCCCCACCAAACTTCACCCTTCACACTCCCCCATAGGTCTCCATCAAACTGTCATCTCTCACCCCCCAACCGAGGTCCCAGGCTGGATCAGGGCCCCCCGGGGGGGCTACCCCCACACCCTGTGTGTCTCCTATCACAGGCCTGTCATCCTCCAAGATGGTGGCCTCCTCCCCACCCCGGGAACGTGGCAAGGCCCCTACGTATAGCAGCCCCACTTGGTACTTTACCTACATCATTCCGGGGGCCACGTTCATTGCAGAGGGGGAAACGGAGGCCTGAGGGAGACACCACAGGCGGGGAAGGCCAGCAAGGGCTAG
Source organism: Procyon lotor (assembly GCA_028646535.1). NCBI lineage: Eukaryota > Metazoa > Chordata > Mammalia > Carnivora > Procyonidae > Procyon > Procyon lotor. The sequence goes on from CM053603.1 coordinate 2,355,430, forward strand.
GCCTCCGGCTGGGGCTTACATATGCTCTGAGGGTCTGCTGGAGGCTTTAGGGGACGGAGATGAGGCTCCAGACAGAGCAGGCAGGACTTGTGTGGCTGGGACCCCGAGCTGGGAAGTCACAGGAAGACCCTCTGGGTTGTTGCCGGAGACTCTGAGAAGGAATCCTGGGAAGCAGGACCCTGGAGGCAACCACAGGAGGTGCTCAGGTATGGGTCCAGTGGGCAATTCCCCCCTGTGGGGAGAAGAGGCATGGAGCTTGAGGACAGGGACAAGAAGTGGAAAGGGGGGGGCTGATACACTTGTCCTGATCCCCCAGTTTATTAAACCCCCAACAAGGTACAACATTAACCTGGAATCCATAGACCCGAGAGGTACGGGGACAAATAAAAAGAGGTTAACTTTCTCTTAGTTTGAGGGGGGAGGGGTGGCTAAGAACAGGAATCCCAACCCCAGCCCCGCAGTCCGCCTTCCCAGCGGAAGGATCCGAAGCCCCCTATCAGAGCGCCCCTCGGTTGGCAGAAGGCTGCCCGGAGCCTGGCTCCGCCCCCGGGAGGTGGGGGAGGAGGACGGGCTGGGGGCCAGGCGGGGGAGGGGACCCCGCGGAGCATAACGGTCCAGAGTTTTCCTAAGTCCCAGCCACCCGCCTGAATGGGGTGCGGGGGGTCAGCGGGGGCGCCAGGCAGAAGTGGGCTGGAGCTGTCCCTGGAGGGTGGCTGGACTGGCCCGAGAGGAGTGCGGGGGGGGGAGAACGCAGGGGGGGTCCCCCCCTCCCGGGAGCCTGGAGGCCGGCAAGGAGGGGGACAAAACCCAGGGCACACCGGGCCTCGGGGCAGAAGAGGTTCCGGGCACACTCACCCCGCGGATTTCGGCTCGGAGATCGGGCCCGGGCCCCTGAGGCCGGGCCCGCTGCAGCGCGTCCCTCAGTCTGCCTGGAGCACGGCGCGCAGCGAGGACTCGAGGACTCGGGAGAGGCCAAGGCCCTGCGAGCTCGGCCTGGGGGCGGGGCCGGGGGCGGCGCCTGCGGGCGGGGCGGCCAGGGGGCGGGCCCGGGGAGGGGGCTCGGGAGCGGGGCGGGGCCCTGGCCGGAAGTGGGGCGGGGGGCAGACCAGTGGGGAGCTCCATTGGGGGTACTGGAAGCCCACACGGGGGTCCAGTAGGGGGAGGCCTCCAAGGGGGTAACTCTGTTCCCCCAACGTGCACACACATGAGGGGGCGCCCCAAGAGGCAGAGCCCAAGATTCCCCCCCTTTGTAAGCCTGATCCCGGAGGGAGCCCCCACCCCGCTCCCCTTTCTCTTCCAGGCGCTGATCGTGGCCATGGCAACGGATGAAGGGGCTGGATGCCGGACACACAGGCAGAGGGCTCCCCAAACACACCCAAATACAGGAGGTCGGAGAAGGGGCAGAAAGATTCCCTCCGGGTCCGGGTTGGATGACAGAGGCCGCGCCCCCTACACACAGATCCCCCGAGGGTGGGGGAGGGGTGCGGGCACAAAGAAGCCTCCCTCCCGCTGGGAGTCCGGTAGGGGTCTGGGAGGATGAACGGGAGATACCAAGGCCGAGGCCCCCACGCTAGCCACAACCCTGAGGAGGGGGCGGAGAGTGCACACAGGGCCAGATTGGAAACAGATGGGGCCACCGTGCCAGGTCGCAGACACCCAGGGGGGGTTGGGGGGGCAGCTGGAGAGGAACGCGAGAAGGAGGGGCAGCCCCACGCAGGCAGCCAATCCCGGCCAGCGCTGCGGCCCGTGCGCGTTTGAAAACTCCACCGGAGAGGCAGGGAAGGCGGAGGCCCAGCGGGTCCCGGGAGCTCGGGGAAGCGGTCACGGAAGGCCAGGGACCCTGATGGAGACCCAGGAGCCGCCGCAGGGGGCCGGGCTTCCCCATCTGCTCCTATCCCGGGCGAAAATGCTTCCAGTTCCACCATTAGAGCTTAGGATGAAACCCATAGCCAATACGGAGTGGGATCTTATGTAGACCACGCGCCCGTCCCCCCACCACCATGACCCCCCACTTTCCAAAGTTAGAAGAGGAAGAACAGGGAAAAAGCACTTGCTCAAGGTCAGAAAGAACAGAGATTCGAACCAAAGTTTGGGTCCAGAGGCTGATCCCTTACCCACAATGCTGCAGGAGGCCTGGAGCCCAAAAATAACAAACCACTACAATTTTAAGCCCTGGGGGATAAGGCTGGTGCAGGAGACAGACAGGCCCCGCCCTCCAGAAGCTCACTGCCCAGTGGGGAGAAGGAGATGGGCTCAGAGGAGGGACGCACAGGCAGCTGGAACAGCCCAGGGGAGACCTAGACGTCCACTCCCCACACCTCTCCCCTGCATCCTTGCTTTTGAAGTCCTGCGCCTCAGTTCCTCCCGCTACAAAATGGAGCATAGAACCCCACCCCCCTCTGGCACTAGGGAGGCCTGGAACCGCCCCCCCCCCAAAGTAGTGGGCACACTGTATGTGCTCCGCGACTGTGTGGATGCAGACTTTCCACCTGCCCCCTTCACAAGGAGCTCACAGTGGGTCCTGCTAGAGGGATGTTCTGATATCTCTCCACCAGAGGCCCAACCCTGGAAGGCACACAGTAGGTGCTTTACAAAGTGACACCTGGCACCCCAGCACGCCATGGGACACACAGGCGACAGGACGCATGCAGACCTTGGTTTGGATCTAGGCACTCCCCAGGTGATCTCAGGCAAGAACCTGCCCTTCTCCAGGCCTCAGTTTCCACGTCTGTAATACAAACCACACATCAGCCACTCGATGAATCCAGCCGTCAGGACCCCCAGGGCCCTATCACCTGGAGCAAAAGTGCCTGGGGACTGGCCACCCTCCTCCCCAACTGGCCCTGCCCCATCTGGGCCTCTTGCCCGTGGTGGTGACCACAGCACCCCCCCATGGTTGGGGTGGGGAGACGTGGGGCAGGAGGGGGGGACCGTCTCTGGCCCCTCCCAGCTGAGCGGTCCATTTGCATAGTGCCCTATAAATCCCTCACCACTGGATCACCCCACCTGCTACCTGCCTGGTCACGGGGCCGCCTGGGACCTCAGGGGGCAGGGCTGGAACCGGCCCTGTCTGCAGCAGTGCATACCCCGGGCACCAGGCCTGAAGGCACACAGTAGGCTCTCAGCAAACATTTACATAAATAGCCAGGACCCCACTCACCCAGGAGAGCCCTCTCCAACCTTATTCTCCTCCAAAGGCCACACTGTGTGGCATGGCGACCTCGTGACACATCAATTCTCACTCACTTTTTTTTTTAAACATTTTGGAACACCTACTGTGTGCTGGGCCCAGTCGAGGCACGGGGGACACAGCAGTGACGAAGACTGACAGAGATCCCTGCCCTTATGGAGCCGACACTCCCATGCAGGCAACACACAGGAAATAAACAAAATAAAACCTACTGTGGGACAGTTGCTGGTAAGTGCTACAAAGAACCAAATGTGTGTGGGGATGTTCACTGAGGTGGGATGCAGTATTGAAGACGGGGTGCGGGGGGGTGAGGAGGTGACATCTGAGCTGAAACCTCAAAGAGCTGAGAGAACACGAAGCAGGTACGGATGGCTGGGAGGAACACTCCTGGAAGCACCAACAGCCAGTGCAAAGGTCCTGAGGCAGGACCGTGTCTGGCATGATGGAGAAATAGCGAGGAGGCCCGTGTGGCTAGAGCAGAATGAACGAGGGGGAGCGAGGGAGGAGAGGAGGGCAGAGAGAAGCCAGGGCAAGTGGACCAGGGCCACGGGGGAAAACCCAGGGGAGGTGGGAGCCCTAGAGGGTTGTGGGCAGAGGGCAGGCCCTGACCCTGGTGCTCACAGGTGCCCTCTGGTGGCTGCTGCAAGAAGGGCAGGTGGGGGAGGTGAGGGCAGGAGCTGGGGACCAGAGAGGAGGTGAAACAAAGATGACCTGGAGTTTTTCGCCTGGACACCTTGAAGGTTACAGCGGCCAAATCCTAGAAGCTTCCCCCACCCCAAACCCTTGAGGGCTGACTCTGGGAGCCTCCCAAAGCTCAGTTGATGTGTCCTCTGTATACACCCAGACGGCAGCTGCCCTTGGGGAGGAGCGTGGGGCTAGATCACGTCAGCTCCCGCAGCTGGGACATTTGGGGGTAATTTTTTTCAAAATAACTTTTCTTCTAATTATAAAATAGGCGCGTGCAGCAGAAAATTAGGGAAAATCAGCATAAAGAAGAAAATAAAAATTGCCCATAATCCACCCCTCGCCTGGAGAGAAACCGTCAGCATGTGGTCATTTTCATTCATTCTGTCCACGAGCAGTTATTGAGCACCTACTGTGTGCTGGGTTGAAGGCACAGCGGTGGGCAAGACAGAGCCAGCTCGCGTACCCTCACGGGGCTCAGAAGACAAGTGGGGGAGACAGACACCCACAGGGAAACAAATGTTGTCAATAACATAATGCCGCGGAGCTGTAAGAGACGCGGAAAAGGAAATAAGATTCCCCGTAAGGCTCTGAAAGCCTGGAGAGGTCTGCGGGGATCTCTCACATGGTCTGGATAAAGTAAGCAAATCAGACAAACACCCATGGGAACACAATTTCAGGCAGGAAGCACAGCAAGTCCAAAGGTCCTGAGGTCGACTGTCTTATGTAAGCAAGTTGGCACTTTTCTTTCTCAAGTGGGCATCAATGTTATGAGACCATTTGCCCACTGGGTTTAATCAGTCCCCACTTGCTCGCCATTATAAACAACATGAAGAGGGACGTCCACAGATGATGCTGGGACTCATCATTTCCTGCCGATAATTTCCAAGCAACGGATGACTCCGTCAGGATGTTCTCAAGCCTCTGAAATGTGCCATGGTATGGATGCAGGCAAAACGGCACCCTGGGCATACCTGGGCAGGACCCCCCAGTCCCGGCCCTCCCCCAAGCTGTCCCACCTTCCTTACGTTTGTGAAATTTGCCAAAATTCCAAAAAGTTTCATTGAGGGGCAATCACTAAACACCATATCCTTCGCTTCCAGAGCGAGAGAGAAACTGGCTGGACAGCTTTCTCCTTCTCTAAGCCCCAGGACTCCTCTGCTGCCCCCCCCCACCCTGGTTGCCCAATAGCTCCTCCCACCCAGCCTGGCATTCATGACCCGGGGCAATGAGCGTGTGCCGACCAGCCAGAAGCCCGCCTCACCCACACTCACATCACGCTCCTGGCGCCATGTCTGCTGCTGGCTAAACCGCAGCCGGCAGGCTGCCCACCCCAAGCACGCCCCGGCTCCGCCTCTGCCTTTTCACCTGCCGGTTCCCCCAGGCCTCCTACTTTCCTCCCCTTCTGGAGGTATCCAGGATGTCTTCAGGTGTGGCTGGATCCAGCAATTCTGCTTTCCTACATCCTCCCCTTATCAGCTGAGGGCAGCTCCATCCTTCCATGGGCTTAGGCTAGAAGTTGGGGGCCAGCCTTGACTCCTCTCCTTCCCTCACCCCTACATACTGCCAATCTGGAAACACTCTTGAGTTCCTCTCCTAAATTTCTTGTGTATTTGTCCAGCTTTCTCTGTGTACCCATCCCACCCTGCTCCCATTACTGCCCTCCTGGACCAGCAGCGCCATCACCTGTATCCTGGTCCCCCAGCTCCCGCCTTCACTCCCCCATAATGTCCACCGGAGGGCGCCGGTGAGCACTCGAGTCAGGTCCAGCTTGACTGGGTTCAAAAGCCACGCCCCCAACACTCTAGGCCCAGTCTTACCCCAGGGCCTTTGCACGTGTTGTCCACGCCATCTGGAACATCTTCCCCAGATTTTCACGGCTGTTTCTTTCTCACCATTCAGGTCTCCCACAAACATCCCCTCCTCAGAGATGCCCTGGCTAATCACTCTAGCTCTGGGGGGCACCCCTGTCATCCTTGACCACATATCCCTCTATTTTTTTTTTCCTTTTTTGGCACTTATTTTCATTTGTAAGTATCACTTGTTTACTATCTAGAGCTCCGCTGTCCAACATGGGAACCACTACCCAAATGTGACTCGTTAAATTGAAATGAAACGAAGTTAAAACTTCGAATTCAGTTCCTCAGTCACACTGGCCACGTCTCCTGCGTGGCTCATGGCCACAGTACTGAGGTGTGCAGACAGCGCACCTGTCTATCCCCGCAGGAAGTTCTGCGGGGCTCTGCAGGGGACCGTGAGGGCAGGCAGGGAGGGTAGGGCTGGGTCAGTTCTGGTCATGGCTGGGTCCCGGCGCCGGTCACACAGCAGGCGCTCAATAAATCCTTTCTAAATGAATGACTCAACTAGTGAGTGGCTGAAGAGGCTCCGTGAGGCCCAGAAGGGGCTGGCTGGCAGGGCAGGGCAGAGGTCAGCAGGCACTGTCTGTAGCACGAAAAGCCCACGCAGCTGCGCTTTGAACTTGGGTCTCCCTGGCTAAGAAGCCAAGCACCAACAAGGGGCCTCTACTCCAGCCCGGGGGGGTAGAAATGTATGAAAAGCTGCCCCAACCGCAGCCAGCCTCCACTCTGCGTCCCGGCGCCAGGGTGCTGACTCAGCTAGGAGGCAGCAGGAATGGTCCCTCCGGGCTTGTCCCCCCCCCCGCCCCCCCGGGGCGCTCCATCTCCCACCCTAAACCCGCTGGGGCTGCCTCAATGGATCTGGCCGCATCCTCTCTGCAAGATGCCTCCCCACTCACCAGGGCCCCGTGAGGACTGGCCTGGTGTTCCCCCCAAAATCCTCCCCTCCCACATCCCCAAATCCCTCATTAAATCTTTCATTCAACTGGTTCATGCCTTTCCCTTGAACTAATTTACTTTAGAAACTAACTCGCTAACGCAGGGCTCTAACTGCCAAGCCTTGGAAGTTGCCAGAAAAAAAATGGTACAATGAAAATATGTACCCAGTTCTTCCATTTTCCCTGGATACTGTTGCTAAAGCCAGCAGCCCAGCGGTTTAAAGAGACTGGCAGGTGTTGGTGTTAAAGATCATCCCGCCCCCGACTGAGCCTTTCTCCTTGAACTGTTAGGAAATGAAAGGGGAGTCACTGCTGGCCTGCGATGCTGGATGCCTCCTCCATAACCACCTCCGCCGGCCCCCCCCAAAACAGCCTCCCCCTCGGGGTGTGTGCCTGGAGTTCTATGTGGTCCTGAACAAGTCCTTGCCATTCTCTGGGCCTCCGTTTTCCCACCTGTGCAGAGGAAGGCTGCCTGTTTTGATGCCTGGGGCTGAGTTTTTTGTGGGTTCAAGGTCTTCGAAGATCATGGAAACGGAGGCACAGGCCAGAGAGGTCCCTGAGGCAGAGCCGGGTGCAGCCTGTGACTGACTTCCCTTGTGAAGGTGGGACCCAGTCCTGACCCTGAGTTCCGGGGACAGCAGGGCAGGGACCAAGGCAGACAACCCCCCAGGATTCTCTTCTTGGGAGGGAAGAGTGACAAAAGGCAGCCGTGCCAAGATGGAAGTAAAGAGGCAGTTCTGGGCAGAGGGCACAGCGTGTGCAAAGGCCCTGAGGTAGAAAGGGATGCACTAACTTCTAGGGAAAGAGGGGGCTGGTGTAGCTGGGAGACAGGGTCTTCGGGGTACAGGGTGGAGCGCGTCATTTGAAGACTATGAAGATTGAGGAACAATCATCATAGTCCGGTAACAATGGTCCTTTTACACACATCTGCATTTGCACAGGACCTCGTCTATACCCAGCTCCAGGCAGAGCATAGGGAAGGGCCACAGGGTAACCCAGGCAGCCCCTGCCCAAACTCAGGGAGTTCACCTGTGAAGGAGGCAGGCTTCAGGGAGGAGGTGGTACCTAAGACGACAAGGAAGAGGAAAAACCAGGAGAGGAAAGGTACGCAGTACTGATGCAACAGAAGAGGCGAGGCGGGAAGAGGAACTCTGGGCCAGGTCCCAGCACACACGTGAGAAGCCGGAAGGACCAGGCACCTGCCAAGGGGGATGGGGAGGTGGGGCTGGCTCTCTGCTGGGTGAGATCAAGGGCTCGCACAGCCTCTCTGGGCAGCTCCGGAAGTTCTCAAGCGCTCAGTGACCAGGAGAAGGGGACATCTTTGGGCAGGGGTTTGGGTATGGATCCAACCCCATCTCCCCCAAGAGCTACAAATGCTCGGTTAGCACTTAGTGCACGCGAAGCACTCAGGACTGAGCCAGGCACACAGGAGACTGCCCGCTATTCCTGGCTTCTGCCACCGGCCAGGCATACCCAAAGCAGCTCCCTGAATCCCCTCGAAGACTGGTTTTACTAGTCTCACTTTTCAGTTGGGAAACTGAGGCCCAGGAGTGGGACTGGAACCCAGTCTGGTTCTCAACCTCTCCCACCACCCATCCGGGTTTCAGTTTCCCCCCCAGCCCTTGCTTCCTGCCCCCGCTAGAAGTCACACAGTGCTGGAATCCACCATCTCTAGCAGGGCCCATCTGTGACTAAGCCGCCTCCACGTGGGCAGGGGCTGGCTGCCGTTTGGAGGCATAAGGACAGACCACTGTATTAGTAGTATTATTAGTTATCAACTATCCCCCAGCCGCTGCTCGTGGGGAGTGGTGACGGAGGGGGACACGGGCGTGTGGAAGGACAGCAGCTTGGGCTCAGCAAATGTCTGGGGAGGTCTCACCGCTGGGCCTTTGCGCTCTCTGTCCACCCACCAGGAATGCTCTCCCCCCAGGAACCTCCCTGGCTCCCACCCTCCCTCCCCACCTCTGTTCAAACGCACACTTCCCAGACCCCTTATTTAAAATCCTGCCCCACTCTGGAGACCACCGTTCCCTTTCCCTGAATTTTTTTTTCCCCTAGAGCAACACAACACCCCTGACATCTGACGTAGGGTTTTTTTTTTTTTCTTTCTGTGCTTTGTTTATTCTCTTCGTGTCCCCAACTGGAGTGCTAGCTCCAAGAGGGCAGGAAATTTGTGTTTTGTTTTGTTTTTTTTAAATTCTTCCTGCCTGGAACAGAGAGAAAGCAGCTGCCACACCGTAGACACATTTGTGGCAGGGAGGAAGGGAGAGACCATCTTCTCTGCCCCCAGAAACCACCTCTTGCTTTGTCCCAATGTCGGCCATGAAGTCACAGAGCAGAGGTAACTCTGGAATAGGGTGAAACTCTACTATCCTGTTTGGGTCATGGTCCCAGCGGGCGCCTCTTCCGCAGGACACTGTTATCTACTGAGCCCACACGTCCCTAGACTTTTTTTTTTTTCCACCTGCTGCATCACCTTCCCTCACAAGGCTACGTCCAATTATCCCCATTCGCTGGTGATGGACACTTAGGTTGGCTCAGTGGTGAATCCGTGTCAATGATTCCCAAGCCCTGGGGGGTGGGGGGGAGTTTGTCTCTTTCTCGATGCTGAGGGGGTGCTGAGGAGTGGGACCGGGTTGTGCATTCCCTCTGGGCCTGGGAACACGGTCTCTAGGAACTGATCTGATATTTCCAGCCCCGTGAAACGACCCGCATAGGAAGTTCTCACCGCCAAAGGCTCAGAACAACCTAAGCTACTCATCAGTAGGGGATCGGGTAACTAACAGTTCAAGGGCCCCAAAGAGGGATGGAGGGATGTACGAGTTTCCTATCTCTTAGTCTTAGGACATTAGTATGGCAGCTGTGAAAAGGAATGGGGAAGCCAGATGTACAATTATGAAATTACTTTGAAGATGTTATGTGTTTAAGTAGCGGCAGGGGAGGGGAGGGGCGAGAAAACACACACCCCCAAGGTACAGAGCAGCGTGTAAAACATGCTCCCGTTTCGTTAGACAAGGGATACCCCCACCCACGAAAGGCTCCCAGATCTCCAGACAACGGCACTGTCCTTAATGGTAGCCATCAGCTGCCTGAGGTTGCTCACATTTAAATGGAATAAAATGTAAAATTCCTGCCCTCCGTTACACAAGCCACATTTCAACGGCTCACATTTCAATAGCGCACACGGCTTAGGGGCTCCTTCATTAGAAAAATGCAGGCCAGGAACATTTCTATCTTCGCACAAGTTATACTGGACAGTGCTGGGGCAGGGCGGGGGAGGGGGCAAACTGCAGGGGCCCTCAGGCTGTTTGTATAAATAAAGCTTTATTGGCACACGGCCACACCCACTCATTCACCTGTTGAGTCTGGCTGCCTTCACGCTCTGATGGCAGAGTTGAGGAGTATCAACAGAAAGAGACCTCCAACCCCCAGAGCTCAGATGATTTACTATGTGGCCCTTCGCAAAACGTCTACCTGCCAACCTCTGTCCTCGAAGGAGGCTGGTGGCTGCTCCCAGAGAAGGAAGGGAAGGGGACCTGAGGGTCTAGGGGAGGGGTAGAGAGACTCTCCACTGTGCATTTTTCCGGAAGATCCTCAACTGTGTTCCCCGTGTGGGCGCTATGTGGCCAGAAAAATAAATTAAAAATAAAAGATGTTTCAAAGCGGTGATGCGTATGCATTCTCCTGGGGGTGGCACCCAGAGGGCACGGTCCCCTGGTCCCTCAGCCGTTGCCACTCTGCATATCTCAAAAGCTTTAGACGTTTTTTGCCACGCGAATGGGCAAGAGATGGGCAAATCTTCAAAATGAGGATAAATGCATGTCTACTCATCAGCCGTCAGCCCGCAGACTCTGAAAGGGTAGCATTCACCTTAAAACCCCCCTGGGCATCCCCAGGCACCCACGGTGCCCACGTAGGGCCGTGCAAACAGTGGGAGCCCCTTAAGTGTGTTGAGCGGGGGAAGGACTAAGGGAACTGTGCCCAGGGCCAGGCGGCACGGCAAGGCCTGGGGTCACTGGGGATGGTGGTGGGCATCGAATGCCCAGCCAAGCTTCCTGGACGCAGTGTTGCCCATGGGCCCGTGTCCGCCTGACAGCCTTGGGCAGGGTGGGGGGCCTGCGCTCCGCAGTGGGGGGCACGGGTGTGGGGGGCGGGGGTGTCCCGCAGCCGCGGGCTTCAGGCCCGGGAGAGGGATTATATATTCATCAGAATCTTAAACAAAAGCCCCGCAGCCGCCTGTCAGCCAGGCTCTGGCTTTTATGGTAATCGGCGATGAATTACCCACAATGCCCGGCCAAGCGCAAGTGGTTCTTGGCCCCGATCCTAAACTAATTTTTATATGTTCGTGTGTATATAATTTCGCTTGCTCCCTCCCATTCCTCGTCCATCATTAGTGGGAGCGTGGGGGGAGGGGCTGGGGCAGGGGCACAGGAAACCCTGGGTGGAAAAGGGAGGAGGGCACTCCCCGAGACCCCTGTCCCGCGCGCCGGCCTGGCACCGGGCCCTGGGTGCGTGGAGGCGGGAGGTGAGCGCCAAGCTGGAGCCTGGGGGAGCCTGGAAACCACCAAGAACCGAAGCTGGCAGCCCCGGGGGTGGAAAACGCTGTAGGGGGTTGGGAAAGGAGCAAGCCGGGAGGGGCGTGGGCCCGCCAGTGGGGTCCTGCCTCTGCGCTGCTCTGGGTGCCCTTGGGCAAGCACCCCAACTTCTCTGGGCTTCGGCCTCCCGCTCTGCAGGGCAGGCCCCCTTCAGATCCCCACCCGTGGACCTCCAGCAAATTTCAAAATGTGTGCCCCCGGGGCCCCGGCAGAGCTCGCAGCTGGCGCGGCCCCAATCCCAGCCGCATCCAACCCCGCATCCAACCCCTGTGCGTAGCGCGCCCCTGTTCTGAGAGCTCGGTGCGGAAAGGCGGAACAAAACAGGGCCCTTGCCCGAACCGGGAGACACCACCTCCAGGAGGCCCGCTCCAGCGCCTCCAGGAAAAGGCAGCCCCTTTGCCTTCCGGGGACTTTGCGGGTGTTGGGTAACGCGGGGGTCCCCGCGCTTGCCCCTCCTGTCCTCGTGGGTGCTCCGGCGGGAAAACTAAAGATCACCTTTGCTTCCGCTCAACCCCACCCTGCAGCCACTGCCTGGCCACTTCCACGGGTTCCTCTAAAAGTCCTTTCCAGAATCCGCCCACTCTTTCGCCCTCCTCTGGGTCCGGCCGCGGGCCGGTCGCGGGCCGGTCGCGGGCCGGTCGCGGGCCATCGCTGCTCACCTGGCCAATTCCAGTCGCCCTCCCCGCCCCCGCCCCCGCCCCACCCATAGCCCGCACAGTCGCCACCAGAGGGCGCCCGTGAGCTCCTGAGTCAGGTCCGGCCTCTTCTGCCCACAGCCGTCCAGGGCTCCCACGTCCCTGAGGGGGGAAAGCCCAAATCCAACACCTCCCCCAGGCTGGCAAGGCCCAGCAGGAAACTGCTACCCTCCCCTCTCCATCCTCCCCTCCTTCCTCTCCCCCAAGCTCACTCCGCTCCACCCACAAGGACCCCCCTTGCTGCTCCTCCAAAGAACCAGGTCTGGTCCAGTCCTAGGGCCTTTGCAAAGGCTGTTCCCCTACCGGGGAACTTTCCCCCCACAACTCCACACAGCTCACTCCCTCACCTCCTGCTGGCTGCACTGATATGTCACCTCTTCCGAGAGGCCTGCCTCGATTCCACAGTTAAAACAACCCCCACTTAATCATCTCTGCCCTTCCCTGGCTCCATTTTCCTAAAATTTTCTTCGTTTTCTTAAAAGCATGGCATCCGGAGTAAGACCCTAATTCAGTCCTCAATCCATCTACTTGTTTCTTGTCCTTCTCCCGGCTGTACTCCAACGAGGGCAGGGCTCTGAGCTCTGGCTTCCTCACCACTCCATGCCCAGCATGTGGATCAGGGCCCAGCATACAGAAGGCGCTCAATTGATATCCACTGGGGAAAGTCCCAGGACGACCCTGGGAGCTCAATGCTCCAAAGCTCTTCTTGGGGGCCCGGAAGAAAGCTTCAGATCGGAAGCCAGCCCCTAGGCACCATAAGAGCAGCCAAAGAGGTCAGCTCGCCGTTCCCGTCCTGCGAAGCTAAAGGGAAGGCTGTGTGCCAGGCACTGTTCAGCGTGCCTCATGCATACCACCTGGATTAGCGCTCTCGATCTTACAGAGGAGGAAACTGAGTCACGGAGAGGTCGGGCGCCCTGCTCAAGGTCACAGGCTGGAGGTGGCAGAGGGATAGGAGGATGACAAAGTCGGCTAGCAGCCAAGCGTAACACCCGGTACACAGTAGGCACCCAATAAATACCCTGAAGATGTCCAAGGACAAAGCCAGGAGAGGCAGGGCTGTGCCCAGGTGGAGACAGCGGGAGGGACCCAGCAGTCGGGCGGGCGACCGTGGGGGAGAAGGGGCAAGGGCTCGAGCAATCAGTGCCGACATGGAGGAAATTGGGCACCAGGGAGCGAGGCGGCTGGCTTGGAAAACAATTGGCTGCCAATCTCATTTCCTCCTGTGACAGAGCTGGGCAGGCCTGGCTGGGACCCATGGCTGGCGTGGAGCCAGGGTCGGCGGGAACCTCCCCACCTGTCACCCATGATGTGTTCATCAAGAGTGAGGAGAACGTCATGACCATCCGGGGTGGTTGGCGGGAGGGACGTGAGTGGGCGCTTCTTGGGTAGGGAGGGGAGAGCTGGCCCAAGGTCAGAGGGGCCTCTGGCAAACCTGTTCTTTGTCTCTGCCTCTGTTGGACCAACCCACCACTCAGCTTGGGTTTATGGACAACCACATGGTGTACGGTCCAAGACCAGGCTCTGCTCCTTGCTTACTTCAGCAAGTCATTTCCCTTCTATGAACCTCAGTTTTTCCATCTGGGAAATGGGAGCTGTCACCCTCTCACCTGAGACAACCTTCCCGAGTCAAGGACTATAGATTCAGAGCAACGCGAGTCTGAACTGCGGCTTACCCTCCTCCTAGGTGTGTGGTCTCAGGCAAGTGGTTTAAGCCGCCTGACTCTGCTTTTTTCATCTGTTAAAGATGCCTTGTTTGAGCTCCTGGATCAAGCCATGCCTGAAGCTATGTTAACATCAGCCTTCTCAGTTATGAGAACCAATCAGTTCATCTGCTTTTTTAATAACATACTTGACTTGAGTTTCTCCTCCTTTCAAGATTCAGGACCACTGTGCCCCCAAAAATGTGGCCTCATCAGGAACGAGGCAGGGAGCTGAGAATCAGAAACCTTGAAGGTTATTCCTGAGCCACAGAAATTGGGACCTCTGGGTGCCAGGTCTTCCAGAATGCAGTCGCCGCAAAGTGACACCCACATGGCATCATCCCCAGATCAGAGACTGTGGGCAGTGACTGTTTACTGAGCACCTATCATGGGAGCCATCGACTGACTGCCTATTACGGACCCATTAACCTAACATCTACCATGATCTATTCGGCGAGCACCTACTACGGGCTAGGCCCGGTGTGAGGCACACCTTAAGGGTTCACGGAGACTTTTCGACTCTGCCTGGAAAACCCTTCCCTCCCTTCTACCTAGTGAACTCCTACTTGGCCTCCACATCTTAGATCTGCCACTACTTCCTCCAGGAAGCCTTCCCTGATCTCCCCCTCCTATCATTCACTCTCAGAGCCTCCTGTCCTCTCTTTCCCTCCTTGTCCCCGTGCCCGGTCTAGTGATTTCTGTATTTCACTGAGTTTAAGATGCTTCGTTATTTTGATATCCATGCAGGAAAAACGGGGCACCTGCTAAATCAGACATAATTTTTTTATCACAGAGAAGTATCTGATGGCAACTGAAAGAACTTTTTTGTTGTTCCTATTCTGAAAAGAATTTATAAGAGCTTTCTATACTTCGTGAGACATAGACTTTGATCACATTTTTTCCCTCCCAAACTAGGCACCTAAGTGGGAAGTGTCAGTAAAATATAAGGTTCTACTTGAAACTCCTCTGTGTCCCAAGCTCGGCTCTTATGAGTTGCTTTGCACCCCAGACCCGTCCAGTTGGGGTTTTGCACACAGCACTGGTCTCTGGGCTTCCCAGCCCCAGAACCTAGCATCTTCCGGGGGCGACCGTTGGAGCAGCCGACGCCCCCTCGGTGCCCTCCCCGCCGGCCTCACGTGGCTCGAACCCTGTGCTTTGTCGCCTGACCCCTTGGGGGCTACGGGGCTCAAGCAAGGCAGGAAGAACCACTCTGCCAAAAACCGCCTGGCACACAGCAGGCACGCACCCGACGTTACTGGAATGAACAAACAGCTGAGTCCCCTTTCACAGGAAACAAGCGACCAGAGAGGTCAGGCAAACCCCCACAAGGTCACACAGCTCAGGTAGGGGGAGGGCGGACTTTGAATCTGGATCTATAGCCAACAGAACCTGCAGTTTCCCGAAGGTTCTTGCAGCTGACGGCCCGGACAAGGTATTTGCCCAAAATGGGGCAGGGCATGTCCCTCCATCCCCCAACAGCTCAACTGCAAGAACTCAAACTCACACAAGCCTTTAAACACCTGTGGTCAGATCTATAAATTAGGGGAAAGTGATGGCCGGTCAGTGCTTGGGGAAAAGGCCACGTCCCGGCCAGGCCCCAGCAGTGGGTCAGCTGGGCGACGCCGGGCAGCTGCCTTGATGTCTCTGGGCTTCAGTGTCCCCACCTGTCAAATGGCGATCGGAATGCCTCACAGAGCTACGCACAAAGTCTGCCTTCGAACTGCATCCCACATCTGTCTACGCCTCCCCCCTCCTCTGTCTCTACCTGGTCCGGCAGCAGGATTTCCCAGCCTCTCCCAGCCGGGGCAAACCCAACCACCCCTGCCGGTCCCGCCTCCCACAGCAGCCACCAGAGGGCACCCTGAGCACGAGTCAGATCCTCCCTCCCTCCTCTGCGCACAGCCTTCCAAGACAGGTGCCTCAATGGGGTCAGAGCCCAAGTCCTACCCGGGGTCCCCAAGGCCCTCCCTTCCTCCCTCTCTCCCCAGAGCTCATTGTGCTCCAGTCACACGGGCCCTCTTGCTGCTCCTCCAATGAACGAGGACTGGTCGTGCCCCAGGGCCTTTGCATGGACTTTGCATGGTACCCTCTGCTCAGACCATTCTTCCTCCACGTATCCTATCCACTCGGTTCCCTCCCTCACCTCCATCAGGGATTTCTCAAACTGTCACCTCCTTGGTGAAGCTGTTCCTAAAATCCTGCTTAAATGCCGACCCTCCCCTCTCCCCTCCCCAACCCCCTTCTCTCCTTGCTTTCTCTTATCATCTAATGGGACAAGTATTTTATTTTGTTTCTCGTGTCTCCCCGATCAGACCCTGAGTCCCACAAAGGCATGAGCTTCCTCCCATGCTGGGTCCGGAGAGAGCCCGGCACCCAGGAGGGGTCCAGGAAACCAGCCCAGAGGACAGAGGGCAGAAACACGAGGGAGGCAGCAGCTACAGCTGAACTAGCCGCCGGGGCCGCCAGGGCCAGCAGCGGAAGGTTCCACGCCTCCTCCCAGGGGGCCCTTCCTGTCCCCATCTCTGAGCCACCGCTGGACGCTGCCCCCTGCCCTTTCCTGAGCCGCCAGCCCCGGTCTGTGCCATCCGGCAGCCTGACACCTGCTGAGTGAATACAGGAAGCAGAGGCGGCCCCCGCAGAGCCTGTGGCCTGGGCCGGGCACGTCCCTCCCCGGCCATATAATCCCGGCCCACCGGTGGGCGGGGGGACCCAGGGGTGGAGCCAGGACCCTGAGGCCAGACACACAAACAGATGGACTAGAGCGGGGTCCCTCTCCCCGCCCCCACCCCCAGGCTGAGCCAGCACGTGGAAGGGGCCTGATGTTTAGTGGGTAAAGGCCGCATTGCCCTCCCTCGGTGCCCCAGCACTGCCCCGGGGCTTCCCCCTCAGGGACCCATCAGCCACTCCGAAAGGCCTTTACAGAGCAGGACGCTGAGGCTGGAAGAGGCCAAGTCATAGCCAGTGAGAACCAGCTGGCCTTGAACCCAGGCCGTCCGGTCCCAGAGTCCAGTTCCTAACCACAGGCTCCGTCGGTGACAAGAATAAACATGGCAGGAGGGCGTCTGTGACGTCTCCAGAGCATTTGCCACGGACTCGGCCAGGAGGGGGAACCGTGGAGGAGGCTCCTCTCCCGGCTGCCTCCTGACAGACGCGCCGGTGAAATGGGCCCATTTTCCGGATGAGGAAAACCGAGTCCCTGGGGGAGGAAGTGGTTTCCTGAGCATTCCCAGAAGTGGCGGGCCCAGAGCCAGCGCTAAATTCGCTACAACCTGCCCTTAGAGGGATGGTGGCGGTCCTCCCAGAGGGACTGAATGGTAGAACGAGGTCGGCTCACATCTCGAGAAAACCCAGGGGGCCAGGCCCCAAGGAGAAACCCTCGGGCGTCTCATCTGCAGATGGATAATTGGCCCCGAGATGCCCCCATTGTCACAGGCAGGTAAACTGAGGCTCAGAGAAGGTCCACCACTTGCCCGAGGTCACACAGCCAGCAAGAGAGGTGGTGCTGGGACTCCAACTCGGGGCTTCCCGGCCAGGCTGGGAACGGCGGGCCACACAGGGCCACCTGGGCGGGCTGGCTGGCACCAGCCTGCAGGGGAAGCCCCCAGCTGCCCAAAGCAGACACCCCCCCGGGAGCCGAGGCTCAAGGGAGCATCCCCGGTGACTCGCAGCACGAAACCTAAAAGGACGGGTGTCGGGGTTGGGAAAGCGACCCTGAGGATGCCTGAGCATCTTCAGGCATAAAAGGGGGGGGACGACACCTAACGCCAACTATATTTTTAAAAATCCCACAGCAATAAGGAGGCCGGCCCGTCAGCACAGCGTCACGACCGTGGGCAGGCAGAGGCCCGGGAACGTGGGGACGCGGCTATTTTAAAGGGGCTATTTCTGGAGGCGAGGTGAGAACACGGGGGCGAGAGGAAGGATCGGGAGCAGCCGCTGGGACAGACTTGCCGGCAAACTGACCGACTCTGGGGGGGTGGGGATGAAAGGGGAGTGCTGGGGAGCCACCAGCCAGCTGGAGAACCTCGGGGCGTCCCGGAGCCTCACGTCTCCTGCTGCGAATAGAGACCTGTTTAGGCAAAACACAGGCACGGAGCCCTACTGGGCACGCACAGGTGCTGCTGTGGACACAGCAGAGGAGGCCGGCCAAAAACGCCTCCCCGGGGAGTCCCAGCCAGAGCGGGCGGCAGAGGATAAGTAAGGATGCCTACAACGGGAAGCTGGGGACAGGTGCTTCACCTAAGATCAGAGCAGGTACGGGCCGGCTTTCTGCCAAGTGATCATTTTACCGGTTATTTTGCAAATAGTAATTTTGCAAATCTGAATGGTGGGGAGGTCAAGAAAACCTCACTTCCCAATGAGCAGAGACGGGAAGGACAGGGTGTGTCTGGAGGCTCACATACCACCACTACTAGGGCCAGGTTGGCTTTCGGGTGCCATAGAACTCACAGGGGAGGCGTCATTTCTCTCGTCACGTAAGGGAAACTCCCAGGTTGGCCTTTCAGGGTTATTGGGCCCACCTCAAAGTCTTCAGGAGCCAGGAGCCTTCATCTTTTTATTCCTCCATTCTTAGCCATGATACCTACCTTGTGGTCCAAAAGAGCTGCCTGGATGCCTACCATCACCTCTATATTCCAGCTTAGGGGGCAGAAGGGAACATGTGCTCCTCCCTTCAAAGGCATTTCCGGGAAATTCCATTCGTCTACCCCACTGGACAGAACTGAATCACGGAGCACAGATGGCAGCAAGGTATACCTTAGGTTTCAAACCAGGGCGTCCGAGAGATTTTAGCCGGGGTGGACAAGAGGGAGGTCACGGGAGCCAGCCCCCTGTATCCAAGACCCACATGGTTTTCACTCATCCCTGAGTCTGCCTCCCCAAAGACTCCAAGGTCAGAAACAGTGGCCAGAGACCAAGCTCAGACCCTGCGTTCCACGGCTTCCCGGAAGCAGGACCCTACTTGCGGTCTGCACTCCCCAAGCACCAGGGCCCGAGGCATCCGCCCCTCCCACCCTGCCTCGCGCCTGCCTGGTGAGGCCACCCGGCCAATCCATCTCCTTCTCCTCAGTAAACAACTGTCAGGGAAAATAAATAGTTTTTAATAGCCTCATTAATTGAATTCAGGGAGAAATAACCTTCTCCCCAGGCCGCTGGGAAAGAAAACTCGGATGCCGTGGGCAAGTCCAAGCACCTTTGTCGGAAGGTGGGAGGGGACCCAGCGTGGCCAGGAGACACCACCCCCACCCCCACGCCGTCCCACCACATTCGGGGACGCTGACGCCACCAGCAAGGGGGCCGCCCCTGTCCTCAGCTCCCTCCAGTCTTTGGAAGGTCAGAAGTCTCCGGTGGGTGCTAAGGGGACTTAAATGCCTCGATAGCCCTTGGCCTCTGTTTAAGCCTCTGGCGGCAGCAGGATAATTTAACATTTAATGTCAGGTTGTGCGTGCGTGCGTGTGTGCATGTGTGTGCGTGTGTGTGTTTTACTCTCATCACATCCACCTCTAAGTGGAGGTGGATGAGTCAAGGACATACCACGTCCCCCACTCATGAGAGTAAGACCAAGTTTTCTCTTTGAAGTTTTAAAAGAGATCGGTTTAAAAGAAAACCATCATCAGGGGGACCCCTTTACTTAGCAGGGGCTAAAGAAAGGTACACATCACAGTGGGTGGTTGGAATCTGGGGGGGTGCCGGGCGGAGCACTGGCCAGGGAGTCCAGAGGTCTCGATGCAAGCCCGCGGGATGACTGAAACACAGACCCCAAGGTCAGCACTGACCCCCCACTCCTGCCAAGGGCTCCAGCCATGCTGGCGCGATGGGTTTGCCGCGTTGCAGCTCAGGCAGTCCTCAATCACGCCTGCCCGGGCTCGCCCCCCGCTCCCGCCAGCCTGCTCTTGGCACCAGAGCAGGGAGGCTCCGGGCCTGACTTGACACCCTTGGGAGAAGCCAGACATGGGCCGAGACACCTTCCAGCAGCCCCAAAGCCTTTGTCCTCCAAGTTCCGTATGCAGCTCCCCAACTTGCTCCCAGAAGAGGTTAATCGTCATGGAATATTCAGTGATGTTCAGCCACGTTATCGGGGGGCCTTCGACACACCAGCATTTGCCAAACACGTTCAGTAGGGACCCTTTCAACCAGCCAAGAAACCAGCTCAGTCCCATTTGACAGACAAGGAGAGCCCCCAGCAGGGAAGTCCACCGACCCAGGGACACGCTGCTCACGGGGTCAAGCCAAGACCTGAACGTGGGTTCCAAATATGATCCCCAAAGAAAGCTGGGCCTGTCCCTGGGGGCTCCTTGGCAACTTCTCTACCCACCTGGCCAGAAACACAGGGTAGCAAATAACATCAGGGCCCGCTGAGCCTCAAAACCCCCTGGCCCGGCTATTATGCATTTTTGGGGGTCCCCCGCCTTTGGACTTCTTAGCTCCTCCTCGAGAGACAGGAGACCTCACAGACTATTTCAGGGTCCCCTGACCTCCAGACACCCATGCCTTCAGCGGTGACGGGTCACTGCTTCTGTGCTGGACATCTCAGACATGCAGAGACTCAGAGAAGGCAAGCAAGTGGCCGGAGTCACACAGCATCTCCACGAGGGAGCTGCTCTCCCGGCCTCCCCGTCCAGGGAGCTGCAGACGCAGGGCTCTCCCCGCCGGAACCTGCCCGAACTGGACGAGACACGTCGATGGCCGTGGGGGATGGTGGTGGCTCTCGAAAGCCAGGCAGGCTGGTCAGCGGGAACAGCAAGGACGGAGGCCTGGAGGAGGGGCCGAGGACGGTCCCCGTGGCTGGTGCGGAATGAGGGAGGGAGACAGGAGCAGGAGCGGTGCAGAAGCCCGGAGGGGCTTGGCGGGCAAGAGGGGAGTCTGGGGGTGCCATCCAGAGAAGGCAAGCGACTTTCCTCAAGTCACACAGCTCCCGAGAAGCCAGAACAGATCGGGAGCCCAGAAGGGCCAGCAGCAATGTCCCTTTCTCTGCTCCCGGTCCTCAGTTTCCCCACCTGCAAGACGGGAGCAACGGCGGTCACTTTGGGGCTATTCTCAGGGTGAACGGAGGAAAGGGGAGGGGAGCCAGAGGGCCAGGCATGAGGCTGGGCTCTGCAACAGGGGGACTGAACGCCCTGGGTCAGTCATCTGGGAAACTGGAGGTTTGGGGTCGTCCCCTCCCTCCAATTCCTCACGAAGATGACCGGTGGGAGGGCACAGTCATTGAGCCCCGACGTGTGCAACCGGGCCGCCCAGGGGTGTAATCAACGTGACACCAGCGAATCCCCATGACACAGCAGGTAAGATGTGTCCCCATTTTACAGATGAGAAAACCAAGGCTCGGGGTGGGACAGGAGAATAACGGGGTCGCCCCACGCATTCCCAGTTCGGGTGCTCAGGCCTCCCTAAGCCCTTCCCTGTGGGGGACAGGGTCCAGGCTCCCACGGCCGGGGGGAAACAGCAGGAAAAAGGTCTGCACCAAGCAGCCCCTCCACGCTCCAGACCCAGCACCGCGGCCAGAAACCCCAGCCGCCCACGCTTTCCAGAAGCCGCACCTAGGGGCAATTATTCACTTCTGAAAAATCAACTGGGCAGTGGGGGCCGGGACAGGTGTGCGACCAGGTCCCCTCGGTCGACCCAGCGTCCGCGTCCAGCACGGCCGAGCGGAGTGTGGGAGGCTCACGGTCACGGCCAGGCCAACAGCCATCCTGGCGCATTGCTCCCGCCGCCACAGGTCTGGAGCGCGCATCGGGGTTTCTAAACCTCAGCACTACTGACATTTAGAGCTGGGTCGTTTTGGGGGGCATCCTGGGCACTCATCCCGGGCCCCACCCACCTGATGCCAGGAACCCCCCCAATCCTGATGGCCACAGATGTCCCCGGACGTAGCCCTGTGTCCCAGGGGGGAGCCAAACCGCCCCTGGTTACAGACTGCTGGGTCAGACTCTTCAGAAAAGGCCCGGCCCCGGACCCAAGAGCTGTGTTCCGGAGAAGACGAGAGAGCCCGAGGAATGGGTCCTGCAGCCAGAAGATAATTCACAGCCCTGCCCCTGGGGACCAGCAGGCTCCCTTCTGGGCGGCATTTCATCTAAGTCAAGTTTATCATCATGACCAATATTAATATAATCAGAGCCAACGTTTATCGAGCGCGGACGCTGGCCCGGGCTGTCCTCGGGCCTTCCCATGAGTTATCTCGAACGGGGCCTCTGAGTAACCCGTCCAGGGCAGTGACCCTCAAACCCGTGGGACAGCCCGGGAAACTGAAGCTCAGAGAGGGGTACAGGAGGGGCTGAGGTCACACCCGGCAAGGGCAGGTATTTCCAGGAAAAGAATGCTCCAAGGATGCAAAATGGGGCGATTTCGTGTAAAATCGGGATTTTCTGCTTTTGCTCACATCGGGCTGTAGAGCCATCGGGGGCTGGCCGGCAGGACGGGTGGCGGGGGGCCTGCCCGGGGAACATCACCCACAGGCATTTCCTGCCCAGCCTGGATGAGCACCGAGGTTCGAGAAGGACATTCCTGCCACACCCTCCTGCCTCAGTTTCCTGCTCTGGGCTGGTGGGACCGGTAGTCAGCCGTGGCTGGGTGGTCTCAGGCTGGTTCCTCTCCATCTCTGGGCCTTGGCCTGGTGGCTGTTCCCAGTGATGTTTCCCCTTCTCCCTAAAGGGGTCTCTGTTTGCAACGATATTCACACCCAAGCTCGGGGTGGCGAGGAGAGGGGGCCTTCCAGCAAACTCTGGCCGCGGGCCACCTTAAAGGAACTGCTCAGTATCAGGGCCCTTGCCCGGGCTGCCTAACCTTCCCCACCCCACCCCCGCCCCTCAGAGGTCCCTCCCAGCTTTGCACTGCTGTCCCCAACGCCTGGGCATCCAATGGCCTTCAAGTCTCAACTCCAAGGTCGGACCCTCAGAAAGCCCCCCACCCCCACCCCCGGCCCCGTGTCCCCCACCCCCGGACAGAACAGTGGCCGGTGTCCTGCTGGGTCCTGCCCACATTTCCAGTCTTGGCAGAACCTGACAGTAGGCGACCCTACCTTGCTTATTTACATACTCACTGCCTCTCCCAGTAACCTGCAGGGTCCAAGGATCACAGGACCGAGCCTGCCCGGTTTACTGCTGCAACCCCACAATTTAATTCCACTTTGCTTTTATTTAAAAAAAAGAAAAAAAAAAAAAGGAAAAAGGAAAAAAAACGTACACAGAGCTTTCCACCAGGCAGATCTTAGCTCCTAGAGCCCTCACGGTACCGCACTGTGAGTGAGCCAGGGCCAAAGCCCCCATTTTATGGATGAGGAAACTGAGGCACGGGTTGGCTACAGAACTAGCCCGAGACCTCACAGCCGGTGAGTTGCAGAGCTGAATACAATCTGAACTCAGAGTCCGGCTCCCGCGTTGTCTAGCGGCCAGTAGTCAACAGATGCTAATTAACTGAAGGAATTAATTAGTGTGTGAATGAGTAGCGTCCCCCCCCGCCCCCCCGCACACAGACCCCTTTCCAGGGCGCCTCTCCAAGGGGGCACCGTAAAAGCTGAGACCCCCCCGGGGGGCGGGGGCGGGCGCTGGCTCAGACCCACCCTGGGCCTTGGAAGCTGGATGGGGGGAGCACCACCTGGGAGTCTTGTGGGGGGGGCTGAGTCTCGCCCAGCAGCCACCTGCCCTCCCTGCCGGCCTCGCCGGGCCTCCCGTGGCTCCAATCCTGCCGCAGAAGTGGGGCGGCCTTGATTAGGCAGCCAGTGACGGGGAACGCCCCAGTTTGCAGAGGCTGAGTCATCCTGACATCCCTCCCAGGCTGGACCCCATCGGGGGGCTGCTGGGGAGCCCCTGCTGGGTGGGTCTAGCCAACGTGCCAGCGCGGTGCTCTCCCCCCAGCAATGCTGTCGGAGGGGTACCACTGTTCTCCATTCTGTAGACAAGACAACGGGAGGGCCAGGGCCGAAGTTGAGCTCCTCGCCCCGATCACACAGCAGGAGTGGGGATGCGAGCCCCAGGCAACCCCAGTCCAGAGTCCACACTCTCCCCCTCCAGGGAAGGCAGCTGGGAGCCCCAGCGGCCCCACATTGGCCCCGAGGAGCCCCGGCGGGTGAACCAGCATCCAAAAGACCTCTTGGACAGCTGGAGAGGGAGCCACGCCCCTGTCCTCAGGAGCTAAGACCTCAGGTTCTAGGACCCGTTGGCCCTGGGGTGGGGGAGGGGGAGACTCCTTGCTGTCACCCATCTCTGTGCCTCAGGCCAGCGAAGGCCCTTCCTGGGCCTCAGTCTCCCCGTCTGCAAAGTGGGGCTCCACGCACAAATACCGCACGGACAGTGGCGGGGGGGCAGGGTGGGAAGGTCAAAGGCAAAGGGAATGCTCCTCGCGTGCTTGCTCCCAGCACAGGGCCGGGCACGGGCACCAAGTCCAAATAAGGCGGAGTGGCTCTTACCATCTCCCCCCAGACACCCCCTCATTTGCTGATCACGGGGTTAATTATAAGCGGCATTAAATTATACACACACAGACGCGTCGACCTTGCTTCCCCAGAACCCCTGAATTTCTGCCCACGCAATAGCATGACAATAGAGTATCCTCCAGCCCCTGTGCATGCAGCCTGCCTCCATCCCAGCCAGAGTCCCAGGCCTCTAAGCCCCTGGGGCTGCGGCTGGCGGGCCATCGGGGTCTGGGTGTCACGGGCTGCCAGCAGCAGTCACATCTGAGACCCGAGGGAGGTCCTCCCCCGGAAGTATCTCATGTCCTGGCTCGCCGTGAACGAGTCCTGATCTCCAAGACGAAGACACAGAGAGGCCAACCGACCTGCAAGTTTGCACAGCTCTGGCAGAGTAGGGGCGCAGAAGTCAGGACCCCGAAGCCAGAGGCATAATAACCTCATTTCACGGGCAAGGAGGCTCCTACACAGAGAGGGTAAGGGTAAGGCGAGGCCCCCCAGGGAGGGAGACAGAAAGCAGAAAACCTGGCAGGGGTGCGGAGGGGGAGTTGGGATTCGCCGTTCTCCCAGGAGCAAAGGACCCTCCTGACCTTCCTAAAAAGGGCTAAGAGCAAAGACTTTAAAAACCAAACAAATATAAAACTCAAAAGCCACAGACACCACCTGGGGAGTTTGCGACAAATTCTGCCCCTTCAAAAAAAAAAAAAAAAGGAAAAGGAAAAAAAAAAAAAAAACCCCAATCGAGCCCCAGTTAAAGCATTTTCGTGGGAGGAGGTCACTGCAATCCGGAACCCCAAGCTCCGAGACCCCCCGACCCCCGGGGTGAAATCCGCGGGAGTGATCAGCGAGCACAAAGGCCAGGCAAGACCCCGGGTGTATTTTCAGGTACCGAATCCCTCCAGCCTCCGCAGGGCTGAGGATGCCCGGATCCCAGGGAACAGAAGAGGGGATTCCTGGCAGCTCAGAATAGCACCCCCCACCCCCCCAACGTCCGGCCTGGCCAGGCCCCCGGGAGGGGCGGGGGCACCGGCGGCTCCTCGGAGGAAGGCAGGGAAAGGAAAGACAGAAATGAGGCAGTGTGAGAAAAGTCGAGGCCCTGTCCATGAGTCACTCCCGCCCGCTCGTTAATTTTCGCCTTTGCAGAAGTGTAAGCCAATTGATTTTTCATTTTCCCCACGCACAAGCCCCCCCCACGCTTCTGAAATATCAGCCAGAGACAAGACAGAAATGGTACGTCGGGGTTGATTTTTTTTTTTTTCCTGAGTGTCTTTTCTTTCCTTAAAGAAAAAAAACCCCACATACTACACTCGATACCTGGGACTTCTAGAAGGCTCGGCAGGTGATACCTTGGCCCGCAGGGTTGAGAGAGCCGGGTGTCAGCACCTCCCTGAGGAGCTAGGATGGGCCAGTCTCTGGGCTGTCCCTCCCCTCTGTGACAAGGTGACGCGCACCTGAACCTCCATTCCCTTCCATCCCCTTCCAGCTCTCCTCTGCCCTTCAGGCCAAGCCCTTCTGATTCCAAATCACAGCCAGGTGAGGAGACAAAATTTTAAGAACATCTGAAAAGCCCCTGACCCCTCCTTCCCCCGCCCCAGCCCAGTACGGGCCGCGGAGTGACTCTGGCCACGGACCCACGGACCCACGGCAGGTTTCCCGTGGGATCGGCCTGCGGATCCCACCCAGGCACGTCTGGTGGGTCCCCTCCCGTCCCCACTGGAGGCTGCGCTGCCCTGCCCGGCAGGCAGCTGGGGTCTCTCCAAATACCCCACCCAGGCATCTTCTGCCGCCGGGAAGGGCAGAGCAAGGGCAGCCTGTGTCCTCTCTGCTGGAGAGGGAGGGGGCGGCTTCCTTCTGGCCAATTCTGGGAAACGGGATTGCCCACCTCACCCCACCCCCTGCGGTGGAAGGGGGTGCCAGGAGGCTGCGTTGGCAAACTGGGGCCCCTGGCACCTCAGCACCCCTGCCTGGGCTCCCCTGCCTCCCTCCAGAAGCACAGGACCCCTGGAAAGGGACCACAGCCCGCAACTCGCCCACGGAGCCCACTTCACTTCAAGAACCTTCCGCTGGCTCTGAATGACTTCACAAATGGAACTAATGCAGTCGGGGTGGCGGGTGAGGGGGGGGAACTGCTCTCAGTTGAAAACATTAAGCTTTGTCAATTATCCCCCAAACCCGCTGGGTTTATAAATAGCCACCTTTATTTTTAGGGTTTTCCTCCCGATCCCCAAGTCTCTACACGCCCCCCTCTCTCCCCCCCTACGCACGGCGGCTGTACTAAAGTCACGGGCAGCAGGTGAATGCAGGGCTGCAGGGCACCTGGGTAGAAAAGCAACACTGCGCCTTGGAGCCTCAGCATCCGCCCCCATCTCTCATCCCTCGTCCCTCGTCCCTCCCGGCCACCTCGCTGACCATTGTTCGGGCCACTCGGCTGCTAGAACAATCAGCAGAGCCACAAGTCTCCTGACACCCCGCTCTGGGGAGCAGAGGTCGGTGGGGAGCGTTGCACTCCAACCCCTGTGACATGCTGCTCGGTGCTGACCCGGAAGGCAAGAGGGGAAACTGAGTCACGCCCTGGAAAGTTGAGAAGCGGAAGTCGATCCGTCTCCGTCACGGGCCCCAGGTCCGGGGAACCCCAGGCAGAGCCCCAAGCTCTGTGTGACCAAGAAGAAGCAAATGGGTGGATGGTGGTGGTTCCAGAAAGTGACCACCCAGATGCCGCCACTAAGTCCCTGACGTCCGGGGAGCTCCCCCCCCGCACCCGCTGCTCACACCCTGGTCCAGAGCTACCCTACGTCCCAGTGTTGGGAGAAAAATGCCTCAAGTCTCCAAGGGTGGCCCAGGGACCTGTGGAGACACCGGAATCCCCTGGGAAGCCAGGAAGGGGCTCGGAATCTCCGCTGGAGGGGACAGAAACACCGGTTCACCGGCGAGAACCTGACTCTGCCCTGCACGGGCAGGTGCCTGGCTCTCGGGACCCCTCTCCCTGCACTCGGCATTTGCCCAGCTCAGGGGCCTGGAAGGGATCCCGAGGGGAGGATGGATCCCCCGGGGAGCCCAGCGACCACCCTGGGCAGTGTCCTCCAAGGCCGTACCGGGCCGCACCAGAATGCCCCATCCCATCTCCTGCAGGGGGTGGGGAGTGGACCAGGCCATTCCCTCTCCTCTCAGGACAGCCACTGGCACGACGGCAGCGGCCCCCGTCAGCCCCTGGGGGGCCGATGTCATCGGCTGGGGTGGCAGGAACAGGAAAGCGCATGAGCTCACCAGGTAGGCCGGGTCTCCCGCGACGTTTTGTTTGCCTGAGCCCAATTATACCAAGTCTCAGGGCAATTGAGTACGGCGGGTGGCATCCCCCAGAGGGCTGGGGGGGGCCCAGGCCTCAAGCAGAAGTGCACCGTCATGGTGAAGGTGCCCCCCGGGCCCAGGGGATGGGGCAGGACGAAGCTTTCTGGAGAAGAAGAATGGAGACACACAGAGGCAGGCAGCGGGAGGGGCTGGGCGGAGGGCGTTGCAGGGGGCAGGGGGCTGCAGCCGGAGACCCAGGTCCAAGTCGGTGGGCTCCAGGGTGTGGGGGCGGGAAGGAGCCGCCCCCAGCCCCAGCTGCCCGACTGCCGCAGCCAAAGTATCAGCTGGCAGAGGAAGAAGAGAGCTGAGGGACAGAAGGCGGGCGAGATTGGCAGGAGGAGGGGGGCACAAAGGAAGGGACCCTGGGAGGGGGAGGGGAGCTATGCAAATAGCAGAATCGACCGAATCCCTCGGCCATTAATAAAAGCTCCAGCAGCAGCAGCTGGTATCACAGGAGTAGAGGCACAGACTGGCTCTCTCTTCTCAGGGGCAGGCGGGAGGCGGCTCGGAGGGGGACGCAGGGTGCCCCAAACAAAAGAAGCCCTTGCCCCCGTGCCCCAGGAACAGTACTGATGGGGGACATGCAGGGAAAGCTAGAACAAAGTCTGAGTGGAGGCCGCTGGCGGCTCAGAGCAGGTGGGTCCCTGTCCTTGGGACTCTCCGGGACCCTCCAGCTTTGTCCGAGCTTCTTAGAGTGCTCAGACACAACCTGGACACCTCAGACGCCCCCCCTCATCTTCGCTAGCTGCGTTGGCCAGGCTGGTTTTTCAGGGGTTGGGCCAGTGACAGAAGGGCTGCATGCTCAGAAGTGGGACTCCCCCAGATTGAGATGGGGAACAGGGGAATCCCAGTGGAGCCTTAGGAAGGGGAGGGGAGGCGTCCCCCAGTTGGAGGCGCTGGGGAGGTTTCTTAATGGGGGAGATGAGGTCCCTACGGGGTGACAGAGGAAGGGGTGCGCTCTGAAGCTGCCCATTTACAGAGCTACCAGAATCTGAAATGGGGGAAGGGTCACTAAGGAGGCGGTTCTAGATGGGGAGCGGGGAATAGTGCGGACTGTGGCTGAAAAAAAAAAAAAAAAATCCCAGTTTGCGGAAGAGCTCCCTGATTTGAGAATTCTGGAGAAAAGCGGCTGAAGGGGAGTCCTCCGAATTAGGGGGTTTCGCGGAGGGAAGTGTCCAGGACTTAAGGGGGCTTAAGGGAGATCCTAAATTTGGGAGAAATTTCCGTAAGGAGCAGTGAACTTGGTCGCAACCTGGCCGAAACCCATGCGCCCAGGGGCTCCGGCACCCTAACTCCGGGGGGCTCTCCTCAAGGCACGCCCCCCCCAGCCCCCTTCACGGGTTCCGACGGCTCCGCCCCCTAGATGACGTCACCTCCCCTCCCCCCCCCGCCCTAAGGGGGCTCCCGGGGCGCGCAAAACCCCCGGGGCTGCTGGCTCAAGGGGCGGCTTCCCCTCTCCCGGGATCCCCAAGGGGCCCCCGGCGCCGAGGAGAGGTCGGGTGCCCGGTGCGCGCGCCCGTCCTTCTGTCCGCCAGAGTCCCTGGGGCTGGGGGTTGAGCCTCGCCTCGCCTGGGGGGCTGGGAGGGGGCGCCGGCCCGCAGAAGGGTGGGGCAAGGCCGGGGTTCCGGAGCGGCGGCCCCTTTCCCCAGGGATCGACGAGGCCGGGAGGGCGCTAGGGTGAGACAGCGTTGAGTCGGAGGTCTCCGGGGGAGGGGACTGGAGAGCGAAGGCGGCGAGCAGAGCAGCCGCCCTGGGCGCACCGGCCGGTCCGCCCTCGCTCCCACCTGGAGCCACCCGTCCCGGGCTGGTCTCCACTCCGGGGCGCCCGCGAGCCCCCCTCCCCCAGCACAGCGCCCCCTGCCTCCAGGACCCGCCCGGGGAGCCTGGCCGGGAGCCGCCGGGGCCAGCAGCCCCTCCGCACACACGCGCGTCCCCCCTCCGCGCCTCTGCCCCGCCCGCAGCCCGGGGTGGTGCAGCCGGCGGCGCTGGGCAGCTTCCAACGCCGCGCTCCGGGCGATTCCAGCCCAGCCCCCTCCTCCCCGCCGCGGCGAAGCCCCCCCCAGCCCCGCCCGCAGAGCCCTCCCCGCGGCCCCTGCCCGCCCCGGCCCAGCCCCTCGGGGGCATTGTTCGGACGCCGCTAGCCAGGCGCAGCGGCTGGGCGTGCAGCCGGCTGCAGCCGAGCATCCTCCGAGCACAATGGCCGTGCAGGCTTTCCCGGCACAAAGCCGGCGCGCTGCCCACTCCGCTGCCTCCCAGACCCCCACTGGAGCGCCTGCAATTTTTTTCGAATTCACGGGGTTCATTCCCCCCCGCTTTACCTGGAGGCTGGCTGGGCTGGGCTCCCCCGGCTCTGCCCCGCTTCACATCCTGGCTGTTGCATGGGATTCGAGCGGAGCCCGAGCGCCAGCGGCTCGCGGCGTGCGCGCGCCGGCCGGGCTGCCGGGCGGGCGGCGCGAGGACACTCACTGCGGCTCGCGCTCCCCTCGCGCCGGATCGCGCGCCCCCCCAGCCGGTGACGTCATCCCTTCCGCCAGCGCCGCCGCCGCCGCCGCCGCCGCCGCCGCCGGCCGGGGGCGGGGCCGGGGCGGGGCCGGCCCGCGCGCGTCACTGCGCAGCCGCGCGGCGGCCACGCCCCCTGGCCAATGAGACGGCGCGGGTCGGTCAGGTGGCCCCGGGGCGTTTAAAGGGCCGCGAGAGCACGTGGGGCGCGGGGCTCTGGGCTACGCGGGACGCGTGGGCGGTGGCGTCAGCGCGAGGGACTCCTCCGGCCACGCGCCGGGGACCCAGGACGCTCGGCACCTAGGGCGTGGTGCTTGCCAGGCCCTGCTCTCAGTTCTGCTCCGGCTCCCCGGGCGCCCTTCGAATGCATCCACGTTCGCAGCCCCTCCTTGCCCGTGGGTGCCCGTGCTCCACCCCGGTCAGCTCTGGACGGTTCCTCCACCCCGCGCCCTCCGCAGCCGGGGCCCTCGCCTCTGCCGCTCCTCCGCCTGGAGTAATGCTCCCCCGAGGTCTTTCCCTTCTCCTTACGATTTCTGCTCAAACGGCAGCTTCTGGGAAAAGCCCTCCTTGATCACCACCGCCAGCCACCGAGGCTCCATTCTCTAACCCGTCACGCCGTTTTTATTCTGGTCACACCGGGGTGTGACTCCAGAGGACCCGGGGATCCCTGCGTGTGGGTTGAATGGGTGAGGGAGCGTTTCCTGCAGACATCCCACATCATTACCGTTCCCCGCTGGCCTGGAGTCCAGACGAATCACCATAGGAACCCCAGCTCAGGCATTTGACGCGCTGTGCAGGTCCCTGAGCCTCAGTTTTCCCACCTGCAAAATGGGCTTGCCCCTTGGGGGCTCAGTGCCCCGTCTGTGAAAGGGAGCAAGATAAAGAGTGTAGCCTGTAGTTGGTGCTCGAAAATGGGGTGAGAAAAAAAGAAAGTGAAATAAAGGGGAAGGATTCACATAGGAGGTTGGAGGACCTTGGAGACTGCGGGAGGACTTGGGTTTTCCCCTCCAAGTGAGATATTACCTACCTCCTTCCCTGGATTGTTAACTCCTGCCAGGCACGAACTTTTTTTTAGCCTGTTTTATTCAAAGACACCAAGCAAGACTGCACACTTCCAGATGAGTTCTGAACACGCTGAAGGTGTTTTATTTCTCCAAGGTATGTATTTGGAGAGGGCCTTTTGCCCACAAAAGGACACAAGTTTAGAATTTGGGGGTTATTTTTCCTCCAAAATCGTTGATTCATTCATTCCAGGCCAAAGATGCAGATATAAACAAAAGGCATTAACCCCGGGAACAAAATGAGAAGGCGGAAGTCATAAATAGGAGAAGAGAGAGGAGACAATGAATAATTAAACAAGGAACCTAAATTAAGCTCCGAGTTTCCCAGCGGCCAGTGCAGCGGCCAGGTTCGTGGAGCCTGTTTGGCTCTCCTTCCTAGCTCCATGACCCTGACCTAACCATTAACAATCTGGCCTTGGTTTTCTCATCCACACAGTGGAGACCCAACCCCATCTTGGTGATGGTTTCTCATACACGGTAGGTGCTCAAGCTGTGTGTGCCCGATGAAAGAGCGAAATGAGCCTGCTCGTTCTGTAAGGAGTGGATACGGATATGGCAGGAGTCCCAACGATGCCACTTATTAGGGGAGGGACCTTGAACAAACCACTCAGCCTCAGTGTTCCCATCTGCAAAGGGGACAACCACATCTACTTCTGAGAGTATAGCAGGGGCTGCCTATGCCCAGGGAACCCATCCATTTGGCCCGTCACTCTGTGGGCCGTGCTAAACGTTGAAGACACAGAGGTGAATAAAACAGGCTAAAAAAAAAGCTCGTGCCTGGCAGGAGTTAACAATCCAAGGAAGGAGATAGAATATATCTCACTCCGGGGCAGGGGGTGAGAGGGGAGTACTCAAGTCCTCCCTGCAGTCTACAAGGTCCTTAACAACCTGCCCTCCCTGTCACCTCCCTGTCCTCACCTCCGGCTGTATGCCTTGCTCACTCCACTCCACCCAAACCTCCTTTTCACTGTTCCTTGCAAATGGCACCATCCAGCCTCAAGGCCTTTGCACTGGCTGTTCCCGCTGCCTAGGACACTGTTCCTCCTGCTCTCCCCAAGGTCAGATCCCCCGCCTCCTTCAAGTCTCCTAGAGACCCTCCCTGCTCATCCTGCTCAAGTTCATCATCATCTTGGTACCAGTTAACTTATTACAATTTGGACTGACTTTATATTTTGCTTGCTTGTCTTTGTCTTTGTCTCCCCATGCGAGCTGTGCCTCCATCTGTCCATCTGTAAGTGGGGGGTAGGAATAGTCTCCACCTCCTAGGGTCGTTGGGAGGGAAAACGAGTTACATCGTGTTGAACACCCGGCACCTAATCTTAAAGAGGGTTTCTTGATAAATGGGGCCGCTGTAAATGGGGAAAACAGGGTAGCTAGCTGGGGGACCAGAAAAATCAATACCAGAGCAGGATCCTCTAGTCTGACACTGTCCCAGCTTTCTGGCAGCTGCAGGAGCTTGACAAGTGTCCAGAAGGTGTTAAGGATTCAGTAACACCAAATCAAGACTTCCCAGGAGCCACAGCTCCAAGAGAACTGGGAGAGAATGTTCTCCCCAGGGCCATGGCGTCAGCCCCAAAGCTCCACACTGTGGAGAGCAGTAGGAGCGGGAGGTGGGGTCTGGGGGGCTCTGGGTCTCTTTCGTGTCTGCAGACCCCAACACCTGGCACGCTGTGGGTGTGACTCATTGGGTGGAAAGTTCAGCCTTTGAACACTTCCGTCTTCTCCCGCCCGCCCAACCTCCGCCCCAGCGTCTCCCAGAACCTGGTAATTAGCTCCATCGTGTTTTTGTTGAGACAACTGCAAGAGAGCCATCAGCTGTCCATTGCTGTATATAAACAGGGCTCTTCATGCCAAGTTCAGGATTGTCTGCACAGAACCCAGCCTTAAATCCCTGCAAGAGAGGTCCAGAACGTCTCCCCAGCAACTTTGCCCCCTGCCAACAATGTCACCATGATGATACAACCCCTCCAATTGAACACTGTGGATATGTGCGTTCTCTCTCTCTTTCTCTCTCTCTCTCTCTCTCTTCTCTTCTCTTTGTAGGTTTACCTCAAATGCCAAAGAGAAAAGGGGCAGATGGGAACACCCCATTTGCTGACCACCTGCTCTTCCCTGAGTTCCATGTGGGGCTCCTTTGGGGGGGTCCATGAATTTAGTATGGTGAACACTGGTGATCCGGACTCAGAGAAACATAGCTTTGCATCCTGGCTGTGGTATTTGACAAAATTCAACATCTCTGCGTGATAGAAACACTCAGGGCATAGAATGCACTTCCTCAGCCTGACAAAGCGTATCTGTCGCTAACATTATAACTTAATGGCGAAAGACTGGATCTCTTCCCCCCAAGATCGAGAACAAGATGAAAATGTCTGCTCTCACCATTCCCACCGAACGTGGTACTGGAGGTGAGAACCTGGTGATTAGGCAAGAAACTGAAATCAGACGTACCCAGATTGGAAAGGAAGGAGCAAAACTAGCTCTCTTGCACGTTGTATTTAGAAAATCTTAAGGAATCCACAAAGAAAATATTATAACTGAGAAACCCGTTCCTTGGGGCTGCAGGGCATAGGATCAATACACAAAAATCCATTGGACTTCCTATGCAGTAGCAATGAACAAACAAAACGTAGTTAAGGCTGATTCCATTTACAACTGACCAAAAAGAATAAGATACGTAGGAATACATTTATCAAAAGAGATGCAAAACTTGCACTCTAAAAAAAAGAAGAGTTGCTGAAAGAAATTAAAGGAGACCAAAATAAATTAAAGACAGCTCATTTGTGGATGGGATTGGAAGGCTTAATACTGTGAAAATGGCAATAGTCCCCAAATTGAACTTCGATCTCATCCCTCTCAAAATCCCAATTGGCCTCTTTGCAGAAATGGACAAGGTGATCCTGAAATTCATATGAGAATT
>CM053603.1:2389808-2409305 GCA_028646535.1 Procyon lotor
GGGCGCCTGGGTGGCTCAGTCGTTAAGCGTCTGCCTTCGGCCCAGGTCAGATCCCAGGGTCCTGGGATCGAGCCCCACATCGGGCTCTCTGCTCTGTAGGAAGCCTGCTTCTCCCGCTACCATTCCCTCTGCTTGTGTTCCCTCTCTCGCTGTGTTTCTCTCTGTCAAATAAATAAAAAATCTTTAAAAAAAAAAAAAAGAAAGAAGTTTACTTACAGGGAAGCAAGTGCATTTAAGGAAAACATTAAGTAACCAGTGGTCTAGCACTACCTAGAGACTTCTGCTTGAAGCGCTCAAGTCCACATACAGCTTGAATTACCTTGTTGAAACTTGGTGATGCCCAGGCAGGACGGACCTTCCTGAGACCCATTTTACAGATAAGGAGACTAAGGCTCCAAGAGGTGACATCATGGGCTCAGGGATAAGATTAGAACAAAGACCAGCCTGACTGCAGAATCCATAACCTTTTTTTCCCTGACAGTCCTGCCTCTGGGTATTTTCCCCGCCTGTGCCTGCTGCCGGACTTGCGCTCCTGACCCTTTCAGCCCTAGCCCTTGGGCTTACTTTTGACTGACTGACTTACTTACAGAAGTTGCTTTGAAAGCTGGCTGGGGGATCAGGGGGATCATCAACCCATCCCACAGAGCCAAGCACACCATGGGGGTAGCCGAACACCTGCCGGAGTGTGTGGGACCTCCCCTTTGTCTGAAAGGGTTAACTCACTTCATTTGCATACCATGCCCAGGTGCATCTTGGGAATAGGCGGCAGCCCACAGGGTGCAGTGGGATGGGGGGTGGCCCCGGCGCACCCCGACAGGTAGGCGAAGGGGAAGGGGTTTATTCTGGCCAGAGAGAGAAGGCTCTGAGCTGGGGGGCATGTGGCCAGATGAAGCACACATCACCTTTACTCCCGGGGGGTCGGTCAGGGTGACATCCCTTGTCCCCACAACAAGCCAATCAGAGAGGTGCAGGCACTTAGAAATCTGTTTCTCCCCCAGAAGACTATGAAGCTATCCCCAGTCTGCAGTTTGGGTGCAAGGACTATCCTGGCAGAAGTTGAGTGACAGGGGATTCAGCCCAGCCTGTGTAGACAGGTGGATGGTCCACCCTGTGCCTGTCGCTGGGTTGACTTCAATCCCGTGCATTTTAGGGTGGTGCCTCCACACGGTAGGCGCTCGATGGACTGTCAATGTTGCTGCTCTCCCACACCTCTGAAGGAAGAAGGAAATCTTCTTTGGGGAGAGGGGACGTGGCTTGGCCAGGACACGCAGTGGGCGAGGAGGGATGGATGGGAGTCTCAGCAGGGGCTGGAGTGTCCCTCCCCCTGCCACCCTCTCCAGTTCCCACCCGACCATGCGGCTGCGAGTGGGATCGTCCTGGCAGCGGAGATGTCGCGCAAGATAAAACGGGAAGTGCTAAATAAATCCACTCGCCTGGCGTCCCAGTTACCCGGGCGGCTCCTTGAGGGGGGCGCCTTTCCTGTGCCTGAGAGACTCGGGGCCGCTGCATTGCAGACACTGCACATGGGCCCCCAGTCTATGGCCCCTGTGCGCATCCTCCAGTATGGTCATGACTTTTCTTGGAACAGAAAAAAAAGGAAATATTGGGACCTTCCTGAGCTGGGAGCGGGTGGCCCAGGGAAAGGGGAAGGTCACGGACCCAAGACAATAGAAACTTCCACCTGATGAGCACCTGGCT
The DNA here is from genome assembly GCA_028646535.1 of Procyon lotor. Classification (NCBI taxonomy): domain Eukaryota; kingdom Metazoa; phylum Chordata; class Mammalia; order Carnivora; family Procyonidae; genus Procyon; species Procyon lotor. The sequence goes on from CM053603.1 coordinate 2,391,507, forward strand.
GGTGGACTGATGACTTCTGCCCCTTTTTACAGCAGAGCAAACCGAGGCTCAGAGGGGGAGGGGGGCCCTGACACCCACATGGCTTGGGAGGGGCAGGGCTGGGCTTTGGACCCCAGGTCTGACTTTGCTCCTTCCTTGATTCATCCACGCTTCTGACAGATACTTATTGGGCACCTACTGCATGCCAGGCTCTGGGGACAGAACAGGGAACGAAATAGGCAACAATTTCTGGCTGACTTGTTAATAGAGACAGACATGAAATCAGACACATAAATCTATGGTGGGAAGTGCCAGGGCAGAAAATGAAGCAGGAAAGGGGAGGGGCTGGGGGGTGGTTAGGGAAAGCCTCACTAGGATGTGTGAACAAAAGGCCTGAAGGCAGTGGGTGGAGAACATCCCAGGCAGTGGGCACAGCAGTGCAAAGGTCCTGGGGCAGGGCAGGGTCTAGCACATTGGAGGAGAAGGCCCTTCTGTCTGTAGCAAAGTGAGACGGGGTCGAGAAGGAGGGGAGGCCAGGGAGGGGACGGGGGAGCCCCACAGGGCCCTGTGGGTTTTTACCTCCTGCTTTTACCCCAGAGAGGAGGGAGCCCAGGAGGGCGGAGGGCAGAGGGCGGCTCCTGATCCAGGTGTTCCCAGGCGCCCTCTGGCTGCTGAGGGGAGGACGACGGGGCTGAGGAGGGAGAGCTGGAGCTGATCCAGGTGGGTGAGAACAGAGGCCCAGGGGCTAGGAGACAAGGTTGAGGTGTGTGAGCCCCCCCACTCCGGGCAGGATCCCATGAGCCCCATGACTCAGTGAAGAGGCACCCAGTCCACCTTGGGCACTTGAGCAGGAGTCCCCAGAGGGCTGAGCTGGAGACACGGATGCTGCTAGGCGGTCCCAGGGTGTGCCAGGCCCCGCCAAGGCCCCAATGACAGCCACAGTCCCACTGATGGCCAGAGGTAGAGATCTAACCAGAAATTACCTCTCCTGAGTGCACTCTGTTCCAGGTGCTGTTCCTGGTAGTTCCTGGGGGCCCTCTGCCGCCCTGGGAGGTCTGGACTGTTATGACCCCATCTTACAGGTGAAGCACGGACAGGATGAGGACCCGCCTAGGCCTGCACAGCAGAGTCGGAATTGGAAACTGAGTCTCGGTGACACTGAGTGGAGCTAAGCCAAGGTTGCTTCGGGGTCTCAGGTGGGCCCCCATCTACCCTCCCTTCATAGGCTCCCAGAGAGTTGAGGGGGCCTAGGAGGACAGTGGATTTCCCAGAGCAAAAAACCCTCTCTGACACAGGCTGGCCTTGCACACCTCCAGTGATGGGACCCTCACTCCCCATCCGGGAGAGCCACCTTTGTTTGGGGCATTGCTAAGAGCTATTTTCCTTTAATCTGGCTGGTCTGCATCTTCTCCCCGGCCCTGGTCCTGCTGCCTGGAGGGTGCTCAGAGAGTCTCCCTCCTCCCCCAATTCCTCTTTCCCTCTCCCCTCCTCCCTCCTCTTCCTTCTTTTCTCTCCTCCTCCAGGCAGCCTTTCAGATTTTTTCCTAAGAAGCAGGGTTGGAGACCAGATGAATCCCAGGTTTTGGAGTCACACACCTGCCACTTGGCAGCTCGGTGGCCTCAGGCAAGCGATTTCGTCTCTCTGAGCCTCGATTTCCCCATCCATTAAAAAAAAGGCAGTATCCCCCGTCTTGGTTGCCCCTGGGACCTCTGCACCCAGCTTGCACAGCCGACGCTCAGTCCGTGTTTGCCAAATGTTTTCCCTTTCAAGGTTTGGTCCATTGATTATGCCTCGCATACGCCACACCTGACCCCTCTCAAGAGCATCCCAGGGCTCCATAGGGTGACTCTCCGTCCCCAGGACCCACAGGGCCCAGCCAACCTCTCTCTGCTCTGTCTTCTCCTTCTCCACTGTGAGCTCCTTCCTGGCTCATGGCCTTTGCACGTGCTATTCCCTCTGCTAGGAATGCTCTTCCCAGGCCCTTGGCTCTCCCCACCCTTTATCTGATAGCTAAGAAGTCAGATGCGGCCCTCCTCCCTGCCCCCGGCCTCCTGCAGCAGCCTGTGTTTAAATCATTAACTGTGATAGTTAATTGTGTAGTTAACTGCGTAACATCTGTCTTCGCCCACATTCTGTGTGCCACAAGGGCAGGGCTTTTTATCTGCTTGTTCACACTTGTATCCCTAGCACCTTAGACTGCACCTGACACAAATTAAGTGCTCAGTAAATGCTCGTGAATGGAAAAATGAATGACACGTGTTATATACCCAATCCCCCTGCTTCTTCCCAATGCGCTGGTTTATCAGAGTTTTCTGAATTAAATACACTCCTCCTGGTGAGGTTCCAAGCAGAGAACGTGGCACAATCACCTCCCTATTTTTACACTCTATGCTCCTGTTAATATGATCAAAATGTTTTCACTCTCCACCCCCCACCCCCCTTTTCCTGCTTTTCTCATTCAGGAGAGGAAAACGTTAAAATGTGTTGATGTAGTCAGAAGTGTTTTAAGCCTTCAGACAATTCAGACTTGAGAATCAAGTGATGGCGGAAGAGCTAAAAAAAATACATTCTCGTTTATTAGGAGGAGAAAGAAAATGCCATTTCAATGAGACAGAGGCTCAGTTAATGCCGGAATGTAAAGATAGACACTTCCTGTCCTCGACACGCAAACTTCACCCACAGCTGTGGTTGCCAGGCCCTGGAGGAAGGCTGGGGCAGGGCAGTCACAAAGAGAACGTAATTTCTCCCGAGTTAAAGCCCTACGTGTTCGTGTTCGCGGAGCCATGCCAAGACTGAATGAAGGTCACAGAGGATGTGAGACGCTGTGGGGAGGGAATCGTCCTTGGGAGGAAGCGAGGAAGGGCAGGGCCACAGTCCCCAGGAGAAGGGAGTCTCGTGTCCTGTTGCCAGTCGTGCGTGGGGTCTCGTCTCGGTCTGGTCTTGTGCGGTTGTTTATCCTCCTGGGGAGGGAGGGTTCTAGTGAAAGCTCAAGCTCAAGTACTTACCGCGTGAGCTTGGGCACATTGCATTTCCTCCCTGTGCCTCAGTTTCACCACCTGCCACACGTGGCTAATACTTAATATTGAAATTTTAATATTGGCCATGATTGCTTGCTATTATGATTCGCTCTACTTATTGTTTTATTGTTGCTTTTCTAATACCTTTCCTGGGGTGTCTGCCCAACTCATTGGCTTTTCCCAAGACTCACCCCTGACCCTCTGCCCCACCAACACAGTGCCCCCAGCCTCGTGGACCGTGTGACCCCACCCTCCTGTCTTAACAGATTGGACCAAGGGCACAAGCGGAGCCAATCAGATTATTTGCTCTGAGGGTTTAGAGAGAGGACCCCGAAGTGCCGAGTGCACTTTCCAGAGCCGGCATACCACACCCTGCCTTGTGGGAGGGACAAGTAAACTGAAGAACAAAGATAATAATTGCAGATTGCAACAGTTGTTCCAAAGAAACAAAACATGGTAACATGATGGAGTGAGAGGTGTTGGGGAGACTTTAGCCTGGGTGTGGTTGGAGGCAGAAGATCTCCCCCAAAGAGCTAAGAGACGCCTCGATGGGCAGAGCGAAGAGCAAGGGCAAAGGTGGGGCTGGGGGTTTGGATTTCTTGATTTCTTCCTTGGGGTAGTGAAAAGAAACTGAAGGGATTTTTCACAGGGAAAGGATTACATTTGTGACTTAAAAATGTCATTCTGGAAGATGAAGAAGCAGTGTTTCCTGAAAAGAGAAGTCAGCCTGTGTTTACCCCACAACTCCAACTGCACACCTGCTCGTTGATGGTAAGTGGCTGCTTGGGGGCTGGGTTGAGAAAGATTCTGAGCCTGTGTCCCAGTTCTACCGCGAAAAGAGATGCTGCAATCCATTAGTGATGCCTGGATCCTGTCTCCTGGGGAAAGAGTTCTCTTGTTGATTAGTGATGCCTGGATCCTGTCTCCTGGGGAAAGAGTTCTCTTGTTGATTAGTGATGCCTGTCATGGGCAGCAGAATAGACTATCTTGGTCTGTATGTTATGTGTGTGCCATCCAGAATGAAGGGGTGCTTCTGCCCATAGAAAATCCTCCCCACCCATCTGGCAAAGACAACAGGACAGATCCTGGACTCAAGACAGATCAGGGTTCTAATCTTGGCTGGACAGCTTCTTCCTCGTGTTGACTTTAGTTAAGTTACTCCCTGCCACAGAGCTTCATTCCCTCCTCTGCAAAGAAGGAACAAAAATCTTGCCCTCTTCTGTATGAAGTGGTATGTGTCACCTGCCCAGCATGCAATAAGGCTCAGCTGTGGTTGATGTTGGCCTCCCCAGACCCCCCTTGCTGCACCCCAGGGTCTGAGACCAAATCGGTGTTATCTCCAGACCAAGCTCCAGGGTGGGTTCCAACTCTGCCCTCCAGACCTGGCAGATCCCCTCGGCTGCTCCTTGCACCTGGGTTCTGTCTCTGGAACTGCCAGAGCCTTGGCGTCCACCATCTACCATCATGCCCCCACCTGGTGGTGGCGTACATGGAACAAAGCGGGCACAGGGACAGATGGGCCTCGGACTCCACTGTGTGTGTGTTGGGGGGGTCTCACACCTGGCCTTCATTTGCTTCCCCCCACCTGAGCCTGCCAGGGAGGGTGCTCCTTGCCAAACTGAGTAGACACTGTCCCTCTGCCTGATTGCCCGCCCGCTCTTGGCCTGCTGTGCCATCATCAATGTTTATGTCCACAGGTGGCCAGACCACTTTGCCTCCTCTGTTACTTGGCATGGACTGCGGGGGTCTTGGGGAGACTGTGAGGAGGAGACCCCCTCAAAAGCATCTTGTTGGTGTCTGACCTAGGGGTGACTTTGGAAAGCAATGCATGTGGAGGATGGCACAGAGGTGAAGCCATCTGGGGACCAGAAGGCAGAAGTGGCCTCTCCCAGCTTCCCCGGGTCCTGTCTGGCCCTTCGACTCCCACTGCTACCTCCCACCTTGGCACCCCAACCTCCGCTCAGCAACCAGAGGGAACATTTCAAAACACAGAGCCTATTCTGTCCCTAGGCCGCCTGGTTCCATCTATGGCTGCTCTTGTCCTCTGGCTCAATCCAGGATTTCACGCTGCCTAGGAGGTGCCCCGGGTCCCCAAGGCATCCTCTTCCTCCTCATTCCACTGCCCCACCCTGTCTGGCCCTCTTTCTGCACTGAGCTCCGAACTCCCCACACTCGCTTCATGTCCTCACACGAGCCATCTTTGATCTCCCCTCCAGACCTTTGCATATGCTGTTCCTTCTGCTCCCATGCTCTTCCTTCCCCCCTCACCTGGCCGACTCTTCAACCTTCAGGTCTCAGCCCTGATGTCACCTCTCCAAGGAGGCCCCATTGGTGCTGTCCCCACCCCCCCATCACCCGGGGAGCGTCAGATGCCCTTGACCCGGGCTCCTACCGCTGCCTTGTGGCTGCCATCAAAGCTCCCACTACCCGTTGCACTCCCTGTGCTCACGTGTGCCCCTGCAGTGACATTCCCGTCACCCTAAGGAGTTGCTTCCCTGGGGGTCCCCATGATTCACATGCAGACTAGGGGCTGAGGGACGCCGCTAGAACGCAAGTCTGCCAGCCAGGCTTGGGTTCAAATCCCGGCTGGGCCACCCACGTGCCACATGACTTTGGATCTGGGGTTCCAGCTCTCTCGGATTGTTTCCTCATCTGTAGATGGGGGCTGCAGGCAAGGCTCGTTCAGTGAATGACCGCCGAATGAGTGGGTGAATGGATGGATGAATGAATGAATGAATGGCCCTTGTCAGCCTGTCTTACACATGGCAGCCAGAGTTTCTTTAAAACTTGGCTCAGAAGATTAAGTCACTCCTGAACCAAACTTTTTCATAGGCCTCTGGTGCTCTCTCGATCAAATCTGCATTCCTCCCTGCCCGCCCACATGGCCCTGCATAACCTGCCTCGTCCCTTCCCTGCCCTGAGCTCCTACCTCTCTCCCCCTCACTCACTCTGTTCCAGCCACCCCGGCCTCCTCACTGCTCCTGCAACACACCAGGCACGGTCCTGCCCCAGGACCTTTGCATATTCTGTGTCAGACTGACACAGTTTCCCAAAGTCTTGGCTGAGCTCCCAGCTTCTCCTTTATCACTGAGCCCTCAGCCTAAATGTCACCTCCCCTGAGAAGCCTTCCCTGATGACCCTGAGAACACACCCAATTATTCTCTGTCCCTGTTCATTTCCTTCTTAGCGCCAACCCCCATTTGGTAAAAATCCCTGCATTTGCCAGAGATTATTTACCTGGTCAACGTCCATCTCTCCTGCTAGGGCTGTGTCATCAGCCTTCCTTTGAACCTCAGTTTGTTGATTTGTCAAGAGGGGGAGGGTATGGGCCACCAGACGCTGAGCCCACAATTGGCTCCCTGGTTTTGTGCTGTGTCCCAGAATCTAGAATAGCACGGGGCACACAGTAGGTGCCCGGTACATGAAAGGATAAATGAACAAGCAGACCAACTAGGTGGCCCAGCTAGCTCCTGCCAGGCTCCTCTGGCCCCCCTCTCCGAGCTCCATCTCCTTGGGGCTCAGGAGCTGGGCTGCGTGAGGAGGCACAGGGGAAAGGCTGTGGCATCTGTGTCCCCCACGTGTGTCCTTTTTCCTGCCTGTGAGCAGAGGCAGGTGGATCCCATGATGTCCAGGGACTCCCTGCATGGGTGCATGCCTTGCTCGCATGCACATGGGAGTGGTCCCTGGAGCATGTCGGTGCCCGGGCTATGCCCCCCACCGCCTCCCCGCATGCGCCCAGCCAGTGGACAGACACTCTGAACCTGGGAGGAAAGGGGAGACTGGTCCGACCCGCCCAGGAGGACAAGCATTAATTAAGCACCTACTGTATACCGGGGTCCCATTCCAAGCCCTTTATCCCGGTCTCCACATTTAATTCTCCCACCGTCGTATAGGGTGGGAAGTATTACAAGCCCCACACGCCAGGTGGGGAAACCAATGAGCTGAGAGAGGGAACGTCTCAGTCGAGGCACAGAGCTGGGGGGGGTGGGGGATGCGTATTGCACTGTTGTCTACCGTAGCAGAACGAAAATGCAAACAACCTCGATGTCCATCCCCAGGGACTGGTTCCAACAGTCTACTTTAACACCCCAAAGAATTGCAAACAGGTGTTCCGACAAAAACTTGTACACGCATATCCCTGCCAGCGGGACCTACCGTAGCTAAAAAGGGGAAACGGCCCAAATGTCCACTGACAGATGAATGCGCACACACGGCGCGGTCTGTCCGCACGCTGTGATATTAGTCATCCTTAAAAAGGAAGGAAATCTGACACCTGCCACGATGTGGATGGGCCACAAAAATATTATGATAAGGAAAGTAAGCCTGACCCAGAAGGGCCCATCCCACAGGACCCCACTCCAGGAGGGCCCCAGAGGAGTCCCGTCCACGCAGACAGAGAGGAGAGGGTGGGAACCGGGGCTGGGGCGGGGGGTGGGGAGCCGGTGCTTTGTGGGGACAGAGTTTCTGTGTGGGGAGATGGAAAGTTCTAGAGACTAGGGGGGGGATGAGCGTGCTTCACGCCACTCAGCTGTGTGCTTAGAGATGGTTAAGATGGTGAATGTAATGCTATGTGTATTTTACCAGAATAAAAGAAAAAAGCCTGGCTTAGTCTCTCAAAGGAGGGGCAGACAGCTGTAGAAAAAGCAGGAGTCCATGAACCATGAGACATTCTCTTAAAGGCATGTCGCTGAATGATAGCAAGGAAAGGGCAGGACAGAGTGTGAGTACACACGCACGTGCTTGAGGAAAGCAGGTAGGGAAGGGAAACATACAGGTGCTTATGTGCGCACCTTATCAGGTCCTTGGAATGAACATAGGCCTCTGTAACAGTGGCTGCCTCTGGGGATGGGTGCCGGGTGACAGGGACCAGCGTGGGGAGGAGGATCTCTTTTTTACCCTGTGAACTCTTTTGTAGTCTGAAAGGCAGAAAAACATGATGGTAAAAAGCCTAGCTCTGCCTTTGACCAGCTGTGTGACTTTGGGCAAGTCACTTAACCTCTCTGTGCCTCAGTAGCCTCGCCTACAAAACAGGAACAGCGAGACCCACCCCAGAGGGCTGTTCAGATGAGGATATTATGAATTAATATGGATCAGATGCTGAAAATAGGGCTTGGCATAAGGTGGGGGCCATCTAAGCATTGCTCTTGACTTGTATACCCTGTTCCATCCTGACCAATCCAAACAAAGTAATCTCTAAGACTAAATTTTTTTGAATATTGAATGAATGAATGGTGCATGGAGAGTGCTTAGTACCTGGCAGCTAGCCAGTGGTTGGCACCTGCAATCCCCGAGCTGGTGAGCTCACCCCTTCTCCTCCCTGCTCCCACCCTCAGCCTCCAGGGACCCAGACTTAGAGCAAGTGACGCAACCTGGGGAAACCGAGTCCCTCTGGCCACAGGCGCTCCCTCCACACCTTGCCTGCATAGGATATGGGGAGAGGGAGGGCCCTCCTGGCATTTGGTCCTCAGGGGAGGGTTGAGGGTGGGAATCGGCTCCTATTTGCCTTAATTAGCATCTTAAGGAGCTGGTTGCCATGACTTCAGGAGGAAGTCATGGTCTGGGGTGGAGCCCGGCCCTGGGGTGCCCCAGGAGGAACCCCATTTCCCCTCCCACCAGCGGCCGGCCTGGCCTGCCCACTCGGCCTCCGCACTCAGCCTATCTGAGTTCCCATCTAGACTTTCTTCTCGCCGCAGACCCCTTTCCTCTTCTGTGAATTAGTACTAATAAAATCACCTCCCTTCTTTTGGGAGTTATTGCGGCTGTGATTAATTCTTTCACTGGGAGAGAGTGGTTTTAAATATGACCCCACTTGTGATCCCCAAACTATTTCCATGTACAGAAAAACGTGTGAGGAACACACACCACAAAGTCAGTAGTGGTCATCTCTGGCTGTTGCAATGTAAATAATAAGTCTTATAAATGTTTTATAATCATTGTTCTATAAGAATTTAAATAGCACTTGTAACTTACTAATTAAATAATAATAATCTGATAATAATACTTATTAAGCAATGACGTTCTATGTGCTTTAAGTGCAGAATTCGGTTAGTCTTGAGGTGGGGGTGATGGTGACCCCATTGTACAGACAAGGAAATTGAGGCCCAGAGAGGGGACGTGTCGGAAGGTCACACAGCGTGACAGGGCAGAGCTGGGATGCGACACCTCTGTGAGGGTTTCTACTTCCCTGACCTGTCCAATTCTGTCCACTTTTCAGGAGATGGGAGCCACAGAAATGAGACACAGTTCAGATGGAGAAATGTTTGGTGCAGGTGCTAAGGGGTCTTCTGATCCAGGACAAGAGCAGTGAGCAGAGTTGGGGTGCAAGAGGAGGTTGGCTTTTCCAACCTTGCCCCGGGGCCAGAAAAGATGCCTGAAAGGATTTTTTCAACTGATGTGAATGTTGTGGGGCCCCAAGACTTGAACCCTGGAACTGATCACAGGAGGGCTCAGCTGGATGAAGCTCTGCCCAATGAGCATGGCCCACGGCCAGGGGGTGGGAAGGTACAGCTTGTCTGGCTCTGGTCCATTCAGCAAACTCCAGTTGATGATGGTGAACAAGGCTTATAGGGAAGGGAACCATGGAGGCAACCCTTTGCACTACTGTGAGGATCTCAGGAGAATAACCACGGGGAGCAGGGGAGGGAGCAGGACAGGCCTGGAGAATGAGCAGAGCATAGGACCCAGCTTGTGTGGACACTGAAGGGATGGGTGATTGGGTGGATGGATGTGTAGATGGATGAGTGCATGGGTAGTAGAGGTAGTTGGGTGGATGTGTGGGTGGGTGGGTGGATGGACGGACGGACGGACGGATGGACGGACGGATGGATGGATGGATGGATGGATGGATGGATGGATGAATGGACAGATCAGTGGATGAGTGGATGGGGAGAGGGGTAGTTGGGTGGATGGGGGGTGGATGAATGGATCCAGTTGGGTGGCAGTTGGGTGGATGGGTGGATGGATGGGTAACACTCTTAACTGTAATGACAATAGCCCAGGGCGGTCCACTGGCTGTGCTTTACCAAGCACATGACCTCACCGAACCCTCAGCCTGATACTTTGACTCCAGAACTGGGGCATCTGAGGATCGGAGCCTTTCCCGAAAACCTCTGTGGTGAGCCCTTCCTGCTGCTGTCCTAAGACTGCCCTCGTCAAGGTGACCTCCCAGTGTCCAAATCCAGCAGTCTCTTCTCAGCCTCCATCCCGCGCTCACTGCCAGCAGCATCTCACCTGGCCAGTCCCTCTTCCTCCTGAGAACTCCGTCCTCACTGGGCCCCTGGAGCCTACACTCTCCTGGCTTCCCCTGTCCTCCCTGTTGGACCCCGTCAATCTCTCTACCAGCTTTTCCCCCTTTTCTGCTCAGTTTCCAAACAGGACAGCCCTTGGGCAGCTCCTTTCCCTCCCTCCCTATCCCAGCTGATGGCAACTCCACCCTTCCAGGCGCCCAGGGCAGACACCCCGGCATTGCCCTCGGCTCTCCTCATTTCCCTACACCCCACGAGCAGTTCCTTAAAAAATCCATTGACTCTGCCTTCACAGCCTACCCACAAGGTGCCCCTCCTTCTCCCTTGTCTGCGACATCTCAGCCGGGACCCGACCTTGCCGCTGACAGTCAGCCCTCCCCGAAGCGGCCACCAGAGGGCGCCCGTGAGCAACCCAGTCAGGTCTTGCCCTCCTCTGCCCTTAGCCCTCTGGGGATTCCCACCTCCCTGGGGGAAAGGCCCAAATCCTCCCTGCAGTCCCCAAGCCCTGTGCCCTCCCTGCCCTCCCCTCCTCCCCATCTTCCCGTCCATCTCTCTGCTCCAGACACATGGACCTCTTCGCTGCTCCTCCCAACAAGCCAGGTGTAGTGCTGCCCCAGGACCTTTGCACAGGCTGTGCGTGCCCTCTGCCTTTATGCCCCCACACTTCCTTTGGTCTCTACTCAAATGGCACCTTTTGACCACCCTGTTTAAGATTTACTGTTTTAAATCTCGGCCGTGAGCCCTTCCCTGCAAAACTTAATCCTCCTCTGCCGCTTGATTTTTCCCCTTAGCCCTCACCACCATCTGACCCACTGTCTGGTTTTTTGCTTGTTTACTTTTTAGTACAACGTCAGCTCTTGAAAACGGAGATTTTCATTCCGTTCTGTTTACCATTTCCTCCCAGCACCTAGGACAGTATCTGACACACAGTTAATATTTGTTGAATAATTAAATACTGAAGGGAAGTCCCAACACATTGAATAAGCCTCCACTATTACCAGACCCTGGAAGATGTGTCCAGGAAAAGAGAAAACACAATTGGAGTCAGCCCACGACCAGTGTAGACCAGACCTTCCTGACCTCAGCCCCCAAATGTGGCAGCAGAAGGGAATTCCTGTCCTCCCCCAGAGGGCTGAGGACTGAGATGAACCTCCCTTTCCATGGACTTGGACCTCTGCCCTTGGCCTCTGAACCACCCCCCTGACCCCTCAGGTTTCTGACTTTGAGGAAATTTCTCTTCTGAGAATATTCACGGAAGACTTTTGCACCCTGGGCCAGCAGCACGTGAGCCTGGGAAAAACACGTAAAGGTCAATGTCTATAATTGAATTTTCCCTGAGATAAAAATAGCATCTTTGTAATCGTTTAAATGGTTCTGAGGGAAGGAGAGAGAGAGAGAGAGAGAGAGCGCTACATGTGCTGAAAATTTACAGGCTCTGGTCTCAGCCAGAGTGCCGACTGCCCCTGGCTGAGTGACCTTGGGCATGTCACCCGCCCAAGCTTCCTGGGCCAGTCTCTTCCCATGCAAACTGGTGTGTGTGTGTGTGTGTGTGTGTGTGTGTGTGTGTGTGTGTGTGTGATTGTCCTAACAAGTAGCTCAATTGAATGGTAACTATGTGCAAAACGAGACCATGCTCATCCAGCCTGGAGATAGGGTTTGGTCGGCATCATGGGCTTGACCTGAATGAATGGGCACCACAGGGAGGACCCTGTGGATGGCACCAGGAAGATGAGATGAGTCTGTGTCCACTGCCCTGTGCCTCAGTTTCCCCTCCCTACAGCAGGGTATGGGACTCTGTTTTTTCTCTGCCTGCCTAGCGAGAACACCCCACACTTGGGTCAGTCCTGGCTCCCTATTCTGTTGCTTATTCCCAGATCCCCCCAATCCTGTGTGGGTCCCAGGGGCGGGAGGGAGACGGAAGAGGGGCAGCCACCCACCCCTGAGATAAAACTCCTCCCTATTCATTTTGGATGCTGGAAGGTTTATCAACATCCACCCTCGCCTCTCCGCGATGGGGGCCTTGAGTGAGAGAACCTCCCTCCCGGCCAGGTGGGTCCCTGGGCCTCTCACCTGGAGCCCCTCCCTCTACTGCCCTCTCCAGATCTATTTCTCTGCTTGGACACATCACTCTCCTAAACAAAGACTCAGTTTCCTCCTCTGTCAAATGGATTTCCTGGGCTCGTGGACGACCATCAGGACCATGTGTGGGATCATTGAGTCCCAGACTTGGCACGGAGTCAGCCCCCAGAGAATGGGGCTCTTCCTAAATTTGTGCACCTTCTTCTAGACCCGCACTGCATGTGAGCCTTTGCACGAGCTGTGTCTCCTACCTGCTCGCCCTCATTTTCTTCTCTCCCTTAGGATGAATCCCTTCCCCACCGGGACTCGGTTTCCCTGCTCTGTGAAATGCATACGTCCGAACAGTGCTGACCTTCCAGTGACATGAGAGTTCAAAGAGGGAACACATGTGAGGCAGAGTGCCTGGTACACAGTAGGCGCTCAATAAATGCTCCACCAACAACATTATCATGAGACTCTCTTCTTACTTCACTGTGTCCCTTTAGGCAAGGTATCTCCCCCCTGCTCAGTCTCTGTTTTGCCAACTGTAATGGGGGGGAGTAGACTGGGTGGCCCTGGAGGGACTCTTGGGTGACATCTTGACTTCCCACTGAGCCCTGTGTGCCAGGCTGCTCTAGGCACAAGGGGACACCACAGTGACCAAGACAGACCAAAACGCTTATCCTCATTCTGACGATTTGTTGAGTTCCTTTGGTAGTGAGGACAAACACGAAGCAGGTGCAGAGATGACCTTTGGGTGTTGAATGAAGACCAGGAAGGAAACACATGAAAAATGAGCTGTGGGGACCCCAGGTGGGGGAGGATCCCGGGGACGGGGGCAGGTAGTTGGATGTCCACAAAGGAGTAGGAACTACGAGTCAGAAGCATACATCCCAAACCCAGCGTCTGCTATGTGAATTTCAGCTCAATAAAAATAAAGACAGTGACCACAGGAGAGAGGAGCCCTGGAGGCCATCGATGATGGTGAGATTGATAGCCCAGATCAAGATCGCAGACAACGAGCTTTCAGACGAGAATATCCTGCATAAATATTGTCAGAACCCAGCATCCGTAAGTGAACACGGTGCTCCCGAGGACAAAAACCAAGTTGGGTGGGATCATTCAGGGGGCCACCCGCACGAGGGACTTAATTGCGAGGTGTTTTGCATCAAAGACCTGGACTGACCCACTTTACTAAAAGGAGCTATGTCCCCATTCTCTCATTTTTTGTTTGTTTGTTTGTTTTGGGGTGTGAAAATTCACTTGACACCAAGAGGTGTATATAAAAATTTCCAACAAAGTAGTTTCAAATTAATGAAGGAGGAGGAGGAGAAAGTGTGTCCTCATTCATAATCACGTCTGCTTCTAGAAAATCATTCCAGGACACTTTCCCCCCAGAAATATCTGCAGAGGGGGACACGGATGAAGCCCGCAAGGTATCATTTCCCGGGTCTGTAATAGCAACACGTCAAATACAATGTAAATGCTTAACAATAGAGGATCAATTTCAAAACCAGTATGTGACTCTTAAATAAATTGCAGTGTGTCTAATCACATTGAAAATAGACCGAAGGGGAGCACAGGGAGATGCTGATACTCGGGGAGAGACGACAACCGAGTTCTATCCGTTCTATCCCTTCTCGCTAGTTTGTGGCACTCTTCCTCAATTTTCTGCTGCAAATGGCATTCCATCTGTGGTCAGAGCGGGGAGAGACAACATCATTAAGGCCTTGTTCTTAACAAAAAAAAAAAAAAAAGAAAGAGGGGAAGAAAGAGACCTGAGGAACGTTGGGGGCAAGTTGGGGGCATGGTCCTAACTCCATTGTTACTAATTGCCCCACAGCTGAGAAGCGACCTTGGTTTTCTCACCTGTATAGTGGGAATAAACTCTGCAAGGCTGCGAGGGCTTCTGCTAAGGATCTGCCAAGCCGAGCCGTGTAGGGCACGACACATCCAATCTCTTCTCTAGAGACCACCCCGGTCTCCTCCGGCCTCCTGGCGCCCGCCCCCCCACCCCCACCCCTGCCCTCGTCTCGGTGCCTGGCCGACCAAGAGAGTTTTTTAAAAAGAAGTCGCAGATACGGGCGCCTGGGTGGCTCAGTTGGTTAAAGCGTCTGCCTGCGGCTTGGGTCATGATCCCAGGGTCCTGAGATGGAGCCCCCCTATTGGGCTCCCTGCTTAGCAGATCTGTTTCCATCCTATGAAGCACGTACAGTGGCATCAGCTCCACTTGGCAAATGAGGAAACTGAGGCAGAGGAGTGCTAAGCCCCTGTCTGAGCCTTTCTGGGTCTGGGTCCCCGTGTTACCCAGCTATGAGGGAGCCAATCTTGGATTTGAATTCCTGATGGTCCAGTACTCAAGGCCCAACCATTATACCATACGGCTTGTCCCTGTCCCCTCCCTGCCTTCCTCTTCCTCCTTCCCCTTGCTCACTCTGCTCCAGCCACATGGGCCTCCTCCCTGTTCCTCTAACAGGCCAGGCATGGTCCTGCCCCAGGGCCTTTGCACTGCCTGTTTGTTCTGCCTGGAGTGCTTCCCCCTCCAGAGACCCTCCTGGGTCTCTCTCATCCTGCCTCATTTTTCTTCACTGCTCTTTCAAAGCCATTTGTTATTTTTCCCACACTGATTATTGCCCACGTCCTCATCAGATTTTTACCAACTCGACAATAATTTTCTCTGTTACAATTTCCTCTGTAACTCACCGCCGCAGACTACAAAGCCTAGAACAGGACTTTGCACACAGCAGGCGCTCCATAAAAGCTTGTAGCATGGATGAGTGAAAGAATGAATGAATCTTGGGAGGGGGAGGCTGCTGATCACCCCCATTCAGAGGCGAGACATAGCCCATCCCGGATCCCGGGAGGTCAGGAGCAAAACTGGGCTTGAAGCCCCCGCTGGCCAGCCTCATTTCTTATTCCTCCCTCCCACTCCTGTCTGAGGGTGTCTGGGGGGGGCGCTGCTGAGCTGCCCGACTCTGACCCCCCCAACAAACAGCCCCCCAAGGCTGCCCCAGAAGTGCGTGTCCTGATGTCACTGGAACACACCGTGATCGCTGGCCCCACTGGCCGCTCAGAGCCCCCCAGCAGACGCACACCGACTCCAGGCCTCTCTCCAGCCTCCCCCTGCCCCATCCCCGGGCTGAGCTGGCCTTGCTGGCGGGCAGTGCTGGGGCCTTTGTGCATGTCTGTGGGTGGCGGTGGCCACGGACCCGGGAACGTCCATTCTACCAAGAGAAGGGTGGGGGTGGAGGGGCGGGGGATGTCGTTGTGGTCAAGGAAATGGAAAATCAAACAGAACAAGATCTCACTTTGCACTGACCAGCTTGGCAGAAAATTGGGAGGCAAGGTGGATAAAATCAAGGATTGATGAGGGGGAGGAAGGGGGGGGACAGGACTCACACAGCTGGCTCACGGCCTGGTCATATCCGGTTAAACCACGGTGTAGTGGTCTGTCCTCGATCGCACACCCCGAGAAGCAGCTACACGTGTGTGCAAACAGGTGTGCCTGGGGGAGTCGTTGGGGACCCGGTAGATAAACCTTGGGATGTGCGTCTGCAGCCATTAAGAAAGAAATCTGGGGAGGTCTCCAGACCTTAGTGTGAGTGGGACATTGTCTTTCCTAGTAACGTAGCTCAGTTAGTAGAGCTGACTAGCTGTCGGACTCCGTGTGAGGTCTGTTGTATGGGTTACCTCATCAGACGCTCCCATTTTACAGATCTGGGCATGGAGGCACAGAGAGGTTAAGTCACTGGTCCAAGGTTACACAGCCAGCACATGGCAGCGTTGGGAATTAAACAGGACTTCTCTGATGTGCGCATCTGTGTTCTTACCCTCTCTGCCCCTTGCTTTCACTTAGTCATCCAACAAACATACGATGACCACGGTGTACCCGCTCTGTTGTAGATGCTGGAGAACTCAGCGAGGGACAGAAGAGACACTATTTCCCCGCCCTCCTGGAGCTCTTGGGAGCTGGAGAGAGACAGAATATCCAAGTTAGCAAATGAACAAAAATGGTCACCTCAAACGTTGATAAGTGATAGGCAGAATTGAAGCAGGTGATACAGGAAGAGGGGACACGGTCAGGGGATACAACTTCAGCTGGGATAGAAAGGGAGGGCCCTACAGGGAGGAGGTGACATCTGAGCTGAGACCTGAGTAATGAGAAGGAGACAGCCATGAGGACATGTGGAGGAAGGGTGTCCCAAGCTGGGGGAATAGCCCGTGCAAAGGTCCTGGGGCAGGACTGTGCCCGGAATGTTGGAGGAACAGTGAGGAGGCCTGTGTGGCTGGCACAAAGTTAGCGAGGGGGAGAGAGGGAGGAGAGGAGGGCAGGGAGGGGATGGGGCACATCAGGCAGGGCCTTGGGGGCCATGGTGGAGGACGTGGGCTTCTCTCCCGAGGGAGGTGGGAGGCCTGGGGGGCTGTGGGCAGAGAAGGGCAGGACCTGACTTGGGTGCCCGTTGTGGGGAGGACAGACCGGTAGAGGGGAGGGCGACAAGGGTGGGAGCCAGGCAGCCCCGTTAGACGCAGCTGTGCCAAGCTTGGCGGGCGACACTAGAGCTGGACCCTGGAGGGGAGAGAAGTTACAAAGTTCCAGCCTCACCTCCCACTGCTCTGAGCGGCTCATCCTCCCAGCAGAGGCGCTCCCTCCCTCTCTTGCCCAGCCACACCTGCTGCAGAACCACCGTTAGCGGCAGCCGCCGATCCCTCCCAGCCGGTGGGGCCCCGGGAGGCCCAGAGATGCCCCCCCAGGTCACACAGCAAATGCACGGCCAGACCTCGGGACCCCTGGTGCCACCTGCCTGCTGGTTCCTCCGCGCTCTGCCTCCTCTTCTGGGGACAAAGGCTAGGAATTGTTTACTGATATTATTTTTTATTGATTTTTTTAACAAGTGCTCAGCAAAAAAAAGAAGTCATTTGGCCCACCTGTTCCCGTGATGTCTAAATGGGCCCTTTATGAGGTCCTGGGCATGTGGGCGACGGGGTGTGAAAAGCCCGTGGTTTGATCGTTTAGATTTTTATTTAAAGCTGTCACATGGGGTTACCCATTCCTGCGTTGTCCAGAGTTTTCCCGGTCTTGGCACCAAAGCCCCGCATCCTGGGGACATCGCCGGGTGGCCGAGTGTCTTACCTTCAGGGGAAAACCGCGGGAGGCGCGTGCACACGGTGGGCAGGTGGGACGGGGAGTCCTCGCACGGGGTTGCCGGCAGTTCCCGCCTCGGAAGGAGGTTACGGTGAGGGGTAATCCTGATCACAAATGGCCTGGTGTCGCTGGCGGTCTACAATGAGGTTTTCGCACACGGCCATAACCGGACCTTGCATTTGGATCTGAGCTTCCCAAGGGCAAAGGGGGAAAGAGAATTTTTATTTTTTAAGCTGGAAAAAAAACGTCCTGGTGCATCGCAAGCCCTCAGTAAAGGCTGGCTTTCACAGCGGGGGGAGGGACCCGGGGCCTCTGGTAAGGCACCTGTTTGGGGAGAGAGGGCTTCAAGCTCCTTCTA
>CM053603.1:2434297-2461685 GCA_028646535.1 Procyon lotor
GGAATTAACAGCCCATTTTCTCTGGATTATAACCATCCGAGGAAGACGCAGGACTCGCACCCGGGTCTCTCCACTCTCACCGCGGCCCTGGTCTCTCCCAGCTTTGGAATAACCAGGACACAGGGCTCAGGAGTGCAAATGGGCAACAGGGAGGGGTACCCCAAATTGCCCTCCATGGATTGCCCTAAAGCAGGCTTCCTCACCCTGGGCGCTGCACTCTTTGGGGGCTGGGCAGCACCCCAGCCCCACCCACTCGATGCCAGACGTTCTCCCCATGTGACAACCACAGATGTACTCGGACATCTCTTGGTCTCTTGGGGTGGGGGAGGCGCAGAACGGGCCCTTGGGGAGGGAGAGAACCCCGCCTGCCTTCCCGGTGTCTATACCCGCAGGCGCTGCGGGCCCAGGGATGGGAAGACCATGGGAGCCCGTGCCTTCCACTGGCAGGCGGGAGGCCTGGCCCAGCCGGCCCCGTAGCAGCCAGACCCAAGGAAATTGGATTAACTCCGAGGAGCTGGCCAAGATGATCCGTCATGCCATCTGAAGGACAGCGTATTGATCTCCGCGTTGCGAAAAAATTAAATGATATCCCTTTTTGTTATTTAAAACGCTGCTTAAGCAATTCTGTAATGGAACAGCGCGGCCCGGGGCCAGGAGCTCCCTGGCCGGCCGGCCGCGGCTCCGCGATCGCAGGGAGGCCGGGCGCTGTGGCCGCGGCGCTGTCTTCCCCGGGGTAATTGATGACCCCGGGAGGGAATAGCTCCATTTTGCTGGCGACTTGCGCAGCTCTGATTTATTAAAGACATAACAATTATGAAAATAGCTGATTTATAATCAACTTGCCCAGGGCCCTAATTGATTTCTGGGGCAAAATTTAGAACGGGAGGAGCTGACACCTTGAGAAAGGGGGCCACGAGCCTTGGGGAGGGGCCGCGATGGGGTGGCTGGTGGGGCGGGGGGCGGGCAGACAGGAGGATGGGAGGACGGGGCCGGGAGACCGTGGCCTGAGTCTGACCACATCCGTTGTCACCTCGTGAGACACTGGGCTTCTGGTCAGCTTCCCCTGAGCCGGGGGAGCTCCGTGGATGCCACCATTTCCAAATGACTAAGGCGGGCCTGGCTCCCGCAGAGGCTGGGGTGCCAGATGGCCGGAAAATCTCTCTGCAAGGTCCCTGTTTGCAGACCTCCTCCTTGTACCCACGGCACCCCTCGAGCCTGGCACGGGGTATGGAAATGAGTCTGCCCCACCGTGCCCAGAAACTTCTCTTTCTTCAGAACACTATGTGAGGCTTGCCAATTTTGGCCAACAAACATACAAGAGGGCCAGTCAGATCTGAGTTTCAGACAAACAACAAATGAATTTTTAGCATATGCAGAGCCCATCCAAATTGGGACACACTTAGACCTAAGAATTATTTGTGGCTTATCTGGGCATTTTGTCTTGTAACCAACAAGCTTACCGTGATATTCAGGACCCGAACAGCTCCCATGAGGGCCCATTCTCCGGATGAACAAGGGAAGGCAAGAGAATGTTCCACGTCTGCCCAAGGTCACACAGTAGCTGACTTCAGATTCACACCCAACCCTGGGGTCTGGGGCGTGCCAAGCCTTCAAGATCCTACCCTGCTTTCAGAGGGCAGGGATAGGCTAGGCTGCTTGCAGGGATCAGGTCTCGTGACAAATGGACATGGGTCCGCATCGCCCCGGCACAGCCTTATTATTGCTGTGTGCCTTTGAAAAAAGAGCCTCGCCTCCCTGTGCTTGAGTCTCTAGAAGTGTAAAATGGGCGTGACGGTGGTATCTCCATCACAGAGGGTTGGGGAAGGTAACATTGTGTGTGGGCGCCCACATTGGATGAGCCCTCTGTCCTCAGGAGGGGTCCCGTGGGTCTCCTGGAGCAATAACAAAGACGGAGAGAGACAAAGACAGAAAGAGACGGAGAGTTAGGGACAAAAAGAAAGA
This sequence comes from Procyon lotor, assembly GCA_028646535.1. NCBI lineage: Eukaryota > Metazoa > Chordata > Mammalia > Carnivora > Procyonidae > Procyon > Procyon lotor. Next base: position 2,436,260 of record CM053603.1, read on the forward strand.
TGGCAAGAGAAGGAGTCAGAGACAGAAAGATAGAAAGACAGAGGCGCGGGGGGCGGGGGGGCAATAGAGAGGATTGCACCTCCCCCATTTGGAGATGGGGTGGCCCCGGAGGGTGGGAATTAAGTGTAGAAATCAGAACGTTCCAGCAGTCTCCGTAAGGCAGGCAGAGAGCAAGTAACAAGCCATGGGACACAGAGATCCAGAGCTGAGCGCCCAGCGGCCGCCCGCACCCAGTCCCCGTGATGGCCTGCTGATCAGTTTTAAGTATCGTTAAAGATAAAATAATTTTTCCCCCTCTGAGCCGTGTGATTGACGAGGTAATGGGCCCCGCCGACAGGGAGAAGGTCAGGCTGGAATGTAATCAGTTTTTTCCAGAGCGATGCATAAACATGATGGCACGGAGGCTGGGAAGGGAGGAGGGACCGTGATTGTCCCCAAACACTCTGAGCTCTCAGCTGTGGGGCGTGATGAGGCCACGGTGACAGTGGGGACCGTGGCGGGGGGGGGGGGGGGCCTCCCGGGGGAGGTGTGGTTGCAGCTGGGATTGTAAGGAGAAGGCATCAGAGCCTGGGGAGACTGCAAAGGGGAAGATGTGGAGGTAGGAATTGTGTCTCCAAGCATCTTCCTGCTCCCACGTCTCCTTACTGTCGGAACACACAGCTCACTGCATTATTCCCAGCCTCAAACCTTCTGTGACCCCCAGGCCACCCACCCCAGGCTTCCAATCCTGGCTCTCCTTCTTATTGGCTGTGCGGTCTTAGCCGAGTGGGCTCCCCTCTCCCAGCCTCAGTCTCTTGATCTGTAAATCAGGATGGGTAGAGCCCTTCCCCAGCCGCGGATATGGCCAGAGAACGCAAAGAAAGGAGCACTCAAAGCGGCGCTTTTGGCTGCAAGTAACAGGAAAACCCAAGTTATTCGGCTTCGGCGTTAAAAAACATTTTGAATTGTATGCAACAAATCACCAAGGTCTTTGCTCAAAAAGTGCCTCTTCCAAGAATGGAGCTGATCGATGCTTCTGCTAGTGCGCTCTCTCTTTCACTCTTTCTCTTTGTTCTCCCTGGCTCTTAATACATCCTGACTCTGTATCTGTTCCTTATCCACTCCAAGTGTCAGCTCCCCAAGGGCAGAAATTTTTGTCTGTTTTGTTCACACGCTCTGGGTGGCACACAATAGGTCCTCATTAGAAGCTTGTTAAATAGATGGACGGCATGGGGTGCCTGGGTGGCTCAGTCGGTTAAGTGTCTGACTCTAGATTTTGCTCAGGTCATGATCTCAGGGTCGTGAGATCAAGCCCCAAGTTGGGCTCCATGCTGAGCCCAGAGCTTGCTTAAGATTCTCTCTCTCCCTCTCCCTCTGCCCCTCCCCCCCAGAAGTAAATGAACTACCTAAATAAATAAATAAAGATAAATGGATGACTTTTTTATTCATCCAGGGATGATCTATTCAACTCTTCAAGAACATAGTCCTGTGTTTTCCTCAGTGTCTGCTATGTTGCTCCTCATAGTCTAAAAATGATTGCCAAAGCTGACTGTCACACCCTTGTTCCAGCCCCAGGAAGGAAGAAGGGTGGAAGGGCAATACATTTCTCCAGAGGATTGTCTCTTTTAAAGAACCTTCCCAGGGGGCGCCTGGGTGGCTCAGTCGTTGGGCGTCTGCCTTCGGCTCGGGTCATGATCCCAGAGTCCTGGGATCGAGCCCCGCATCGGGCTCCTTGCTCGGCAGGAAGCCTGCTTCACCCGCTACCACTCCCTCTGCTTGTGTTCCCTCTCTAGCTGTGTTTCTCTCTGTCAAATAAATAAAATCTTTAAAAAAAAAAAAAAAAAGAACCTTCCCAGGAGCCCCTCCCAAAATCTCATTGACAGAGAACTCAACCGCATGGCCACACCTAGCTAGGTACCTGCAAGGGAGTCTGGGAAATGTAGTCCTTAGCAGAGCGCCATTCTTCCATGTGCTCTGTCCAGCATTGGTTCACGGGGGAGGAAGAAGGGGACGATGAGGGTAAGGAGGCAGAGCACCGCGGACATTCCCGGACCCTCACCTCTGACAATACCCGTTTTCGTTTTCTATGGCTGCTGGAACAAATCACAACTTAGGAAGCTCTTAGTAAAATAACAGCGGTAAAATTGATTACCCTCCACTTCTGGAGGTTGGAAGTGAGACACAGCTCTCAGGGGGCTAACACCGAGGCGTCCGCAGGGCTGGGTCCTTCTGGACGCTCCAGGGGAGCACTGTTTCCTGCCTTTTCCGGCTTCGAGAGGCACCCACATTCCTTGGCTCCCGGCCCCTCCCTCCATCTTCGCAGCCAACAAAGGCTGGTGGAGTCCTCACCTTACCATCTCTCTGCTTCTCCCTCTCCGGCCCCCCTCCTCCATGTTTCAGGACCCTGGGGATTACACTGAGCCCACCGGGACACTCGAGCATACTCTCTGGAAGTCATCTGGCTAGTGACCTTCGTGCCATCCGCCTGACTGCTGCTAGCAATGTCATCGAACGCACTCTGGGCATTACAGCCTTCCCCTTCTTGGGCCACCATAAAGGGAGAAATTCCACTGTACCCATTGCCCAGATCAGAACACTGAGGCCCCCAGACACGGAGCAACTTGCCTGTGATCTCATGGATTCCAAAAGCTGTAGTTCGAACCCACACCTGCATGATTACAAAGTCTGTGCCTCCTTCCTCCCCATGTTGTACGACCACTCCTGTGATTCGCATCATTACTCTCATTGCGGCTACAATAATATCACTATCATCACTCCACGACCACTGACTATGTTGGCACTGGCCTCCAGGATTCCCGCTTGAGCCGAGCCCCTGGGGAAGGGTGTGACAAAGGAGAGCATGGAGACACAGGGAGGTCGAAGGGGACTCTAAGGTCACCCAGCGGGGGGGCAGGGACAGAACTTGAACCCAGGTCCCTCTGGTGACAGACCACTGGCCTCCCTGCCCCCGAGGAGAAAGTCTCGGCCTGACAGAGGCTGCAGAGGACCCTGCCTGGGTTACCCCTGCAGCCCCAGGGGCCCCCTAGGCCCTTTTCCTGGCAGAGGCTGGGGCAGCGGCAGTCACAGGAAGCTAGCCAAGTGCTGAGTCTGCAGCGCGACATATCTCCACAAAAGCCACTGGCCAATGTGGCCACGTGGCCCCAGGGCTCTGCAGATGATCAATCTCGCCCTGTCCCTCTCGCTGCCTGCCCACCCTCCCGCCTCCGCCCCGGCGCCCTTCATCCCTCCCTCTCTTGGTCTCTGCCCAGCTTCCCGCATCCTGGAGGAGGCATCCAGGGCCGCCCAGGCAAGGAAGGTCACCCCATCCCATCCATCATAGAAACACTCAGCTTCAGGACTCATCAGCCAGAGCGTGGGGAGTAGGAGCACAAATCGTGGGGGCGGGGGGGGGGCGGCGTTCACGGACCGGGTCCTCGGCTCGGCTCCTCTTGCCAGGCCGGGCCAGGAATTAATCTTGCTCTGCCTCCATTTCCTCACCTGCAAAATGGGTTTGAGGACAAGAATCTGCATTGTCAGGTTGATGTGAGGTTATGTGAACTATGACAAGCACTTCGGATGTCGACAGGGGATAAATCCTGTATTTGGCCATAAGAGGCTTCAGGGTGGCCTCGGAAGGCTTCCTGGAAGAAGCAACACTTGATCTGGGCCTTAAAATACTGGGAGAATTTGGAGAAACTGAGGGGAGGGGGAATGGCTTCAGCAAAAGGTGTGGAGGCTGAAAGTTATACCAAGGTGTTAGAACATCGAGATAAGAGGGGAAAGAAACCACCCAAAGACCTCCAATGCCAGGTGGCAAGAGTCGGGGCTCTGCTGTAGGTAATGAGGAGCCGTGGAAAAGTCTGGGGTTGCTGGGGCTGGGCCTAGTGAGGGACCTGGGGTGGAGGATTAAGAGAAGCATATCAGTGCTCGGAGACACAGTGAGGTTTACTGACTTTTCGGGGCCACGGAACAGGCAAGTTCCAGAGCTGGGATTTGAACCCAGGCAGTCTGGCCCCGAGGCAGGAGGGCTCCTACCCATGGCATTAGCTCCAGCCCCGAAGCTGCTTACTCAGCTGCTCTTGTGTTAGAAGCCGACCCCCACCCCACCGGGTAGTCCCTGAACCTTCCAGCCTCTGGGACCAGCGGAAACAGTTGTTCAGTGAGAGGGGTTTTCTTGATTTCAAGACAGAGATCACTCATCTGGTGCACGTGATGGGCTGAATTGTGTCCCCGACGCCCAAATTCATGTGTGCAAGCCCCAACCCCCAGGACCTCAGGATGTGACTGTATTTGGAAACAGGATCTTTAAAGAGCTAATTGAGTTAAACGAGGTCCTTGGGGTGGGCCCTGATCCAATAGGACTGGTGTCCTTATGAGAAGAGGAGATTAGGACAGAGACACACGCAGAGGGAAGATCACGTGAGGACAGAGAGAGTACAGCCATCGACAGGGCAGAGAAGCCTCGGGGAAAAAAAAAAATCCTGCCAAGGCCTTGGCTCAAACTTCTAGCCTCCAGAATTGTGATAAAATAAATGTCTGGTGTGGAAATTCCCCAGTCTATGGTACTTTGTGATGGCAGCCCCAGCAAATGCATATGGAACCTGAGAGAAGAGCTCCACCGGCTCCAGACCCTCAATACTCAGGACCATTTGGCAAACACAAACACACACACACACAAAATGAATCGGTTCAGACTTTTCTTAAGCAAGAAGACAGCTATTATAACAAAAGATACAGCTGCAGGCATGGTTCGATCCAGGTGCTCAAATCAGGCCCAGATCATCTGTTCTCCTCTCTGTTAGCTCCATTCTCAGGAAAGTGTTTCCCTCGTGGTGATCAGATAGGTGCAAGGAAGCCCAGACTCCCATCAATTCAGCAACCTCTAAGGAAAACAAGTGTCTTCTCCCCGTAACGGAACTTCCGCCATAAACCCAGCAAATGTTCAGGAACTCATGCTTATTTGGGCCAACTTGGGTCATAGGAAGTGGCCCTGAGCCAACCACTGAAGCCAGAGGTTCAGCAGCCTCTGATTGGCCAGCCCTGGGTGTCTTTATTGGACTCCCCCAAAAAGGGACTCTGAGGGAAGGATCCGGGGGACTTGGGGGCAAATAGTATATTGGTTGGTCCCAGGAAGCATCAAGGAGGAGAGGAAAGTGATACCTGGAAGGGAAATGGCCAACACAGGGGTGATGAGGAACAGGTGGTGTGGAGGGGCGAGGTCTCTAGGATACTCTAGGGAATACTCCTTGGATTTATCCCGACAGTAGGGTCAGGCAGCTGCCATATTTACCCATGGACTCCGTATCTGTAAAGGTTGAGTGCTGCATGAATCCTTTGCCTTCTGGCCCGGCCTGCCTTGGGCTGAGCGAGCTCCAGCAGCCAGGAAGATGTCTTCTGAGAGCAGGTTGCAAGTTTCCAGCTTGCAAAGGTAAGCTCAGGAGGATATGGATGTGGCTACTACATCGGGTCATAGCTTCCGCACCTGGTGTCCAGGCTGAAGCCAACCATACCTGAAACTCGTGAACCAAGAGCAAGACAAGGGAAGTCCCCCTCGGAAAATCCAAGGCACTGTTTCAGAAGAAGGAAGGATGCAAGACAGGCTAAAGGAAAGATCGTCTAGATACAGTCACTTCTCCTTCATGCTCCCCATGAATCTCACGTGTTCCCACTGGCTACCTTTTGACATTTCCCTCCAATTGTCCAACACCTTCGAGACCCTTCTCGGTCCACAACTGGGTCATGCTTGCAAACATCAGACAGAGGGAGAGGGCCAGACGGTGGGATGGACGGACCATTCCTGCTGTTACCTCTGCAAGCAATGTTGAATGATGTTTTTGTGCAGTCCTGCTTCCTTGACCCTGCTGCTCCTAAGCCAGGTCCTTGCACACCCCAGTGGGCTTAAAAGGTGACACTCATTCCGTTGACATTCACAAATGAGGTCGGTCTCAGTCACCAGGGTAGACACCATGACAGGAAAAGTGAGTGAGGTAGGACTTCTATCCCCACCGAGCCCTGCATTGGAATCCAGTCCCCTCCCTCTTTCCTTAGGACTAGGTCCCCACTGGGACAACACCAAGTGCCCTTCCCTGCCCTTCGATCTCCGTCCAGGCCACCTCAACCCATCAGAGAGAAGCTCAGATGGGAAGGAGCCTGTACATCCAGGAGCTGGGGGAGAGGTGTATCAGCTAGCTATCACTGCATAACAAATGGGCACAAACTTAGCAATTAACACGAATCTACTATCTCACAGTTTCTGCAGACCGAGAGCCAGGACAAGGGCTTAGCTGCTCCTCTGCTCCAGGATTGCCTGAAAGGCTGCAACCCAAGTGTCCTCTGAGGCCACAGTCATTTCCAGGTTCAACAGGAACGGAGTCGGCTTCTGAATTCAAGAGGCCTTGCATACTTCTGCTCACTCTCGGAGCCCAGCTCCCGTGCGAGCAGCCCCTGGCTAGTCTGCTGGAAGAGCATCCTTGAACTCCACGGAAGTTGATCCCGGCACAAGATCCGGTTGTCCCAGCCAGCCGCCAGCTGACCCCGCTGGACAAGAGAGCCCAGCGGAGATCCGCAGAGCTGCGTCTACCCCGCCCCACGGTGAGCGCAGAATCACCTAGCTAATCTGCAGACTTGCGAACAACAATGAAAAATGCCCCCGGTGCTTTCAGCTGTTGGATTGGGGGCCGGCTGGACAGATCCAATCTGCTACGGCACCGTCACCATCATCCACCCCGGCAAGGAGCTCCCGTTGAAATATGAATGAAACGAGGAGGAGACAGTCAGTCGGCTCTCCCCAGATAAAGAAGTTCTGCTTCACAGAGTTTCGAGGTCTCCGCTCTACAAAAGGAAGATGCCTGGCAGCTTGTCCTGATTAAAAGCTGCTAAGTTCCACCTTGCCAGGCATCCCATTAACCTCCTCTTCCGGCCACCTTCCCGGGAGGGCTCGGGAACCGGGGGATTCTCTCGAAGCCTTGCAGGCTGGACCGGGGACTGGCCGGGGCTCTCAGAACAGCGCCCCTCCCCGCCGTCCTATTTCCACCTCTTTGCTACGGAGGTTCACTTGCTAAGGATGTGCTCGCCTTTACTTTCCAACACCTGAGGCCCCTTAAGGCGAGGGAACCAGAAACACTTGCTGGAAGAGAGCAGGATGGACTTCGGGAAGCCTAAGGTCAAGGCTCATTCCAGATTCGGCTGTGAGCTTGGGGTCGTCACTGTCTAGGAAGGCTGGGTACAGAGAGGATGTCTCCTGGCCACTCCCCGGGCCCGTCCCTGACCCCCCACCCCCACCCCCCAGACCTCCTTCAAGGTCTAGCTCAAAACAGAGACGCTGGGACTTGCCCCAGCACATCTGGTCTCATTGGTGGGTCCCGCCGTCCTACCTGCAGCTGAGTATGTTTACTATCCCCCCCGGAAAGCAAGCGCTCTCAGCCCCACAGCGCAGTGATCATGAGCAGAAACTCCAGAGTGTAGAAAGCTTAGAAAACCTGGTAGGAATCAGGGAATGATGAGACCTTGAAAGATGATCCATCCATACCCGGGAGAAACCGGCATCCAAGATACAATTACAGCAGCAAAGCCGAAGTCATGGATACAGTTTCTGTTCGGGATGATTAAAAACAAACAAACAAAAGTTCTGTGGGCGGAAGGGGGCATGACTGCCCGGAGCAGGAGGCACCCACTGCTGTGGCCCCACACGGGTTCGGATGGTGAATTTCACATTATATGTATCTGACCACAGTTGGAAAGCACTGGGTGGGGGTGGGGCAGAACGAAAGGTTTTGGCCTCTCATGGGGTGACCCTACTTGATGCTTCCCATATTGCAGCCCTTTGCTTGGGGGGGAGCTTGGAAGCAGCGTCAGGAACCAGTTTGGAGAAACCGAGATCCAGATGGGAGAGGAGCTGCCCAGAGCCTCGCCCACCACGGAGGGCTCATGGCCGGGACTCCAGAGACTCCGACACAACCCCACGAATGAATAAGAAAGTCCCCAAGATTTTCTCCAGGGAGCGGCTGATTTTGTTCAAGCTCCTGGCAGGGAAGGCAGAATGAGAAGGAAGTGTCTTCTCTCCTTGCGGGAGCCTTGGGAACGTCTCCCTGGGGAGAGGTGCTGGCTGCTGAGGACGCCCCCCCCCCCCACCGCCCCGCCACCCCTGTTAAGTCTCCGATCACGAGATTCGGTGATTTCATTATTGTCTGCAAAGCTCCCGGGAGGGTTCGCACACAGATAATCACCCGTGATACAGGGCACTGGAGTCATCAAGGATCCCTGAGGCTTCTCGGAGGGGGAGGGGGGGGCAAGGTGGGTGCGCAGAGATGGCCCTGCGTGGAGAGAGGGGCTCAGCAACCAGAGCAGGGGGAGGGGAACAAGGCCAAGGTCACAGCCAAAGCCAAAGAGGGGTGAGATACTCCCTGGCAGGCGCCAAGGGGAAACCTGAGTCAGGTCCCTTCCCCCTGCCCACAGCCCTCGAGGCCTCTCACCACCCTGGGGTAGAAGCCCAAGTTCTCCCCAGGGGCCCCAAGACCCTGAACTGCCCTGCTCAGTCCCCTCTCTGCTCTTTCCTCCTCCCTCTCTACCCCTGCTCTCTCCATCCCAGGCCCTGGTACTTAACAAGTGCTCAGAAAAAAGGAAAGGCCTCAGGGCAGAATAAATGGCACTTTGAGCACATTTGGAATCTGAAAGGAACTTCTAGTGCACAGCCTCTGCTTGGATTCTTCTCTGGATGATGAGCTCACTACCTTCCAATGGGCTCCCATTCCATCTCAGATCTGTTCCGGCCATTAGCAGCGTCCTCAACAAAGCCTAGGCTGAGTTTTGTGTTCTGAAGTGTGTGTGTGTGCGTGTGTGTGCGTGTGTGTGTGTGTGTGTGTGTGTGTGTTGAAGCATGGGGGAGTGAAATGAGGTCATGAGGGAAATTCTGGAATCTTTGCAGAGTGGACCCTGTCTTGAACAAGCTGGAAAGCCTGAGCCCATCAGGATGAGGTGACCCCAGACTGACTTCCTCCCTCTCCCTCTCCCTCCCTCTACCCCTCCCTCTACCCCTCTCTCTCCCTCTCACTATGTCTCTATCTCCCTCTCCATTTATCTCTCTGTTTCTGTCTCTCTCCTTTTTTCTTCTTGTCTCTGTGTTTCTGTCTCTGGGTCGCTGTGCTGTTCAAAGTCAAACAGATAGCAAAGCAGCCTCCCAGCCCCAAAAGAAAATTTCCGGCCACCCCAGCAGCAGAATAATTGAATCCGCGGGCGGCCCAGGATTGAATCAAGCAAGAGGGTAAAGGCGGGCGGACTCGGGTTGGGGGTGCGGGGGTGCGGGGGGGGTTGCATTCAGGCTAAAAGCCGCCTCACACCAGGAGGACAGGAGGATGCGCTTAGCTCTAGACAGCGGGGGCACAGGCGTGGGGGGCGGGGGCCGTGAAATCTCGAGGGCGGGTCTGGCGCCCCCCAGCTCCACATGAGCCAGTCTGAGCCCTGCAGAAGGAGCCAGAGGTCTCCCGCAGCCCGGTCTCTGCCCATTCCACACACAGTCTGCTGAATCCTCAGAGCCAGGGAGCAGGGTCGGGGGTGGGGGCTTCGCCGGGGGTCCCCTGCCAGGAGCAGCCCAGCTCAGCAACTCGCTCTGTTGCTACCTGTGGCCATCCACCCATACCCTCACCGCCCCCACCCAGCCACCCTTCTGCCCACCACCCCCCTCCCCTTCCCCATCCTTTCATCCACCTGTCTCCCACCTAGCCACCACCAACCTGCCATCCCCCTACCCCACCGCCCCCCTCCCACCTCCCACCCTCCCTCCCATCCATCCTGGTCAAACACTCAACAAACACTTATTAAGCTCCTGCTGAGTGCCCACTTCTATGCCGGGTGCTGGAGTTACTGGGAGAGTCGAGGACCCTGCGCAGTCGGGGCTCAGCATCTCGTTGGGAAGATGACGGCTGAGCAAACATTTGAACAAAGAGCTCCGGCAGAGAAATCGCGCCGGTTCTGTAAGACACGCTCCGTCTGCTCTGGGATATCTAATACAGGGAGGGCCATCAGCGGGTCTGGAGGACATGACTGGGCTCCCAAGGGGAATGGTGTCACAGGCAGAGGGAACAGCATAAGCAAAGAAGAGGCAGATGCCCAGTGGCTCAAGGGCAGGGCGTGTGGAGCGGGCCCCGGACACGACATGAGCACCCTGGACGAGGACTGAATGGGATGCAAGGGGAAGTTGCTGCCCCCAGATCAGGGGCTGCTGGAAAGTCTCCAGGTGGATGGGCAGGGATCAGCAGGAGGAAGTGACGAGGAGGCAAAGGAGATGAGTAGGCTACAGAGACAGAAGGGAAAGCGGGGGTGGGTGGGATCTTGAAGCCAAGGGGAGGGAGGTCTGGGCATGGCCAGCCATCCCTTGCCCTCGCCCAGACCACCCAGCCTGAGGAGGTCCTGCTCGCTAGCCCGGGCTCTGCCCAGTGGGCTCTCTGTCCCTTCTGGACAGCTGCTGGGGCCCCGAGGACCATGGAGAGACACCCCTCAGGTGTTGTTCCGGCAGCCTCAGTGTTCTCTCTGTGAAATGGGAACATTTCAGCCGTGCCAGAGGTGGAAGGGAAGCACCAAGGCCAAGATGACCACAGAGAGAAGTTATCATGTCCTCTGCACCAGGACTGGCATGGCCTCTGGCCCCTGCCTCATTCATTCATTCATTCAACAAATAATTCTTGAGTGCCCAGGTACTGGGCTGGGTGCTGGCGACACTGCTGTAAAGAAAACAATCGCAGCTCCTCTGTCCTCGAGGAGCTGATACTTAAGTAGCGTGAGAACAGAGAATAACACACAAATGCCTACCCTAAGTTCAGGAAGCAGTACGAATTATAAAGCAGGGAAAAAAGACATCATGGTTTGGTAGATATGCCGAAGCTGGGGTCATCAGGGAAGGCTTTCTTGAGGAGGTGACGTGTGAGCTGAGACAGAGGAAGGAAGCATCAGTCCGGCCAACATGTTCGGAAAGCACTCCAGGTAGGGGGGAACAGCAAGTGCAAAGGCCCTGGGGCAGGACCAAGTTTGGCATTTTAAGAACCAGCAGTTCCGGGGCACCTGGGTGGCTCAGTGGGTTAAACCCTCTGCCTTTGGCTCAAGTCATGATCTCAGGGTCCTGAGATTGAGCCCTGAATCGGGCTCTCTGCTCGGCAGGGAGCCTGCTTCCCCCTCTCTCTGCCTGCTTCTCTGCCTACTTGTGATCTCTCTCTGACGAATAAATACATAAAATCTTAAAAAAAAAAAAAAAGAATTGGCTGTTTCGTGTGGCTAGAAGAGCTAAGGGGGGGTGTCCATGCTCCCCAGTCCCCCGTCCCTGGCTCTCCTATTCCCTGTCTCTCTTGCTTCTCCACTCAAACCACACTATACCTTTTCCTTATTTTGCTTGTTTTCTCTCTCTTCAAACGTGAGCCTCATAAAGATGGAAACTTCCTTCTTTCTGCCTGGCCTGTCTGTTCTCCGCTTTGCCACCGGAGCCTAGAACAGTGCCTGGCACACAGTACACAGTGGTGAGTATTCTGAATTAGTGAATGAATGAATGAATGAATGAATGAAGAACGAACGGACAAATGAACAGGCATTGTTCCCATCAGAAGGGCCAGGTAGGAAAGCAATCAGAGGCTCTGGCCACTTCCAGAGGCCCCTCTAGGAGGTCAGAGCAGAGAGATGTGGGGGTCAGGGCCTCCCTTGATTACTGCGATTCTAATTAACTCCTGGGCCGAGAGGGCTGCCCCGCTCGGAGGAATTAGAGATAAGTTTGCATCCAAGTGTTTGAGCAGCGGCTCTAAGGGGGCGGGCAGCGGCTCCCCCCTCTCCCCCCACCAGCCAGCTGGCCTGGGAGGCGGGCGCGGAAAGAGGTCATTTGCATAGGCAGGTAATTGGTTTTGCAAATAAATCTGGTTCTTGAAATTTGTAGATTAGCAATAATACGTCTCCAGATGAGAGAAAAAGGTCACGGATGAATAAAACAACAATTAAACTTTCGGGAGATTATTAAACTAAACAGAAATCTGGCACAGGGTGGCCGAGGGAATATGGAGTGAGGCGGCGAGGGTGGAGAGGGTCTAGAGTGGGGGAGCCCGAGGATGTCCTCACCTCGCTGCCTCGTGGGAGCACGTTCTGTATGCCAGGCTCTGTGCACAGCCGGGCGTTCTGTGCAATATGCCCGGGATCCCGTTTCTCAGTAGAAAACTGAGGCCGGGGGAGGGAGAGGGAGATGCCCAAGGCCACGCCAGGCAGGATTCGAACCCAAGAATATTCACTTTGCACTGTCCTGGGAGGACATCTTTTTTTTTTTTTTTTTTTTAAGATTTTATTTATTTGACAGAGACACAGCAAGAGAAGGAACACAAGCAGGGGGAATAAGAGAGGGAGAAGCAGGCTTCCCGCCGAGCAGTGAGCCCGATGCAGGGCTCGATCCCAGGACCCTGGGATCATGACCTGAGCCGAAGGAAGAGGCTTAAAGGCTGAACCACTCAGGCGCCCCTGGGAGCCTCATCTGACAGCAGGGGGGAGGTGAGGATGGAACTCCACATCCGTCTCCGCTTGGCTGTGTTTCCAGGACCATTCCTTGGGGCTGGAGCACTTCGGGTGTGATTTGCAATTTGCAAATGTTTTCATACTTGTGTGGCAACTAAAAGGGACCTGGCGGCCAATGGACAAAGCAATGGGCCTGGGATGATGGGGGTGCCTCTTTGGTCATCCCGGGCTCTTGGCTGCAAGCGACGGAAATGTGCTCCAGGAGACGTAAGCCGAGCCAAAACTGATAAGTAATTCTCGGGGTAGAAGGCAAAGGTGGAGAAAGAGGGTGAGTTGACAGAGAGGAAGGGGTCCCAGGCAGGTAACACAACCCTCTTTTACCACCCACTAGTGTGTGACCTTGGGTGAGTCACCCTCCCCCTGGAACCTGCTTCCTTGTGGCTAAAAGGGGGAATGACTGTGCCTGCTTTATTTGCTCAGGGCACTCATTCAGAATATTTCCCGAGCCCAAACTGAGTGGCAGGCACCGTTCTAGGCACTGGGAATGCAACCGTGAACAAAACAGGCAGAAATCCCTGCCCTGAGTCGAGCTCACAGCCTAGTGGGTGAGACAGACAATAAGCAAATAAATCTATAGGGCTTTTAAGAGTGCAAAGTGTTAGGAAGAGCATTAGGGGAGAGAAGGCTTCAGGAAGGGGCAAGAAATGGGGAGGGAGGGCAGGTTGCAATTTCAAACAGGACATTGAGGGAAGGCCTCTGAGAAGGGCCTCCCAGACTCGGCTACAACCCAGGTGACATTCGAGCAGAGATCTGAAGGAGGGGAAGGAGGGAGCCATGGAAAGATGTGGAGGAAGAGCATCCCTGGCAGAGGGATGTGCAAAGGCCCTGGGGCAGGACTGAGTCTGGCATGCTAGAGGAACAGCAAGAAGGCTGGCTCATGTGGCTGGAACAGAGTGAGCAAGGAGGACAGAGGGAGGAAGGGAGGGCAGAGAGGGAAAGGGACTGGGTCATGCAGGCCTCCTTGTCCAGAGATCAAGGAGAAGGGGCATCTCCCTGCTAGGATCACCAAAACAGTGACCAATGTCCACTCTACTTTCCCAGCTCATTCAGTGGCAGAGGCTGTGGGCTGGCCCTTGATAGTCATTCTCTGCTTTCCCCTTTAGAAATAGAACTCGCCCAACCGAAGACCAACCTCCCTTGCAGCTCAATGTGACCATATCACTACATAGGGGACAACAGGATGCAGGCACAAACCATGCATGTATGTAACTACCAGGTGATAACCTCAGAACATAAGGATAGGCCCTCCTCCACCCCTTCTCCCATCCCTGCTTGTCCCTCATCTGGGAGGGCGCTGTGATGGCAGGAGCTGGAGCAGCCAGTATGGGCCACAGATGGAAGTTCAACTGAGGAGGTGGAGCTACAAGGTAAAAAAAAAATCTTGTCCCTGGTGATCGTGGAGCCACCACTGTGGAGCCTGGGATGATGCCCAGACGTGAGGACAGGAGCGATGAGCTGCTCTTTCATGTAAGCCCTCATCTCACGGTGTCACAGACACGGTCATAGACTCATGGCAACATAAAGCTCAAATAATAAATAACCAAATGTTTTGAGGGCACCTGGGTGGCTCAGTCGGCTAAGCCTCTGCCTTCGGCTCAGGTCATGATCCCGAGGTCCTGAGATAGAGCCCCACATTGGGCTCCCTGCTCGGCGGGAAGCCTGTTTCTCCCTCTGCCCCTCCCTCCTGCTCATGCTCCTTTGCGCGTGTGGGTGCTCTCTCTCTCTCTCTCTCACAAAAACAGATAATCTTTAAAAAACTAGTTTGAGCAGCGCCACTGGCCACATTGGCAAGCCCAGACTGCTCTCCTCCCTAACAGGACCCTGCTGCAGACTGTTCATCACCCATCGCCACCCTCTGATTTCCCAGACTCGGCCACGACCCAGCTGGACCCCGCCAAATGCGCCACCATGTGGCCGCCCGGAAAGTGTCCCGCTCGGCATTCCTCGGGGAGGTCCTGCCCATCTGGGGCTGCCCACTGGTTCCCCAAGGGACTCAGTTTTATTCTAAGATATTTTCATGAATGCCCGTCCCCTCCTACAGTCTCTTTACCTTCAATCTCTCCCTCTGTCCCCCTTCCAAATGTTGGCAGCTGTCCTAGAGCTCAGTGTGACCATTTGGCTACATAGGGGCCAACAGGATGCGGGCACAAACCATGCTTGTAACTACCAGGTGATAACTTCAGAACACAAGGACAGGCCCTCCTCCACCCCTTCTCCCGCCCCTGCTTGTCCCTCATCTGGGAGTGGGATGTGATGGCAGGAGCTTCAACCTCCAAGCCCTACGTCTGTGGTGATTCTGTAAGGCAGAAAGCTGACCAGAGACAGCCAGCGGCCCTGCAGGGTTTCACAGCCGGGCCATCCTCTGCAAAGGAAGCAGGACGTGGAGCCTGATAGACAGAGGGCAGAGGGAGGGCTTCCTGGGGGCGCCCACCACTACTCCCCTGGGAAATCCTTGCATGGCGGCTGGGTCATTTCATCCCCTTTCATGCCCCAAACTCTGAACAATGGCCGTGTGCCACGTCCTTCCGCCGACACAGGACCAAAGCACGCTCTCTCCTCCCTCTGGTGTGGGAGCTGCGATGAGGCGTCCGGAAGAGGCCCCCCCGAGCTGGGCTGGGCCTCGGGCTTCCCGGAGGAGGTGTTGCGAACGGGAGAAGGCAGCGGGACCCACGCAGAGGTGGGTGCGGTGAGTGTGCGCCCCTGAGAGGCCGCCAGAGCTCGGCGTGTGAAGTCAGGGAAGTAATGGGAGCTGAGGGCAATGGGGAGCCAAGGACACAGATTTAAGGCGGGGGGAGGGGGCAGTGAGATCAGATTTGCCTTGGGGGCCGATCGCCCGGAGGAGGGCGGGCGTGGGGGCCAGGCCTGGAGGCCGGGGCAGGCGGGAGAGGACCCGGGACCAGGCTGTGCGTCCCCGCCCGCATCCCCCAGCCGCCTCGCCGCGCCCGGGCGCGAGCGGGAAGGCGGGCCGGGAGGGGGTACCTGGCAGCCGAAAGCCCAGCGGCTAATGAGCCCGGTGCGGCGCGCGCTATTTTTAGCAGCAGCTCCTCGGGACGCCTAATCGCTCCGGCCGGCTCCCGCCAGGCTGCCATGGAAACGCTCAGCGCCGCCGCGAGCGCGGTCCCGGTCCGGCCTGCGTGGCCACCTCCGGGCGGGGCCCCGTGAGCCCTCCGCGCGGCCACCCCTGCTCCCGCGCCGCCCCTGCTCCCGCGCCGCCCCGGGCCCGCTCCGGGCTGTCGGCCTCCCGCTCGTCCCCAACCTGCTTGGAGCCTCGGCTTCTCCTCTTTGAAACGGGCCCACCTGTTAGAACTGCGGGGGACCCGGGTGCCGAGACCTCAAGGCAGAGCCCAGCGCCTGCCCTGGTGATTCCAGTCACTCATTAAGCACCTACTGTATGCCAGGCATGGCCCTAAGCGTTCCGCGCATTTACTCATTGACTCCAGAGGCATTTTACGGAGGGGTTAAACGATCTGCCTAAAGTCACACAGCTTGCAGGTGGTAGAGCTCGGATTTGAACCCGGGCCAGTTGGCCACCGACTTAGCACTAACCCCCCCAGCGAGCGTAGAGATTTCAAGTGGAATCTGCAGGGTTTGCGTTTATCCACCAAGAAAGGCCTCACGAATGGTGGCCTCGGAGGCAGGTGGGGACCTGGTTTTTACCCCCTACCTTGATTTATGGGAAACCAGAGGTGAGAGGTTTCACTCCCGCACGGGACAAAGGGGGACATCGGGCCGCCAAGGAGCAGCTGATGCCTGAGAGTTCTGGTGGAGGGAGGTGGGTCAGGGGAACACAGACCCCCACCAGCAGCTCGTACCCATAGTTCTTTGACGCAGTGTCGCTCAGGCAAGGTGAGGGGGCGGAGCTGGGAGCCAGGATGGAGAGTTCCAAGCTGGGGAGGGAAGAACGGAGCCCTCCCTGGGCCAAGAAGTGGGGAGGGCAGGCAGGGGGTCAGATGGGCCAAGAGCATACCCCCACCAGGGTCCTCCCCCCTGCTTCCCCATCTATAAAGTGGGGATGTCGATTACCACAGTCCCACCTCCCAGGGGCTGTGGGGACCGTCAGAACATTCCTACAAGTCCGACCAATTCAGGGACCTCCCCGCCTGCCCTTAACATTGGCTATTTCGTTCCTCGTGGCCTCTTTTTTTGCATCGGTTTGAATTTTTGCAAACACGACTTAAAATAGTAGTTCTCCTGCTGACTGGGCTTGTTGGCACCTGCTTAAGTTTTGTCTTACCCTAATCCTGGCCTGGTGATCATCATGAGAGCCGCTCAGAACCGCGCCTGGCCGGTAGTAAGCACTCAAGGATAGCAAAGGTCAAGGTGGCCAATACGCCGCAAATAGCGGGAACGTTGTGTGATTTTAAGTGTTGGCGATCATTCACTATCGGCACCAGCCCTGTGCCCTGGGACCGCCAGCCTTGGCGGGCCCACCTGGGAGAGAGTAATAACCTGCTCATCCGTGCAAGGGAGGGAAGGGAGCCTCCAGACCCTAGCATACTGTCGGCCCCTTTCCCACCATCCCGCCGGGCCCTGAGCTAGGGTTTCTGCCATTAGCTTTGCCTCCAAAGATGCTCCCTGAGAAGAGGTGCTGCAGGGCTGGCTCCCCTGCCTCCGGCTGGGGGCGAAGAGGGGGACACAAAGCTGCGAACCCCTCGCCCCACTGATCCCCCAATCACCCCGGCAGCAGGAAGGGCGGGGGAGGGGAGGCCAAGGTTACCGTGCCCCTCCCCCAGCCTGGCTGTAATTAGCCCTGAAATGAATTAAACACGAGGCTGGCCGTCGCGGGGTGGCCGCAGTATCTCTGACACTCCTCTTGTTCCCAGGCACCGGGCAGAGGGCGGGGCTGACGGGGGTTGGGGGGGCACCGGGGGTAGGCAGGGCGTCCGCGTGTGCGCACGTGAGCGCGTGTGTGCGCGTGTCCTGAGGGCTCGCCGGGCATGGGAGCAGCCTCGGCCCCTGGGCTCGGCGGACCCAGGGATGAAGCTTCGCCCCTGGCCCAGCAAAGCCGTCTCCGCACGGCCCCTTCCTGGGAAGCCATCGCTCGGGGCGCCGGCTGACACACCCGAGTTTCCACCCATATGACTTCTCTTAGTCACGCACCCCTTCCCGCGCACGCGGAGCTCCCCGGGACAGAGCTCCGGGTGGGGGCGCCGAGAGGCGCTGGGGCGGGGGCGTGGCGAGATCGAGGGGCGGGGCTGAGAGGGAGGTTGGACTAAGGCGTCCCACCTGTCCTGCGGGGGTCGGCGGGCCCTCACTCTGGGCTCACCTTGCCCCGCCCTGCACCCAGGAAATGGTGAGAACTCCCCCACCAGCCCGCAGACAGGCAACAGGCGGGAGAGGGAGGTGGAGACGCGGAAGGGACGGGGAGGGGCGGGGCCTCGGCCTCCAGTGGACACGCCCCCAGCCCCGCCCTAAACTCTCCCTTCCACCTTCCTTCCAGATCCGGTAGGCGCTCCGACTGCAGGACCGTCCCCAGCTCCACCCCCAGGACCAGCCAAATGACCTCAGCGAGGCGGGCTTGCCTCTCAGTGCCTCAGTGTCCCCATCTACAAAATGGGGAGGGGCCGTGGGCCCAGGAGGCCGCGGTTCATGACACAGTGTCAGAGTTTAGCCTCCAGGCCCGGTGCCCCATTCCGCGCGTGTGACTCAGGTCACTGGTTCGCTCCCATCCTGTTTTCCTCTCCTGTGAAATGGAAAGATGATAGTGCTTGGAAGGTTGGAGAAGGGCGAGCAGGGGCCCCCCCGCCCCCGCTCCCCAGCCTTGTCTGCAGGCAGTATGAGTGTGAGGACAACTCCTACCCTCCTTGAGAAAAACCGATATAGAATCAGCCATCCGTTTGCAGATATTTTAGACCAGAAGGAGGACAATTTCCTCACTCATGGCTCCTCTAGTTCCTCAGACTCCCAAGAGCCGATGAGTGCGGGGGGGCCCCCCCCAACCCCCGCCTCCCGCCCTCATTACTGAAACCCTACCTGCTGTGGGCCAAGCCCTGGAGGGGATCACGGGCTGGGGAAGCCAGAACCAGCCAGGAGACCCAAGTGGTCAGGCTGGGCGAAAGAAGATGGGGTGCCCCGCTGTGGAGTGGGTAAAGCCTCAGTGTCGGGGTACACAAAGAAAGCCTCCTGCAGACATGGACTTTTGAGTTTTGAAGACCAAGGGGGAGTCACACGTGGGGAGGAAAGGCATCCCTGGTGGAGCAAATGGCCAAGGCAAATGCTTGGAGGCAGAAAGCATTAATTAATTAATTAATTAGTAAAATTAATTGATTGATTGATTGATTAATGACAATCACAAGTTCTGGTCTCATCTGGAACCCGAAGTGGCTCGCCTGGACAGAGCAGCCTGGCGGGACTTTGCAGGACAAGCTCAAGTCAGAACCCACCCTGATGTAGACAATGGGGCTCAAGAACACAGATCCTAGAGTCAGACAAGCACTTGCAAAGTGGAGGTAATAGTGGCTTGCACCCCGAGAGCTATTGTGAGGAAGAGATGAGTGAAGACAAGTGTGTAAACACTGAGCACATACTCAAGTACTCGCGAGGTGGCTGTTGTTACTATGGTTCCAAACAGGACCACGCAGATCATTTTTTAGCAGTTATATATTCATTTCAATGTCTATCCTCCCAAATTTATATATACTATTTACTGCATTCAAAAAATATATATCTGCGATTTCATGGTAGGATATAACGGTGCATTTTTAAAATAAATATATTTTGTTGGGAAGGAATGGGGAGGAGTTTTAGAGAAAAAATGATGAAGCGAATGAGGGAAGCCTCGAGTCGGGAACTGCTCAGCTAATAGATTTCTCAGCCTGCTCCTGGGCCCATAATTAATCCTGAGGGGCTCATTAAGTTCCGGCTTCCGCTCCAGCCACTCAACGGCCTCCCTCCCTGTCTTTCCTCTTCCCAAGGGAGGCCCAGCCTGGCCTGCCCCTGCCAGGGCCTCCCTCCTGCAGTGCTGCTGGGCCCCCAGATCCCTGGGCTTAATCATGGAGAATTAAGGTTTAATCAGAAGCTTTTACTGCTGGGAGGGGAGGCTGGGCTGAGGCCTCCCAGGTGCAACAGTAGCAGGAATAAGGTGAGGTGAGTGAGGCAGGGTGGAGCCAGTGCAGGGTCAGAGCCTGGCGAAATTTCACACTTTGATACTTTGTTCATTGTAGAGGTTTCCGCATATATTGTATTTTTTTAAATTTATGTATTTGAGAGAGAGATTGAGCGTGCATGAATGGGAGTGAGAGGCGTAGAGGGAGAGGGAGAAGCCAACGACCTGCTGAGCCGGGAGCAGGTGTCGGAGTCACTCCCAGGACCCCGAGATCACGACCTGAGCCCAAGGCAGACTCTCCACCGACTGAGTCACCCAGATGCCCCTGCATTTATTGCATTTTTTAAAATGTGGTGTTAAAATAGTATTTATCCAAGGCCCCTCAGTGGTGCAATCGCTTCTGACTCTTGGTTGCGGCTCAGGTCATGATCCCAGGGTTGTGGCCTCGAGTTCTGGGGCAAGCTCTACACTCTCTGTCTGCTTGAGATTCTCTCTCTGCTGCTCCCACTTATGCGCTCTCTCTCTAAACAAATCTTAATAATAAAAAAAAAAAAAGAGTATTCAGCCACATGACTGAGTTTGGTGGCACCCGCTAAGTTTTGCACGGAGGCTGGTGCCTCTCTTGCCTCACCTTAATCCTGGTCATGACTGCTGCCGGGAAGCGGGAGCTCCTAAGTTAGCATCCTGAGGCCAGGAGCTAATTTGAGCCTCACCACTGTCAGAGGATAGTCAACTACTGGACTGATTTCATAGATGGGAAACTGAGCCCCAGAAGGGCAAGCCATTGGCCCCAGGTCGCCCCGCTAAGAGAAGGCAGAGGCAGGATTTGAACCTTTGACAGCCTTCCAGGGCCCCACCTCCCTTGAGATTAAAGCCCAAATCCTCCCTGTGGTCTCCAGGGCTCCCGCAGGACCTGCTCCCTAGGGGAACCAGATCAAAGGGGGTTCTGTGGGCAGAGTAGGAAGGGGAACTGACTCCGGTGCTCACTGCCGCCCTCTAGTGGCTGCTTCGGGGAAGAGAGACTGCGGGAGTGGGGGATGGGGAAAGGCGAGCAGAGGGGACCCTGCTGGTCCAGGCGCGTGATATAACCATGTGCCTGATTCTGTACTGTCCAACACGCGAGCCTCTGCCATTTAAAACGGGACTAGTTCAAAGTGAGATGCTGTGCAAGTATATAACACACATCAGGTTCTAAAGACTTGGAATGATGGGGCGCCTGGGTGGCTGGGTCAGTTGAGCTTCTGACTCTTGGTAGCAGCTCAGGCCATGATCTCCGGGTCTTGAAATCAAGCCCCACATAGGGCTGTGCGCTCAGTGAGAGTCTGCTTAAGATTCTCTCCTCCCTCTGACTCTTGTTCCCTCCACCCTCTCCCCCCGAAATAAATCTTTATTTTTTTAAGATTTTGTTTATTTATTTGATACAGAGAGAGAGAGTGAGCACAAGCAGGGGGAGCGGCAGAGGGAGAGGGAGAAGAAGACTCCCTGCTAAGCAGGGAGCCCGATGCGGGGCTCCATCCCAGGACCCCGGGATCATGACCTGAACCGAAGGTAGATGCTTAACTGACTGAGCCACCCAGGCTCCCCAATAAATAAATCTTAAAAAAAAATGGTATGAAAAAAAAAGTTAGGGGCACCTGGGTGGCTCAGTGGGTTGAAGCCTCTGCCTTAGGCTCAGGTCATGATTTCAGGGTCCTGGGATCGAGCCCTGCATCGGGCTCTCTGCTCAGCAGGGTGTCTGCTTCCCCCTCTCTCTCTGCCTGCCTCTCTGCCTACTTGTGATCTCTCTCTCTCTGTCAAATAAATAAAATCTTAAAAAAAAAAGTTAAGATAGATCCTTTACAGTTCTTTATATTGATTGCATGTTAAAATGATATTTGGGCTGCATTGAGTTCAAGAAAACATATTAAAATTAATTACACCCGTTTCTTTTTACTTTTTTGTCATGACTACCAGAAAGTTTTAAATTACATATGTGGCTTCCATGATCTTTCTACTAGACAATGGTGGGTATTTAAATTCTCACTCATGGCCTACCAGGGGACGCTGCGCCCTTGTGGTGGGGTCTGGCACTCGGGAATCTAAAGGAGAAGGAAGTAGTAAGTCAAGACAGTTGCTCCTTTGTGGTTGTCATCTTGGATCAGGTCTTACCACTCGGACCTATGTTTGCCATCTGCCATGGCTCACTGGCTAAGGGAGACGTAGCCACCTGTGGGTAAGGAGTCGGCCTCCCACACTGACCCCATTTTATTCTGCCAGGGTCAGGGAGGAAGAATTAGGCCTCTAGAGACAACTCACAGATTCTGCAATATTTATATTCAAGATGATTCTGCCACAGATTCATCCAACAGACAAGGATTTGTTTTTTTTTCCTTTCTCGCAAATGAGAAAAACAAAGACTCAGAGAAGGAAAGTGAGCTCCCCAAAGAGCCCAGCAGAGGCAGGCTTTGCACCCAGGTCCATCTGACTCCAGTGCCTTCTGGGCCCCTCCCCCCACCACCACCCCATCCCCAACCAGCTGCCTCTCAACCTCTTGGAAACTCTTGAGGAATGTTGAGCAGACATGGGGCAAGGACACTCTATCTGTCCAGATCAGACCAGCTCAGTGGGGCAGTCAATAATTCCTTCTGAATTTTCCCCATTTATCATAATGGCAGGAGCCAGAGTGCACGGAATCCTAATCCCAAGCTTCTGTGCCCCTTGATCACCTGGAGCTGGACACAATGGTGACAGCAACTGGGGCGGGGGTCCCGCACTGAGCCTGGGGAGCGAGGGTGTTCCTGGCTCACCACCCCCGACACTGGGTTGTTAAATGCTGTGCGATCCAGCAGTGACCAGATGAGACCCATCCCAGCCTTCACAGTGCCCACAGGCTGGTGGGGAAAATACATACTGAAAAAGTAATAATATAGTTAATGCTACCAGGGAAAAGAAAAGGCTGGTGGGAGAATGCAAAACTGGGGGGACATGACTTGTTTAGGGCCTCCTCAAGGAAGTGACATTGAACGTGCAAATCAGTAGACAAAAGGTGAGGATGGGAGAGGGTGCTGCATACAGAGAAACAGCACGTGCAAAGGCCCTGTGGCCAGGAAGAGTTTCTCCTTTGTGCAACCCAGCAAGAGGTTGAGTGGGTCTGGAGCTCAGAAACTCAGTGCTGAGTCAGGAGCCCTCAGAGCCAGGCCTGGAGCCCTCATGGGGAGGCCAGCAGCCTTCAGTGGGTACCAAGGGCCATCAGGGGAAAAGACAAGCAAGTTTCCCTGATGTTCTGGGGGATGGTAGTGAGGCTGCTTCCACCCCAAGTAAATCACACGGCAGGCTGGGCAGCTGGCCCTGTGATTTTTGTTTCATTTCTTCTTACAACTCTGTCCCCCTTGGAGGATTCTTTCAAATCCTCCTTGAGTTCAGGGATGAGTCGGGATTTCTCTGCCAACAAATAGTCTACATCATGCGAGCAGCGCCTGGCGCAGCCACTCAAAACCCCTACTTCCTTGGACAGGTGGGAAAACTGAGACCCACAGAAGGGGTCTCTGGGATCCCAGGAGCACCCTCCCAGCCTGCAGCGTCATGGGTCTTCTGCTGAACCTCCAGCCTCCTGACGGTCATCAGGTGGGTGTCTTGGCCTTTGTGTGAATTGCCAAAAGTGTCCCCTTCCCGGGGCCCTCTCACCCCTCAGCTGGGTGCTTTGGCGCAGTGACCAACCTGTCCCACCCACCGTCTGTGGCAGCTGGAGCAGGGTCTGTCCTGGTATCTCCAGCAGCCAGCCCAGGGCCAGGCACACAGAGGGCACTCCATCCATAAATGCCCAGGGAACAAATGAGCAGAGGCAGAGAACGCCACGACCCGGTTCAGAGTCACAGAGGGAGAGAGTGAGGCAGAGAAGGACGGACTCTTGGGGGAGTCTGGGCGCTGACAGTTTCTGGCTAAGCCACGGACGCCTCCTCTGGGAACCACCCCCCACCCCCAGCCCAAACCAAGTGGGCAGCTGGGAGGCGGAAGGCGGGAGGCGGGAGGCGGCCCCTCCTGGGACGCCTTGGGCCCCAGGAAGAGACAGTGAGTGGCTGCCAAGTCTCACACGAAACTCCTTGCAGCCCAGACTTGCTCCCGCCCAGCACCCAGCACCGAGTCAGGAGCCCGAGAGGCCCCAGGGCAAGGGGCGGATTTTTCGCAGCCTGGAGAGGGGAGGGACCGGTTGGGTGGGGCAGAGTAGGAGTCAAATGAAATGATGTTCCTGTGGAGGGCAGAGCCCGCCTGTGGAAATAGACGCTCACCCAGGCAGAGGGAAGACCGAAGACCGAGTTAGGGAGCCTGAACTTGATTCTGTTTTGAAACACTTATTTATTCATACGCACTTGAAGACAGCCCTTCTATACCTGGTCCCAACCCGGTTCTGTGACCCTGGAGCCCCAGGCTCCGCCGGTCAGGCTGGGAAGGCCAACACACCGCCCTGTTCCCGGCGTCGGGTCTGAGCCAGCAGGAATGGAGGCTGCAGGACCCAGATGCCCACAGGCGGCACTGCAGAGCTCACACAGGGCCATGTCAGAACCAGGCAGGTGTCGGAACCAAGCTGAGTGGGCGGTGATGCTGCCGCCCCCAAGTAGCCAGGGCTGGACCATGGAGGGTGTAGTGTAACCAAAGCCCAGAAGCAAGCGGAGGCTCTTGGAGGATCAGAAATGCCTGCGCAAAGAAGGGGGCATTGCAGCTTGGCTTTGAGGGATGAATAGGAGTTTGCCGAAGAGAGAGGATAGGATGTGCAACCTGGTGGTGGCCAGAATTCTAAGAACATGCTTATGGAGTGGCAGGAGAAAGCACGACTGGAGGAGCACAGTCGGTCAAGGTCCAACTTGACCCAAGTTCAAGTTCTCCAGACCCAAGCTCGGGGCAGCCTGCATTGGAGGCCAAAAACCTCCAGGATGATTCCCCTGGGTTCTGCCAAGCCCTGCCAGGCCTGGAGCCCTCCCCAAAGGCCCGACTGCTCTAGCCACTCTAGCCATGTGGCCCTGGGACCTCAGGCCAGACTTGGGCCTCCCTGTATCTCATCTGGAAAATGGAAACGCTGGGAGCCACTTTCGTTCCTTTTTGCATTCTCCTCCAGACTGGGAGGCTTCCTAGGAACCAAGCGGAGGAAGAAAAGCAGTAAAAGGAATAAAGGGAAGGAGGGGGAGAAGAGAAGGAAAAAGGGAGGGAAGGGAGGGAGGGAGGAGAGAAGAGAGAGAGAGAGGGAGGGAGGGAGGGAGGGAGGAGGGGAGGGAGGGAGGGAGGGGGAAGGAGGGGCTCTGTACTCCTCCAGGCAAACGCCAACGGACTGGTCCAACATTATTATTTCAGTGCACGCCTGGGCTGTCGAGCCTTAAGAAATGGGTGGTGATTTGCATGTGATTTGCATAGTGTTTGTTAAATGTCAAAAATGGCCTGAAATGCTTCCCCCACCCTCAGTCAAGAGCAGGAAACCCTCTCTGTCTTCCATCAGGGACCCCGCAGGGGCAGGGAACCCTCAGTTCAGCAGCCCAGAGAAGGATGACCTTGGACACCTCATCTGGAAATGGGTCATAATCCCTGCCACCACAGCGGGGACCTTAGCAATCCAGACTAAGTGAGAACTGGCTGGGGAAGCCATCCCCCCCAGACTGTGGCACGTAGTAGGGGCTGAGGAATGCAATAGCTGGGTGATCATCACTGCACCCCACTTTCTGGGCAGGCCCCCCAAGTGTGCACAGAGGTGCCCCTGGGCACACAGCAGATGTGTGTGTGGCAAAGTGATGGGCTGGCCCAAAGCAGCCAGGAATAGGGGCCTGGGCTCCTTCCCCCCCTGCAGGCCCCAAGGGTGCCCCGCAAACAGTTGAGGCCTCAGTTTACCCATCACAAAAGAGGGAGTTG
>CM053603.1:2461785-2471958 GCA_028646535.1 Procyon lotor
GATGAGAACACCGCCAAAGGAGTGGGCACAGGCGCACCATGAGGAGGTGTTTGGGGCTGGGGCGTGCACCGTGGGATGCTGGAGAGCTGGGGGAGGGCTGGGGTCCCCCAGTCTCCACCTGTAGTCATTGGAGTTTTCATCAGTAATTGGCTGCACTCCCCCCACCCCCAGCCAAGGCTGTTCACAGTAGAGGGGGCTCATAGGGGTCCCACAGAGAACCAAGTGCTCACTGCCTGGTGAGGAGGGAATCCGAGAAGTCTTCCTGGAGGAGGCTGGAATCCCAGGTGAGTTGGAGTGGCAGAGAGGAGTGTGGAAGGTGCATCAGGCAGGGGGCACAGCCCGGGCACAGGTGTGGCCGACAGAAGGTACAAGGCAGGAGGGATGATGTCCTCGAGCTCCCCTCCTCTCCCCTCTGCGCCTCTCTTCATGTCATATCCTCTGGCTGCACACGGTTCCTGGTGCAAGCTGTCGCCCTCGGCAGACTGGGCACTGGAGGCCACGAGGGGGGAGCCACGGCCTCGGGGTCACGCAGGCTCCCCGCTGCTGGCTGGGCTGGAGCACAGGTGCCCGCGGCCTGGGGCTCTGGTGGGCGTGTCCAAGGCAGCAGGCAGCTGCTGGTCGGGAGGTCAGGCCCCAGGAGCCCAGAACTTGCAACGGCAGCAAGGAGGGAATAAAACAATTTCAAGCCAGGCCCGGCGAAGGGTGAAAGGCCAGCTTTCCTTTCTCCCTTGCCCCCCATCCCTGACGTGGAAGTGACACCGAGGCCATCTCCTCCTTCCCGCTGGTCGCGGCCGAGCTTGGCTGTGTGGAGCCCCCTGGCGACCGTTCTCGGGAATTGCAGGCAAAGAGCTCAACACCAAACCTGCCCACTAAAAGCCAGTCTTTCCCGGTAAGAAGCGAGCTAATAGAGCCCAGAGAGGAGTGACTTGCCCAAGGTCACACAGCAAGTGGGGGAAATGTCATTCCTGTTAGTTAGGGGCAACAAAGGTTAGGCTAAAGGTAAGTGAGAAGGTAAGGCCCATGTCCTTACCCAAAAGGCAAAAAATCACGAGGGTGTGGAGTGTGGTGATAGTCTACAGAGGCAAGTCCCTTCTCCTCTCTGGGCCTCAGTTTCCAAATCTGTGGTGTCTACAATCTGCACTAGAAGTACCGGAGACTTAAGGGGTGCCTGGCTGACTCAGTTGAGCATGGGACTCTTGATTTTGGGATTCTGAGTTCAAGCCCCACGTGGGGTGTAGAGATTACTTAAAAATAAAACAAATCTTAAAAAAAAAAAAAAAAAGAAGGGGCGCCTGGGTGGCTCAGTGGGTTAAAGCCTCTGCCTTCGGCTCGGGTCATGATCTCAGGGTCCTGGGATTGAACCCTGCATCGGGCTCTCTGCTCGGTGGGGAGCCTGCTTCCCCCTCTCTCTCTGCCTGCCTCTCTGCCTACTTGTGATCTCTCTCTCTGTGTCAAAATAATAAATACATAAAATCTTTAAAAAAAAAAAAAAAAAGAAGAAGTTCTAGAGACTTACCCAGTGTGATGTCAGGGCTCCTGGGAGGTGCCTCCGGAAGGTGCCCCCCGCTCCAGCCTGCTCCTTCAGCCAGCACCTCCAGTCCCCTGGGTCATGATTCCACCTCCTACAACTACCTGAAGAATGGGGACCGAAAGACACAGGTTGCAGGCCACATACAGCCCTCCCCTCAGCACTCAAGGCCTGATCTGCTCAGTGCCAGCTTCCGGGACCTCCTGGAATCACTTCCCGCCTTGAGACCCTCCCCCCACTTCCAGGAACCGCTGGAGCCCCAGGAAAGTGTTCTAAGCAGCCCCCAGCCTCACCTCCAGGAACAATACATTGGACAAATATTTGCTGAGGACCTACTACGTGCCAGGCACTGCACTGGGAAGACAGCAGCGAGTAGGAGGGACAAAAAGCCCTCAGAGAGTTTACAGTCCAGGGGGAGGAGATGGAGTGAAAAAATTAATGAACCGTATAAGTCAGCTCCTGGTAAGTGCTAGGGAGAAAGATAAAGCATGGGCCGGGGGGGGGGGGGGGGGGGGATCAGACCAAAGGACCTAAAGATCTGATTGAGGGAGAAAAGGAGGTGGAAAGCCTTCCAGGATGATGGAACAGCCAGTGTAAAGGACCCTGCCTAGAGAGCTGGAAGAACCGTGAGTTGACCCTATCCTATTTCAGTCTCTGCCATCGCTTTCTTGGAACTCTGCCCTGGTCCCCAGGCTTCTGCCATCCACCCCCCACAGTCTGTCCTCCTCAGAGTGGCCACAAGAGGGTGCCTGTGAGCTCCTGAGTCTTGTCTGGCCTTCCTCTGCCCAGAGCCCTCCAGGGCTCCACCTCCCTCAGGGTAAAAGCAGAAGTCTTCCTCGGCCCCCAAAACCCTGCACGACCTGCCCTGTCCCCTCCCCATCCTCCACTCCTCCCTCTCTTCCCCTCACTCTGCTCTAGTCACACATGCCTCCTCACCGCTCTAACACACCAGGCCTGGTTCTGCCCCAGGGCCTTTGCATGGACTGTGCCCTCTGCCCAGACCATTCTCCTCCCACATATCCACTTGGTTCCCTGCCTCACCTACAAGGAATTTACTGAAACTGTCACCTTTATCAGTGAAACTGTACCTACAACTGTGTTTAAAATAACAACTCTCAGGGGGCGCCTGGGTAGCTCAGCAGGTTAAAGCCTCTGCCTTCGGCTCAGGTCATGATCTCAGGGTCCTGGGATCGAACCCCACATCGGGCTCTCTGTTCGGCGGGGAGCCTGTTTCCCCCTCTCTCTGCCTGCCTCTCTGCCTATTTGTGATCTATCTCTCTGTCAAATAAATAAATAAAATCTTTAAAAAAATAAAATAAAATAACAACTCTCGGGGCACCTGGGTGGCATAGTCCTTTGAGCGTTGGACTCTTGGTTTTGGCTCGGGTTGCAGTCTTGGGGTTGTGGGATTGAGCCCTGTGTCGGGCTCTGCAATCAGCATGGAGTATAATTAGGACTCTCTCTCCCTCTCCCTTTCCCCTTCCCCACTCCCACACTCTCTCTCTCTCTCTTTCTCTCTCAATATATGAATAAATCTTAAAAAAAAAAAATGACAACTCGGGGACGCCTGGGTGGCTCAGTCAGTTAAGCATCTGCCTTTGGCTCAGGTCATGATCCCAGGGTCCTGGACTCAAGCTCATGTCAGGCTCTCTGCTAAATGGGGAGCTTGGTTCTCCCTCTCTGTCTGACCCTCCCCCTGCTCTGCTCTCACTGGTGCTCTCTCTCTCTCTCTCATGAATTAATAAATAAATCTATTTTAAAAAATGACAACTCTCAGGGCACCTGGGTGGCTCAGTCAGTTAAGCCTCTGCCTTTGGCTCAGGTCCTGATCTCAGGGTCCTGGGATCGAGCCCCGCACCCGGCTCTCCGCTCGGCGGGGAGCCTGCTTCTCCCTCTCCCTCTGCTGCTTTCCCTGCTTGTGCTCCCTCTCTCTCTCTCAAATAAATAAATCTTTAAATAAAAATAAATGGAAGGCACAAATTCTGTTTAAATAAATAACATTTTTAAAAATTAGAAAATGACAACTCTCGGGGTGCCTGGGTGGCTAAGGCATTAAGCATCTGCCTTTGGCGTAGGTCATGATCCCAGGGTCCTGGGATCGAGCCCCGCTGCTTTGCAGGGAGCCCACTTCTCCCTCTCCCACTCCCTCTGCTTGTGTTTCTCCCTCTCGCTGTGTCTCTCTCCGTCAAATAAATGAATAAAATCTTTTTTAAAAAATGACAACTCTCACCCCTCCACTCCCCAATCAGCCCACCCCGACACCCTCCTTCCAGAGGGCCTGGGGCAGCAGCTCTCCTACCCCACCCAGAGCCTCCAGGACCAGCATCTGAGGCTCCTGCTCTCCAAACACCACCCCAGGCTTGGCAGATGGAGCCTTCAGGGCCAAACCCGGAGAGTGTGACCCCCATAAACTCTAGGGTTACACATCTTGGCTCGGGTCCCTCCCCTGCCCACCGTCACCACCTCACTGTGGGGCTGGCCATGGGCTGGCCTCCAGCATTTCCCAGAGCTGCCCGGGGGGCCTCTCCACGTGCTCTCCGCGGGCCTCTCCTCGGGCAGAGAGATGCCCCTGGTGCCTCACCTTGGCCAGGGGACCTCTTTGGAAACCTCACGTGGCCCGGGCAGTGCGCGGGCCACAAGCATCAGGATAGGGCTGATGAGGGACACAGAAAGGAGGAAAAGGCAGGGCGACTCAGAGATACAGAGAGCCGCACAGAGAAAAGCAGCGGAGGCAGCAAGGGACAGAGACACAGAGACAGGAAGAATGACCGGAAACGAAATAAACAGGGACAGCACCACTGAGAGTGGAGGGGACTGAGACAGAGGGACCGTAAGAAAGACCGAGCAGGTCAGGGAGAGGGGGCAGAGCCAAAGAAAAGGATGCAAGGGGGCGAGCCAGCCGCCCCAGGCCTCTCGCTGCCGGTCCCCAGTCTCCCCAGGGCTGGTTCCCAGCAGAGCCGGGACTAGGGCCTAGGGCACCCCTGCCCCCCCCCCCCCCCCTCCCCCCCCCGGGCCCCCCCCCCCCCCCCCCCCCCCCCCCCCCCCCCCCCCCCCCCCCCCCCCCCCCCCCCCCCCCCCCCCCCCCCCCGGGGCCCGCGCGGCCCCCGCGCCCCGCCACCTGGGGTCGCTGACGAGCAGCAGCACCGAGCCGTCCTGCAGGCGCACGTCGCGCACCGTCTGGTGGTCGTCCAGCCGCCGCGCGTTGTAGTAGAAGGTGCGCTTCCAGGAGCTGACGCCCTGGCCCACGAGCTGCGCGCGCAGGTCGCTGAGCGTGTCCCGCGGCCGCACGGTGAGCGGCAGCAGCAGCGCCTCGTCCGCCAGGTGCACCTTGATGTGGTAGCGCTTCCAGCGCGACAGGCCCCGCCGCAGCCCCTCCATGGCGCCCGCGCGCCGCTCCGGCCCCGGCCCCGCGCCCGCCCGACCGGCCCGGCCGCCCGCCCGCCCCCGCGCCAGCCCGCCCGGGCACGCCCGGCCAGCAGGCGGGGACCCCGCGGGGCGGGACGCGGCGGCGCCGGGCCCGGGGGTGGTGGCCCGGCTGCGGCCGAGACGTGGCGGAGGGACGCGCCCCGGAGAACCGCGGCGCAGGGCGCGAAACCGAGACGCTGCCGAAGCGGACGCGGTGCATCGGCTCGTGGGAAGGGCCGGGGAGGAGGGAGGGAGGAGATTGGCGGGCTCGTTTAGACGGAGATGGGGGTCAGGGGAGGTCTCTCCCGGGAGGTGGCATTTGGGTCGGGTCGTGAGGGACGGGGGCTGCGCCAGCCAGCGTGGAAAAGGTCGCGCTTGAGAGTCCGGCGGGCCGAGCGGGGGGAGGGGAGGTGAACGGCCGACGCAAGAGCCCTGGGGCAGGACCCCCGCCTCTTGGGCCTCTTGGCTGGAGCAAAGGGAGGGAGGGGGAGAGAGGGGAGAGGGAGACTTGGGCTTTGACCCCAAGGGAGGTGGGAGCCCCGGGAGGCTACAGGCAGAGGAGGGAAGTGGCTGAAGTTTATATTCCTTACTCATTTATTCCCTTATGTCCATCCAGGCACATTCAGCAAGCGCCTGCTCGGTGTCTGGGCTGGCCTGGGTCATGCTGTGCACCCGAGAAATCTCAGCCTAGGGCTTCCGCCCTCAAAGATCTCTTGCTGGGGAGGTGGGAACCAAGAGCTGGACACAGACGACTCACTGTCCTATGTGGTCAAGGCTTGAGAAGTAGATCTCAGGCTGGGAAAGGCCAGCAGGTGGGGATGGCTTCCGGGATGGGTGGGCATCAGAGCTTGGGCTGTGGCAGATGAGTAGGAGTTCAGCACTCCCAGGAAGCAGGGACCGGCCCATGGGCCGAGCTATTAGTTCAGTGTGTGTCTAGTGGGGCGGGGGGGTGCGAGAGTCAAGACTTGCCGTTAGTAGCAGCCACAGGAGGCCGTGATAGGGGCTCACCCACCCCCAATTCCTTGCTTGTCCTCTTCCACCCTTGGAATCCCTTTCTCAAGGCTCAACTGGCTTCTCCAGTCACACTTCTCCAAGTACCCTCTTCCCAGGAGCCTTCCCTGATTGCTGCCTGTCCCTACCCACGGCCATACCAGCCCGGACAGGACTGACCAGTTCTGGGAATCCAGGATTCTGGCTTGACCTCAAGGACTCTAAGTCTGCACTGAGAAGCCAGTTTCTCTGGGCCCACTGGGAAGTCCTCCTCTAGCAGTGGCCGGGAGGGTGGGAGGAAGGGAGGGAGGAGAGAGGCCGAGGCTAGAACAAGACAGACTGGGCTCCAATCCTGACCTTGACCCTGACCCTTCAAAGTTCCTGAGGAAGGAACCTACCCTCCCTGGTCCTCGAGGTGCCCATCTATCCAGTGGGATTGTTACGAGAGTAAACTGCTGCAAGTGAAGCACTTAGAATGTTCCCGAAGTGTAGTCACTTGCTGACTAGCTCTGCTGAGAGGATAGTCACAGAGAAGGGTAATTTGATTCCTCAGAGGAAAGCAGATGAAAACAAAAATAGCAAACAGAAGAGGGACCTGCTGAGTGACAGGTGGCGTTCTGGGTATTCAATTAAAAAAAAAAAAAAAAAGAGGGGCGCCTGGGTGGCTCAGTGGGTTGGAGCCTCTGCCTTCCGCTCAGGTCATGATCTCAGGGGATCGAGCCCTGCATCGGGCTCTCTGCTCAGCAGGGAGCCTGCTTCCCCCTCTCCCTGTGCCTGCCTCTCTCCCCACTTGTGATCTCTTTCTCTCTGTCAAATAAATAAATAAAATATTTTTTAAAAAATAAAAGAAAAAAAGAAAGCTTCCCTTAATTCTCACATGACACTGTTAGCACCCATTTTTACAGATGAGTAAACTGAGGCATAGAGAGGATAAGTGACTTCCCTAAGGATACGCCGTCGAAAATGGCAGAGCCAAAACCCCGGCCCAACACTAGCCACCTGCCTCCAGCGATCATGCTTTTGTCTGTATATGATCATCAGATTTCAGGCGTAGATTTTAAAAGTGACTCAAAGCAGGGTGCCTGGGTGGCTCAGTCGGTTAAACATGGGACTCATAATTTCGGCTCAGGTCATGATCTCGGGGTCGTGAGACTGCCCTGAGTCATGCTCTGTGCTGGGCATGGAGATTCTTTCCCTCTCCCTCTGCCCCTATCCCCGCACCCCTGCTCGCATTCTCTCCCTCTCTCTCAGAAAAAAACAGAAAGTGACTAAAAGCAAAATAAATTCCAGATGGGTCCCCACCCCCCTGAACATGGCTTCCAAAAAAAAAAAAAAATGACAGCGAAACTGTAAAACTACTAGAAGAGAACATGGGAGTTCAAAATAGCAATCCCAGAGTGTTGAAGCATGACATTAAGCCCTAAAGCCTTTAATTAAAAGATTAGTAATTAGCTGCATACAAATATATAATTCCTGCTTACACACACACACACACACACACACACATATGCAGGCACTAGAAGGTCAATAGATAGTAGTTAGGGAAACTTTTCCAAAGTTTTCCATACTAGACAACAAGCTGATTTCCTTAATATGTAAAAAGCTTCTAGAAATCAATAAGGACCAACAGCCCAATAGAAAAAGCAGCAAAAGACATACGGTTATTGAAAAAGAAATACAAATGTCTTCTAAGCACGTGAAAGGAACTTACTATTCTCACTCATAGTAAGCTAAATATAAAATTACCAAGAAAATACCCTTTTTTAAAACTAAATCAGGTTGCTTGAAATGAAAAAGTTGGATAATTCACCATGTTGCCAGGCCCCGTTTTGGGAAAAGGGCAATCTCACATCACGGTTCGGAGTGTAAAATGGCATAATCTCTCTGACAACAGCCATTGAAATGATAAACTAGCTGTATCTCTTCTGGGAATCGGTCCATGTGCCCAAGGATGGAAGATAGCGCGAGTACCGAGCCATTTACACGTAATCCACAGCAAAGTCTGAGGCTGAGCTCATTGCACACTAAGGCCCAGGGAGGGGAAATGGCAGGACGAGAGCCCAGGCTGCTGTGCACTCTTTCCAGAGCAGGTGCACAGGCTGGCTCTCCCTACAGACCCGGGTCACCACGGCTCCAGCCACCCCCCTTGTCAGGCTACGTCGGGCTTCATGCATCATATACCCGCTGGTGTCTCCAACAGGTCTGAGCAAGGCCCGGGGATGCCGGGCATTAGCAGGCGGAGGCCAAGCCAGGCACGCCAAGCCCTGTGAGTGTTGGGTGCCAGTTCCAATTAATTCCGACTTTCTCATTAAGCCGTTAGGAGAGCCAGGTGGCTGCAGGCAGTAGCCCTCTGCCTGGGCCGCTGGATTAGAGGGATCATGGTTTCTGCCTCTAGACACTATATTATCTGTCACGGGCAATTATGGAAGACCCAGGCGGATGGTGACAAGCTCAGAGAGTCCCCGAGCTCTGGAACCTGGGAGGCTCAGAGTCATGGGATTGCTGAAATTGTGGACTCTCAGAATCTTGGAATGCCTGGCATTCTAGACCCTCAGGATGTATGCTCTGGAACATTCTAGAATCAGAGGGCCAGGGCTTAGAATGGAAATCAGCCCCCATCACTTCTGGCTGCTGTTATCCCATTTCTCAGATGGGAACGCTGGGGCTCGGAGAAGGAGCTCACTTCTCCGGAGCCGCACCAGAGGGCTGGGGCAGAACCCCTGGAACACGGCAGGAGTGAACTAACAGAAGGGGTCAGGTGCTTCTCTACCTGAGGGTAAGCAAAATGAAAGTGTGGTGTGGGGGTGGGCATGGCTTTGAGAAGGACATGGAGAAAGGAGTTTCTGGGGCGCCTGGGTGGCTCAGTGGGTTAAAGCCTCTGCCTTCGGCTCAGGTCATGATCTCAGGGTCCTGGGATCGAGCCCCGCATCAGGCTCTCTGCTCAGCGGGGAACCTGCCTCCCACCCCGCCTCTGCCTGCCTCTCTGCCTACTTGTGATCTCTCTCTGTCCAATAAATAAAAAATAAATAAAATCTTAAAAAAAAAAAAGAGGTGCTAACGTTAGGCCCATTTTACAGATGAGGAAACGAGTCCCCTCATCTGTAAGCAGTACCCTAGCTAGGGCCTGGGGCACTTGTGCACTGTAAGTGCTTAGGGTTAGTAGGACCTAAACCTTATTCAGTGAGTGTGGGGGCATCAGTTCTTGTCTCTGAAGGAGGCATTTCCTCTAGCCTTGTCCTCCTGGAGATGGTGGTCCCTCCCCCGGAGGACCAGTAAATGCTTCCTGTTTCAATTCTTAGATTCCTTGAGTGACTCAAAGCAGAGCTGCCAGGGGAGGTGAACAGAGGCGATCGTGGCTTGTTTCTGGGGGCGTGGAGACATACGACATGTAGTTGCCCCTTCTCCCCGCGCAGATGCAGGGACACGCATGAACAGCCTCCCCCAGGACAAGCGCAGAGACATCACTGCCCATGAGACACAGCCTGGATCCCAGCCTCAGCTCCAGCACCCACTTCTGTCCCTTCACCCCGGGGCCCAGGGCCTCCCACTCAAGGGGGGGCCGACTAGTGGGCGCTAGTCGCCTCGCAGGAGGCCAAGGCTGAGCGAGAAAGAGACTCAGAGACTCGGAGGCTTGCAGAGGGGCAGGCGGGCCGGAGGAGGGCACAGAGCATGGCTCTCGGGCGCCACCCGGTGGAAACCGGTGGAAAGAGGGCATGGCATCTTTGCAGGTCTGAGGGTCTCTCTGGGTCCCTGTTGTATGCCTTTGTCTCTGCATCTGTGTCTCTTTCTAACTCTTTGTGTCTCAGCCTCTGTCTCCTTTCTCTGGGAGTCTCCATCTCTCTCTGCTTCTGTCTCTTCTCCCCCACGCCTCTCCCTACCTCTGGAGCCCGAGACCTCTTCCACCGAGAAGCCTGAGTGCGTCCCGTGACCCCTCCCCACCCACCCCTCTTATCAGCAGCATCGCCTGTGCCCTGTCCCCCGATGGCATCCTGGCATTTCCGGCCACCCGCGCCTGCCAGCGTGACTCAGTCCGGGTGGGGCATGATGGCCAATCTTGTCAGTTTGCCAGACTACATTCCGGTCTTTGGGGAGGGGATCCCATGCCAGGAGGCCGCACAGGGTCCCGCTGCTGCGCCTTTGTCCAGACAGAGCCTGGTGCGTGAGCTCCCCTTGGCTCCCGTTTCCCCAGGGCTGGCTGATGCGAGCTCCCATGCTGTTGCATGGTGGGGGCGTGGAGGGAGGCATGGGGA
>CM053603.1:2472458-2500181 GCA_028646535.1 Procyon lotor
GGCTCTGCGCCCCGTGTCCCCGGGACATGGGGTGAGGGGACATTGCCTGGGCCGCCGGTGAAATCTACCCTACTGGGTCTCATTTCAGCCGAATCTGTAAATATTTGGGGCGCCGTGGCCGGCAGCATCCACGCGGGGAGAAGCTTCAGTGCCTTTTACGAGACTCCCTGCGGGGGCCTAACGCGAGGTTTCTGTGGCTGAGTATGTGGGGCATCCGGGCAGTTTCACAGCGGGTTGGCACGGGGTGGGGAAGACTGTGGGGGCTGCAAGGAGTGGCAAGACGCCCCCAGCGGCTTCTGGCACTTACCCGCCCAGCGTGCAGCATCACGAGGCCAGAATGGGGCCTCCTGTTTTGAAAATTGCTAATGCAGCGTTGTAGATGACAGCCATGTTCGAGAGCAGACCCCCCTCCCAAGTCCGAAGGACACACTGAATCCTTAGGGGAAGGGGTTTCGGACAAGGAGGTGGAAGGCCCCGGTGTAGACGTTGGTCCTCTAGAAGAATCCACAGCAGCTCTGACCACTGGCTAAGCACCTGCTGTATGCTGAGTAGTGTGCAAAGCACCTTCG
This sequence comes from Procyon lotor, assembly GCA_028646535.1. Taxonomy (NCBI): domain Eukaryota; kingdom Metazoa; phylum Chordata; class Mammalia; order Carnivora; family Procyonidae; genus Procyon; species Procyon lotor. The sequence continues at coordinate 2,473,028 of CM053603.1, forward strand.
ATGCATCATCTTGTGTCCTCAGAAAGCACCCAGCCCACCCTATGAGGGAAGTCAGAGGGGTTCAGGGTAACTGACTTAAGGTCATCCAGCTGGCGAAGGGCAGCATGGTCTCTGGTGAGTCTCCTGTCCCTCATGGAGACCTCCCCGGCAAGGCCACCGCGGGTCTGCCCTGGAAACTGCATGGCGCCTTTCACCGGTCAGGACCCCAGGAGTGACTGGACGTAAGGCCGAGTCAGATCAGCAGTTCTGAGTTGTGGCCTGGGAGCCTGCATTTTAGGCTAGCCCCTGCCTCCGCCCCTGGAGACTCTCGCTGGAGGTGCTCCTCCGTCCTTCCTTTTGACAGCAGCCTGACTACTGCTTCCGTCCCAACGGTTTCCAATGCACCCTCTCAATCCAGGAGGGACCGGCTGCCACCTGCTGTTTCCTGAAGACACTGCAAGACCAAGGACTTGGTGGCCCCATCAGACTAAGGGGATTTTCCACCCTCCTCGTTTGGTGTTTGATGCTTTAACATTGGGGGCCTGGCTCAGCCTAGAGGGGCAGCCCCTCAGGGGTAGCTAATTACCAGAGATAGCAGATGACTCACCCCAGTGCGCCTTTCACATGCTAACTCACCAACACAGAGCTCACAACCCTCTCCTCTGGAGGCTCTCACACCAGGGCTGGGATCCCCCCAGGGCCTGGGGCCAGACAGTGAGGCCAGCTCCCACCCCCTAGAACCCGCTGAGATCATTCAGACTGGCCAGTCCTGAGCCTGTGGACTCTGCTTTGCTGTCCCTGTTAGCAGAAACCACGGTAAGGTCCTTGTCCATTCTGTACCCCCCGCCGGTCCCCACTTTGGGGAACAGTGAATAACAAACTGTGTGGGTTTTTTTTTTTTTTAAGATTTTACTTATTTATTTGACAGAGGGAGGTCACAAGTAGGCAGAGAGGCAGGCAGAGAGAAGAGGGGGAAGCAGGCTCCCTGCTGAGCAGAAAGCCCGATGTGGGGCTTGATCCCAGGACCCTGAGATCATGACCTGAGCCGAAGGCAGAGGCTTCAACCCACTGAGCCACCCAGGAGCCCCACAAACTGTGTTTTTTATTTAAGATTTTTTGCAATGTAGTTTCTACACCCAATGCGGGGCTCGAACTCACAACCCCAAGATCAAGAGTTGCACGCTGTGTGGACTGAGCCAGCCAGGTGCCCCCAAACTGTGGATATCAGTGTTATCAGGGGCAGTCCTCTCCTCTGCTGGACTCGCCATACCTGCGTCGTCATGAGCTCTGGGTTTTGAAACACTGGGCCCTGGAGCGCCGCCTGAGCACACACCTGGGACGTCTACACTCTGCTGCAGAGGGTGGATGGTACACGGGTGCCACGGGGAGGGGGTAGAATCTGAGCCCCCATCACTGCCCTTAATTCACCGGGTCCCGTGTCGCCGTCCCCGGTGCCTTCTGTGTAGTAGGACGCAGTCTCTGCTGTGTCGGTGTTTGCTGCTGGAGGCAACCTAGGCGGCTGCGTCTGCTGTGGGTTCGAGGTCGTGCAGGTACAAGCCAATAGCTCGCGGGCTGCCCTTGCTGCTCCTGGGTGCCCCCGCCTTTCAGGAAGGGATTGGAGACACACACACATCCACACACCCACTCCCTGCACTGCTTTCACTTTCATTTGGGCCATTTCAGATCTCCGACGCCATCAGGGCTGCAGCAAGTTGCCCTGGAGGTCAGCTCTAAAGGTCAGGCTCGCACGCACGCAAGAGCGTAGACGGTAACCTTTGAGTCCGGCCTGTCCACTGGGGCCCACAGGCACGGTCACTTCTCTGATCGCAGAGAAGCTGGGACTGAGCACGTCCGGGCTTGGGGACGCGTCTTCATGGCCACGGGACACGAGTAGGTATCTCTTCTTCGGCCAGTGTTCACATCTGTGACCCCCAAAGCACAGTGTGTCATGCCCCAGGGTGATGCGTGAAGTAAAGCCCCCGCCTGCCACCCAAGGATGCCCATATCCCAATCCCGGGCGCCGGTGACAATGTCCCCCCCGACGCGGCAAAAGGGACTGTGGCAGATGTGATTGAGGTCACGGACCCTGGGGGAAATGCACACACCCAGTTATCCTGCAAGCATTGCCTGCAATGCTCCAATCCCAAGATGAGCACAGCACTCTTGGGGAGAGGTGGAAATCACCGTTCTGGGGACCCAGCGCCCCACTGAGCAAAAGAGGCCTCCAGCAGACCTTGGACCAGCTGCGGCCGCCCATCAAATCCTCCCGGGATGAAGAAGGTATCACACCCCTCTGAGAAACAGGAAAGTAGTGGGCTCAGAGAGGGTGAGTCACTTTCCCAAGGACACACAGCTGATGAAAGAGGGGGAGCCGAGATGTGAACCCACCTGGCAGGTCCAAACCCTGGCTCACCATCCTGTGATGACCGTGAGCCGGGGAGGGGTGGTCTTACGTGGTGTGTGTGTCACGGGGGTGGGGGGGCGGCTGTCAACACCAGGAGTGTCAGCGGAGACCCCACCTCTCAGTCCCGCCAGCCCTCTGTCCCCACTCGCCGTCTTTTGTGGCTGGTGTTTTTTAAAAATCAAAAGGGCTTTTTATAACTTCGTGTTTGAGGTTTTTTGACTAGGAGTCACACACACAATTTAAGACTGGCAATCATCATGCAGGCTTGGGAATTTCTGCAAAGTGAGAAAATTTAACCTAGCAACTGTTTTGAAATGTAATGAAATCTGTATGAGTACAAAATTTAGCAATTGATGAAGTTGACACATTTTTGTAGATGTGGAGACATTTGATAAGGTATTAATTCTGATTTTGCGTTTTCTTTATTTCCGGAGCTGAGAATTCCTTCCTTCCCATTCTCCAGGCCTCAAAGCATCTTACAGGTTCCCTGTACAGCATGAGCACCCCGGGACCTTTCCCTGCAGCCCCCCCCCCCGCCCAGTGCTGGTCAACATTGAGCACTTACTGTATGCCAGGAACAATTCCGAATTTTTCACATATTTGACTAATTTCTTCTTCGCAAAGACCCTTTACGGTAAATACTATTACTGTTCCCTTCTTCCAGTTAAGGATGCTGAAGCGAGAGAGGGACTATGAACTCCCGGGGGGCAGAGAGGCAAATGGGGTGGATTGTGAGCCTGCCCTCCCGGCCTCTACCCTGTGCCTCTCACTCTGATGACATCCAACAGAACCCTCATCTTTAGGAAAACATTTTAAATTGTGATAAAATACACATAAAATGTAACCACCTCTAAGTGCACAGCTCAGTGGCATTAAGCACATTCCCACTGTGCAAACATCCCCACCCTCCATTTCCAGAACTTTCCATCTCCCCAAATCCATCCCCATGAAGCACAAAGCCCACCCCCCCCTCCCCCGGCTCAGGCCCCGGTTCCCACCCTTTCCTCTCTGTTTGGACGGGACTCCTCTGAGGACCTCCTGGGAGTGGAGTCCTGCGGGATGAGTCCTTCTGGGTCCTCTCACGGAGCCGTGTCCTCGGGGCCCCTCCGTGTGGTGGCAGGGGTCAGTGTATGGATAGGCAACGCTGTTTATCCACACCACCACCACCACACCCCGTTAGGACAGCTGTTAGAAATGCACAGAAACCAGAAATTCAGAGCTGGTGAGGATGTGGAGAGTGGCCCTCCATGTGTCACCAGTGGGACCATGAGATGGGGCAGCCGCTGTGGAAAACAGGCGGTTCCTCAAGAGCCAAAGGCAGAATGAGCGTGTGAGCCGGCAATTCCAGAATGGGAAACAGATGTGCAGGCAAATACATGGCGATACGTTCACAGGAGCCAAAGGGTGCCAACAACCCCCGTGCCCGCTAACGGCCCCCTTCCAGAACACAGACGTGGGAGACAAACCCTAAGACTCTTAATCCTAGGAAACCAACTGAGGGCTGCTCGACGGGCGGGGGGTGGAGCGGTGGGGTAACTGGGGGGTGGACGTTGAGGGGGGGTTATGAGTTGTAACAAGCACTGGGTGTTATGGAAGGCTGGTGAATCAGACCTGAATGCCGTACGCTTACAAAAAAATGGTAAACAAATTAAAATAAGAACACAGACTTGGTTCTACCTCCCTTTCCTCTCCTGGAATAAAAATCCAACCTAACTTTAATCTAATCTAACCTTAGATTTTAATAAAAATCTAAATCTAACCTAGATTGTTAGACCCAACATAATCTAACCACACACTGTTTAAAAACAAAAGAAAGTAAGATGGGTTATCAGACACAAACAGAAGAAATAAGAAAATAGCGTCTAACAGACACCGTGTGCCTTGGCCAGTAAATGCTCGGGCCCGGGATGATGGGGTGCTCGGCCGCAGCACAGCTCCGACCCTGCACGGAGGTGGCGGGGAGGCAGAGACACCTCAGCAGCCCGTCCATAGAGAGGGGGGTCTCTAGAGAAGGTTCTGGACTTGATAATGAGCAATTTTCCCTCCATTTACCGGGGAGCTGCATCCTGGCAAGATTCTTGTGTTGAGGTGCTGGCCCCAGGACCTTAGAAGGTGGCTGTATTTGGAGACAGGCCTTTCCACAGGCAGTCGAGTTCAAAGGAGCTCGTTCGGGCGGGTCCCGACCCACAGGACTGGGGTACTTACAGGAAAGGGGAACTCCGGCCGCAGACACGCCCACAGGGAGACTGGATGACAGGCAGAGGTCAAGGTAATGTGTCAACAAGACAAGGGACACCACCAAAGATAGCCGGTGACCCCCAAAGCTGGGAGAGCGTGGGACAGATTCTGTCACAGCCGGGAGGGAACCTTGACCCAGACTTCTGGCCTCCAGGTCGGTGAGAGTAAGCGCACAGATCTTATGCATCTATGTAAATCCGAGTCCAGTTTCAGGCCCCGCTGGAAGGAAGGGGTGGTTCTCGCCCCCGCAGGCTGTCCAAAGCTCCCATAGGGCAGCTTGGCGGCAGCACCTGGGCCGAGGGCCGTGGGTCTCACTCCTGGATGTCAGTCACCCCGACCTCCTGGAGGGCGGTCAGTCAGAGGCAGCGAGGGGACAAGATCTCAAAAAGGTCTGACCCACAGCCCCAGGCTGTGTATGGCTTTTATCACCCAACATGGTGAGCCCAGACCCCGATTCCCAGGCCGGCTTGTGGAGAAGAGACGGGCCCCGTGCCGAAGGCACCACGGAGACAGCATCCTGTCACCCTGTCATTGGAAAATGACTCCGAGAGCCCCCGTGGCGGGGGACGCTCACGCGGTATTTACTCGCCGCAATTCAGGGAGGACACCAAGGGCCAGAGCCGACCTGCCTTTAATGCTCTGGCTTCCACGGCAAGCTGGGGAGGATTTTCAGATTGCTCTTTTAAAACTAAACACCCCAGCGGGAACACAGGCTACTCCGGGAGAATTGGCAATTGTTTGGAAGCCTGTGGGGTGGCTGTCCTAGTTCTGGAAGGAGGGAATCCAGGTTCCCAGCAGGGGACACTGGGGGGTTAACTCTCCCTACTCCGGATCAGGGCCAGGATCTGTGGATCATCCTCCTGCTTGCCCCCAGGCCTATCCATTTACGGGGTGGCGGGGAGGGACAGGCTTGGCCCTTGTGACCCCAACGGGCTTGCGGTCACCCGAGCTCCCTGCTGGCCGCAGCTCAGGGGTCCCACCAGAGGGGCCTGGGCCACAGGGGCTGCTGCGCGGCACTGAGGGCCAGCCTGGGCCTTGTCTGGCAGACTATGACAAAGACAATTAGGATCCTCATAATCTGACAGGAGAGAATTACAGATTAATTTGCATTTCCCGAAAAATGGGGGGGATCAGGCCCCACCAGCCCCGTACCCCACAGGGCCTGCCCTCAGCCACACCCTCAAACCCGGCACACCATCACCAGAGGCCCCCCTACCCCAGGCACCCCAGCATGAGGGGTGAAGCGACCAGCCTGAGGCCTCCATGTTGCACATCCCCCCATGAAGAATTTCTAATTCGGATCCCAGCCCTGCCCCCCTACTGCCATCCTGAGGACCCGGGTCCTCACGTGTGAGAGGGGAGGGCGCCGGGCTGCTGGGGGGAACTCACTCAGCCGGGCTCAAACCCAACAGGCCACTGCTGAGGTGGGCACCGCCCTCGGCCCTGCAGTCACCGCAACACACACGAGTGCGAACCATAAACTTTTATTAATGGAAAATGGAATGCCTCGTTAACAGAAATCTTGTCTTAAAAATGGCAGAGAACACGTTTATTTAGAAAAAAAAAAAAAAAAAGGGCGAATTCACATTGTATTGAGCTACAACATGGTGGCAGGATTTGCTTGTTTCTTAAAAGGTTCCACAAGTTCAAGGTAACTTCGGCTGAGTCAACAGTGCGCCTGCCTACCTGGACACGTGGAGTGAGGGGGGCTTAGTAGCGGCGGGTGAAGTGGGGGTATGGGTGGGGGTGGGGGTGCGGGACTCGGCTGCCCCGGTCCTGCCCGGCCAGTCCTCCACCTTCCAGTCCGCCGCCGGGCACCATGTGGCCCTGGGAATGCCCACCTTGTGCAAAGCCGCCTCGCCTAGGAACAAAGGCACACGTTTGTCCCCTCGAAGTGCTTTACGTTTTCCTTGTTATGTGGGGCAGCACACGGCTCTGCAGCCTTTAGAGCCCGCCTGGCTTTTTGCAGGTGAGAAAAATCCTCATCACAGACTGCGTTCCGGGTACCCGAGGGGTGCGACTCTGCAGGGGCTGCCAAGAGCCACTTTGGGGGCTTGTTTTCAAAACATTCAACCAAGCAAGTTGATCAAACATACAAAAAAGGGAGAGGAAAGGATGGGCAGGAACAAACTCGTTTTACCCAAAGACAAACTCCTTACCCCGACATCCCGCCCCGATTGGCCATGTGTCCTGGCCCCGAGGGCCCAGAGAGGCCCCTCTCACCACCTGGAAGAGAGGAAAGAGTTTGCATACATTCCCTTCTTGGAAGCTCCTGGAAGCCTCCGCAACTGCCAGCAGGGAGCGGCCCTGGAGTGTCCTGCAGCCGTACCTTGCCACCGCGCGTGCTCCCGGCCTGCTGCGCCTGCGTCCACCGAGCCCGGCCATGCGCGCTCCGGATGCTCTTCTAGCCTCTGACTGTGCTCTGCCCAGTCACGCCCACCCCTTTGTCAAAACAGAAAGCAGATACGTAAGCGTCCCCACGGGCCTCTGCGGTGAGGCCGTGGCACTGCTGATCCTGCCCTAGGCCAGGGGTTCCTGAGAGAAGAGGGCGGAGAATGCAGACAGACACCCCCCCAGAGACAGACAGACAGACAGACACACACACGGCCAGCTCAGTCACTGCCACAACCACGCATGCCAGCCGTGAGACCCCTGCACCCCACCCCCTGCCAGGCTGGCCCGTGGCCAAATGACAGATGCTAAGTGCTGTCGAGGATGTGGACCAACAGGGATCCTCATGTGGGGCTGGTGAGAAGGTAAAACAGACAGCACACGGTGACCGTGGGACCCGCCACCTCCATCCCTACTTATCCACCCAAGGGAGCAGGAAACGTGCTCACGGAAAGACACGAGCGCGCATGCTCTTTGCAGCATGACCCTGTGATAGCCCCAAAGTGGGAACCACCCCAGGGTCCACCGGCTGGTGAGCGCAACAAAACGTGGTTCCCGCACACGTGGCACGTCACTGAGCCATAAAAAGGAACGTGCCTCTGACAGAGACCACGTGGCTGAACCTTGCAAACTCGATACAGAGAGAAGCCAGATGCAAGAGGCCGTGCGATGTGGTTTCCCGTGTGTGAGATGCCCAGAAGAGGCAAGGCCAGGGATGGACTGGAGCCAGGGGCAGGGGAGGCAGGACGGGGAGGACGGCTAACGGGGCAGGTTCTGGGGGTGCAGACAACGCTCTGCCACAGCTGGTGGTGATGAGCACCCAGCTCTCAACACACCACCAGCCATCACTTCAAAGGAGTCACCTCTACAGCACAGGACCGTGGCTCAAAACAGCAGTTTAAAAACAGAGTGAAACTCCAGGTAATACAGATCCAAGCAGGGTTCTAGCATGCGTACCCACAGCCAGCAGTGGGGCCCAGGCCGACCCCGGCTCCAAGACCTGCGACGAGGAGGCCATCGGAGCCCTCGACACCTGTCCCCACACGCACGGGTGGCAGACGCCCAGCTGTGGGGCGACGGCGCCCAGGGCCACCTTCTGCCTGCAGAGGAGTTCTCCCGGCTCCACTTCCCACAGGTATTTAAGGCAAAATGGACTAAATGGTATTCAAGGACCGAGTGCTAAGTAGGTCACTCGGGAAAGAAACTTTATGTTCACCTAGCAAAGCGGTGCTGCCTTCTTCGCTCCACACCTGAACACCCACCTCAGGGAGGCAGGACCCTGTGACAGGCACTGCGCCCACCTTGCAAACGCCTAAAGGTGACTGGGGGACAGGGATCGGGATGTGTAGAACCCTTCTATTCTGCAGGTCCCCAGGGCAAGTGTAAGAAAGGCTCCAGGGCTGTCCCTGTCAGCAGGCAGGACTCCCACGCCCAGGGGCTGAGGCAAGTGGGGAAGGGCCGCCGGGGGCAAACCAGCAAGGCCCCCCCCGCAGCCCGTTTCTAGAGCTGCCCGCCACTAACCTGGGTGGAGGCGGCGGCCCCCGGCCCTCACTCATCCTCTTGTCGGAGCCGTAGCCCCCCCAGCCGTCCCGGGAGTCCCGGCTGTGGCGCTCTGGTGGTCCTCCGTGGCCATGGCGGTCGTCTGAGTAGTGCTGGAAGGCACAAGAGGGACAGGCCCTCACATGAGCCTGCTGCAGCCGGTGACGGGGCGGCTCCGAGAGGACCTGCCTGGGCCCCTCCTGACCCCCACCTTGCCGGACGCGCTCTTCCTACCCTGACAGCGCCACGGGGACCCGAGCCTCTCGCTTCCCGGTCCCTCCTGCGAGCACCCCCGTACGGGCCCATCTCTGGCGCCGCACCAAGTACCAGCAGACGCCTCTCTGGCCCCGTGCGCGTGGAGACCCCTGCATTTCACGGTGCCGAGGGGTCCTCTGAGAAGAGTCAGAGTGTTCCCCGGAAGAATCAGGCCAGCTCCTCCTTGCTGATGACAGAAGGGCCCCTCCCACACCCCCAGGGCGGTCAGTGGCCTCTGTGTGAGGCTGGAGAGAGCAAGGCAGAGAGGAAGCTCTCTGTGCTCCGGCCGACCAACCCTGTGCTCTAGACCCCAGCACATCGCAGCTGACAGAATCCTACCACGTTCCCTCAGAACACGCTGCTATCTTAAAGGCTATGAATCTGATGCTCACCCCCTTTCTCTTGGAGAACTCCCTTTTTCTCTGAGCACCCCTCACAGGGTGCCTGCAGAGTACCAGAGGGACACAGGGACCACCTCATAGGGCAACACACCTCACGGGCTAAGCCCCCGAGTGGGGTACCGTGGGGCAGCTCGCGGTACCAAGACTCGAAGACCGTCTAAGTAAGTGGGCAACCCAGAGACACCTGCAGATTCCACTGAACGCAATTACACAAAAACAAATCTTTGTATTCAAAAAACACACAGACTCACTAAACAGAAAACAATCAATTACACACACTTCCATTCACTGGCCAGAACTGGCATATTCGCACCCCCGCCCGGCCAACGCAGAAGCAGGTGCACCCCGGGCTTGGGGTCTGGGTTTTACTTACTTGCCCATCTCGCTCTCCCATCACTGACCTTGAACCTTCCCTCCTGCAAAAGGGAAATGTCTCATTCCAATAGCAGCTGGCGGCACCAGACAACATTTTGGCCACGCACACGAGTTTCACAATTGGGGTACGCATCCCACTCCACCCAGTAAGAACTGTAATTTACTGGCCTGTGAAAAAAAGCTGGCTTGCATTTAAAGCCTTCCCCCTGAGGGTGGGAGTGAGGCTGGCGCCCAAGGAGATGGGAATAAGGATTTCACTGAACTAATTTCCTCTGGAGGAATCTCCGAGGCAGCAACCCACGGTCTACCAGGGAGGCCTTAGAGGGTCCCCAACCTCTGGTTTGATCCAATACACGCGATTCACACCAAATCTCCAAACCCCCATTCGTTAAATGAGTGGCTTCTCAGTCCGTCTTTCCCCTGCTCTCCCTTCCTTACTGAAGAGCTAATGAGCGGTGAAATGGCCCCAGGATATGCAGCCCAGGGGAGCGTGATGAGAAACCCGGACAGAGAACTCTTAAATTAGAAAATTGAGGGCTGCCTTTCAAATGAACTATATACGCATATTCCTCTTTTAAAATAACAATGACCAAAAAAAAAAAAATTACTATTTTTTTCAGAAAGGCCTGGCTGAGAAAACACCTCCTCAAACCTTTAACCCGCCCCTCCAGGGCAGAGGAGCCTGTGCTGGTCAGCGGGCCTCGGGGACGTGGGGTCCGGCCGCTCTGCCCGCAAAGGCTCGGGCGGGTCACTTCCCTTCTCTAAACGGCTTCCTCTCCTACAGACAAGGAGGCTGGGCGTACCTCCCTCGGAACCCTGCTTCCCGAGGAGCTCGCCTCAGTGGAGGGGTGGCTGGGAGTGAGCCCCGGACTGTGAGGCCCAGAGTGTGGGGCCCTGGAAAGCTGAGCACGGGGTGCTGAGACTCAGGAATCGCCCCCAGACTCCACCGATCTGTGAAGAGGGCAGTGCGTGGAAGGAGCTGGGGAGGCCCTAAGGGACCCCCAAGCCAACATCCTGCTGTAGGCGCGAGCCTGGAAGCCCACGTGCAGTGGGCCCACAGCCCACAGCAGGAGAGGGTGGGTGCTGACCTGTCAGCCACGTGGTCTTGGTACTGGCCTCGGTCTCGATGGTCGAAGTCGTGGAAGCGGTGGTCGGGTCGAGGGAAGTCTGGCCGGTACCTGTCCTCCATGGCCACGCGCTTGCCTTCCGGCCAGTAAGCATCATCTCGCCTGTTTTTTATTTTTAAAAGAACGTGAAATTTATTTACGACAGAATGAAAGAAAAAAGGAGGTGGAGGTGGGGACGGGCGCTCTCTCCAGACCCAGTATCATTTAAAATGTCCTGCAGGGCTAATCTCTAAACATTCAATCATTATTGCTTTGATTTGATAAATTAAAATCCCCCAAACCGCCAAGAGGCACGCCGGTATTCTCATCTGACAGCCCTGAAAGGACGGCTGCTGGGAGCTAATTGTATCACACGGCTGTTAATACCTTGATCCCCGCGTGAGCCCAGATGCAAGTGAAATGAAATATTTGATTCCCCTGGAACGCCATTCCGAGCTGCCACATTCCCCCTTCCTGTCTTCTACGGTAACCTGAACCTCCCTTGGAGTTTTTTGCAAAAGCAAAAGGAATTAGATCGGGTGATAGTGAACTACATACAGCTCAGGATGGCATCCAATTATCTTCTTCCTGATTTTCACGAGAACACCGGGCTCACGGGGGCCAGGCTGATGGGTGGCCGTCAATTAAGCAGCTCAGAGGGGCTGGAGACCAATAAGCCTACTTTGTGACCGGGAAAGCAATTTCCTTTCCTACCGCGCCGTTCTGTGCCTCTCTCTCCCAACACGGGCCTCACCGCAGTCTCGGCTGGCACGGACCGGCCAGTAGCTACGCTCCACCAGGAACTGCGCTGTGAAGGTGGGGGCGGCCTAAGCCAGAGCGCCGCAAACCGTTCACCAAGTGGCAACTGTCAAGATTCTCGGCAGGACAGCGCAGGGAAACTGCGGCCCAGCCCCGGCCCCGAAACTCCCCACGCTCGAGCTGGTGGCTGCTCTGAGTCCTGCGCAGGCGTCCAGAGGCGCCAGGTTCGGTCGTCAACGTCCCCCACGCTGCAGGGAAGGGGAGGCTGGGGCCTTACCGCCCGTCGTCGTAGGGCCTCCGCAGCACCGGCCGCCGCTCCTGCTCGTAGCGCAGCTGCTCCTGCTGACGCCGCAGCTCCTCGCGCTCGCGGTGGATGCGCTCCTGCTCCTTGCGGCGCTCGCGCTCCACGCGCATGCGCTCCCGCTCCAGCCGCTCGCGCTCCATGCGCTCCCGCTCCAGCCGCTGCCGCTGGCACTCGAGCTGCAGGCGCTCCCGCTGCAGGCGCGCCTTCTCCTTGCGCTCGTGGAAGGCCTCTAGGCGCTGCTCGCGCTCGCGCTGCTCGCGCTCTCTGCGGGGACACGAAGGCTGCCCTGACTTCCCTGCCGGCGCCCTGGAGACCGGGCGACGGGCACTACCCCCACTCCGCAGAGCCGCAAACCCCAGCCTCGCCTCCGAGCTCTCTCCTCTGTCACTAAGGCGAAGCCAGGGGTGAGTGGGGAGGGTGGGGGCACGGGCCAGGAGGAATTAGCTGAAAGGCACGAAGTGAAGCCACCCATTTAGGGAGAGAAGCAAGAGGAGCCGAGGGTAACGGCTACAATGAAGGAAGCCGGGCACAGAGGACTCCGGAGCAGAGCCTGCGTGATGCTTGCTGTGCAACGAGCCTTCTCTCTTCCCACCTTCCCCCCCCAGAAGACTGCATTTTCTAGAGACAGTGCCTTTTCCGGCAGACTCAGAAAGCTGTGGGCACAGAAGGCTGGGCACGCGCTAAGGGGGCCGGTGGTGGGGGGCCTGGGGACGCCCCCTCTGCACCCACGGAAGGAGCCGCTGTGGCTCCTCGCACCTGCCCCGGGGACTGGGACACTCCAAAGCCAGTGCGGGCCACAGCCAACGGTGCCTTTACTTTCTAAAGCTTCATAAGCAGAGACACCGGCGTCCCACTACGTAGGAAAGCAGACGTAGCGTAACTGGAGAAGTTTCTACACGACCCGCTTTCGCTCAACTCCAACACCGTGACACAAAGCTCTCGTCCCACAGAGTGGTTTATGAAGGAAAATGACAAGGGAGCCCTGGATGGGAAAAGGCAGAAGACAGGACTGGGAACTGGCCTACTTCCATACACTGTCTCCTTAACAAGAGGTAAACATGGCAAAGAATGTCATGTGCGACTGAGGCCACCTGAAATCGCCACCAACTAGATGTTTCAGGAGTGAAGACGCCACTCCTGTGAATACTGTCTCTAATAAACGTGCCACACCCTTGGTTCTGTTCTTGATCTTATTTATGTGGGGTTGCAGCAGGGAAGACCAAGACCTTGACGCTGGGGGCCCTTCCATCAAGGCCACACGTGGGTGAGCCCATTCCCCGGGCCAGGGGACATGCTACCCAGCAGAGAGTGACTCTGATGGGGGCGTCTGCGTGGCTCAGTCAGTTAAGCGCCAGACTCTTGGTAATCAGATCAGGTCTCGAACGAAACCAGCTCTCAATGTCATGTTGAGGCTGACCACGACCCCTCATGACCCTCGCCATCGGCCTCAGGAAACAGGAGGCAGCCAGCAAGCCTGGGCCAGGCAGGACATTTGCGTGGGGAGAAAGGCGGAGCGCCCCGAGGAGACCACCCACCTGCCAACCTGCCGGGCCCCACTCACCGCCGCCTCTCCGTCTCTCGGATCTCCCGTTCCCGCTGCCTCTGGCGCTCGCGCTCTCTTTGCTCTTTGATTTTATCAAACGACAAGATGTCTCTCTTCTCTTTGCTTTCTGATTTGCGATCCTGACTCTTGGAGCTCTGTTTACCAAAATTGGTTAATTAACGTCAGAAAAATGCAACCAGTGCACAATGAAGGTCAGATATGCGTATCTGGGGTAGATTAAAATTCTCCTGTCCCCCATGGGTTCCAGGAAGGCGCAGGAGGCAGTTCGGCTCACCCACAGCCCAGAGGCACTGCTCCCTCGAGAACTGCCTTCACACACTGCAACAGAGGGGGTCACGGGAGAGCAAGGAGGGATGACGCCCCACAAAACCCACAGGCACATCTCCTCGTGCGATGGGGCCAAGGACTCTCTGCCATCTAGAACAGAGCCTCACAGGGCCGCGGGGCACGGGTAACCTGGACGCCCGGCTGGAGGATGGAGCACAGGGCTCATGTCTCACCTGCTGCCGCAGGCCTTCAGACGCCAACAGGCCGAGGCAGCCCTGCTGTGAAGGGGAGCCCCTCCTCAGTGACAATGCTCAAGGGCAACTGCCGTGCCACTCAGGAAACCTTGCCTGCCAACTCTCACTTCTGAGGCTCTCAGGGGCCAGGACGCCAAAGCTGGCCACGATCCCCCTCCCAGGAAGTTTTCAGAGTTTGGAACACAGGGCCTCCTGACTCCCCCAACACCCCCCCCCCCACCTCAGGGTCTCTAGGGAAGGGGGTTGGGAGATATTTTAAAAAATTTTGAGATTATTTTCTTAATTACCTCATGGGTGGTGAGGCTGGAAGACCAACCCAAGAGATAGGACAAGCAACAGTAACAGATTATTCTCCCAAAAAAAGAGAGGGGCGCAGACAGAGAACAATCTCATAAGAAAGACCGGAACCCAAAAGACCAGGATGACACTCTTCGCCTAAGAGAAGGGCAGAGTTTTGAATCCACTCACACACACTGCAGGCCGGGGGGCATCCCGGCGAGGGTGTGGGGTTGTGCGGAGGCCAGCGCAGCGCTGGAGTCTCCGAGTCGAGCCCCTGGGCTTGCAGCCAGGCCTCCCACGTCTCAGCAGCCAGGCGCACTCTATGCACTCAGGGTCCATGGTATCCTGTTCCCTTTCTGAAGGGCACTCAGAGGCCCGTCACAAAGAATGTCCGTGCTCCTCAGTACCCAAGACCTGGAGCCCGTCACGGCCTGTGCGCACAAATGCTGCCACACAGCAGTCCTCGAAAAGGACCATGAGGCCTAAGTCAGGGACCGGGTAAGAGAATCACAATGCAGCTGTAAACACAGCTTTAGAACTAGAGAGGACACCTACACACACAACCTAGACAGCTCTCAAGGGCACCATGCTGAGGTCGCATGCTACATTCTCACCGGGACATTCGAGATGGGAAGCAGAGGCTCAGCTTCCCAGGGCTGGGCAGGTCACGAAAGCCCCAGCAACACGCCCCCCCCCCCACTGCAGACCAATGTCACCATCCTTGGCTTTGAAATTGGACTATAATTATGTGAATGGAAACCATTAGGGGAAGCGGGGTAACAGGTACATGGACCTCTGTACTATTTTGGCAACTTCCTGTGACTCCGTAATTATTTGGAAATAAGAGTGCACACGCCGTGTCTTGTGTGCAATGCCCTTGGAAAGGAAGTGTGAGGAGTCCATGTAAAAGAGAGGCTTCTGCTCTTGTGCTGTCTTCCTACGTTATCTCAAGGTTCTCATCGGGCAGACTTTATTACTATTTATTTTCTTCTAACTTCAGAGCTACTCAGCTGATAAATTTATGGCGTTTTAGGGGGCTTTCTTTAGATTTCTCTATTCTATAGTTCTTTTAATGGCTTTCACATAGCCCGTAAGAGACATGACATCAGGAGTGACTATTCAAGAACGCAAATGTTCATTTCAAAAGTCGGCCCTCCACAATAAAGTGTTCTTGGATGAGTATGTTAGCTCTGCGTTCATTCTAAGAGGACAAGTCTCCTCGGGAATGCTTCAGGTAGAACCTTCAGCTGGTAAGCAGAGGGTTTCATTTTGCAGGGTGGGAAAAACAAAAGGAAAAGCCACTAGTTTGCCCAGCGGTGTACCACTTAAGAAACCGAGGCCCGTTCTCTGACAATGTGAAGGTCGGTTTTGCAGCGGACTCCACTTTTCTTTCCCATTAATGTCACAGAAGACCAACACATTAACAGGGCAAGGGAATCGACCAGCATAGGTCACCCAAGGAGCAGAGCCGCCTTCCGACTTGAACAGCCTGGGTCCTGCCCATCCTACCCAACGGTGGGCTTTCTGAGAACCGGTTTTCCTTCTAGAAGACTGTATAATCCAACACGGAACCAGTGAAGGGTCAACACATCATGGAAAATAAAAACGTTAAGTATTGTTTTAAAATAAGCTGTGGAACCTAACCCTGCATGTGCACGTCCAGTCTAAGCAGCTGATAGTGTGCCTTCTGAGCACTTCAAAGGACTCATCAACCTTTAAAGGCAAGACAACGTTGTTTTCATGATGCAAACCCAAGTGGCCATCGAACCGCCCACAAGTCCATGGGACTTGGGGTGGGAGAAACAATACTTACTCTCTCTTTTGACCTGCTTGTGGTTTTCACGCTAATGACAGGCTCTCCTTTTGATTTATCCATTACGACCGTCCGTTCCATTCCTCTGCTTCCTTCGGGAAAAAAACAGTGCTCTGTGAAAACCTGCCAGCGGCCGCACTTCCCAATGGCAGGCAGCACACGGCTGACTGGGGGCTCTCGCTGCTCCCTCGGGTGACTGAAGCGAACCCCCGGAGGCTCTGCACCTCCTCTCGCTCCTCGCTCTGACCTGCGGCGAGCACTACGGACAGGAAGCAGCTGGTGGACCCTGACAGGTCTTCGCTCACCTGGGATGAAGCGGTTGTGATTTCCCTGCAACTTACGATGCCGACCTAAGTCAAGGTGCATTCTGCAACACAAACACACCCAGCCCGCCTGCTTCTTTACCCGCACGCTCAATCCTAGCGGCTCCAAGAGAACCAATTTCCATTTTCTCGTCCTCCTCCACATTTTGGAAAGCTCTGCAGAATTCAGGCCCTTGTGTTGTGAATCGGGTGGTTGGGCTTCCCTTCATTCATGTACAGCAATAACGGCTTCCAAATGGATTCTGCCCCTTGACGACACAATTACCAGACTCTAACCACCGCGGCTGTTACTGATGTGGGGAGACTTGAAATACTTAAGGAACATTTTAAAAACACGTTCCTTTTGAGACTGCCGGTAAATTACCCTGAACACTTAAGATCTAATTTGTAACGCACTGTACCCAATTCCAACGCTCCAGATGGCTGAGTTTTGTTTGTTTTACTGGGGGGGGGGGGGGGGGGGGGGGGGGGGGGAGAAGCGGGTTTTGTTTTTTCCACAACATTCTGTGGTGCCTCAAGGCAATCTGAAGGCACAGAACAAGCTGCAGGGCCGCATCGAATCTGTGACAAGAACACGGCCACCTCACCCTCACACAGCTGCCAAAGGTACTCAGGGAGAGCAAGAAGCCTGGTCCCCAAGCCGCCAGGGACCATGAATCACGGAGCGCGGCACCTCCGGGGGTGTGAAGTCACCAGAGACTCCTACAACCACGCCATCTCAAGGCCCTGCTGCTTTGGGACGCCGACCAACAGAAGCCGCGGTCAGCCAGCCGGCGCACCCCTCCCCCGCCCGTCCCCACCAGGCTCTGCCCTCCCAGGGAGACCTCAGCAGGCTCGGCTCACCTGATTTGGTGACTCGGGACCGATTTGTAGGCCCTGGTTTTGGCTCATCCTCCTCCTTCTCTTCCTTCTTAATGTCTTCAGGCTTTTTTTCCTCCTTTTTCTCCATCTTCTCTTCCTTCTTAATCACGGTTCTATTTAAAAACACGGTCATCACACCTGAGTTCTGGGACTCTGGCAGCGGCTCACTCACACTCATTCAGACTTCTGCATAAAACCAACCAGCCGGCGGCAGGCGGACGGGGACAGTCACTGGGAGACTGCAGCAATGATCTAAGGCCCTCCTGAGACACAGCCCTTATTCCCCCCGGAGTTCTCCGCTACACCTAGAAATATGCAGCCCAAAACTGCAGGGTCATAGACAGTTTCTGACTGCTCGATGCACTGGTCTGCATGACAGACGCATGGGCACATGTGAGACACTCCCAACTCAAGAATGCCTGCGAAAAACTGATTTTCGGTGTTTCACTCTGCGTGGAGTTTTTAAGGTTATGTAGAAGAAAACATTTTTTCCAAATACAGTATAAAACAGAACGCAGGCAGAGTGCGAGGATGCGAGGTGCCTGCTCCACGAAGCAGCGGGTCACCCACCCTGAACACTGCACCGGGTCACTTCCACACCCTTTGGGGCAGTTAAAATGCCAGCTCCTGTGGAAACTGTTAGTAACGTTTCGACCAAAGGCAGCTTTATTCTACACAGTGAGCTAAATCGTCATCGCCACTCACACTTGTTCCCCACATTCCCTAATGCTGTTTGTCTTGGGTAATTGGGCCAGGGTCCAAGACGGGAATGCCAGGCCCCTCGGGGTGCCCTAGCCAGTGCTCCCCGCCCTCTGCTCCCTACAACTCAGGCTGTCCAAGGAAAACTCTCCCAGCTCACTCCTCCTCTCTCAACTTCCATAGTACAAACCTGTCATCTTTTTTTTTGAGAAAGACATTTTGTGTGTGTGTGTGTGTCTGTGTGTTGGGGGTGTGTGAATGGGAACAGGCAGAGGAAGAAGGAAAGGGAGAACCCTAAGCATACTCCATGCCCAGTGTGGAGCCAACCCTGGAGCTCCATCTCACAAACCTGGAGATCATGACCTTAGCCAAAGACGCTTAACTGAACGAGCCACTCTGGCACCCAGGAGCTGTCATCTTTAAAATCATATTCACTGGGGCACCTGGGTGGCTCAGTAGGTTAAGCATCTGCTTTCGCTCAGGTCGTGATCTCAGGGTCCCGGGATCAAGTCCTGAATTGCGCTCTGCACTTAGCTGGGAGTCTGCTTCTCCTTCTCCCTGCCAACTTGTGCTCGTGCCCTTTCCCTCTCAAATAAGTAAAATCTTTGAAAAAAGAAAAAATTAAAATAATACTTTAAGAAAACCTTTTTTTAAAGAAAGATTTTTAAATTTATTTGACAGAGACAGAGCACAAGTAGGCAGGGAGGCAGGCGAACAGGTTCCCTGCTGAGCAGAAAGCCCCATGCTGGGCTTGATCCCAGGACCCTGAGATCATGACCTGAGCCGAAGGCAGAGGCTTTAACCCACTGAGCCACCCAGGCGCCCCAAGAAAGATTTTTAAGTCATCTCTATACCCAATGCAGGGCCTGAACCCACAATACTGAGCTCAAGTGTCAGAACCTGCCACCAATGGAGCAAGCTAGGTGCCTCAAGAAAAGCTATTACATAGACATTTCTAAAAAAATATTTGAGAGAGAAAGAGACAGAATGAACAGGGGAGGGGCAGAGGGAAAGAATCCCAAGCAGACTCTGCTGAGCACAGAGCCTGACGGGGCTCAACTTCACGACCCTGAGATCACGGCCTGAGCCGAAACCAAGAGTCGAACACTCAACCAATCGAGCCACCCAGGTGCCCCTAAACTTTTTTTAAATTGTAGGCACACGCCATAATAAATGATGGTGTGACCAAGACCAAGAACTTGTTTTTAGCGTATTGGTTTTGCTTAAAAAGACAAAAACCCAAAACCCCAAATGCTGCAGGTGCGTCTACCAATATCCCCGAGACGTTCACCAGGAGGCCTTTATTGTCGATCACTGGGCTCCAGGCCTGGGCCGAGGCTCCGCGAGGCCGGGCCAGCACTAGGCTCGCTGCACCACAGCACCTCTCCCCTCAGCTTTGTTGCGAGTTAATACACACGCATGTTTCCCCTCAACGGCTACAGGAGTCTGTGTCCCCCCAACAGGACAGAGATGGCTTCTGAGGACTACATGGCTGCAAATAACACACAACCAGTCGTATCTGATGTGCATCCGCCGCTATTCTGGCGTGGCGCCCTCTCTCTCCTTCTCTCTCCAAGGAGACCCCCTGCTTGTTCGGACTCACGGGGCACCTCCCAGACACAAAGGAACTTCTCCGTGACACCACGTTAAACAGTATTTCTAAAATATAAACAGGAGCGTGAAAAAAGGCTGGAGGAATATACATGGTAGAGGATCACCCTCGGGCAGTGGGATTACACTTGACATTTGTGTATTTTCCAAATAGCAACTGCGTAAAAATCACCACTCATCCAACCCCGGGGAAGACAAGCCACTTCTTCGGAAAAGTGCTTCTATTTCACTTAGACAGTATGCACACACAAGCAAGGGGAGGGGCGGGCAGAGGCAGGAGCAGGCATCCCACTGAGCAAGGAGCCCAATGCAGGGCTCGATCCCGCAACCCCGGGATCACGACCAGAGCGGAAGACAAGACGCCTACCCGACTGAGCCACCCAGGTGGTCCCTGCACCTTGGAATTCTTAAAAGTGAAAGAAAAGATTAAAAAACAAAGGTTTACTAGAAGAAGAAACTATGATTCAAACGTATTTTGAATTGCTCAGGGTGGTTTTTTTTTTTTTTTAGTACTGCTGATAGAACACGTCTCTTTGGAGAAGCTGCTGATAAAATTACAGGTCTCGCTTGTAAATAGACAAAGGCTAAGTCTGACACCCATTGCTCACAGCCTACAGATTCCAATTTGGAGCGAAGACCGGCAATTAAACCTTTCAAAATGGGAGCTGTAAACTTAGAAGTATCAACGAAGTCCACACATTCACTCAACTATCCATTTTCTTAACATAAGAAATGATGGCAAACAGCATCACCGAGACTGCCAGATTCTCACAAAGGACTCTCGAGCGCAAGAGGTCCCAGAAGAACAAGTAAATGGTACTGACAATGTAAACAATGTACTCAGCACTGGGAATTGCACCATCAGGAGCATCACCAAACTCTACCTTCCCCAGAAGCTACACCTACGACTTTGGGAAAATTATAAAGCAAAGCTTGCTCTTAAGAGACCAGTCCTGACTTCCATCCTTTACAGACAGTATCTCAGACCCACCGATGCTGTAGTTCTGTGCCAAGGTACCCCCGGGTGCCACAGAAAACTGACAGGTACCCCGGGATACTTTACGTCTTGGAGGGGAACACAGCAATACTTGACAACCCAGAGGACCCAGAACACTGAGTGAAATAAAATTACTATTCTTTCCTTTTGGGTGTGTTATTTTCTTTCAACAGTCCAGTAGGTTGTTCGGACTTACTCACTTGGGCTCCTGTACATACACCTTGGGAGAGGTATGGGTCACTGCGCAGGGACCCTTACTGACACCTGAACACGGAAGTGGTGGCAAGACTCACAAACGTGACACCTAAGTGACAAACAAGTGAGGCCGCCTGTGGGGAGGAGGACGCGTGCTAGCTTCCCGAGTGACCCTGGGACCGCCACCTGCCCTCTTCTGGACCAGCCCTCCCCCCACCCTGAGACAAAGCTTGAGAGAAAGGTTTTAAATAATCACTTTACTTTTCAACTTTGATCTCCACAGGATGATGTCTGTCCACACTAGATAATTTTTCCTTCTTCACTTCGCACTCTTTCCTGTCAGACAGCTTTTTCCCAGCAGGTTCATTTTTGGCCTAAAATACGACACCGGTTAGAAATGGCCCCACGGTCCAGGTGTCCTGGCTCGTGAGCTCGATGGGTTAGAGCAGGCGAGAGTCGCTTCACCTTCTCTACGGAGATCATCCTCCCATGCAGCTCCGTTCTGTGGAGATGGCTGATGCACTTCGTAGCTTCCTCAGACGTCGACATGGTAACGAATCCATAGCACCGAGCTCCGGGACTGCGGGCGTTGGTCACCACTTTGGCCCCGACAACCTTCATGAGAAAGGACACTTATTCTCCCACATAAATCACCATGCAATTCGTCAAAGATGATGAGCAGTTAAGTGATCGTCAGAATTCTTCCCACTAGTGTTTACTGCTCCAGATTGTCGGCTCACTGTAATTAGTTACTGAAGTGGTTCTACCTCATCCTGCCTATCAAAAGGTAGGTGCTTTCGATACGACCAGCCTTCGGAGTGACAAAAAACGAAAAGGGAAAGCTAAAGACACTTAAAACTTCACCAACCACAACTCATCAATTAATCCAAAGTTCTTCCTACTTGGATTATTTTCTCCAACTGGACTTCGACTTCAAGACAGGTTGGCACACCAAGCATTTACCCCCTCCTGCTTGAAAAAACCTCGCAAACTGGAGGAAATGTAAGCAACCAGGGTTTTCAAACACCATACAACACCAGGCTACACAGGACGGTGATGGGGACACACACACACAAGCTAAGCGGCATGGCTGCCCCGGCTTACTTCCTAGAGGTTCCTGGCTGTGGGCGGGGAGGACGACCTGAGGTAAGGGTGAGAGGTGTTATCCGTGAGCTGAGCACAACTCAGCATCTGAAGGAATCAAAGCAGCAAGACAGTACCAGAGAGAAAGTGCTGCATAAAGACCGCTCCAGAGAGCTGCAAAGGGGCCCCCAAGCGGCACACTGGGAGAGGCTATGGAGAAAACCACCTGTAGGAGCAAATGAACCCCCAGGCTCAGGGGCCTCAAATAATTCACTTTTTCCAGACTGAACCAGAATGGAAGGGAAAAGCTTGCAATTCACAGGGCATCAGGCTGAGACCTCAGAAGGGTTCTGCCCCAGAAGTGGACAGAGCTGGCCCCGAACTCAGGCTGCTCTGACCTAACGAAGCCTAACAGCAAACCTGGGGAGGAACAAGTAACATTAACTGAGTCCCAGCAAAAGCTTAAGAACATTGACAGGGACACACGAATAACCAGAATACAACATGTACGTCACAACGTCTGGTGTTCGATCAAAAGTGACCACGCAGTCAAGAAACGAGAAAATGACCCTAACGAAGAGAACCAACCAACTAAACAGAGATCCAGAATGCACTGCAGTAACAGAATTAGTAAATGATATTAAATCAGTGGAGCTATCTTAAATGTTCAGGAAGCTGGAGAAACCACTGAGCATGTTAGGTAAACACAGAGAAGATATTTAAAAACACCCAATCCAGAATTCTGGGGGTGGAAAATACAGGATATGGGATGGACAGCAGATACTACAGAAAAAAGCACGAGGGAACTTGAAGACAAAGCAATGGAAGCGACTTGAAACGAAACGAAGAAAACAGACGGAAACAAAGCAAAACAGACCGGGAGCATCAGTGGGCTGTGGGACCACCTGTGCCGTCATCTAAAGCAAGCAGCACAGGAAAACCTTAGCAGATGAAACTACAGCGTATCAGTAGCATGATCTGCTCCAGAGCAGTGATAAGAAGAACCTTCTAGGTCAGTCAGACACGAAAAGACATCTATGCCTTAAAGGAGTCAAGGTGAGACCCAGAGCCAACGGGTTAGACAACATGAGCCTGAAGGAGGCAGGAGCACTGCTGTCTGGACAAAAAACACCAACCGACCCAGAATTCTGCACCCAGCAGAAACCGCTTTCAAAGTGAAGGCAAAACAAGGACATTTTCAGACCTACAAAAGCAGCAGGAATTCATCCTGGGCAACCCTCTACTGTGAGAAAGGATTAGAGGGAGGAAAAATACCCCGTGGAAACTTGGATAGCAACAAGAGGGAATAAAGAGCACCCCAAAGGACACACACGGACATAAGACACAAACATACCAAAACCCAACCCACCCACCCAACAACAAGCCAAGAATATACTACGTTCTTTATTAACCAGAAATTACACCATACTGACAGCATCAGAGGCTGGGAAGGAGGGAAGTGCACCATTCCCAGGTTCAAATGCTGCCCCCTCACCCCAAGAACTGGAAAATCACTGAAGGACAGACTGCACCGAGTCTTGTTAACAGAATTCCTAAATGCAGCCGCTAAGAAAAATGTTATAGTTCAACCAACTGCTCAAGGAAAAAAAACCAAAAAAATACCTTGAGACAGATGAAAAAGAACTACGTAACATAGCAAAAATTACAGGGTGTGGTAAAAGCAGTTAAGAACAAAGTTCACATTAAGAAACACCAAAAACCTGGGGCGCCTGGGTGGCTCAGTGGGTTGAAGCCTCTGCCTTCCACTCAGGTCGTGATCTCTGGGTCCTGGGATCAAGCCCTGCATCTGCTCAGCGGGGAGCCTGCTTCCCCCTCTCCCGCCCCCCCCACCCCGCCTGCCTCTCTGCCTACTTGTGATCTCTCTCTCTGTCAAATAAATAAGCTATAAGATTAAAAAAAAAAAAACAAAAAAACAAAACCAAAAACCCAAATACAGCAACACTAATTACATATACTAGTTTCAGTTAATCGACAAAGCACAGAAAACACTCAATGCAAAAGGCAGCAAATAGAGAGGAGCAAGGGATCCAAGAACTAGAACAGGGAGAAGACAGGGAGCCAGATGGCACATTTAAACCCACTATACAGATGCTCCGAGTTAAATGTCCATGTTCCTGCAGGACATTCTAGAGAACTGAAGAAAGAGTCGGCACCTAGGCCACATGCAGAGCTGCTGATCAGGACACAAGAGCCCTAGTAGGCCCAGCTCTGAGCACCTGTGGTGCAGCAGGTCAGTGTGAGCTAGGCCCTCCTCTCTCTGGACCTCAGGGTCCCCAACCGTAAGATGACCAGGGGTGGGGGTATCCATCCTCACTACATCTCCAGCAGACCCTACTGTCCGTATTTCTACTTGCAGACACGGCGGAGCCTGCTCTCCCTGCAGAGAAAACCCCTTTCTGTCCAGAGCACCCTAAACAGGCCCAAAGGGGACAGATCCTCCCTAGAAAGACACAGTGACACAGACGGCACTCCTTTTAGAGAGGAAGGGGAAGCTTCCTCTCTCTCTTCAAGGTCAGGGGGCTGAGCCAATGATGGGGTCACATGATCTTTCTGTCAAATGATGCTTGCAAGGATATCGCGTCCAATGGCAGAGAGCAAAATCCAACACCACTTCGCCTGTCCATGCGCCCCTGGCCTTGTCCTCCACCTTTGAAGCAGCCTTTGCTCAGTTCATCCAAACTACAGACTCGTCTCACAACAAGCCCTAAGTCTCACGGCTTCAGTCCAATGCTGAGCTCTGCGGGCGAGGCCGCCTGTATAACCACCCAGGCCTCGGCTTAACGACCTCCTACTCCCCAAGGGGCACCGGACCCAAGACCCGGATCTGAACTTCGTCTCCCTCCTGCACACCGAAGGCAGGCTGTAACCTTCCTGAATGAATGCCTCATAACCTGCTGTGTCTACGTAGGTCATCGCTCCAGCAGCCTGTAAGAACTAGGACATCAGGGGCGCCTGGGTGGCTTAGTCGTTAAGCGTCTGCCTTCGGCTCAGGTCATGATCCCAGGGTCCTGGGATCGAGCCCCACATCGGGCTCCCTGCTCGGCAGGAAGCGTGCTTCTCCCGCTACCATTCCCTCTACTTGTGTTCCCTCTCTCGCTGTGTTTCTGTCAAATAAATAAAACCTTTAAAAAAAAGAAAAAAAAAAAAGAACTAGGACAGCGCCCTCACAGCCACTGCTGTCCCTCATAACTGATGTCCCAATCAAGAAGGAAGTCAAACTGAGAACGCGTTGTGGCTTCCTAGGTTTAAGCCCTTCTGAAAGACATTCACAGTAAGAAAAATTCATCTCATGAATGCTTCTTGTGGGTCCTGTCCACTCAAGTCACGAACACATTCGCCAACTCCTACTTGGGGACACAGACCTGGGCCGAGAACCTGCCCAGGTCAGCCAGGACATCCTGCCAAGCTCCGCCCAGACTCCTTGCGGCTCCTCCTTGCCAAGGTGCATGGAAGCCCACAGGCCCATATAAGACCAGTGCAGAACTCCCGGCTGAAGGGGAGACTGTTTCACCATCTAATTCCAAGACAATGAAAATTAGTGTCCCTGCAAGGCTTTTGAATGGTATTAATTTTCTTTCCGCCCCTGTGGACCACGTATTCATTGATTTATTTTTAAACTGCTATCATGTTCCTGTTCTCAAACTCTATGTCTGAAAATGCTGAAATTTAAAAAATCAACTCTTCACTTATCGTTTGGGGAAAAAATTCAGCACGTTGGCTTTAAGTTTTTTTTGTTTTTGTTTTTTTTTTAAAGATTTTTTTATTTATTTGACAGAGAGACACAGCGAGAGAGGGAACACAAGCAGAGGGAATGGCAGCGGGAGAAGCAGGCTTCCCGCCGAGCAGAGAGCCCGATGCGGGGCTGGATCCCAGGACGCTGGGATCATGACCTGAGCCGAAGGCAGACGCCCAACGACTGAGCCACCCAGGCGCCCCGGCTTTAAGTTTTGTATGGGCCAAAAAACGAGGAGTTTCTTTACGAGAAATTAGAATGAACCACAAGAATGTTCAGACTGTAGTGATTTATATATATTTTCTGCAACACAATGAACTCTATTACTCACTCTCAGCGAGGAAACGAGGTACACTACCCAAAACAAGGTTTGCCTTTTCTCCCTTGTGGTTTTGTTTTCTCCCACTTAAAAAACACACACACACACAAAAGACCACCAACAAAACCAATGACAGAAGAAAGAGCTCTCCTCAGTCTTGCGTTTGTTACTTAACACCGAACAGAGGCTAGGTGGCGAGACGTTAGGGGGCACACACCTTCCCATACTTGTTGAAGAGGTTCTTCAGATCTGTCGCTCGAGTTGTGGAGGACAGTCCACTGACCCACAGGTTCCGGCCAGAGCTGCTGCTGGTGCGACCTGCTGCATGAGGGAGACGGTCAGGCTTGGCCTCCAGGCCGAACGGGAAGCAAGACCTGCCTCAGGACACAGGCTGCTCTTAACTCCCCACTACCCCCCGTCTCAGCTCCCCTGGTCTAAGCATTTACAGGACAGGAGACAAAAATACGAGTTGCAGAAACCTTCCCATACTCAAGGAACCAGTAGGTCCTTGTCCATCACAAATGGAAATGAATTTTGATGACCAATTCTCCACGGGGATGGCAGTTTCTGCAGCACCTTTCCGTTATCTTAATGGGCAAAATGGGCCTGTGCTAGGACGCGGCGCACTGGGCTTTTCACTATACCATAAAGGATAACCACAACACAGACATAAACCAAAGAAGCTCACCAACATTTCAATCTAGTCTCTCAAGATACTGGCAGATGGTTACTTCCAGTAATCCTCAATGAAACCAACCACTGGATCCCCAGTGTGCGCACCTGCGGGCCCCTCCCTCCCCAAAAAAGGGATCCAGAGTTGGCTCCCTGCCACGTAAGTTGAATCATACCTTTTTCATCTTTAATGATTGGCTTTATATCTTTTTCTTCCTTAAAAGAGCTAGAGACAAAAGTGAATGTTACTCACGCGGGCACAAAAGGAAAGAGAACTAAATTAAAAGTATGATATGTGCTAAAAACTGAATACCTACCAGAAAATTAGTCTGAAATAAAATTTTAAGACACCTTTGCAAGCTTCTCTAGGAAATCTGACCCCCAAAATACGATGTCAGATTCTTAAAAGTCAATTGGATTTAGCTGAAGATAGCAGTTAACAATTTAAGAACACAACCATGGTAGGTTGGGAAAAAGAAAAGGAATAGATTCACCCATTAAAAAATACACAACGAGAAATAAAACATGGTTTAGAAGTAAACTACGACTGCATCAGTCTGGCTGGCCAATTGCAGAAAAAACAGCTTATGTGTGTCATTAAATGACCAATGAAAAGGAGATAGCGTCTGGTCTAAAACTGAGAAAAAACAAACCTCATTTTCTGATCAGCGCCCTCACTGGCTGAGGACTCTTTAGGAGCCGGAGGGACTTC
>CM053603.1:2500681-2520530 GCA_028646535.1 Procyon lotor
AGAATGGCACAAGGTTTAATTACCAGGGAAATAAAGCAATCACAAATGCGGAACTGGCACGGCTGCCACACTAACACGAAGAGAACTGCTAGCTACACAGAGATTGGAAAACCCGCGGGTACACAAAGTTACACCGGTTACACTACCTGCGCTCCAACCGACTGCTATGTAAGCCGCTACGCTACATGGAAGAGAAAAGGCCCCCACAGATTCAAACACCTACAACCATGTGGCTGCTTCTCGACAGTCTTCTTCGTGTTTTTGTTCAAGTGTGGGTCTTCAGGCTTAGTTTTCCAGTGTCCAAGGTGCCGAACGGAATGCGATCACCATCCGATGACAGCTCAATTTCCAGAATTTTTTCCAACTTCTTTTAACGAAACAGTCCAGTACGCAAAGCAGAAACTCTTCTGACGGCGGCAGAGAAACGCAGTCCAGGAGGGGAATAACGCGTTGGAAATTATCCTGAAGAGACTGTTCCTCTTCTGAAATCCAGTCACTTCTCGGGTTATAAGTGCCCTGACAACCGCTTTATCCTGCCTTAACTGCATTAATCAAAAAGACTGCAGCAAAATATCACAAGATCTGTTTCATGTGTAGAAACACATGGAAGAATCACTGGGGGGTTTACTTAAATGCCCCTCTGTGTGGTGAGAGAGATGAAAATAATCACATCTCACCAAATATATTTGACCTCCAGAAACCAGAAGGGCACTTCCACAGATCTGGTGATACGAGTGGGTTTCCAATCTCTGATCCTTGTACGATCTGGATTGTCCACCATTAAAATCATTTACACGACCATACACAGCTTAGAATATATAGATAGATTGAAAAAAAGAGTGGGAAAACTTTCAAACCATTAACTGTCGTGTTTCTCTTATCAGTACCTGGCTCCAAGAGAGGTTCTTCAATATCCTGTTTTAATAAAGAAAGAGAAAAATGCACAAAGCACTTAAAAACCGAGCAAATGTATTTCCCTGGCAGACAGTTTCAATCTCGTGTGAATAAACTTTCTCCACTCAAAACAACCCTAATTCCATTCTGGGATGATTTGGTGAGAAGCTCATTTTTGTTGGCCTCGCCCTCGCAAAGCCAGGGGGGCAGCCTCGACGCTTGGCCAGCTCTGTTTTCCCAGGAGGGTCTGGCCACCCCCACAACTCTGAGCTGACCTAGCGGCCTCTGCAGCGGGCAAAGACAGCCTCAGCAGAGGTCACGCAGATGGCGACAGCTTCATATGTCATACCAGATTTGAGAAAGCTCTCTTTCTCCCCAAAGAAGCTGTTCTTTGTAACAGGAACCTGTCAACAAAACCATCTGTTCACGTGTCTCAAAACCTTCCCGACTTCCCACTGTATTTAAGACAATGGGCTAAATCCTTTCCCCGACCCATGTCTGTGGCCTCCGTCCCTATAGTCAGTCTGTGTCCTTCCTGGCCCCTGGCCCTTCCAGGGGCCCCCTGAGCCCCTGGCTCAGACCTCAATTTGGGTGGGACTTCCTCTAGGAGCATCTACATACAGACCAACCCCTTCAACTTCTCCCTGGATGAATTCTTCTCCCTTTTGGTTATTTTCTTCTGGGTTAATAACCCCAGACTGTACTTCTTTGGCCTGGCCGCTTACCCCAGGCACTCGGCTCAGGATCAGTGCTTCCCGAATCCTTTTTACACAGACACACATCCTTTCTCACTAAGGAAAATCAAGTACTCGTGTAACGTTTCCAGCCGTGTAGCACCAGAAAGGTCACTTACCGGAGGTACTTTGAAGTCCAATGATGAAGCGTCCAAAGTGTTCTCGAAGCCCTCCCCATCCACCTGAAAGACAGAAACGGAGAACCTCTTAGTGCAGACAGAGCTGTGAGTGCCCAGCCTGACCCCTCACCTGTTTCTGAGGGGCCTACGCGTCTACCTCCCTCGAGCGCACCCCGCCATCAGCAAGTCCACTACTGGTTATTTGGTCCTCTGCAGGGCCTCGCTACCTACTCCAGGACCAGGTGGCCTGAGGGTCGCACAGACAGTAGGTGCCCGGTGGGCACCGGCCTGGAAACGTGCACATTCTGTTCCCAGGCAGTGTCTATTTGCTAGTGGCCCACACAGGCAACCCAGACACGATTTCCAGAGCAGAGCTCAAAGGAAAACGAAAAATTTCACACTTCTCTGATTTCACATGGTAACGATACTTTTAAAAGTAACAATAACCGGGCACTTTTATCTAGGGTGCTTTAAGACTTTCTTTTTAAGATTTTATTTATTTGACAGAGAGAAAGAGATCACAAGTAGGCAGAGAGGCAGGCAGAGAGAGGGGGAAGCAGGCACCCTGCTGAGCAGAGAGCCCGATGCGAGGCTCGATCCCAGGACCGAGATCATGACACGAGGCGGAGGCTTTAACCCACTGAGCCACCCAGGCGCCCCTGCTTTATTAACATTTAACTGAACTGCCACTCATTTTGAAAGTTTTTTTACCTCTTAAAGTGAAATAAAAAACGTGCCTTCTCAAATATATTTTTTTTCCAGATTTGAAGCTTATGACCTGGATGCTTAGATTAACCAAGAGGTAAGAAACCAAGTCCGTGTTCTGAAAATAATTAACACATAACAGAACTGCACTGAGAGAGGCCAAGGCCAGCAAGTCACTCATTGTCACCCTAGGCTGTAAGGCAGTGATGTTTTGCAGTTTGTGATTTTTGACCTTTAAAGTTTAAAGTCCAGTCCTACGAGGGCACTTTTTCCCCTCCCAGGTTAAGGTCTTAAAAAAAAAAAAAAAAAAAGCAGGGGGTGGGGGGCAGGGAGGGAGAGCTAGAGGAGAAAACTAAACCAAAACACAAAAATTACTAAGGAAACTAAGAGGCTAAGTACGCCAAGGTAGTAGATTAAAATGGCAATCAGTTTTAGGATGGCCACCAGAATTCTCTGCCAAATACTAGAAGCGAAAGCTTGAGAAAGCAACATTGGTAACAGAATTCAAGCAAGTCCTACTTTATATATGGGGATGTTAAGAGCGCTTTTTCCCCCACAGGAGGGGTGCTTCTGAGGGCACGAATACCTTCTTTCACTTTTGAGTCTTTTAATAGAACCATCTAACCTTGTGCCTAGAGCACATCTTTAAAAAACCAATAAGACGACCCGAATGCTGAGATTATGAACTGTTTTTGGTTTCCTGTTTTCCAAAGGAAAATACTTTCATCTACAGTGTCAGCCCTTTCCAACTCATGCCTAGCCTCCTACCCTTTCATTAAAATAGTCCCGAACGGGGGCGACTGGGTGGCTCAGTGGGTTAAAGCCTCTGCCTTTAGCTCAGGTCTCAGAGTCTTGGGATTCAGCCCCCCAACAGGCTTTCTGCTTAGCGGGAAGCCTCCCCCCCCCCATCTCTCTGCCTGCCTTTTTGCCAACTTGTGATCTTGGTCAAATAAATGGATAAAATCTTTAAAAAAAAAAAATGCTCCCCAGGATCGTAGAGAAGTTAGCCGTCAGTTAACACCTGACTTACGTGCAGTTTAAATGGGCATAATTTACCACAAGGCCTTAGACACAGAACCCTGTGTTTATGGTGACCACTGACGTGGTGGGCACCACTTAACCACCAGCGCGCGCTCAATCCCAGCGGCAGCCCGTGAGCACCAAGGAGCCCCAGGGCCCCTGGCACACTCCACCATGTCTTCAAGTTACCTACAGCGTGCTCTGTGAGCTGCACCGGGAGCGCCTGCAGCTGGGCTGCCGTGAACTCTTTGCTATCACAAAGGGAACCGAGAATGCTGTCAGCGCCGGCCTCCCCAAAGTCGGGAGCACTGCTATTCTCAACTTCACTTTCTTCCAACACACCCACATCCATCATGTCGAGGTTCTGCAAGCTCTCTAAACCTGCATCCATATCCTCCTGTCAAGAGAACGGAAGGCGTCAATGACTGGATGGCTGGTCCCGGAGCTCCTGCTAGTGTCTCTGCCGTGGACGCTACATACCTGCCCGTCTCTGGAATCTTCTTCCAGGCCGTTGTCTTCTGTACCTTCCTCCTCCATCTTTTGTCCTAATGACAAAATAATTTTTTAATCAGATAACATTCAGGTTCTGGTCTTAAAAACGTGCATACCTTTTATTCTAGAAATCCCCTCAGTTACAGGCATGCACTAAAACATTTGACGAGGAACCAAAAATGTTAAGTCATCTATCTAGAAACTGTATGCAGCCCAAACATTCAAAACGCAAAGAAATCACAAGAGTGCATTCATATGTGGGACACTTGCTGTCCTCAATAGGAAAAGTGGAAGGGAATCTGGTAATGACTGGAAACATTTCTGGGGAAGCTCCCAGCAACTGGTGACCAGGGATGCTATGCGACAGAAGAGCGCACAAGACATTTGCCCTGTTGGAAAGAATTACCTACCTCCAACTGTCAACAGTACCAAAATTGCAAAACACGGTTCCCCACCAGACGTCTTACAACTTAGGAGAAAAAAAAAAAAAAAAAAATCTAAAGAATAATATGGGAAAATGCCCACAAAAAAAAAAAGATCATATAAAGTAGTTCTGCTCTTATTAAAAGGCGTGTACATATATGATGCAATTGAGTATAAAGATGCATTTATAAAACACACACATGACAACTCAGGCAATCACCAACAAGGGTCAAAATACAGGATGATAACATCAGAGATGATTTCATTTTCACAGATATATTTCTTACATTTTCTTTTTTCTTTTTTTTATTAAAGATTTTATTTATTTATTTGTCAGAGAGAGAGAGAGAGAACACAAGCAGGCAGAGACAGAGGGTGAAGCAGGCTCCCCGCTGAGCAAGGAGCCTGATATGGGACTCGATCCCAGGATCCCGGGATCATGACCCGAGCCGAAGGCAGCTGCTTAACCAACTGAGCCACCCAGGTGTTCCACATTTTCTAAAGTATCTGAAAGTACCCTTCTTGGGGCACCTGGGTGGCTCAGTGGGTTAAAGCCTCTGCTGTCAGCTCAGGTCATGATCTCAGGGTCCTGGGATCGAGCCCCGCATCAGGCTCTCTGCTCAGCAGGGAGTCTGCTCCCCGCCCCCCTCCCCCCCGCCTGCCTCTCTGCCTGCTTGTGATCTCTGTCAAATAAATAAACAAAATATTTTTTAAAATAAGAAATAAATAAATAAAAGTACCCTTCTTATAATTTTTTGAAATGAGAAAATGAAACCAAAGAGACATGGGTCTCTGCAGAAAGACCCAAACTGCAGTGTGTGCACTGAAGCGCACTCTGCACCGTCCCCACGAATACGCACCCAAGATATGCGACTTTTCTGTGTGTCAGGCACTGTGGCCTCTACGTCACTGCTCCCTAAACGTCAGCAGGCTTAGCAGCTGGATCCGACACACGGGCCTTTGGTTCAGCTCTTAAAAGTGGCACCTGGGTTAAGGCCTCTGCCTTCGGCTCAGGTCATGATCTCAAGGTCCTGGGATGGAGCCCCGCATGGGGCTCTTCTCTGCTCAGCAGGGAGCCAGTTTCCCCCTCTGTCTCTGCCTGCCTCTGCCTACTTGTGATCTCTCTCTGTCAAATCAATAAAATCTTAAAAAAGAAAAAAAAAAGTGGTTCTAAAAACATGTGGCAGCAGCACCCACTTTCAGGGCCTCTAAACAGTAGCCTGCAGCCCCGATGTCGACAGGACAGATGCAGACCGCAGAAAGCCCTGAAGGAGAGGGGGAAATGACAAACTCTGGGCACAGAAGCTGGACCCCAATTCCAAGGGCCTGGGGTTTCAGTAACGAAAAGCTGAAGGGGTAGGGGACTAAGACGCTAGAAAACCTAATCCAAAATTGTAATCTTTCCAAGCACACCCACAAGCTTCAAACGTTTGCCTATTTAAATGAGTTAAAGAGGAGGTTTATTGTTCTCATACTGAAGTTTTTTTCTCAGAAAGTTTAGCTTTTTACTTTCATGTAATCTTTTTTTTTAAAGATTTTATTTATTTGACACAGAGAGAGATATCACAAGTAGGTAAAGAGGCAGGCAGAGACAGAGGATGAAAGCCAAGGAGGGTAACAAGGTTTCAAAGTTTTATGGGATCAAACAATTCCAAAAATAGCTAGTACCATCCACCGAAAAAAATGAGGCACTAATCTATGCCATAAAGTGAATAAACCTTGAAAACATGCTCAACAGAGGGGCGCCTGGGTGGTTCAGTGGGTTGGGCCTCTGCCTCTGGCTCAGGTCATGGTCTCGGGGTCCTAGGATCAAGCCCTGCATCAGGCTTTCTGCTCAGTAGAGAGCATGCATCCCTCCCCCACTCCCCCCCACCTCTCTGTCTACTTGTGATCTCTCTGTCAAATAAATAAATAAAATAAAAAAATGCTCAACAGAATAAGCAAACACAGAAGACCACACACTGCATGATTCTATTTACATGAAACCAAATGATCAATTACATACCGCCAGAGGCCACAGAAGGGAGAAATGGGGAACAAGTGCTAATAGGCACAGGGGCTTCTTTTCGGAATATTGAAAATGTTCCAAAATTAAATAGTGCCAACAGTCGCATAGCTTTGTGAATATATTAAAAAGCAACGAAGTGTACACTACAAATAGATGAGTTCTATAGTATGTGAGCTATACCTCAATTAAAAAAAAAAAGAAATCTCACTGTGGGGCGCTTGGCTAGCTCAGCAGGTAGAGTATGTGACCCTTGATCTTGAGGTTATAAATTTGAACCCTACATTGGATGTACTTAAAAATGATAACTCAGGGGCGCCTGGGTGGCTCAGTGGGTTAAAGCCTCTGCCTTCGGCTCAGGTCATGATCTCAGGGTCCTGGGATCAAGCCCCGCATTGGGCTCTCTGCTCAACAGGGAGCCTGCTTCCCCCCTCTCTCTGCCTGCCTCTCTGCCTACTTGTGATTTCTCACTGCGTCAAACAAATAAATAAAAAAATCTTTAAAAAAAAAAAAAAAAAAAAAAAAAAAAAACTTCTCCCGCTACCAGTCCCTCTGCTTGTGTTCCCTCTCTCGCTGTGTTTCTCTCTGTCAAAAAAAAAAAAAAAAAAAAAGAGATCTAAAAAAACAAAAACTCAACTCTCTGGTTAAAGAAAAAAATAAATAAAAGGCTGGGTACAAATACTCCCAACAATCTATTTTGGATCCTTAGAGATACTGGGTTCTGCTCTATCTCGTTGGTGTCATTTTCTTTCTCTTTTTTTGAACTTTCCAGAGAGGAAGCCAGTGTCTTCGTGTATTGTGTATTCAGTTGATCAGGGCAGCTTTAAGAGCGTGCCTTACTCTGGTTCTTTTTGAATCCCAACGACAAGAGCTGAGATGTCTTTTAACACACGTTTCAATTTTAATTTACGTGGCACTTGCACAACTCTCTACTTCCAGCACTCCTGACAGAGCTACTTGTAAGGCAGTGAAAACCAAGCCTATTTGTTAGATGGGAACAGCGAAGGCCAACAACATTTTCTTGGCCCGGAGGACAGAAACAGTGCTAAAAAACTCGATCTATAAGTAAATTCTCTACAAGCTCAGGCCTCCAGCAGCAATAAGTACAAGGGAATACCTTTAATATATCTCTTTGTTGTCCTCTTGCTTGTGGCTTCCAACGCGACACCAATTTCATCAGGATCCTGCCCTTCTTCCTTAACAGCCTATTAAGAAGAGATGAAACCTTACAACACTGTGGAGAGCTGCAGGGCACACACTGTTCTTTGTTAAGTAACAACTCCCCAGCAAACAAAGTCAAACACTTCCTTGCAAAGAGGAACAACTCCTGTCCCGCTCTCTGGGCTGCAAGCCCAAAAGGCACAGGGTGAACCTAGCACAACTTGGTTCTCTCTGGGCCCCACGCACAAAAGACAAAGGGATGTGTGAGCGGGAGCTCCAGGGTGCGGGTCAATGTCTCGTTCCAAAATGCCTTTGAACTGGAAAACTGCCCAAACCTCCACTTTGATAATAGCAACAGTAACAGAGACACTGCACCAGATCCACCATCTGCAAAGGCTGAGTGGGGTTCCACAAGCCGTGTTTGACCACTGGGGAGAAAATCCACCAGAGACACTGGGTGCTGTGTGTGGCGGGGTGTTGCTCAGCGCCTTCCTCCGAACTGGCACAGGACTGGGCGCTCGACGGTAAACTCGAGCTCTGCAACGAGCTTGCTCCGGTTGGAGAGGCAGCGATCTCTCCATACTCTATGTGGGGTTGAGCGCGGCCAGGTGGGGCATGAACACCGACCGCCGCAGGACAGAAGCGGGGAGATGGAGCTACACTTGGGCAAGCACCCTGGGGAGACATCTCAGGTCAGCGAGAAAGACTGTAAGGCACCAACTAGGAGAAGCCCTGGAAGAAGAGTGGAGGAGGAGAGGGCATGACAGGAGCCAAAGTCCTGGAGTAGGAACAAGCACAACCCCCTCTCCTTTAAGACCTCAAAGGCTCTTCGCTCCTCCGTTCCCCAAGGGAGGAAACTGAGGCGTAGGGAGAAAAAGGCACCTATCCAAGGTCACAGAACCGAGTCTCCGACTGGAACCCGGAAGAAGTCCAGGCGGCCACCCGGAGGCTAAAAGGACGCGGCGCTTTCAGCACTCTTGAGGCGGCTAGCTGGAAGGGGGATCACAAGCAAGGCACAGAGAGGGGCGGAGACGGGCCAAGGTCACAGAGCCGGGCCCCCTGGTCCCCGCGGGCTCGGGCCGGGGTCGGTCCCAAGGGTGAATGGTGGAGGGGCGCCCGCGTCCGGGAATCGCGGTGACAGGTCGGCACGGGGGCGTGCCCCGGCCTCCCGCTCCAACCTGGGACGTCGAGCCGCCTCACCTTCTTCAGCCGCTCCATCAAGACGCTCTTGTTGCCGCCCGTGTCCAGATTCCGCTTCTTCAGCTCCGCCCGCAGGTCTATTACCCGCAAGTCACTCAGCCGCCGTGTGCCGGCCTCTGAGGCACCCGATCCGACAGCGGCTGTGCCAGAACCCGACTCGCCGGACCCTGCCAGAGTCTCCGCCATCCCAGGTCTCACGTCCCCGCCACCCGCTTCCCACACCGCCGGCGGCTGTAGTGGCTCTGAGCACAAAATGGCGTCGCCTAAGAGGAAAACGCACTCGCTTCCTCCCGCCCCGCTTTCCGGCCGCGCATGCGTGCCGCACTTGCCAGCTTTCTTAACAGCACGCGCGCTCGCGCGTCGACCAACCGCACGTTCCCCACCACAACGCGCAGGCGCCGTAACTGCAGCACGCATGTGTCACGGCCGTTCGCGGCGGGAGGCTGGCGAGATGCAATGCGCCTGCGCACATCCTTTTAGCTCTCACCACGCATGTGCAAATGCGACCGGCAGCGTCGGCTCCGCGCCGGGTGCGCCTGCGCAGAAGCGAGGCGCGCCAGGGCGGCTGGAGCGGTTCCCTCGCAGGCGGCGCCATTTTGTGCTAGGTGCCCAGATAAAACCGGCCCGGTTCTGTGTGAAGTGAGTGGCGGAGCCAGGGTCCCTGGAATGGCGGAGACTCTTTCAGGCCTAGGCGATTCGGGTGCGGCGGGCGCAGCGGCTCTGAGCTCTGCCTCGTCGGAGACTGGGACGCGGCGCCTCAGCGACCTGCGGGTGATCGATCTGCGGGCGGAGCTGAGGAAACGGAATCTGGACTCGAGCGGCAACAAGAGCGTTTTGATGGAGCGGCTCAAAAAGGTGGAGCTGGGGCCCTGCGGGGGCGGGCAGGAAGTGGGAAGGGGGTCCTGGCGGCCGCGACCGGGGTCCCCTGGCCTCGGGGTCCGCCCCCGGCCCGGTGTGGGGCCTGCGTCTGGCCTGGCGCTCCGGGCTTCTCCGGGCTCCTCCCAGGCCCAAGCGGGAGCTCCGACCCCAGCGTGGCCGCGGTGCGAACCTCAGCGCCGCCCCGGGGAGAGAGGAACATCTGGGCGCGAACTGGCGAAGGCGGCCCGGCCTTGCGGTGGCGGGCGGCGGGGCACCGAGCCCGAGGGCTCCTGTTTTCCGCACCAGGTACTGCGCGCGGAGGACCTTCCTCTCGGTGGCCCGCGCCAGCCTCCAAAAATGACGGGAAACCCGGAAGCCCTCATTTCCCGGGCCAGGTGGGGGGGACTCGGCCAAGGTCACACGGTCGTGGAGACGAGGCGTCGGGACTGGGACCCAGGCCGGCCGATTTCCTGAGCCCGCGCTGGCCGCGGGGCTTCCTCGGAAGGTTCAGATGCTCCTTGGCCCGTTAGGGTCGACGCACTCTGAGGAGGGGGGCTAGTTTACCGAGCAAACGTGCCAAGAACATGTTCAGAGGTTAAAAAAAAAAAAAAAAAAAGCCGTTTGTGGATTCGCCGGTCCTGGGTCGGGGAAATAACACGGAAAGGGAAGTGGTGTTTGCGAAAGCGAGCAGGAACGTAAGAGACGTTGGTAGGGAGGACGTGAAGACGGCTTCAGGACTTGGCCAGGAGGCGGGCGGAGTCGGGGCTCCCGTCCCTGTGTCTGGCCTCGGGCCTCTGCCGGGTCTCGGGCACAGACGTTTAACGCTCTCTCAGCCTGTTTTCATGTTAGGATTAAACGGGATTTCGTGAACCGGGCTTGGCGTGCTGCCTGGCACAGGGAGATAGGATCGTTGTCACAATTCACTTTTCTTCTCTGTCTCCGTTTGTTATTTGCAAAAGCGAGGCTCTCATCCTTACCGTGAGGGATTCTGAGGGATGGGTGTGAAAAGCATGAGCGGTTAATTAAACGTTTGGGTCCTTCTGCTTCCTTTTTTTTTTTCATATTCTTGTTGGTTTCTTTGCTGTTCTCCCATTCACCTAGTCTGGGCTTGGGGCTTCTGTGTAATCTCAACCTCTGCCACCCCCAATCCCTGCAGACGGTGTGGTTTGTGACTCTTTCCACCTTCCTGGCTCCCCAGCAAGTGAAGACCAGAGCATTAATTGTTATTGATTACTCTTAAGGGGAAGTAGGGATTGTTTCTCATTTTTTGAATGAGGAAGCTAGGACTGGAAAATGGTGAGTTGATTAGTCCAGAGTCAGTTGGGCTTTTACAACTTGAGCTTGTGTTTGTTTCACTATGGATACTAGCTTCCTTTACTCAAGTTGGGACAGGTAGTTCATCAACCAAGATGTTCTAGAAAAAATGCTGAAAGGTTGAGGGTTGCCACCAGGGCCTCCAGTCAGGAAAGCCATACTGGGACCTTTATCCTTTTTACTCCCAGTCTGCAAGCCTGCAAGGCTGACAGGATGGCATTGAACCTTCCTGTCAGATTGGTGGCTGAAACTGGTATGTGATGTCAAGGGTCCTCCATCACTATTATTTTTGAGCCATTTTTCATTTCTTCTCCCTGTTTTCATTTTCTTAGGGGTGTGCTTGTAGTACATAAATATCATTAGGCTGTATAAACATACATCTGCTAACTTATCCAAGTGAGTCTAGAATTACTGATTTTCTTTTTCTTTTTTTACTTCTACCGTCTAGTTAGTGTCCCCCTTTTTTGTCATTTTTCCAGAAAGGGCAAATGAGGAAAAGGCGGAAGGAGCACAAAGAGTAGTTTCACGAGCTCTATAAGGATGACTCATAGCCCACTGTCCCTAGGGATGATCCTTGAAACACTGCACCCAAGGGATGATCCTTGAAACACTGCACCCAGAGGAGACATATTGAGGGGCAAAATGGTACACTTCCTGTCTGGAGCAGTTCTCTGTTCTCCTAGACTTTCTGGTTGTGCTTTCCTTGATCCCAGCCCAGAGCAGAACTCTCAATTCCTCCTCCTCACCCTGGCTTTGGAGAGAAGAGAGATTTACTTTGTTCCTGGTACAGATCAGATGTGGAGTGCTTAAGCCCCGTTGCAAATTCAGACTTCCATGCTGATAAAACTTCTGAAGCTCTGAAATTTCTGAAACCGTCTGCAAATAAAAGTCTATTTGAAATGGTTTTAAACAGAACTTGTGCTCACAGGGTAGTGCAGTAATGAGAGAAAGGGTTATTAGTAAAACCTAAAAGCAAAGCCTAGTATCCAAGGATATCACTGATGACAGGCTCAGTAACCATTTGCTGTGCACCTCCTTGGTGCTCCTCACTGTGCTGAATGTGGGGGTGGGCCTTTCCAGGGAATGACGAGCTCTTGGGTCGGAGGTGGGGCTCGCCAAGAAATCATTATAATTCTGTACCCTTTCAGGTAGGTCACTGGTTAAGACCTTTGGAGTCAGTCCTAGATGTGAGTGATCTGATGAGGTGGTACGGGTCCTGTCCGGTCTCATGCCACAGGCGGTACGATCTCAGCTGAGTGAGTGTAGGTATTCTGTCCGGACAGTGCCAAGTGTAGGCGTGGCATGGGGAGGGAGTCACAGAGGGTCAAACAACACATGGCTGGGTGAAGTCTTGGGACAAGAGTGTGTCAAAAACTCCTTTTTGAGTTCCCTTTGTCCAGAGATAGGATGAACTAGATGGTGGTGATGTTAGTACCAAGAAATAAGTTGACCCCAAGGAAGAGCAAGACAGCAAATAAGTAGGGGGAGACTCTTTCCAGATCAGCCATCTGAAGTTTCTGTGAAAGTCAAGTCTGTGCTGCCTTTTTTGGTAAATCTTTTTTTAACTTTCCCTTTAGGCAATTGAAGATGAAGGGGGTAATCCTGATGAAATTGAAATTACCTCCGAAGGGAATAAGA
The DNA here is from genome assembly GCA_028646535.1 of Procyon lotor. Lineage (NCBI taxonomy): Eukaryota > Metazoa > Chordata > Mammalia > Carnivora > Procyonidae > Procyon > Procyon lotor. The sequence continues at coordinate 2,513,245 of CM053603.1, forward strand.
AGACATCAAAGAGATCCAGCAAAGGTATGAAGGATTTTATACGCACTGCTAATGTTAAGAACTTCCTTCATAATTATTTCCTTCGCTAATGAGCCTGTTTATGTGGCTGTGTTTGGGATCTGTGAACTACCCTGTGAATCCAAAGGGCCTGGAATGAAGCTTTAAGTTTCCTTTAAGATCCCTCTAGTGTATTTTGTTTTTCTGGTACTTAGGAATTCAGACAGGATGGAAGGGATATTTACATATTGGTTCATTAGGCCTCTCAGCAGCCCTTGTTTATCCAGACTTTAACCTTCTTTACATAGAGAGTATTTAGGATTGCTTGGGTCTCCTATTTCTCTAACTTGTGGAATATAATTTCTTTTTTAAATACCACCTGGCCAAAACAGAGTTGTCAGTTTCACAGACATTGCTTTTAAAATTGCCTAGTGCATAAATGCTGCATTCCACATGGCATTAGTGATCTTCACCATCTGACTGAAATCTCCATTTCCCTCTTCTCCCCTTCAGCCTTCCTCTGCTGCATCCTGGGCTTTAGTCAGGTGCCGAAGATGTGCTTCCCTCTCTTGGTCCTCTTTTGCCTAAGCTTACATTCTCTGCCTACCCCTCTCCCCATGTGTCTGCAATCAAGTTCTTGTTCATCAACAGACGACTTGTGATCCCACCAGTAGCAACTCCTCCCGTCCTCTGTACAGTGATGACCTGGTTCCTTAGATCTTTTTTTTTTTAAGATTTATTTGTCAAAAAAAAAAAAAAAAAAGATTTATTTGTCAGCGTCTGCCAGCAAGTGCACGGGCAGGAGGAGTGGCAGGCAGAGGGAGAAGCAGCTTCCCTGCTGAGCAAGGAGCCCAGTGTGGGAATCAGTCCCAGGACCCTGGATCATGACCTGAGCCAAAGGCAGATGCTTAACCCACTGTGCCACCCAGACATCCCCCTTAGACCTTGCTTTAATGTTAATGTCTTTCTGCCCCATGTTAATGACATTGTTGAGGGCAAGGGCTCTTTCTTGTCTGTCTTCTTTAGTATTTACTCGTTATTTCATTCAGTAACATTCAACTACTGTTTTAAGAAAGAACCAGTTAAAACTGGGCACTTGAACTGTTCTAAAAGTTCTCCTGGTAATTGGTGGCTTTGTTGATCTGATCCCAGAACAAAATGAAATACTCATATTACTTGGCCAGTGGTGAAGAATTGGGTTTGAAATGTCTAAGAGACAGGGACCAAGGTTAGCCATACTGTGCCATGTAAGCTCTTGGACAACAGCAGTCAGGCGACCTCACTTGGAATGAAGTCACTTTTTTTTTTTTTTTAAAGATTTTATTTATTTATTTGAAAAAGAGATCACAAGTAGGCGGAGAGGCAGGCAGCGGGAGAGGGGGAAGCAGGCTCCCCTCTGAGCAGAGAGCCCGATGTGGGGCTAGATCCCAGGACCCCAAGATCATGACCTGAGCCGAAGGCAGAGGCTTAACCCACTGACCCACCCAGGCACCCCAAGGGATGAAGTCACTTCTGGGGTCCATAGTACATTGTGCATTTTTGCCTTTGCCCAAGTAAATGTTTTTGCCAGTGTAAAGGGTACAGGAAAATCACAGAAAGACAGTCATACTGGGGGAAAATAGAGCCTGTTGGATCTCCTTTTTGTGTCTTATTTTCTTTTTGATAAAAGAAATACTTGTTTTAAGTGTTTTGTTTTGTTTTCTAAAATATAGTTAGGCATTAACTAAAATGTAGAAGCTCCTTTTTCCCAGTAGGGATTTAACCCATTATTAGAAAGTTGAGCATACTTCCCCAGACTTTTCTGTGTGTATGCAGTCTTTTAAAAATAAATATATAAAGGGGCTCTTGAGTGGCTCAGTCGGTGAAGCATCTTGCTTTGGCTCAGGTCATGATCCCAGGGTCCTGGCATGGAGTCCCGTGTCTTTGGGCTCCTTGCTCAGCTGGGAGCCTGCTTTCTCCCTCTCCCTTTGCTGCTCCCCCTGCTTGTGTGTGCGGGTGCATGTGCTCGCTCTCTCTCTCTCTCTCTCTCTCTCTAGTAAGTAAGTAAGTAAAATCTTCAAAAAAAGGAAATATGTAAAGATGTGTATCCAGCCATGCTCCCATATTTTTCTTAATAGGTCTTAGTTTACAAAATACTTTTTAGATTGCCTCTTTTACTTATCATGTTTAGGAGGTATTTCTATAGTGTCTTTAGGTTTAAAAAGACTTTATTCTTTTTTTAAACAGTTTAATTGTAACTTTTCTTATCAGTGTACCACAGTTTAGCTCATCAGTCTCCTTTGCTATAAAACTGAGATTTTTTTTCCAGTTTTGATTTGGCATTTCCAGTTTTCAGTGCTGCCATGAACCGGAAATGTCTCTGTGTAAAGAAATGTATTTTTGATAAACTTTTTTTAATATTTTATTTGAGAGAGGGTGATGAGGGAGCATGAGCAGGGGGTGGGGCAGAGGCAAAAGGAGAAGCAGAGTCTTAGCTGAGCAGTGAGCCGAATGCAGGCTTTGATCCCCTGGACCCTTGGATCATGACCTGAATCCAAGGCAGATGCTCAACTGACTGGGCCACCCAGGTGCCCTATTTTTTGATAATTTAATTAGAAATAGAATTATGGGGTCAAGGATATGTGCATTTTGAAATAGATACTGACAAGTAGCGCTTCCAGCAGGCGGTACTGGCTGTATCCCCACCCACACCAGGTAGAGGGCTGTCTGTTTACATTCTTACTGGGCATTGAGGGTTGTCTCGTTATATATGTTGCCTCTTATGTAGGAGAGAAGTATGTTTATCTGCATTTCTCTACAGGTAAAGTTTTAATTTACATCTCTTCACAGGTTAGAATGCTTCTGGTAATTGGCCATCTGTACTTTCTGAACTGCCTTTAATGCCCTTTGCTCACTTTTCTGCTGAGTTTGTCTTACTGATTTTTGAGGGCTTGCTGTCTAAAATGTCGCAATTGTTTTTTCCTCGTTTGTCATTTGACGTAACTTGTGCATGATGTTTTGGTCTTTCAGGTTTTAATCCCTAATACAGGCTGCACTGTCAACCTGTTCTATATGGTTTCTAGATTTTATGTTGTGTTTTATTTTTTATTTATTTTTAAAGATTTTACTTATTTGATAGCGATCACAAGTAGGCAGGCAGAGGGGGGGGAAGCAGGCTCCCTGCCGAGCAGAGAGCCTGATTCGGGGCTCGATCCCAGGACCATGAGATCATGACCTGAGTCGAAGGCAGAGGCCTTAACCCACTGAGCCACCCAGGCTCTAACGACTGAGCCAGCCAGGCAACCCCAATGCCACCTTTAAGATGAACAAATCTTCAAACCCTTATGTTGAGCCCCTTATGTTGTGTTTTAAAAGGCCCTCCTTGGGGCACCTGGGTGGCTCAGTTGGTTAAACATCCAGCTGTTGACTTCAACTCAGGTCCTGATCTACAAGACTCGGGCTCGAGCTCTGCATAGGCTCAGTGCAGAGTTTGCTTGAGATTCTCTCCCTCCCCTCTGCTCCTGCACATTTGCATACTCTTTTTTTCTCTAAATAGATACAAATCTTTTTTTTATAATGTTATTTTAAAAAGTAAAAGAAAAAGATCCTTCTTTGCTTTAAAATTATAAGTATTCTACGTTGTAGAGTAATATATATGGTTTTGTTTTTTAATTTGAATGTTTAATTCATTTGGAGTTTATTTTTGCATGTGGTATGAGGTGGGTAGGGATCAAAGCATGGAACATTTCCGTCTGATTCTTTGTGCCCTTCCCCAGTCATACTCCCTTAAGCCGCCTCACCCCACCCCAAAAAAAGTTTGTTGTGATTACTTTCATAACGGATTAGTCTTGCCTGTTCTAGAACTTCATGTAAAATGGAACCATTCAATACAAACTCTTTTGTGTCTGGCTCTTTGCTTGACATAACTTGTTCTATTCCTGAGCATTAAGTACAGTTTGCCATTTGGTAAGGCAAGTATGTACGTTCTACTGTATTTTCAAAAACTCTATTATATTTTAGCAAGAGCTTAATGAAAATGAGCTCATTCTTCTGACTGGTTTGGTGATCAAACTGAACATGCTTTGAAATCTGCGTGTTGATTATTTTAATCACAATCTTAGACTGTGTGTCAGGCAGTCTCGGCACTTCTCCAGAGTAGTTTCATACCAGTAATCTGTTAAGCATCATCCTTTAAAATAACTGTCAGAAAAGTAAATCTAACTGGAAAAGTGAAGTTGACATGTTTGCTTTTTAGCTCTTACCTGACCCTGTGCTGTTTGTCTGTTTTGACACAGGTCAGTGTGTCCTTCATCCAGCCTCCCCAGATGTTAGCGTTTTACTACATTCTTTATCGTCCCCCCACCTCCTCATACATGTATGGGTGTTTTGTTTCGTTCCTGAACTACCAGGGAATAAATGGCTGCCCAGGCCCCTTTGCCGCCCAGGCCCCTTTGCCCCACATGCTACAGCATTGCCTGGCAGCAAGGGTGTTACAGAGCCCTAGTTGTCAAAATGGAGACATTAATGTGGATACAGTTGCCTAAGTTGAGGTCTTCTTTAGATGTTCGGTTCTTTCTTGCTCAAAAGGAAAAATAATCCAGGGTCATGCACTGCATTCAATTATCATGTCTCCTGGGGCAGTTTTTAAGACTTAATGTATTCCTGTATTGCCGTTTTTGAAGTGTACATGCCATTTGTTTTAAAGGCTGTTTTTTGAATTGGGGTTTATTTGTTCATTCATTCATTTTTTTCTCCTCTCATGAGGTTCAAATTATAGGCTTTTGTCAGCAGTACCAGAAATGTTACTGGTACTGTTATGTCCCCCTCTATGCTTTGCTCCTCAGCATATCCTGTCAAGGCACATGCTGTCTAGCTGAGTAACTAACTGAAAGTGCTGTGGGTTAGGTTTCTCCATTGGAAAGTTACCATCTTACCCTTTATAATTGTATATCTGGGGAAGAAACTTTAAGACTTCTGTATATATCTTGTTCATCCTCCACTAGTTTTAACACCCAGATTGTTATCCATTGGTGATTTTCTAAATTTATTATCCTATCTACATGTCTTAGTTGGTTTTCTGCCACAAGGGGTGGCTTGCCCTTCTTCCTTATTTATCAGTGTGAACTTAGATTCTTTCTTCGTTCAGTAAGTTATAAACCTTTGTGATGATTATTTTAATGTTCATATTGTTCCAGTGAGAGCCCTTCAGGCTGACTTGTGTGCCTTTTTGATGTATCTGTATCACTTTTTGAGTACTTTCTTACTTTCTGACAGAACAGGGTATTCCGGTCTCTTGTACTTCGTGCAGCACCTTGGGAATCAACCATTTCCTCTAGACACCCTTGTTCTTTTTTGTGGAGAGTGGTACCTTGTAGGCCAGTGCTGGGTTTGTAAGGTCTACTGGACTGAATATGCCTCATGAAATTAAATCCTGGTGAAGCAATCAAATTAACCAGTGACAGTTTCAGAAATGTGAAAAAATAAAGCTCTAGCTAATTTGAGTAGTGTACAAACTGAACTTGCTAGCTGGTTAAAATTGTTTATTAATTGATTCTCTTGGATTTGTGAGGTAGCAGTGCTACTTGAGGCTGAAGATGGATATATAAACTACGGTTAGTGTTCTTAAATGGCAAAATAAAAGTAAAAGGAAATATTTAAGACCTGTGACATGATTAATTTGAGAAGGTTTTCCTAGGGGTGATAATCTTATGGTAGAAAATTGTTGATCAGCCCCAAGCTGATCTAAAAAGAAAGTGTATGACAGTAACTAAAATTGTGATTAATAAGTGATGTAGAGTTGCTCTAATTTTACTAGTAGGTCATCAAACAGAAGTTTGAAGATTTGTTCATCTTAAAGGTGGCATTGGGGTTGCCTGGCTGGCTCAGTCGTTAGAGCAAGAAACTCTTCATCTCAGGGTCTCGGGTTCAAGCCCCACATTGGGTGTGAAGCCTACTTAAAATAGATATATTTTTTAAGATTTTACTTATGTATTTGACAGAGAGGGAACAGAAGCAGGGGGAATGGGAGAGGGAGAAGCAGGCTTCCTGCCGAGCAGGGAGCCCAATAAGGGGCTCCATTCTAGGACCCTGGGATCATGACCTGAGCTGAAGGCAGGCATTTAATGACTGAGCCACCCGGGCACCCCTAAAATATATTTTTTTAAAAGGTGGCTCTAAGGATTTTTCGGTAGATGATACTGAAACAGTTGGCTCTCTATCTGATGGTGGGGAAAGGTCTGTTCTTCCTCCTTCCATGGCAAATAGAAATTCTGGCTAGGATAGTATTTTTTTTTTTTTTTTTTTAAGGTTTTATTTATTTAACAGAGATAGAGAGTACAAGTAGTCAGAGTAGGAGGCAGAGGGAGAGGGAGAAGCAGGCTCTCCACTGAGCAGGGACCCAGATGTGGGGCTCGATCCCAGGACTCTGGGATCATGACCCGAGCTGAAGGCAGAGGCTTAACTGGCTGAGCCACCCAGTTGTCCCTAGGATAGTACTTTTATAGTCACCATGGTGAGGGAGACCTGAAATGACACTAAAAGCAAAACAAAAAGGCAAGTAAACTCAGCTGCATAAAAGGTTTAATTCTCTCAGCAAAAAGACATTATAAGTAATTCAGATGCAACAGACTTAAAAAAAGCGTTGTAGAATATAAATATCCAGAAAACGTTAAGTATTTTTACATGTCAATAAGGAAAACATGCGGTCCAGTTGGTGAAGTAAAGACTGAATAAGCAGTTCACATATCAAAGAACAAACATGACCTGTATACAGAAAAAGATTCTTTTGCTTGTAACTGAAGGAAAGCATGTAAAAATAGAATTATCATTTTTGTCTCAAGCTCGTAAAAACTTATACCGTTCCTAATATCCCATATTAGCAAGAATGTGAGGAAATGGGCAGTTGTTGGACATGGTAAATTAATAAAGCCTCTTTGCACTGGGGTCACTAAACTAAAGAACACTCACAGTATGAAGTAAAAGATGGAGAAGCATTAATACATAGTGCAAGAAAATATTTAGGAGCATGAATCTTTTATTGAAGTAAAATTGATAGTGAAGTGAGTGTGACTCAGCATATAATTATGTAAACGTATTTGTATAATCAAGTACGTTTTAAAAGTAATGATCTGCCTACATGCATCGGGCCACTTGGGGTGCTGTGGGGGGAATCCAGCAGAAATCGGAGGAGGCCGTCTAACCGGTGAGTTTGGCCGTGATCCTGAGGCGGAAGCCCAACAGAGGAAGAGGAGATGGAACCCCAGGCTGGGACAGGTTAGGGAGACCGGAGCAGGACCAGCAGAGCCGAGCCG
>CM053603.1:2521030-2557845 GCA_028646535.1 Procyon lotor
GTGGCTTTGATGCTAGGATGTGCTGTGTGAACTGCATCCCAGTAGGTAAGACCTGACAGCCGTGCACTGCCCCCCCCGCCTGGGGTCAGCCAGACTCCGTCTCCGTGGGCCCCGCGGCTGGGGCCCTAGTGCCAGGGAGGGTGTCACATCTGCCCATACAGGGGAGCCGTGGTGACGGGGAGGCCTGCTGTGTCTGGGCTCCATCTCTGACACATCCGTGGGGTCCAGCCCGGTCTGTGGGCACAGACACGTGACTCAGCTTCAGACTGTATGGGGGCCGGAGGGGTCCCCTCCCTAATCCCTGGAACCTGTACGCACAGAACCTAACATGCCAGAAGGGGCTTTGCAGCTGGGAATCAGTTAAAGACCTGAAGACAGAGAATTAACCAGGTTCCCCAGGCGGGCCCAGGGTCCTCACCAGGGCCCTTCGAGAACAGGGAGGTGAGGGAGCCGGACAGGAAGACCGCGGCTGGCTTTGAAGATGAAGGGACTCTCTTGCCAACGAGCACAGTGGGCTCTTGAAGCTGGAAGAGGCCAAAACAGTAACGAGCCTCCTGGGGCGGTGGCGGTCAGCTGCGATGACCGCCCGGAGGAGACACCTGCCAGCAGCTGGACACATCCGTAGCTGTCCTGACTAGGGGGACGGGGTGCTGCTCAACACCTACAGTGCCCGGGGTTGGTCCCCAGCCTGTGTTGCTGAGGTGCGGAGATCCTGCCCCAAAGGGACCACGGGGCGGTCAGGAGGCCCAGGGGGAGGCTTCCCGGAGGAGGCTGCGGCCGAGCTGTGGGCAGGACGGACAGGCGTCAGGACGGCCCGGTGAAAGGGTGCAGGAGCGCTGTGCCAAGGCCAGGGGTGAATTCCAGCTGTGTTCTGGAAACAGAGGGCCCCTCGGAGGAGTCTGGGCTCAAGGAGGAGGCAGCAGGGAGCCGTAGACGGTTTCTGACTAGGGCAGTGACATGATCAGACTCGGACCTGGGGAAGTAGGTGGAAGGGGGCAGGTGGGAAGACCAGGGAGGTGGTCGTGGCACAGGTGATGGATCCAAGTGCACAGAGGAATTTGGGTCTGACTGTACGGAGGACAGAGGGGTCAAGAATGGCACCACAGTCTCTGGGCTGGTGGCTGGGTCCGTGTGGGCAGTGGCTCCCCCCAGCCCTCCCCACCAAGCCCCCAAACACAACGGGAGGCTGAGGGCCATCCAGAAAGCAGTGGGATCTGGTGGGGCCCAACCGTAGAAACAAACCAAGGGCTTGGGTACAGTGAGCGCGGCCCTGGGGCCATCTCCGTGGAGCTGCTGGGGGACCCTGAGGACCTGGAGCCGCCTGAGGCCCCAGCAGCTCCCAGGACTGGGGCCTGGGAGCAGGGATGCCCTTTGGGTATGTGTATGTGAGATGACCTCAAGTGCGCCCATCTCGGCCCGGTCCCTCACCCTGCCTGCCTGCCTGGCCGCCCCTGCCACCCTGACACAGGTGCGCCCTGCAGTCACTCTTGGGAGCAGTGCTACTGGGGCTGGCTGGCAGGAGGGGGTCCCCAAAGGCCAGAGCTCCGCTGCCAAGCTAATGGAGCTGCAGGCTCGGCCGCCCGGATGGGCATGAGGGGGACTGGAAGGGCCGAGCACGTCCCTAGGGTGGCCCCACCAGAACCGACCTGCAGTGGCTGGTTCCCTTCCCGTGGGTGCTGCCGAGAGTTGTTCCAGAGCGTGGCAGGGTGGCCCTGGGAGGTCTCCCCAGAAGGGTGGTGATGATAATGGCAGGGTCCTGAGGCCTCAAAGACCTTGTGGAGCACATGAAACAGCCCCAGCTTCGTGTCCCTGAGCACAAACGCTCCTGTCTTTGAAGGCCCAGGACTGGGTCCTCGGGGGTGAGGCAGCTGGAAATCCGGCACCCCAGGGAGGCCTGAAGCTAACTCCCTGGGCTCCAAGCAGATGGAGCAGGGTTTGAACTTGGCCTTGTGTGCACACTTTCCCTGTCTACAATGAGTCCACGATCTGCCTCCTTCCCTGGGCTGCGGGAAGGGCTCAGTGGGGGGTGTCAGGCTGCGGTGGGTCCCAGGGCTCAGCCCTGAACCTGGGCTGGCTTCCTCCCGGGCAGTCCCCAGGACCAGGGATGTTCCCACGCTGCCCTTGGCCGAGACCTGCTGCTCTCCCTGCCGTGGCCCAGCCGGCACGAGAGCGGGCAGGGGCGGCACAGGGAGCCAGGTGGCCCCCAGGAGCCACGCTGGACACCTGAGACCCACCCAGAGAACATCCTGGAGAGCAGAGTGGCACAGGTCACTCTGGCCGCCCCAAACACCCCGAGCCAGGCCGCTCATCCCCCCCGACACCCCTCCCCACACCTCCCTTGGCCACATGCCGGCTTCTCCCAGGAAGAGCCTGGGCAACGTCTTGGCTTCTGGGCTCTGCTTTTCTCACCGGCAGCTGCCCTCCTCTCCTAGTTCGTGGGCCGCAGTGAGCTCTGTCGCCCCAAGCAGGGAACGCAACCCCCAGAACTCTTAGGGACAAAGAATCCCGTGCCAGCTTAGGGCCCTGTCGCCCCTGCCTGCTCCGAGCTCCTGGAGCGGCATCCTTGGTGAGTCTCCGGCTCCATGCCAAGCCCACCTTCTACCGTCCGCCTATCCGGGACACAGGCTTCCTCCCACCGCCATCGTGATGGGGTGGCCTCCCGGCTGGGCGTATCCTCAGCGCCCAACCTCCTGGCGCTTCAGCCGGGTGGGGAAGGTTCAGGGCACCAGGCAGCTGACCCATTGTGGGGTGGGACAGCCGCTCCCCAGGGGAGCAGGGGATGCTGGGAGGACAGGACCCCCTCCCCCCTGCAATGACCACGAAGCCTGTGGTCCCAGGAATCCCGATTGTGGGGAGAGGGTGGAATGTGGGTAGAGAGCAGGCAAGGGAGGGCCAGGACGAGATGACACACGGGAATCAATGAGCTGAGTCAGACAGAGACAGCGGCCACAGGAACTCCTGGCCATGTAGACGGTGGAGAGATGAATTGTGCCCTCCGCCGAGTGCCCACCTCCAGAAGGCCCCCCTCCCTGGGCTCAGCCCCCCACAGGCTGAGACCCCCAACCTGGGCTGGCCATCAGTACTTCCCCAACCCAGTCCTCGGCCCTGAGCGCAGTCTATGGAGCACCAGGGCCGAGTGTCTGCTCCCCATCCCCGTATCAGGTTGGGGACTCGGCAGGCAGGTCCCCAGACAGCGAAGGGGCGAACCCATGGCCCTGAGGAGCTGCTAGGTGCCAGAAGCCCGGGCCTCTGCGCTCTGGGCACCAGCCAGGCCACCCCAAGTCCCCAGGGCCAGCACACGGGGCAGGGAGCACTTCCAAAGTCTTTTTATTGGGCCGGCAAGGCCGGGAGCTGCCCTTGGAGTGGGGTCCCAGTCCCAGTCTGGAGTCTCCAGGTCTACGGCGCCCCTGCCCCTGTTCCTGACCGGGGCAGGTGGCCTCTTCGGACAGGCTACTTGGTTAGCTCCTTCAGGTATTCCCAGCCCTCCTTGGAGTACTCGCGGACCTTGGAGGGGGCCACCGACAGAGCTGACATCACCGTAATGATGCCTGTGGAGAGGGAGGGCCCAGCCCCTTCAGCGCCCCCTGCTTTAGTCCACCGACACCAGCCCCTAGCTCTGCGAGGCCTTAGAGGCACCCATTCCAGCTCCATCATCGGTTCCACAACAGGGAAACTGAGGCAGAGGTGGGCAGGGCCTCCTCGTGTCTGAGGTCACACGAGGAGCTCCAATGTGACCCATCCTCAAAGGAGGCTCCCGGAAATCTCCACCCCTTTTCCTCTTTTAGATCCGTGGGAGCTGCGCAGAGCAGCAAGAGGAGGAAAGGAATGACCAGGAAGGGGTGGTAGAGGGTGCTAGACTGGGGGGTGTCAGGGGGCACCCCCCAAGCACAGGGACCAGGGCCTACCTGAATTCCAGCTGTCGCGGAGGTGAAAATTAAACTTTGGAGGGTCTGGGAGCTGGGAAAAGAGGGGAGAAGGGGCAGGTGAAAAGGGGAGGGCTGGGCCAGCAGCCCCGGCCCCATCCCCAGGCAGGGAAGGGACAGCACTAAGCCCAGAGCGGAGGACACCAAGCAGAGCTGGAGGGACCAGGGACCAAAAGCCACCCCGGAACTGACCCCCTCCTCCCACCAAGCCTTAGCCTCAATCCCAGCCCCAGGGTACCTGGGGCATCTTCAGACCGGTTTGCTCACACACGTACTGGCTGAACTGGTACATGGCTGGGGGGACCACCTCTTCAGCCTTCTGAAGGACAGCCTGGCTCTTGTCGCTGGGCCCCAGCAACTCCTGGTCATACACCAGGTAGACGGCACCCCCGGCCACACTGCCCTTGATGAGGAACCTGCGGTGGGGCAAGGACAGCCGCTCAGCAGCTCCTCGGGCACTGCTGGCCAGCCGGGGGCTCTGCTCTCGGCCCCCGCCGGGAGGAGTCGGACCCGCGGGCGCGGCAGTCCTAAGAGTGACACACCTGAAGCCAGGCAGCTAATACGGAAGAACAAGGCACCCCGGGAGCCCAGAGGCGTGCCGGGCGCCCACTCCGCGCTCTCAATCCACACTGTGCAAAGAAAGCAGAGCTACTCGGCCCCATTTAACTGGTAAACTGAGGCCCGGAGAGAAAGAGGCGTCACTCGTGATCCCGCACAGAGCAGGGAACCGTCAAGACTTGAGAGCCCGGACTTTCTGCCTGCCAGTCCCGGGAGGCACGACTTGCACGCCACCCTCGAGGGGTTTCCAAGTGGCCTGGTCGCTTCCTGTGCGTCTTACGTCGCTTCCAGATACGGCGCCTGCCGCATGCCCACCTTACAGAGGAGGCAACTGGGGCTCCGAGGGGTCTCGGACACGATCGGGAGGCAAGGGCTCGCTGGGACGGGGGAAGGACGCGACGAGAGATCTCGGGGAGCCCCTCCCCGCCTGAACCTGTTTCCCCATCCGGGCGATGGGGGACCCGACACCACGGAATTCGGAGATCCAGTTGGGAGCAAACCAGACGGGGTGCCCACGGGAGGGGACTTGCTCGGGGGCTCGGGGCCCGCCCTGCAGCCGCACGCACCTCATCAGCGACCACACTCGGGGCACCATGGTCGCTCGGCTCCGCGCGCAAGGACACTCGACTCGCCCGCCGCTTCCGGTGACAGCGCCGCAGAGGCGTCTGGGAAACGTAGTCGCCTTGGTCACTCGCAAAGGCCTGCGGGAGTCGAAGTCGCGCAACGGCTCACAGACGCCGGGAAAGGGACTGCAGCCCTACCGCGAAAGGAGCGAAAGGATTCTGAGAAGTGAGATCTTCGAAACCCGTCCGCCGCAAAGCTGCCTGGGAAATGGAGTCAGCACCGCCCCGTGAGGCGCCGGACGCCTCGCCTAGCCGCCGAGACTCCTGGGAAGTGTAGTCCAGCCTGGCACGGCCCGGGGGGGAGGGTGCGGGAGGGGGGGAAGAGTCGGGCGTCTAGAGTGGGAGGCCTGAAAGTGACCCGAGAAGGTGTCGGAGCCCGGGAGGTCCACCCGCGCCCGCGCGGGGGACTGAGGGCCCAGGCCCGGGAAGAGTGTGCCAATAACATTGTTGTCATGGCAACGCGAAGTCGGAATTGTGCGAGGGAGGCGGGGCCCAGGATCACGTGATCTGGTCCGGGGTGGGGCTTTTGTCCAGGGGGCGGGACCGGGACCTGGACCCGTGCCGGGAGGGGGCGAGCCCGGCGGAAGGCCGTTGCCGGGCAACGCCCGGGCGCGGAGTTCCCGTGGCTAGGCCCCTCCCCCTGAGGAGGTGGGCTCGGTGTCACGTGACCTGAGCCCTACGGGAGGGGGCGCGGTCGGGGGCCCGGCTGAACACTGCCGCTTAGGGGGGTCCGAGGGGCGCGCGCCGGGTTCCCAGGCCCGGATCCCAGCCGCGCTGGACAGCGAGAGAAACTGAGGCCCGAGTGGGTGAGTGCAAGGTTGGGAGCGCGCAGCACGTCGCACGCCCTTTTTGTGCAGAGGGGAAACTAGGGCCCGGCGAGGTCAGGGGACCAGTATGTTCTATGAGGTAGACCCTACCACTAAGAGGGTCTGGATCTCCCACTTCCTCCCCGGTCGCTGGCGGCCACTTCATCCATCCATCCATCCCTCCATCCATCCATCCACCAAGACGGCCAGCCAGCCATTCATCTGCCCGACCCCACCTTCCTCTGCGTGGCTGCTATGGCCAAGGTGGGAAGAGGGTCAAGTTGCGGGGCTCCACGGGCTTCCCCTGCAAAGTGGGGAGGGGTGGGATGGCTGCCGGGACTGGGCAAGGGCGAGGAGTTCACCTTTCTGAGAGCCGAGAAAGATTCATAGACAGTAATGGTGGAAGATGAAAATGTACAGGTGGGCCAGGGCCAGACCCCGGAGGCATTGAGGTGAGGAGCTTGGTCTCCATGGGGGGCCGTGGTGAACCCTAGGAGGGTTTGGAGCAGGAAGGGGAACATCAGATTTCTTTGGAAGATTCCTTTGGCTGCTGGAAAAGCATAGAGTGGGAGGGAGGGAGTAGAAGGATGGGCGAGGCAGGGGAGAGGCAGCTGGAACTGTAGAGGGAGGCCAGGGAGGGAGAGGAACCAGGCATCGCTTTAGAAAACGAGGCCAGGGAATTTCCCTGGAGGTCAGTTTGGTGCTGCCTTCAAAGAACTGAGAGAGCAACTCACTGCATTCTATTTGGGAAGAGCATTCCCAGCAAATGCAACAGTTAATGCAAAGGCCCTGAGGCCGGTTGGAGACTGGCTGGTTCTGAGAAACAGTGAAGAGGTGGGGCGTGAGCCAGAGGGGCTGGTCCCTGCAGGGCCTTTTTGACCATCAAGGAGCCTGGCTATGGGGAGGACTTTCAGCAGGGGAGGCAAGATGTAACTTGGCTGCCTGGAGGAGGGAGAAACCCCTGAAGAGGCCCAGGGAAAGCTATAAAGTGACCTGGACCAGGTGGTGGCTGGGGGGTGGAGGAGAGAAGGCAGGGCCTGGAGCATCCTCATCAAACAAAGGCCTCCTTGGTGGAATGGGGATGGCTGTGAGCCAGGTCTGTGCCCGCCGCGTCTCTCTCCCGCTGCAGGACCTGCAGACCCAGGGTGGGCCATGAAGGTTCTGCTTCTCACGGGGCTGGGGGCCCTGTTCTTCTCCTACTACTGGGATGACAACTTCGACCCTGGTGAGTGCCTGGAGGTGGGGGAGGGAGGAATCCGGCCAGCTGTCCGGTCCCCCCCCCCCTCCGCCCCCAGAGTTGACCACCCCTGCGCCCTGCTAGCTAGCCTCCAGGGAGCCCGAGTGCTGCTGACTGGGGCCAGTGCCGGCGTTGGGGAGGAGCTGGCTTATCACTACGCCCGCCTGGGCTCCCACCTGGTGCTCACGGCCCACACCGAGGCCCTCCTGCAGAAGGTGAGACAGCCCATTTCGAGGAGAATGGTGAGGGGGGGGAGGGGAGTGCCTGGAAAACGGGACCTGGGTTTAAACCCTTCCTTGAAAAGATCCAGGCTTCCAGTGTGACCTCAGGCGAGTAGCTTAATCTCTGAGCCTTAGTTTCCTCTTTTGCGAACCAGAGACAATAAAAGTACCTTCTCTTGGGTTATGGTGTTGAGTTGCTCGGTAAAGACAGTGAGTGTAAGAGACGGAGTGTTCTTCAAAAAACGGGATTATTGGTGGTGTCCAAAGCCTGTGCCGACAGCCAGGGTTCTCAGAAGACGGGTGGGTGGAGACTTCTTAGCAGCAGCCCATCGTGGCTCCAAGGAAATGTACAGTCCTTGGGGACAAACCTTGCAAAATTTCTAGGGAAGCCAGAAATGTCGAGATTTATGTGAAATTTCCCGAGTTTTAAGTGTATTGGTATTGAGCAAATAAAACGTGCCCAATTGGGCCCCCAGGCTGCCAGTTGGCAGCGTTTGGGAACAATGTCGAATGTCGCCTGGAGCTCAGAGTCGGGGAGGGGGCTTGAGGCTGGGGCCACAATGGTCTAGCAGGCGGAGGGGGCCCAGCGGGGGTGGACGGGCCCACGGGCAGCTCTGCCCACCCCCCCCCAGGTGGTTGGGAACTGCCGGAAGCTGGGCGCTCCCAAGGTCTTCTTCATCGCTGCGGACATGGCCTCCCCCGAGGTGCCCGAGCGCGTGGTGCAGTTTGCGCTGGAAAAGCTGGGTGAGGGGCGGGGACTGGACGCTGGGACCCGGGCCTAGGCCTTACGGGCTGGACCCGAAAGGGGTGGGGCCGTGGCAGTGGGTGGGCGGAGGTTTATGCTGTCCGGGGCGTGGCTAGGGGTGGGGCCTCATTACCTGCAGGGGCCGGAACTCTGGACTGGACCTTATTGGATCAAGCCTGGCAGAATCCGGGGAGTTGGGCCTGGTTTCTTTGATATTAGGCGCGGAGCTACTCGGGGCAGAACTCACTGGCTCAGTGCTCTGGCCGGAGCTTCTCTAGTTCACGGTGACGGGGCCAGGGGCGGGGTCTCTTCGGGTCCCGGGGCGGAGCTTCCAGGACTAGCTCTTTGCTGATGGGCCTCTCCTGGCCAGGAGGGCTGGACTACCTCGTGCTGAACCACCTCGGCGCCACCCCGGCAGGCACGCGGTCCCGGAGCGTCCAGGCGACCCGCTGGCTCCTGCAGGTGCCCAGCCCCGCCGCGCCCTGCGCCCCATCCCTCCTATCCCCAGGCTACACCCTCCCCACCCGCCCCGCAATTCCCACCTCAGGTCGGGCCCCTCCCGGGCCCCGCCCACCGCGTCCAGACCCCGCCCCTCCCGGGCTGGAGTTTCTCCGAGGTGCGGTGACACGAAGTCGCCACCGCCTCCAGGTGAACTTCCTGAGTTACGTGCAGCTGACTTCGTTGGCGCTGCCCAGCCTGACGGACAGCAAAGGCTCTCTGGTGGTCGTGTCCTCGCTGCTCGGTGCGCGCCCGCGGGGCGGGGAGTCGGGAGGCCACCGGGCTCGAGGCGGGCGAGCCTGGAGAGGGCAAGAAGCCTCCCTGGAGGAGAGGGAGCGCCGGGCGGTCGGTCAATCAGCTGCTGCCCCTCCCACGCTCCTAGGCCCTGTGCCCACGTCCTTCTCCAGCCCGTACTCCGCGGCCAAGTTCGCGCTGGACGGCTTCTTCGGCTCTCTGCGGCGGGAGCTGGACGTGCAGGACGTGAACGTGGCCATCACCATGTGCGTCCTGGGGCTCCGGGATCGCGCCTCCACCGCGGAGGGCGTCAGGTGAGGCCCCGGGGCCATCAGGGACGGAGGAGGGGGCAGTGGGGGACCGCCCAGCTGCAGTCTCCACCGCGCCCTCCTGTCCGCAGGGGCGTCACGAGGGCCAAGGCGGCCCCAGGGCCCAAGGCAGCCCTGGCCGTGATCCGCGGTGGCGCCACGCGCGCCCCGGGCGTCTTCTACCCATGGCGCTTCCAGCTGCTCTGCCTGCTCCGGGGATGGCTGCCGCACCCGAGGGCCTGGTTCATCCGCCAGGAGCTCAACGTCACTGCCGCCGCTGCTGCCTGAGCAACCCCGGGGTGGCCCTCCCTCATCTTCCCAGAGGGGAACCCTCCATCCAGCCGCCCCCGAGCGGCGACACAAACCGAGACACCTCTGAGCTGGTGGCCGTGGCTCAAGACAGAGTCATCAAGACAGAAAAGGACAACCGAGAAAGACTACCAGCCCCGGGAAACAGCCCCAACTCCGGGTGTGCAAATATGATCGTGGGCCAGGCACCCAGTCAGTGACCTGGAAGGCATTACCTCGGTCTTCTGGGCCGCCCTCCGTGACACGGTTGCTGCTTCCATTTTGCAGATGAGACAAGTGAGGCTCAGAGGGATGGTGCGATTTGCCCAGGCCCCTGGCCATGTCAGACAGGGCACCCTGGGAACCCTGTACATCTCCCACCTGGAACCAGGGCATTCCTGACCTCTTCTGTCCACTCGCTCAGCCTTGGAGCGTTCCCCTACCTTTGCCCCAAGCAGGGGACATCCTTCAAACTGTCCACTTGCCCACGGGGTCTAAGGTAGGGGAGGCGGGAAAGAATGTGTTCTGGGCTGGACCCAGCCTTCTGTTTCATAATAAAAGTCCTTCCCTTGCACGTAAGTGTTCAGATTGCTTCGTTTTTCCAGTTCGCTGGTGGCAGGTGGGTAAAGAGGGACGTGTGTATGGGGACCAGACGTCTCTATCCTATCTAGCAGTGGGGAAATGGGGGCTGAGAGGGGTAGATCTCACCCAGGAAGTCAGGGGTGGAGGGGAAGGTACAGAGTGTGGGCCAAAGGCTTTATTTGTAGTATAAAGTACGGGGTTTGTGTGCCAATGATGAAAGCGTGTATCAGGCACTGAGCACTTGACATCAGTGATCTCCTGGCATCTTTACAACCAGAAGTTGGTGCTACCATTGTTTCCATTTTATAGATAAGGAAATGTGCTTAGAGAGAGGGAGGAAGGGGCATCTGGTGGCTCAGGTCATGATCCCAGGGTCCTGGGATCGAGCCCCACATTGGGCTTCCTGCTCATTGGGGAGTCTCCTTCTCCCTCTCCCTCTGATCCTCCTCTCTGCTTGTGCTCTCCCTCCATCTCAATTAAATAAATAACATTTAAAAAAAAAAGAGAGAGAGGGAGGAAGTCTGTGGCGGGAGGTAGGATTCTGACAAGGGACTTTAAACAAGTGTGGGCTGTATCTATCTGCACATCACTGATGTTTAAGTCAATTAGTGAAAAATTGACATTTCTTCTAAAATGGTAAATTAGTGTGGTTTGCATAAAGAAAAAGCAACTGTACAGGGGCGCCTGGGTGGCTCAGTGGGTTAAAGCCTCTGCCTTCAGCTCAGGTCATGATCCCAGGGTCCTGGGATCGAGCCCCGCATCGGGCTCTCTGCTCGGCAGGGAGCCTGCTTTCTCCCTCTCCCTCTGCCTGCCTCTCTGCCTACTTGTGATCTCTCTCTCTGTCAAAGAAATAAATAAAATCTTAAAAAAGAAAAAGCAACTGTACAGATAAAAACTAGAATGAACACAATATTACAAAATGCTAGCTACTGTTGGCTGTGCAAGGCTCTAGAATTAGCAAGTGTTAGAAGGATTAACCCCAGACTAGCCCCACATGGAGACCATCATTTGGGGATAAGTAGGATTAAAAGATAAAAACCAGGGGGGAAAAATACGGTTTTTATTTGTACCACACCTCCTGTCCCTGTACGACCTAGAATTATGTCAAATACCATGGGGCGGGGGGCACTATACCGAATCGCCTTCTTCAGTTCTAACACAGTTTGGTGTCCTATAAGATGAAGCCAATACTTATTTATGGAAGTTTTATTTTGTGTCAAGTATCATTATATCTTTTTTTTTTTAGATTTTATTTATTTATTTGACAGAAAAAGAGATCACAAGTAGGCAAAGAGGCAGGCAGAGAGAGAGAGGAGGAAGCGAGGCGGGGCTCGACCCCAGGACCCTGAGATCACGACCTAGGCCGAAGGCAGAGGCTTTAACCCACTGAGCCACCCAGGCGCCCCTCATTACACCTTATTCAAACAGTTCTGAATAGGTACTATTATTGTCCTCATTCTAATAAAGAATTTTTAAAAAAAAAGATATTTACTTGTTTATTTAAGAGAGAGAGAGAGCACCAGCAGGGAGGAGAGGGAGAAGCAGACTCCCCATTAGCAGGGAGCACCGTGCGGGCCTCCATCCCAGGACCCCTGGGATCGTGACCCGAGCAGGAGGCAGATGCTTAACCCACTGGGCCACCCAGGCGCCCCTCATTGTCTTCTTTCTATACAGGAGGAAATTCAAGTACTGGAGCTGCAGTCCCTGGCGCCGGGTCCTCAAGCCGGCGGCGTAGGTGGGAATTCAGCCAGCAAGCGGCGGAGTTACGATTCGAACTGTCAATCCACCCGCAAAGGAAGTTTTGGCCACTCCGGCTAAGGCTAGTTTCCGCCCGCTAGTGTGAACGCGCGTGCACAGGAAGACGGCTCGCGCATGCGCACGGGGACCGCAGGGCCTCCAGCCGCCAGGGGGAGCCCGCGGCATTCCTGCCGCTCTGGCCCGCTCGACCCGCGGAAGCTAGAAAGCCCAGAGTTCAGCGGGGCGACGGCCCTTCCGCCGCGGGAGCCATTGAGGAGCAGCAGGTTAGTGGGGCGCCGGGCGTCTGCGATCTGTTACCATCCGGGCTCCGGGGCTCCGGCGCGGCTCCGTGCTGCGGCTGGGCGCCGCGAGCGAGCCCGGGGGAGTCGGGATCGCGGGGCTCCGGGCGGGGGAGGAGCTAGCCCGGACTCCGCTCCACGTCTCTGTCCGCTCCCGCCCGCAGCCATGGCTCTGCGCTACCCTATGGCCGTGGGCCTCAACAAGGGCCACAAGGTGACCAAGAACGTGAGCAAGCCGAGGCACAGCCGCCGCCGCGGGGTGAGTGCGGGCGCGCGCCGTCGGGGGCCGGGGGGGCGGGGGGGCGCGGGGCCGCTCGCCGGCGTGTTGCACCGGGCGCGCGAGACCCCAGGGACCCGAGGACCGCGGGCGGCCCGGGCCCCGAGCGCCGCGCCCTGACGGCCCCCGCTCCCCGCAGCGCCTCACCAAGCACACCAAGTTCGTGCGGGACATGATCCGAGAGGTGTGCGGCTTCGCCCCCTACGAGCGGCGAGCCATGGAGCTCCTCAAGGTCTCCAAGGACAAGCGCGCCCTCAAGTTCATCAAGAAAAGGGTAGGTGCAGGGTCTAGGGGAGGGCAGGGCTGGGACTCGGGGCCCCGGCTGAGCGCCCTCCCTGCCTGGCAGGTGGGGACACACATCCGTGCCAAGAGGAAGAGAGAGGAGCTGAGCAACGTCCTGGCCGCCATGAGGAAAGCGGCGGCCAAGAAGGACTGAACCCCCCGCCCCTCTGTGTAATAAAGAGACTTTTTGGAACTTGAGGGTGGTGTGCTGGTCTGGGGAAGGAGGGGTGAGTCCTTCCGGGGCGCACTGGGGAGGGGCAGGGTGCTGGAGTGGTGCACAGAGCAAGCAGCCAGGCAGTACTGGAAAGGCGTTTTAATCATAATTAAATAGTTCATCTATGCCAGACTCGTAATTAAGCCGTCATCGAGGCCCTTGAACTCGGGCCTCCGCTGAGCCTCCTGATGGCTCCTCGGCCCAGAGCCCCTGGCCCCAGTGCCACCTTGGCCCATCCGGGCCGGTCCGTGCCAGCAGAGCCGGGAGTGCCGTCACCGCTCCACGGCCAGGGTCTCCAGCTGCTCCTCAGGGAAGGCGATGTTGAAGATCTCTCGGTAGTGCTCCACGAAGTGCACCTCCAGGCCCTCTGTGATGAAGGCAGCCAAGTCGTAGAAGTCCTTCTTGTTCTCGGCCGGCAGGACGATGCACGTCACTCCAGCACGCTTGGCCTGGCAGGGAGAGCCCACGGGCAGCTCAGCCGAGGGCGCCCGAATGGGAAGGCTACAGGACGGGGCTGGGCCCTGATCAGGCTCCCCTGCACACCCTGTCTCACAGCTGAAAAAAGGCAAGCCCAGACGCCATTCCCTGGCCTCTGTTCAGGAGTCTGTTTGCAGAGCCTCAGTTTTTTGATTAATCACAATAACCAGAGCCTCTGCTGAAAGTAAATGGGATCTGGACACAAACCGCACGTTAAGGCACGCCCATAGCCTTACAGTGGGGCCTGGTGGCTCTGGGTGCTGGTCCCTGTTCCGCCCACAGTCCTCCAGGGCTCCCACCACCACGCCCATCTCACCCTGCTGCTGCACTACCCCTTGGGGCACAGTGGTTCCCACTGGCCACCAAGCACCACCCAGGGACACAGCATGTGCTGCCTTATTTCATCTACTTTGCAAGTGAGGAAAGCAAGGTGTGGGGAGCCTCTGACGTCCCCGGGTGTGGACTCTGCCTTGTGGAGAGTCCAGGAAAGGCCAGGTTCCAGGAGGCGGGGGATCAAGGGCTGGATGGAGGGACAGGAGTCCCAATACCGACGGGGAAGCACAAGACTGCCAGGGTAGGCCTCTCTCTGCACGCCCAGGTCCTCTGCCTCTCCTGCTTTTTCTGTGTCCCCCATTCTTGGTGCTTGTTTGAGGAGGAAGCAGGAAACCCTCCTGCTTCCTTGAGAGCAACCAAGATGGGAAATCTTCAGGAGGCAGAGGACCACTGTAGAGAGGGGCAGCTAGGCCCCTCCGCCCAACACGGGCTCAAATCCTAGTCTGTAAGCGGCCAGTACCCTCCCTTGCCTGCCTGAGGCCTGCACCAGCTCTGCAAGGGCACACTGCCTCATGGGGGGTCCTTCCGGTCCAGACCCACTCCAGGGCAGAGAGTGTGACACTCACTGCGATGGTCTTCTCCTTGATGCCACCCACTGGCAGGATCTTGCCGGTGAGGGAAACCTCGCCCGTCATGGCCAGGTTTGGCCGCACAGGCCGGTCCATCGCCAAGGACAGCAGGGCCGTGACAATGGTGCAGCCGGCGCTCGGGCCATCCTTGGGGGTTGCGCCCTGGTGGGGAGATGGGCAGGCTGGATGAGAGGCGGGCAGGGGTGGGGGACCAGGGGACCGGGCTGCCAGGCGGGGCCTCACCTCCGGCACGTGCAGGTGGATGTGGGAGGTCACCAGGTAGTCGTTGCCAGGCTCGCGCTGCATCAGGAAGGCCCTGGCGAAGGTGTAGGCGATGCGAGCACTCTCCTTCATCACGTCCCCCAGCTGGCCTGTCACCTCCAGGCTTCCATCCTTGTCCCCTTTGCCGTCCTTGTCGCGGGGCCGCCGGGGGGACGTCTCAACAAACAGCGTCGAGCCTCCTGGGAGACCAGCAGGCAGAGGCTGGGAACCCTGGGCCCTCTCCCCTGCCCTCCCCCCGATTCTCACAGTGGGGTGCTGCCCCCCACCCTGGCCCAGTGCCCCCCTGCTTCTCCACATCGCAGTGCCATCGCTGGGAGTGCCACTAGTCTGTGCTGTGGGCTGCCCTCGTGTATGCGGACACAGCGAGGGCGCAGCCTCCCAGGACAGACCCCGCTCTCTTAAATCTCGTCCAAAGGAGCAGGTACTGCACCAGTCAGAGCCGCCTGTTCTGCAGACCTCACCCCCCAGCACCACCCTGGCAGCCTGGAGTGGAGCGAGGTCCCCTGGAAAGGAGGCCCCCTGCTGGGTGGCAGCCACATACACCCCCAGGCCAGAGGGACTGCCCTTAACGCATATAAGGCTCGTGGGGCGCTCCTGCCACCTTGGCGGCCCATCCTTTCCCTCCCTGGTCTGCGCCCAGTCTCACGGACTCCCGGGGCTGAGGGGGCCGGGAGGGCTCTGCCGCTCACCCATGGCGGTCCAGGCCAGCCCCATGACCACGCCGGGCGGCGTCACGTCGTACATGCGCTCCACGGTGAACACGGGCTTCCCCACGAAGTCCTGCAGGTTCTCTGGCGTCACCTCTACCAGGTCGGCCTCGCCGCTGACGATCTTGTAGGCGGACTTCCGCAACACCTGGAGGGGGCAACAGCAGGCTGAGCGCGCGCCCCTCACTCCACTTGATTTTAATTTTTAACGTTGTGGTAAAATACAAAAAGTGACCATTTCAACCACTTAGACGTTTACAGCTTCACGGCATCAAATGCATTCACATCTGTCTCTGGAACTTTCCATCTCCCCACACGGAGACGCTGTCCCCGTGAAGCAAGGACTCCCCTCCCCCAGCCCCGGCTCCCACCAGAGAGCTCTCTGTGGACGGGACTCCTCCGGGGACCTCCTGGGAGTGGGGTCCCGGGGGAGGTGTCCTGGAGTCGCGCTGCCCGCACAGGCTGCCGCCCCCGCCCCCTGCCCGGCTCACCTTCTCCACCTGCTTCTGCAGGTTGCGTACGCCACTCTCCCGGCAGTACTGCTTGATGAGCAGGGTCAGCACGTCCGACGACAGCTTGGCCTTGCTCTCGTCCAGGCCACACAGGGCGCGCGCCTGAGGCACCAGGTACCGCTGGCAGGAGGAGGACGCCGCCATCAGGACCCTCGGGGCCTCGGGGCCCAGAGCCGGTGCCTCCCCTGCGGCCCCACTCCCCCCAGCCTTCCCACGACCCTGGCTGGCTGGAGTGACGGAGGTGGCTGCCTGCACAAGTTTGGGGAGGGCTGCCCCAGGAGGTGACACCAAAGCAGAGACCCGAGGGCAAGGAGCCAGCAGGGCGAGCGAGAGGGCATGGCGGGTACCAGGACCCTCCAGGGAGCCCGCAGAGGCCCCGCCCGCCCCCTCCGGAAGCTCCCAAGCCCCTGCCCCTGCGGCGGCCTCAGCCCAGGTTCTGCTGCAGCCCTTCCTCCAAATGGCACGTGAGAGGCGAGCGCCCCAGGAAGGTCTCCAGGCTCCCCGGGCTCACCCCACTCACACTGAGGGGCTTCCCCCCCGAGCAGACAGGAATGGTCAAGAGGCTCCAAGGTCACCCACAGCCCAGCCCGACTCCTGCCACCCAGCAGTCACGGGACGGACAGGCCCGAGCGGAGACACAGGGGACACAAGCACACACATCAGATGTTTGTTGACTGACATGGGTTGGCCCCGAAGCCTCTGGGAGTCTGTGTTCTTCTCGTCCCTTTGAAGGTTTAAAGGAGTCCCCTGCCCAGGTCCCCAAGCCTGCCCCTGCTTGGCCGGGCGGGGAGGCCCCTGGACCCCTCAAACTACCTCAGCCAAGGGCTCCTCTGGCTCCCCTCCCGCCGCAGGGGACAGGAGGCCGTGAGCAGGCCCCGAGAGCTGGGGCCCAGCGCCTAAGGGCCGAGATGAGCTCGGGGAAATCCGTGCTCGACCCCTTTCCAAGAAGAAAACCCTAGGTCAGAAACACCTTCCCTTGTCTCTGGAAGGAAACCTGGCTCTCTGCTCCGCTTAACGGTGTTCAGGGTGGGAAGCCAGCCCCCGGCCCAGGGGGACCACTAACGTCTAGGAAACGCAGAGACCTGAATTCCGGGTGAGCCTGGGCCGCGGACAAGCGTTCTGTGGTCAGAGAACCCGAGGACCCAGGCCTTCGGGGAAGACGGGCGGCAGGGGTGCCAGCCCGGGGCGCACAAGGGATGAAGCCTCCCTGAACACCCTAGGCTGTGGAGCCAGGAGAACGCGGGCCCGCGGGGAGGCACAGGGAAGGGGACACGCCCAGGGACACAGAAGCCCCCGCCCCCAGCCGGGGTTGCCGCGCTGCTGCGGCTGTTCCCTGGCTGTATCCTCTGTGACGAACTGGAAAGGAAGCGAACTGCTCCCCTGAGCTGTTACAGCAAAATCACCAAAGACGAGGTGGGGGAACCCCTGAGTCACAGGGTCGGAGGCCAGCCGGCCCCAGAATGTGCAACCGGCCCCCGAGCAGGAGTGGCCCGGGAGCCACTGGACACCCAGATGGAGAAAGCGGGGGAAGTGCCCACACGGGGGTCACACGTGCAGGCCGTGCCCCTGCTCTCAGTCACTCGCACACTACGCCAGAGGGCGACCCCGGCCGTCTTCGGGCAGGGCCACTGTGGGCTGTCCCCCGCAGGTCTGGTCAGGGGCCTGGCACCCAGTGCTCATGTGCCCTGAGCCCCAGCTGCCATGGGGCACCCCTGTCTGTCCCGAGCTGGGGTGAGGGTCCCGCCCTCACCTCTGCGATGGCGAGCTTCTCCTGGGCCACGTAGCCAGAGACGTTGATCATCTCCATCCGGTCCCTCAGTGGCTCAGGGATGGTCTCGGTGACATTGGCCGTGCAGATGAACA
This sequence comes from Procyon lotor, assembly GCA_028646535.1. Classification (NCBI taxonomy): domain Eukaryota; kingdom Metazoa; phylum Chordata; class Mammalia; order Carnivora; family Procyonidae; genus Procyon; species Procyon lotor. The sequence goes on from CM053603.1 coordinate 2,538,606, forward strand.
GCACCTGGGGAGGGCGGCAGGGAGGTTCCTGAGGACCGGCCCCCCTGCCCCTCCCCACTGGGCCCAGCCCCCCAGCAGGACACACACCTTGGACAGGTCCACGGGCACGTCCAGGTAGTGATCCAGAAAGTTGGCATTCTGCTCGGGGTCCAGCAGCTCCAGCAGCGCTGACGAGGGGTCCCCCTGGTAGCCCCGGCCGATCTTGTCCACCTGAAGGAGCAGCATAAGGCAGGTATTCTGGGCACCGGTCCCACTCCCCGTGCCTGTTTCTCAGACGCTCCCAGTGGGAGAGAGCTGGGGGGGCGGTGCGGGGCAGGACCCCATTTCGCCAGCACCAGGGGCAGTCCCTGGGCGAGCCCGGAGCAGGAGGGCTGCTGTGCGGTCCTCGGAGGCAGGACAGGAGCTTGTTGTGAAGTGGCCTGGCAGCTGTGGGGCTCCCTGGTGACTAGGGGACAATCGACATGGCGGGGGCTGCGGGTCTGACCCCGGATACAAACCGCCTGGTGGGGACGCCTGGAGCTCTGGCCCAGAAAGGCCTCAGGGGCTGTGTCTGACCCAGGAAAGGTGCTAGGAAGGGAGGCCGTGCTGCCCTGCCAGCTCCGAGCCCAGCTGCGCACCCAGCCCCTGCCCAGCCCCCCACCGGTGCGCACCTCGTCTATCAGGATCAGGGGATTCTCTGTCTTGGTCTTCTTTAGGCACTGGATGATCTTCCCTGGCATAGCGCCCACGTACGTCCGCCTGGGGGGCAGAGCACAGCCACAGTGGTTGGCTCCTCCCTGGGTGGTACCCCCAGGCCCGGCTCGCAGAGAGCACAGACCCTCAGTGTAGCACTCGGCCTCCAGAGAGGGCTCCCCGGAGGTGGCAACGGGGGGGGGGGGGGGGGGGGGGGGGGGGGGGGGGGGGGGGGGGGGGGGGGGCGAGGAGGCTGACAACGGCTGACAGCCATCCCTATGGCCTGAGCTCTCCAGCAACAGCAACGTCGCCATTGCCCCCAGCTCCGGCTCGGGCAGGAGGAATAGAGGCGAAAGTAGGTCTCGCTCAGACCCAACCCCCACCCCCGCCGGCCAGCACCTTCTATCCAGATGGTGAAACCCAGCCCACGTTGCCCAAACTAACAGAACGAGAGAGATCAGGAGCAGCCCAGTGCTGGCGGCAGAAATGCTCCCCCCACTCAGGTCCTCACAGGCACAGCGCGGCCTCCCAGGCCTCGAGGGCCCTGTGCCCACAGCCCGAACCCACCAGCACCTGCCGGAGTGCTTCTTCACCACCTCCTTGCTCTACTGTCCCAGCTGAGCTGCGGGGCTCTGGCCCTCACACAGAGTAAGACAGACACGAGTCCTGTGCCTTCGAGGTAAAGCCCACCAAGGCAGACAGATGGCACGATAGTTTGGAGGAGGAACTCACAGGGTGTGATAAACTTCACACACGCTACAAGGATAAGACAGGATGGGGGATCTGCAATGCCATTTCAGAGAGATTAAGGTGGGGATGAGAAACGTCTCAGAGAGAGATCCTGAGCAAAAAAAGTGAAGAAGCAAACTGTGTGGGTATTTAAAGGAAGATTTTCTGAGGGGTGCCTGGGTGGCTCAGTGGGTTAAAGCCTCTGCCTTCGGCTCAAGTCCTGGGATCAAGCCTCACATCGGGCTCTCTGCTCAGCAGGGAGCCTGCTTCCCCCTATCTCTTTGCCTGCCTGCCTGCCTACTCGTGATCTGTCAAATAAATCAATAAAACTCTTTATTAAAAAAAAAAAAAAAGGAGGGCTCTCTGAGTAGTAGGAACAGCCTGCGCAAAGATCCTGGGGCAGCAGGACCAGGACTGGTGTGCTGAAAGCGCACATGGCTGGCGCAGAGTGACTGGGGGGGTTAGAGAGGGAACGAGGGTGCGAGCCCGGGAGGGCCGGCCATGACTGTCCCAACAGGAGGGCCACGCACACAGCCCGGCGGATTTCAGACTTCGGACCCAGGGCAGCGGCCCCTGCTCAGCCTGCAGCGGGAGCAAAGATCCAGGAGAAGTGTCGAGGCCTCACTGGTGTGCCGCCATGTTCTCCGTGGGGAGACCACCTCGCCCCGGAACTCTGGCCACAGCGCTGGGGGAGCCGCACTGGACAGGAGGAGGCTGGAACTAGCGGGACCCATCCGCCAAGGGCCTGGCAAACCAGCGCTCCTGGGGGCCCGCCCTCCTGCTGGTCCAGAGGCCGGGGTTCTGAGCCAGCCTTCGAGTGGCCGGACACTGCCGGGCCTGCGGATCACTCAGCCCAGCGTGAGCAGAGGTCAGCGCTCGCCGCTGACACCCCCTCGCACACACGGGAACGGAGCCAGGCCAGGCCGACCTGTGCCCTTTGATCTCGGCCACGTCCGTCATGCCCCCGACGCTGAAGCGGAAGTACTCGCGGTTCAGGGCGCGGGCGATGGAGCGGGCGATGCTGGTCTTGCCCACGCCAGGGGGGCCGTAGAAGCAGAGGATCTTGCCCTGCGTGGAGCCCCGGAGCTGGCTGACGGCGATGAACTCCTGCGGGCAGAGGCGGGCTCCCGTGAGACACGCGCCGCCCTCGCTCAGCAGCCCCTCCTGCTGTGGGCCTCGCACTGTCTCGCTGCCTTTCCGGCCTCGGGGGGCTGTGGAAGGGACAAGGCGTGTCCGAGGGGCCGAGCGGACTGCAGTGACCGACTGTGCGTGACCAGGGCACCGGGCTGAGCTGGTAGCAACCCCTTCCTCCCACCTCCTAGACCGTATAGACCCTCTCGCTGCTCTGGCCACAGCCTACTGGCCCAGAGCTGGTCCCATCTCCTGTCGTCTCAGGCACAACTCTTGTCCCTCTCCTCGGGAACCCGAGGCCCCTGGAGCAGGCTGCCCGATCCAGGCTGCCCTTGCCACCTCTGAGCTGCTCCAATGCCAGGACCCCCCCACCCTCCTTCCTCAGCCTCTGCTGCCCCCGCCAGCCCTGCCTCAGCCAAGGCCCTCTGGACCCTAGATCAGAAATTCCCACAGGTGCCCCTCTGGGACCCCACCCCCAGCACGGGGGAAGCCTGGGTCCTGAATCCAGATGACAGATGCGTACTGCTCAGTGCCCGCCCTGAGTGCTCGGAACAAGAGCCTGGGAGGTGGGACTGTGGCACCCAGGGGAGGCTTCGAACAGCCTGGGGCCTGCAGGAGGGATGCAGGCGAGCTACACGGGGACGGGGTGGGGCGGGGGCAGGCCGAGGACCTAGGTGCTGGGCGCCTCCTGGGGACAGAGTGGGGTGGGGGCAGGCCTGGGGCCCGGGGGCGGGGTGTGGGGGGGCCTCACCAGGATGCGCTTCTTGACATCCTCCATCCCGTAGTGGTCCTCCTCCAGCACCGCCTGGGCCCGGGCCAAGTCCAGATTCTCGTTGCTGTACTTGCCCCACGGGATGGACGTCAGCCAGTCCAGGTAGTTACGAGTGACGCTGCCGGGGGACAGACGAGGGCAGGTGAACAGGGCCCAGCCGGCTGCCTGGCGCTGCCGCGGCCAGTCCACGGTGCCGGCACCCACTGGCCCCGGTGCCCCCTGGCCCCAACGCTGGAATCACACTCTGGGCACATCAGCTGGAGGAGCCGGTAACTAGCAAAGGCCGCGCTGTGGGAACCGCACAGCTCCCAGAACAGGGGCCTGGACACCGCGAGCCCGGGGACGGCTCGGAATCCCGTTCCACGGAGGCGGCAAGGGTAAAAATGGGAGACGACCTCACCCAGGGTACGCGGGATACAGGCCTGGCTGGTGGCTGGTCAGCGCTGCCCCCAGAGCTGCACGCCCGCGGGGCAAGGCTGAGCCCCAGGACTCGCGGACTTCCTAGCTCTCAAGGCCACGCACAGGAGGAGACAGAGGCAAAGGGAGGGGTCTTGGCTGGCAGCGTGGCTTAAAGCCAGACAGTCCTGGGTTCAAATCCCTGCCCCACCCACTGGCTCAGAGACCCTGCTCGCTGACTGGACATCGAACCACAATCTCTCCAGCCGGGAAATGGGTGAAAAAGAGAAGTGTGTTCCCCTCGGGCGCGCCGGGAGCGGACTGTCTCACGCCAAGGGACCCACCCTCCCTCCTGGCTGTGGGGTCTGGCAGCCCGGACCCCGCCAGGCCCCTGGCTTTTCTGGGGCGGAGGTGCCGGGGGGGGGGGGGGGGGGGCCCACCGCGCGGACAGGCACAGCACCCGGGGTGCTCACTTGAACTCGGAGGAGTGGTTGTCCAGCAGGCCTAGCTTGCTCAGCTCCTCATCCACCACGTCCATGACGTGCTTGGGGACCACGAGCTCCTTGAGCCGCTCACGGAACTTCTCCTCGATGGCGTCCTTGTCCTCCTTCTCCAGGCCCAGCTCCTTCTTGATGATCTTCAGCTGCTCCTGCAGGAGGTACTTGCGGTGCGTCTGCTTGATCTTCTCCTCCACCTGCAGGGGCCGAGCGGCCGTCAGAGCGAGGGAGGGCGCACAGGCACGTCCACAGCGGCCACGGGCCGGGGCACAGCTCCGCCCGGACACAGGAGAAGGGAAGCCGGGCTCCAGGTCCCTCCCCCACGAGCCCAGTCTCCCCGAGCTGGGAATAAGCAACGCCAAGTTCCAAGCGAGGAGCGGATTCGCTCTTCAGTCCTGGCTGCGGCCAGGTGAAGCCGGCTGGAGGCTGGCGCAGGCCCCACGGACGCGGAGCTCCTCCGGGCGGACAGGGCCGCGGGCGAGCACTCAGAGGCCACCTATAAGCCCCACTCCTATCTCCCGTGGGAGGCGCATTAAGAACCGCTTTGTGCCGGGGCGCCTGGGGGCTCAGCTGGTGGAGCGTGTGACTCTTGATCTTGGGGTTATGAGTCTGAGCTGGGGTAGACATAAATAAATACCTAAAAGGGGGGGCACCTGGGTGGCTCGGCTAAGTGTCTGCCTTCACCTCAGGTCAGGATCTCAGGGTCCTGGGATGGAGCCCCGTGCTGGGCCCCTTGCTCAGGAGGGAACCTGCTTAGCCCTCTTTGGCTGCTGCTGACCCTCCCCTGGACTGTGCTCTCGCTTTCAAAAAAAAAAAAAAAAAAAAAATCTTAAAGATAAAAATGCTTAAGAAGTGCCTTGAGCCAATAACGAGTGTTAAAAATTTTCCAACTAAAGGTGTGACCTGAAAGATTTCTCTAAAATAAAGCAAAGTGGAAGGGCGCCTGGGTGGTTCAGTCAGTTGGGCGTCTGCCTTTGGCTCGGGTCGTAGTCCCAGGATCCTGGGATAGAGCCCCATGCCAGGCTCCCTGCTCGGCGGGGAGTCTGCTTCTCCCTCTCCCTCCGCCCCTCCTCCCCGCTTGTGCCCTGCCTCCAATAAATAAATAAAAATCTTAAACGAAGAAATAAATAAAGCAAAGTGGAAAAAGCGAGTCACTTCTGAAAAGTGACGCGACTGCAGCAAGCGCCGATGCCCGCGGCCCCGGGATTTAGCCCCAGTTGGGCAGGCGGGCAGGCCACCAACGGCGGAGCCCTGGGGAAACAGACTGGCCTTTCCCAGGCCGGTTCCCAGGGTCCAGCATCTTCCCAGGACGCTGACGCCGGAGCAGCTCCGCCGCGATGGTGGGCATCCCGGGGGCCGCAGGCTCTGGGCTCGGCTGCCGAGACCAGCCCCAGGGGTCCTAAAGCACAGAGCTTCGGGGCCCCAGACGAGAGTGAGGCCCGCCCTCCCCCCGGGCTCACCTCGCGCCCCAGGCGCTGCTGCAGCTTGCTCAGCTCGAATTCCTTCTTGAGGAGGGAGAGGGCCTTGTACAGCCGCTTGGGAATCTGCCGAGAAAGGGAAGACGCGAGCGACGGTCAGAAGTCGGCATCTCTGCTCGCGGGGAGCGTGCGGGGGAAGCAGGCCCCTCCCGACGGAGCGCACGCAGGGCAGCTCGACCTGGCCTCACGTCACCAACTGGAAACAAGCCCCCTCTGAGCCAGCAAGGCCAGCTCTGCAAACACCTCCTACAGATAAAGCCTGGCAGGTCTGCAAGCTGTGGTCGAGAACGTTCGTAGCGGCATCACTCGTGACAGCAAAAGACCGGTAGCCAAATACACCACCCGCTGAGCAAAAGGCACCACCCGGAGCGAATGCCCGGCGTGGTCGGAGAGACTGGGGAACAGGGGCGGCCTGGGGGCCAAGCCGAGCCGCGGACAAGCAGCCAGGCTGGGAGGCTGCCCGGCGCACTCACATTGGTCTCCTCTAGGACGTCCTGCAGCTCGTGGGACTCCGCTCCGGTGAGCGCGGCGCCCATGTCGCTCAGGTAGATGGGGTTGTCCACCACCCTCTGGCCCGCCTGCATCATCTGAAGCACAGACTCCCTGCGGGGACAGAGCGCGCTGCAGCAGCCGGCCTGGCCCGCGTCCCCTCCCCTAGCAGCCACGGTCAAGGTCGTGGGATGCCCACGCAGAGCCAGGTGCCGGCTGGTGAGACCAACAACCTCATGCCCAGACACATGCCCCCTCCAGCCAAGCAGTGGCCCCCGAGTGAGATGCCCTCTCTCCACCGCAGCTGATGATAAAAAGGCTTCCAGCCAAGTCCACGCCCTCCTTAGTAGGAAGGAGGCAAAGTGCCCTGGGCAAGGCATCTCCCTCCGCCCTCGCACCGCGGGACCTCCCTCAGTTTTCTACAGGGATGACACTCTGAGAAAGCCTCCCACCAGCCCAGCTGCACAAAGAAGCAGGCAGACCCCAGACTGGCCTCAGGGAGGGTCAACCACACACCAGGCCTGGGGAACGGCACCGGAGACCAACCTGTAGAGCGGGTTCAAGGCGATGATGTCCCGGATGGTCTTCACAATCTCAGCCGTCAGGGCCTGGCAAACAGGGAGGCTGCCATCGGTCCCTGGGGCCAGCAGGGGCCATGGCCCAAGGAGGCCCTCCCGCCCGGCCCAGGCCAGGAATGGCCTCCAATGTCCAGGAGTGGAGCCTGAATCCACCAGCCACCGGGACTTGGGATCAAGACAGTAAAAACTAACACCAAGGCCTACCTCCTTATACCACACCAAACCCTGACCTCGGAACAAGCCATTTGGAGGAAAAAAGGGGACGCGGGTTTCTTCATTCCTTTATTTTAAGCACGAGCCTCACAACCAACACCCGTCCTCAATGTCAGCACACCTTGATTTAAAATCTCTGTCTGGGGAGATCCCTGCAAGTCACCGGGGCTCTCAGCCTGTCCCCTGCCAGAAACTCGGGCCCAGGCTCCCCGAGGAGGTGGAGGACCGCCTCTGCTGTGGGTACCCCGGGCATCACTGCCACAGCGAGGAGCGTGATGCTCCTGGCGGGAGCATGGAGTTTGTGGGGTGACCACCGGCACCTGGTGATTTCCAGAAGGCAGTTCCCAGCACAGCAAACCCCAGTGAGGGCACAGGAGGGAATGGGGAAAGCAGCCGCTGTGCTCCCCTTCACTGCAAGCACCCAGCTCTAGTTACGGCTCTGTCCCCGAAACGACAGGGCTGACCTTCCAGAAGGAACCTGTGAGGCAGCTAGAGGCCCATGGCACTTGCGGGGATGAGCGCGGAGTGTGCAGCCTCCTCAAGACTCCCTGATCCTTTTCCCTACGGCCTCTGTGAATTTCGCTACATCTTTTTCCCACTACACGAGTTTCCACAGAGAAAACTAAAGCTCTGTGGCCCAGTCTGGCGGCCAGGGGTAGCTACTCACATTTAAATAAATTAGAATCAGGACAAAACCTGACATTTTGTTGCTTGGTCGTAGCAGACACAGATCGAGCGCTTGATAATCGCGGGGGCTGACGGCACAGAACCAGAGACCGTTGGCACTGCGGCGGCAAGCTCTCCTGGACGGTACGGCCTCGTGGGTGTGAGGCTGCCCGGGGTGGATGCAGCCAGGGCTCTCCCAGCGCCGGGAGACGTCACCCATGGACCGCAGGACTCCTTCCCACCAAGCTCAGAACCCCCAGAACTCTGTTCAACACCGAGCCAACCGAGGCTGCTGGCCGGCTGCACGGCGCGGTCCCCCCCCCAGGAGGGCCAACGATGCGGGGACGCGCAGGTAGGGAGCCTTCGATGAACTCTGCCTTTCCTCACTCCCACCGCCTGGAGGCGGGCCCCTTGCTGCTACCTGCACCAGACCGGGTGGGAGGACAGCACCCTCCTTGGCGGCCAGCTCGCTATGCTATGAAGCCAGCAGGCAAGCCTGCATGTGGGGTCAAGGCGGCCAGAAGGCTGCTGCTTTCCTGCCTAGGAGCCACAGGTAACAGCGAGTGGGCCTTGCCCCCCTCCCCAGCTCCGCAAGAAGGCCGGGGCGTCCCATGCAGCCGACAGGGGCTGGGGCTGGACCCAGGTTCCCCTCCTTTACCTTCGGGATGCCAGTTTCTCCCTAGGACTTCTGTGGGGTGGGCGGGGGGCCCCACATTTTGCCTCCCATGAGAACCTGACAGTCGTGGCTGACTAGAGCCTCAGGGAGCACGTCCCCTGCTCAGGGGGTCCCCTGGGCGGCGGCAGCGACTTACTTTCACTTCTTCGGTGACCTGGAAGTCCTCGTGGACCACATTCTCCACCTCCACCATGAGCACCTCGCCGAGGGGCCCCGAGGCAGATTCCGTCATCATCTCCATGTGGGGCCCACCACTCAGCTCCTCCTCCGCCTCCTTCTTGCCCCGCTTCGTCTTCCTGCGGGCCTTCTGCTTGTTTTCGGCTTCGGCCTCCTCGGGCTCCACCTCCAGCTGTCTGTGGATGTGAATCCTAAAGACGGAAACGAGGCAGACGTGAAGCTGCCGGGGCTTCCGGTGCTGACAATGGAGGGGCCCGCCGGGCCCCCGGTCTGGAGACCAAGCTGCTGTCTCAGAACCCCAAGGCTGGCACCCCTCCCCGCCGGCACCCCGCTGTCCTCCACGCGCCTCTGAAGTCGGCCAGGCAAGCGAGCGGCAGCCAGCTGGGGGGCCCATCACAGGCCGTCAGTGCCACCAAGCACGGCCCAGCTCCAGGACTCCACCTGCCCCTCCCTTGGCCTGGAGCTCACCGGACAGCGGCTCCTTCGTATCGTTCGGGCCTCAGCTCAAGGGTACCTCCATAAAGAGGCGTCCCTGTCCACTCCGTGTGAGGTCCTGTCCCCGTCTACACTACTCCTCACCGTGCCCATCTTCGCTTCCCCCTAAAGCTCCCACCACCGTCAGAATTCAGCTGGTGACGTATTTTGATGCTCCTGTCCTCTCCTCTCCTCCCCTCTTAGGGGTGGGGGTGGGGGTGGGGGGCGGCCGCGGGCCTGTTTCTCCCCCCACACCCAAGTACCTGGCGGACACCAGGGGTTAAGTGACGTGAACTCAGACATGCCACCTCACCTCTGGGTTCCTTCCTGTCCCACACACAGGGTCACTAACTGCCACCCTCCCCGGAGGGCTGGCCTGGGAGCTGATGGGACGTGGACCCAGTGCCTGGCTGACCCCAGCAAACTGCATGGGAACCGAAAGCCGGGCCCCCAGAACGAGAGGGACCCCTTCTGTGAGGCCCCTCGCAGGTGTGGACAGCACTTATCAGCCACTGGCTTTTATTCATTTCATGGCATCGTGCACTCCCTCCAGCTCCTGAATCCCCCGGGAGACAGAGCGGCAGCCTCTTTCCTCAAAACAGCCTCTAACTCCAGCAGATGAAGACCGGAGTGGGGGCTTCGCACGGTGGGACTGCCACCTGGGCCCAGCACAGAGTCAGTGCCTGCCACACCCCGTCTGCCCGAGTGTGTTCTGGGGGTGCTGCCTTGCAGACAAGGAAATGCGGCTGAGTGAAAACGCGCGGTGCTAAGCTGGACATCCAGCACGATCCGTGGACAGATGCAGACAAGGGCACTTGGAGGAGAAGCACACCCAACTGTGGACAGCTGAACTCTCACATGGGATACGAGGCAACTCGCTATTTTGTGCTTGTATTTGTGATGTTCCTGTGAATAGTGCGCATCAAAGATACAACCTGTCCCTGGGCACCCAGACGACCACTTTAACAAGAGCGACCCAGAGGTGACCTGTCTCCGCCACCTCCAGCTTCCATCTAGCCCTTGAAGTGACAAGGCAGGAGAGCTGAGCAAGAAGGCACGGAAGGTATCGGAACCCAGGGACACTCAGGGCCTCTCCTCCTGCCCTATCCGACTCTCGGGGCCCCTCACCTTCTGTGCCCCATGACGATCATGCGCAGCTTGTCCCCAAGGTCTTGCATCTCGTGGATCTGGACAAACGTCCCCGTGTGGTAAACCTCATCCAGGCTCTCGACCACATCAGACTCGTTGCTAAGGGACGGGGACACAAAGGTACATGGTCACAGGCCCTGATTCTCAGTGGGGTGTCTCGGGCGAAGAGGAAGGACGGAGCGAAGAGAAACACCCCTGCCAGCCTCCACTGAAACCCGAGGGCAACCTCCTCGCTCCCGCAGAGCCCCACGGGGCGCCTGCCGGCTAAGGGCGGCCCCTGGTAGTTGCCACCACTGCACACAGCTGAGCAGCTCCTGGGCTAAATCAGCTGTAAAGACAGGCCCGGACAGAGAGATTCCACACCTCCCCCTACAGAATGTACCTCCTAACTCAGAAATGGAACTAATTCCCACCTAGAGTCAAGGGGGATGTTCCAGGAGCTATCCTATCTGCTCTGCTCTGCTCTCAAGCGACCTCGAAGGTGGGTTACCACCAAAGGTCCTGGAGATTAATATCCGCCCTGGTCCCCAACCTGACCACGTGAAACCTAGAGCTGAGCCAAGTCTTCAGCCCAGATTAAAAAGTATGCCGGGCTCTTGGCCTCGTGCTTGGTAGGTCTCGCTTGATTTCTTCCAGGTCAAAGCTCAGGGGTCAGAGGTCCAGGCGATTCTGTGGAGCAGGACTTGTGGTGAGCTATACTCTGGGGCAACTTCGACGAAGGAGTGAAGGAAAAGTGACACTTACTTGTCATCCCTCTTTAGAAAGACGCCGGCATATGGCTGGGCAAGACGGACCTTCCTTCTTAGCAGCTCAACCAACTTCTTATTTTTAACCTAGCACGACAATGACCCCAAAGTGAAATGCAGGGCAGGTTTCCTAGCTGACATTTTGACAACAGCTCCAATAGTTTTCCAGATCATTCTCGAGGCTATGCTAACCTGACCCAGGGCACTGACCAACACAATCCAGGAAGTCCCAAACCAAACACACACACACACACACACACACACACACACACACACACGAAGGTGCAGAGAATGTGGTGGGACAGGCTGACAGGGCTGCAGGCCTCAGTGACTGCCCCCCCCGCCTTCTAAAGAAAACTCAAAGTAGACCAATAGCCAGAACCAAGAAACTGACTTAACTTTCGATTTTAAGAGCTGTTTCAGAGGTGAAGGCCCGAAAAATCAAGATTATTTTGATTTTATCGACATCAGAAGGACACCAAATGTGCGTAATTCGACCATGGCCCATCCCACAGGCTGGTAACTTCTTCCACCTCGCTTTGAAAGTATTTGCCAATCACAGCTACACCCTTTTCATGAAGGACCAAAGGCCCTGGGATGACAATGCATCACCTTGGTGTCATTTCAACAGCAGGGAGAAGGCTATCGTCTACGGAACACCCGATGGGGCAGGAGCACAGACGTCGGGAAGGCTTGAGTGATTTCCTTCCAGCAAGCATTAATTCCCACCCCGGACTCTGATTACTCTTGAGGGCCCTCAAACTTCAGCATGGGCTGGAGCTACTTGGAGGACTTGCTAAGACAGATGGCTGGGCCCCAGCCCTGGAGTTTCTTGACAGATGAGGCCTGGAGTGGGCCTGAGAACCTGCATTTCAAGCAAGCTCCCAAGTGATGCTGATGCTGCTGGCCTCGGCACCCCAGCCCGAGAACCAGTGTTCTAACTCATCCCTTGGCAGGGGCTCTTAACTTACGATCCAGGAATTTCTGACCCTACAGATGCATTTTTCCCAGGGAAAAGGTCCGTGACAGCCATCAGGATGGGTACGTGACTCACAATTTTTTTTTTCAAGATTTTATTTACTTATTTCACAGAGAGGGAGAGAGAGACAGTGAAAGAAGGAACACAAGCAGTGGGGAGTGGGAGAGGGAGAAGCAGGCTTCCCGCTGAGCAGGGAGCCCGATGCGGGGTTCGATCCCAGGACCTTGGGATCATGACCCGAGCTGAAGGCGGACACTTAACAACTGAGCCCCCCAGGCACACGAACCCACCACAAATTAAGAGTCACTGATCTCTACTGAAAGGCCACTAATTAAGGGGAGAAACGACAGGGGCAGGTTAGCCACAGGCTGAGTCAACCACACAATCAAGAGTCAACAGCTTTGCTAACAGGTTCAGAAACCTTCACCCAGTTCCATGGAAGTTTTAATTCCTCTCTGGTAACAGCTGATTGCTGTATCTTAGCACTTGCCTCCTCCCTTTGGCAAGATTCCTTGTCATCACTGACACGGTGACACCACCACAACACGGTGCGTACCATGTGCCAGACTCCCACCTTCCACAGCGATCCATTTAACCCTCCCGGCTAACTCCGGGTGGGGAGACAGAATCTCCCGGAGGAATCATCTCTCTGGGCACGGGGCAAAAGAAGCATCTGCCACTTTGCAGGACTGAGGGGACTGGAGCTGAACGCTCCTGGCCCCAGAGGTTGGCTGGGGTCAAGGACAGGAAAAAGGCCTCCAGGGCAAGCTTCTGAAAGGTCAGGAGGGTACCACACAGGAAACCGCAGCAGCAGCTTCTGATTCAGGTATGAGGCTATCCCTCGACACAGGTGGACCTACCTCCCTGACCAGCTCTAAGCATTGGGAGTATGATCATGATACCCATTTCGCAGATGAGAAAATGGAGGCCCAGAGCAACAGCTTTCTGATGGTGAAGGAGCCATGGGTGGTGGAGCCAGAATGTGAACCCGCAGGTTTTGGGGCCTGCCAGTAACCACTACTCAAAGCCAAGGAAGGCTCTGGAAAGAGTAGCTCGGACACGCACCATCGGCAGGTGGGAGAGGAGGTGGAAGGGGCTCCTCTCCTCCTGAGACTTGTTTAGCGGAGACTAAAGTAGGAGGGAGAGGTTGGAGAATGAATGCGGAGGCTGACTCATCATATGACCTTGCTCCGTTAACAGATAACCTTTCACCAAGGATTCTAATTTCCACATTGTTTTTTTAAAAAAAAGTGTGGGGGGGGCAGGGAAGAAAGACGGCATTCGGGTCATTCCTACTCTAAAAACTCAAGTGCCTTGCACTCGCATTGCTTTATATTACATCACCCAAGTCCATCTAACCACCCCCTTGGCTCTTAGGCTGAAATGATGTTGCTTAATGCCTCTTCCACCAGAATACAAGTTCCTTAGGCACAGGGACTTCGTGTGACTTTGCTCCCCAGGGCCTGCTACATAACAGGTAAAAAACACTCTACTGAATAAATAAACCATGGTTGCACCCCTCTGAGAACATCCTTCCCCCACCTTCCTCCTAAGTCTCCTGTACTCTATCCCTGGCTCTATTATCCCTACAGTAGTCATTGTCTTCCATCATGTAATTTACCTACTAATCTTGTTTATTGCCCCTTGTATCCCGCTAGGACGGAAGCTCCAAAGGCAGGAATTTTTCTCAGTCTTGTTCACTGCTGTGGCCCTAAGAACCGTACCTGGCACGTGGTAAGCGGTCAAGAAATGTTTAAGAAAGGAAGGAATCCTGAACCCAAAGGGGCTTGCAACCAGAGTGCAAAGCGCCCCTAGTGAGAATGTCATGAAACATTTACCAAAACCCGCAGAAAAGTAACTGGGCCGCAAGACCGTTCTGGTCCGGTCCTTCCCAGCATCGGAGATTTCTATGACTAGGTCTCTAACTGGGCAGTCCTAAGCTCATTGCGTTCATCAGGGATCTGAAAGAGGGAGGAATCTGGCTCAAAGTCACCAAACTAGTGAGAAGACAGACTCGAACTCTAACTTTTAAGAAGCTTCGTGCCTGGAAAAGTCGTGACATGAGGGTGCTCAAGGATCCCTCGGTCCAACTCGCTGCCTGGAGAGCTGGGGAAACTTGAGGCCGCGGCGGGGGCGCTCATTACCTCGATAATCTTGATGAAGCGCGGAAACACCGGGTTGCGGGTGACGGCGATGAGCGGCAGGTGCGGGAATACGTCCGGAATAGTCATAGGAGTCAGTGCCGTTATGATCGGGCCTTCCCCACCTCCGGCGCTGCCCCCCGCGCCCGCGGCTCCATCCTCAGCGCCGCCCTCGGAGGCATCCTCGCCGCTGGAGAACGCGCCGCCGCCGCCGCCGCGGCTGTTCGCCTCCCAAAATCCCCGGCACTGGCCCGCGGCTACGGGGCCTCGGCCCCACAGCGCCCAAGGAGGCGAGGCGTCGCAGGCCCGCCGGGCTCTGGGCAACCACACTCCAGCGGCAGTCGGAACCCGCCCCCCGGCGGCGGCCAGCAGCGGCCGCCGCAGCGCCCAACACCGCGCAGCGCCCCACAGCCGCACGTAGCCTGTGCCCGCCGCCATGGCCCGGCCATCCTAGCGACTCACAGGACTTGCGTCATTTCCTCTCGCCCGGCTAGTGCGCACGTGAACTCCCGCGCGTGCCCAGGGGCCCCCGGGGCAGTGGGGGCGTGACCCGGAAGGAAAGCGGCGGGGGTGGGGCTTGAAGGAGTGTGAGGGCGGGGTTCAGCCTCTTCACCGCCTCTGCGTTCTCCGGCCTTGCGGCAGGGGCGCTGCAGGCCGCTTCGGCTCTCGTGGAGGGTTGTGGGCACGCTGCAGGGCCCCTGAAAAGCGAGCTGGTGCTGCAAGAGCAGCTGTGAGAACGCGTAGGCAGCCGTGTGCATACACTTGGGCTTGGGCGCGCGGACGCCGTGCGCCCCGGCTCTGGAACGCGTCCTGGTTGGTGGATTTGGGTTTCCCGGGAGACGCTGTGCGCATGCTCCAACTAGCCTGCCCCCGGGCCGCTGTGTGCGCCGGCCGGAGCCCTCCCCGGTGGCGGGTTCGGGAGACGATGAACGCATGCTCAGACTGGCGAGAGCGTGGGCGTCAGTGTGCGCACAGCGGGGCGCTCGAGGAGGGAGGCGTTCCCCGGGAGACGAGGTGCGCATGCTCAGACGCCAGGCCTCCTGCGCGCTCCGGCTCAGGCTTCAGTCTGCGCATGCCCGGACTGTGAGGCGACACCCAGCGGCGGTTGAGGTGCATTGGTGGCGGTGGTTCTTTGTGCAAGATGCTGGTGTTGATGCTGGTGGCTGCGGCGACCCTGCGACTCTGCTTGCTGGCCCGAGCTCAGCCGCTGTGCCGGTGGGGCTGCCCTCCCCGGGGAGGGGCGCTGCTCGGGGTCGGGGAGGGGACCGCCTCGTCCCTGAGCGGAGGCGCTGCAACCTCGTTAAGGCTTCCCAGTTTCTTATTCCAGAAATTGAACTTGATGTTTCCCGTTCTTTCACCCCAACTCCCCCAGCCCTTCACCAGGTCCCCTCCATTGCCACTTCAAAGCTCGGGCCCGATTCCCACCCTGGGAGCCGCGTCCGCGGCCGCCGCCCTAGCGGTGCTTTCCTCTCCATCGCCCACTCCCGCAGCCAGAGGGATCATTTGTAAACGAATCTGCTCCCGTCATTCCCCTGCCCCGATTCTCTGTGGCGCCCGGGATGAAACCCAAGTTCCTGACGCAGCCTACGTTTCCCTGCATGATCTGGCCCAGGCATTCGCAACAGCTGCGCTGCTGACATTTAGGACGCTCTTTGGGGTGGGGCCATCCTGTGCGCGTAAGATGTTGAGCAGGGTCCGTGGCCTCCACCTGCTAGATGCCAGTTGTACTTCCTTCCTCAGGCTTGACAATCCATCAGGAATGTCTCTAGGCACTGCCAAGTATGCCTTGGAAATTTCAGGACCGCCGATCTGGTCCCTGCCCTCCCCTGAATCAGTGCTCCAGTCACACCATCCCTTGAAGGAGCCAAACTCAGGCCAGCCTTGGGGACAGGGGAGAGGGTGCTTGGTGCTCTCTCTGTCTGGCACACTTTGCTTCCAGATTTCTCCCTGGCTGGTTCCTGATCCTGGTTCAAGTCAATCTCTTTCTGACTTAAATAGTGCACAACTCCTTATTTTAAAGCACTGGACCCCCCCCCCCCATGGGCAATGGTTTTATCCTATCGATCACTAATTTCTGTTTTGACAAATTTTTTGTCTATTGTTGTCACTAGAATATTAGCTCTATGAGGGTTTGGAGTATCTATCTCACTCACCGGTTACCAAAAACGTTTTTAGATTTCAGTATATATTAGATTAGTGAACACTGTATGGAGGGTGCCGCAGGGGTTAGACAGGTAAATGCTAACTCCCAGTTCCTGCCTTCAGGGAACTCCTGCCTGGAGTAAGCTGTCATATTCAGCAGGGCCCTGTTTGCCCATGAAATAGTAAATGTGTGCTCCTGGTGCATGGCCTAATTTGATCTTTTCAATAGTTCTTGGAGCAGTGACCCCTTAACTTTATTTTATAGGTGTGAAAACAGACCCAGTGAAATTAAAGACTCACTGACCGAAAGACACATAGCTAGTAAGCAAAAAGTAGATAGTTTTCCAGTAATATTTACCAATGGGATTTGTCCCAAAGTTGGGAAAGATTGGTGATACCCAATTCTCCCATTTCCTCACACTGGTTCTCCAAGTGTGGTCCTGGACCAGCAGCATTAACATCGCCTGGGAATTTGTTAGACTTGCAACCCCTGGACCTACTGAATCAGAGGCTTGGAGGTGGGGCCCAGCAACTACCCTTTATCAAGCCTCCAGATACTTGTGGTGCACGTCAAACCAGACAACCTCCGCTATAAGCTATAAACTATACCAACGTTCTCCAGCCACCGAGACCATCCATCTCCCTGCCCCGGCCCACAGCCTAAAAAAAGGGTGGGGGAGGGGGAAGAGAAAGAAGACCTTGGGGTTGAAGTAGAAGTTTCTAATCTGAGGTCTGCAAATGAGCCTTTACGAGCTCTCAGGAATTAAATCTCCATTGTTGCATGTACGCGTGTGTGTTGGTGGGAGAGGAAGGCCCACAGTTTCATCAGATTTTCTGGGGCTCCCACAACCCTAAAGCATCAAGAACAGGTAGGTTAGGGTTAACCCAGAGGCACCCTGGTAGGAGTCATGCTGAATATTCGGTAAAAATGACAGATGGTTTCTCTTGTCACTTACCTCTAGTGATTACACGATGAGGACAGGAAAGGTGTTTCATGTCAGTCAGCACGTTCAAGGGGTATGTGGCTCTGTACTTCTCTCTCATTCTGCACTTTTAGAACTAACACTTAGCTAGTGTTTCTCGGGTGCCAGTGATGTGTCAGATATAGGACATTATCTAATTCCTACCGTTGCGCTTCGAAGTAGGGGTTCATCTTCCCCATTTCATTAAAAAACTAGTTGCAAGCGATCAAGTGACATGAAGAAAGCCAGGAGATGGAACTGGGTTTAGAGCTTAGATTCCCCCCCTTTTCAGTGTTCATTGGCTACATTGTGACTCTGGACTAACAAGAAACAAGCTGTTACTTTGCTTACATGAGGTCCTGCAAGAAGGAACTTTTTTTTTTTTTTCACCCTACTTGTGACTACAATGCAGGAAGAAATATTCCACCTGTTAAAATGTTGTTTTCTGTTGGCATGGCATTATTTCAGACGTGATGTCTGCATTTCTAAATCCTCTCCAAGCGCCTGGTCCCTAACCTGTTACCTATACAATTCCTCATCCTCTGGCGTCTCTTTCAAATAACTCATGATCTGTAAATAAGCAATAACATGTACAAGGAATGTGATGTGATATCAGTAATTATCCTGTGAATCTCTCTTAATTTTTTATTTTGACATAAATACGCAGCAAGTTGCAAATAGAGCACAGAGACGTCTCATGTACCCTTCACCCAGCTTCTCCACTCCTTGCCTGCCCTCCCCTTGACATCTGGCGTCACCAGAGTATACTAGGAAAACAGGAAAATTACATGACATTCCTATTATGCACCTACCTCAATTTCACCTTCACAGTTTCAACGTTAGACATCAGGAAATTATTTTTCTCAACTGTTCATTATTACTGATATTATCTTGTCACTCTCTCTCTAGGACCAACTGTATTTTTCATCTATGAGGGCACACTTGATTAAACATCCTTGCAAGAAAAACATAGCCCTGTATCTAGGGTAAGTGACCATTTTATGTACTGTTATCTTCCTTTTTATTAAAACATTAGATTTGCCCTCATTCATTCCTTCAACAAACATTAAGGCCGATGGCTCCATTCTTGTTGCTGGTTGCTGGCCTGTAGGGAATTCAGCGTAAGGGTGGGAGTCAGAGAAAGAGAAGTGAAGAAACCAGTAGATAAAAGAATTATAGTGTGGTGTGGTATCACCTGTCACAGATGCTTGATATAATTAATCATCATGGAGGTGGGCACAGTCAAAGGAATGCGAACACTCTGGCCAGCATGCCCTTGGGGTCATCAGGGTCAAGGTTTGAAAACCAGCTGTGTACAGCATACTGAAATGTTGACTCCTCATCCTAAGGGCGATGGAGGATTGGGGCCACACAATTTGTGTTCAGGAGGATTTCAAGAGCCCAGGCAAAACAAAAACAAAAACAAAAAAACAAAAACCAGAACAAAACAACAATATGCTAAAGCCTAAACAGAAGACAAGGCTATGAACAGGAGGGGACTCAGCAGGAGTGTGAGTTCTGGGGTGTGGGGATCAGAGATGAGCAAGCAGCTTAAGCTGGCCCTCGAGTTTGTGGTGTAAGGGACGGGGTGGGGGAGAGGACTGAGCGAGCCATCGAGGACACGAGAGACCAGAAGCGGGAATAGAAGGTCCTCTACCTGTCAGTGCTAGTTCTGGCTTTGGGCTGTCACCCGGGGCTCTCCTGTTCATCGGCCAGAGAGTCCGGTGAATCTTGATTGTAGAGAGCAGGTGGGAGAAGAAACAGAGAAACTGGAACCCAAGAAGCTAAGGAAGGCAGGCACCTAGGGGGAGGGAGGGCTGTCCCCGAGAAGGCAGGGCATGTGGGCCGGGAGGCAGCCAAGGAAGCCGTGGGGCAGATGGGAGAGGAAGCCAGGACACAGAAGTCTGAGGTTTATGGCGCTCTTTCCGGAAGCCAAGACATTCCTGCACCGTGTACGATGTGGATGAACTTGGAGGACGTTATGCTGCATGAAATAAGCCAGACCCAGAAGGACCCATCCCGCAGGACCCCACTCCCAGGAGGTCCCCAGAGGAGCCCCGTCCACAGAGACAGAGAGGAGACGGTGGGAGCCGGCGCTGGGGCAGGGGTGGGGAGTCACCTGTGCTTCACAGGGATTGAGTCTCTTTTGGGGGAGACAGAAAGTTCTGGAGAC
>CM053603.1:2558345-2575812 GCA_028646535.1 Procyon lotor
GGACGTTATGCTGCATGAAATAAGCCAGACCCAGAAGGACCCATCCCGCAGGACCCCACTCCCAGGAGGTCCCCAGAGGAGCCCCGTCCACAGAGACAGAGAGGAGACGGTGGGAGCCGGCGCTGGGGCAGGGGTGGGGAGTCACCTGTGCTTCACAGGGATTGAGTCTCTTTTGGGGGAGACAGAAAGTTCTGGAGACAGAGGCTGGGGACTGCACGACGGCATGAGTGTGCTTCACGCTGCTGAGCTGGACATTAAAAACGATTTTAATGGTATATCTTATGTATATTTTATCACAAAATAAATCATGAAATACACATTTTGTATGTGTTATACTGCAATTTAAAAAATTAAAAATTTTTTTAAAGATTTTATTTATTAGAGAGAGAGATCACAAGGAGGCAGAGAGGCAGGCAGAGAATTTATAGAATTGAAAAGCAATCCAAAGTAGAACCGTATTTTGTGGCATGTGAAATGATGTGGGATTCAAGTTTCTATGTCCATCATAAGGTTTGACTGTCCACAGAAGCTTTTGTGGTACAAGAGCAGAGTTGAGCGGTCCAAACAGGCCAGGGGGCCCCTAAAATATGGCCTGTCTTCCTTTTACAGGAAAAGTTTGCCCGTTCCCGCCCCCCGCCCCCCCAGCTTAGAGCATAACATGCTTAAATGAACCTTGATGCCCTCAACATGTTGGAGTCAGAGAGGGTCTGATTCCAACAGCTTCTGGCAATGAGACATTCTAATGCTTTATACAGTGATGAAAATGTCACTTTTTTGCTGGTGGCGTTGGCAAGGATGAGGGCAAACGTGGATGAGTCTAAGTGGGTTTGGACAGTTTGGCAGAATCTGTCAAAGTGTTCAACACATGTTCTCAGACACAAGGATCCCATTTCTTGGCAGTGATGAAAACCTAAAATGATAACGTGTTTATGTTGCTGGTGCGTATGCTTCGTGAGAGCTTTGTCCCACCTGGAACCTCTCCCTAGAGTGTCCTTTCCTCTTAGGGTCAGAGGGGAAGAGGATTCCAGTTGGCAGGGATTGCATGTGCAAAGGCCCTGAGGCAGCACCTTGTTTGATTTTTGAAGAAACAGCTCAAGGACAATGATTGAGGAGGAGTGAAAGGAGATGTCAACAGTATCAGATCATATGGGGCTTTGTAAGGCGTGGTGACACATTTGGGTTTCAATGGAAAGCCACCAGAGATTAAGCAGAGGAGTGAAACAATCTGACTTCTCTTTTAAAGGACCCTTGATTGTTGGGTGACAGACAGGAAGCAGAGAGGTGAGACAGCAGCAGGACACAAGAGAGGGGCTGAGGCTGTGGTGCAGTGAGAGACCAGGGAGGCAGCATTGGAGGAAAATAGGGTTAGGAGAGTCATATATAAAATCTAGTGGTTCAGAGGAGAAGCGGTCTTGGGGGCAATCAAGGAAGGCTGCATGGAGGAAGGGGCATCAGGGAGTAGTTGAAGCCCAGACAGGATTTCAGTCCATTAGGGTGAGGGTGTAGGGAAGGTCAATAGTGCTGAGGGCAAGAAGCCCTAGGGTAGGGAGACGTGTAGAGTTCAGATCATGGACCACCTTGCAGGCCAGTTAAGAAGTCTTGCCCTTGATCCTTTAGGATGCAGTAGCCAGTCAAGTTTTCTGAGTAGGAGCCTGGCCTGGCTGATGCCAGCAGCCACTGCCTTTGGATCTGGCCGTTATCTTTTGCTATAAAGTCATGATATATCTAATTTTTTAAAAGATTTTAAAAAATTTATTTATTTGACAGACAGCAAGAGAGGGAATACAAGCAGGGGGAGTGGGAGAGGGAGAAGCAAGCTTCCTGCTGAGCAGGGAGCCCGACGCGGGGCTCGATCCCAGGATCCTGGGATCATGACCTGAGCCAAAGGCAGATACCCAATGACTGGGCCACCCAGGCCCCCAATATATCTAATTTATTTTTTTTAAGATTTTATTTATCTAATTGACAGAGAGAGAGATCACAAGCAGGCAGAGGCAGGCAGAGAGAGAGGGAAGCAGGCTCCCCGCTGAGCAGAGAGCCCGATGCCGGGCTCGATCCCAGGACCCTGAGATGATGACCTGAGCCGAAGGCAGAGGCTTTAACCCACTGAGCCTCCCAGGTGCCCCCGATATATCTAATTTAAACATGTCTCCTGTTTTCTTCCCCTTGTTTACAGACATATTTTGTTGACTGCATGCCAGTCTTTTTTTGCAAGACTGTTATGAGAGTCCTCTACTTCCTAATTTTCACAAAGAAGAAAAGTTTCAAACCTTTTCTTCCTTCCTTCCTTCCTTCCTTCCTTCCTTCCTTCCTTTCTCCCTTCCTTCCTTCCTTCCTTCCTTCCATCCTTTCTTTTTTTTTTTTTTAAAGATTTCATTTATTTGAGAGAGAGAAGCACAGAGCCTGACGCGGGGCTCAATCTCACAACTCTGAGATCCTGACCTGAGTCGAAATGAAGAGTCAGGCGCTTAACCGACTGAGCCACCCAGGCACCCCTCTAATTTACTATTTTCAAGTTGTGTCTAAAATGAAACCAATAAAATCTAAAGGAAAGCATATTAGTAAGGCATTCGACCTTTAGCCTGTGAACAAGAGTATTGATTTTGCCGGTGCTGAAGTTTGTTGTTACTTCCTTCTAGGTTCTTAACTAGGTTTCTAATAGCTAGAATTCCTGAAAAAGTGAGCCATTGTATATTTATTTTAACTCCAAACTTGTTTCTTTGTAATTTTTTCCCTAGTGACCTAAAGAAGGTCTTGTAGGTAGAAACCATGTTTGGACATCAGAGGCCAGTATCCAACAAATGGGTACCAAGTGCATGAATGAACTAGTTTGTTTAAAAAAAAAAAAAAGGCGCCTGGGTGGCTCAGTCGTTAAGTGTCTGCCTTCGGCTCAGGTCATGATCCCAGGGTCCTGGGATCGAGCCCCACGTCGGGCTCCCTGCTACGCGGGAAGCCTGCTTCTCCCACTGCCATTCCCTCTGCTTGTGTTCCCTCTCTCACTGTGTTTCTCTCTGTCAAATAAATAAAAAAATCTTAAAAAAAAAAAAAAAGGTCAAAATAGGTGAAAACCTTATAGTAGTTCAGAAAACCTTTGCTTAGAATAGTCACCTCAGGGGCACCTAGGTGGCTCAGTTGGTTAAGTATCTGACTCGATTTTGTCTCAGGTCATATCTCAGGATCATGAGATGAAGTCCCATGTCAGGCTCCATGCTGGGCATGGAACCTGTTTGGGATACTTTCTCTTCCTCTCCCTCTGCCCCTCTTACCCAACAACACCCCCTTCCCCCCGCTGGCTGTGTGCACATGTGCTCTCTCTCTCTCCCTTTCTCTTAAAAAGAAAAGAGGGGACCTGGGCGGCTCAGTCGGTTAAGCGTCTGCCTTTGGCTCAGGTCTTGATCCTAGGGTTCTGGGATCAAGTCCCGCATCCGACTCCCTACTCAGTGAGGAGCCTATGCCCCCCTCTGCTTGCTGCTCCCCCTGCTTATGCATGCGTGCTCTGACAAACAAATAAATAAATAAAATCTTTTTAAAATTTTAAATAAAGAAAAGATGAGAAAAGGAAACAAAACTCAACTCAGTGAGAGATTCTAAAACTGAAACAAAACCCAAGGGCACCTGGCTGGCTCAGTCCATTAAGCATCTGACTCTTACTTTCAGATCAGGGCTCGATCTCAGTGTCATGTGCTCAAGCCCCACATTGGGCTCCATGCTGCACATGGTGCCTACTTAAAAAAAAAAGAGAGTGAGAGAAACAAAACCTGAAAGTAAGGAAACAAGTAAAATAATATTCCACAGTGTATGCTTCAGTGTTTCTTTCTCCTCCAATGTTTTATTGGTTCTGATGTCAACTGTATATTTGCTGAAAGTATTGAACCCTGTAAAAGAGACAATATAAAGGTAAAAGTAACAGAGAATCCTATCACTTTCATTTATTTTGTATTGGAGTTCCCAGCCAATGCAATATGACAAGGTAAATACATGAAACGTAAAACACATTGGAAAGAAAGAGACAACATTTGCCAAAACCAAGAGTATCAGCTACTGGACATAATAACTGAGTGCAGCAAGATGGGCAAATACAACACAGACATTGAAAAGATCAACACCTCTCTTGTAAACTAGGCATGAACACTCAGAAAAGTAGTTATGAAAGTCATCATTCCCAATAGCAATAAAAACTTTAAAACATATAAGAAATAACTCACAAATCCTTTCTGTCTATAACCATAAAACTCTCCTGGAGGAGACAAGGAAGATCTTTTTCAGAAGAAAAAGATCTGAATAAGGAGGCAATATACCATATTCATGGATGGCCTTTCACTTCTTAAACGTTTCCTGTCCTGGGGGAACACATTGTTTCTTTCATGCACACACATTCCTGGTCTGAAACCTTTTACTTTAGTGAGATTAGAATCATATAAATGACGAAGCTGAAGTTCATCCTGATTAAGGCAAGCTTTTGCTTAAAGTACATTTTATATAATTTTAAAATATTATTTCAAGAAGTCAAATACCCAGTCTCTAGAGGTTTACACATGGATAGATAGATAGATAGATAGATAGATAGATAGATAGATAGATAGATAGATAGATAGACAGACAGACCCCAAACCTTGTCTTTAAAAGGGAAGGGTACCTGGGTGGCTCAGTCAGTTGGGCATCTGACTCTTGATTTCAGCTCAGGTTGTGATCTCAGGGTCATGAGATCAAGGCTCACGTCTGGCTCTGTGCTCAGTGGGGAGTCAGCTTGGGGTTCTCTCTCTCTTACTCTGCCCCTCCTCACTGCTCACACACACTCTCTCTCTTTCTAAAATAAAATCTGTTTAAAAAAGGAATTTTGTGGGTGCCTGGGTGGCTCAGTGGGTTAAAGCCTCTGCCTTCGGCTCAGGTCATGATCTCAGGGTCTGGGGATCGAGCCCCACATCAGGCTCTCTGCTCAGCAGGGAGTCTGCTTCCCCCCCACCCCCCCGCCTACCTCTCTGCCTACTTGTGATCTCTTTCCTCTCCGTCAAATAAATAAATAAAATCTTAAAAAAAAAAAAAAGGAATTTTGTTTGAGTATGAGTAGAACATTTTTAGAGTGTCTGACATTATCTTTTTTTCTTGTGTGAGATTGTCCTAATTTCTTTTATTCTCTTTCAGAAGACAAATCTTTTTCACGAGAGATAATTTCCAATATAGTCTCCTTCCACTTTTCATCCCTACGTCAATGAAGGTAGTTATTTTACTGAACCATCTGATGGATTCTCAACATAAGTCACCTTCAGGGGGAAGATCCTGATATTTGGAAATATCACACTAGTCTGTTTTTGTTAGTTTGGGGGCCCATGTTACAATGTACCTCTTAAAGATATTGAGAACAATTTCTAAACCAGAAGAAGGGTTGATTCTATTCTGCCCTTACTACTAAGATAGGCTTTTTTTTTTTTCCTGAAGCAGAATTGTTGGACGTGCTCCTTATAACTGTTGCGTGTTATGAAGAGAAAGATTATTTGTACTAATTTCAGGGCCTCCCTAAATTGTCCTAAACCGAAACGGAAAAATCCTTTACCCTCTCAGTAACTGTCTTGAGAAATTCTACCACTGGCCCCTGCACTAAAGTAGGCTTCGCCATCTGTTAAAATGCCAGTGTTTCTCTTATAAGCAACACTTTTATCGTTTATGCTTGTCGTTCATAATTTACACTCTAAGCTTTATCCTCAGAGAAAGTTTTGGTAAGGAAGAAGGAGGTATCCACCCAAGGGCACCAAATGCCAACTCCAAGCCCTGCGTTTTGGTCCCAGCTGAGCCCAGAATATTCAGTTCCCAACACCTAGGAGCCAAACAAGTCTTGCTGTGATACATGTTTCTTTTTTTTTTTTTTTTTTAAGATTTTATTTATTTGACAGAGAGAAACACAGCGAGAGAGGGAACACAAGCAGAGGGAATGGTAGCGGGAGAAGCAGGCTTCCTGCCGAGCAGGGAGCCCGATGTGGGGCTCGATCCCAGGACTCTGGGATCATGACCTGGGCCGAAGGCAGACGCCCAACGACTGAGCCACCCAGGCGCCCCGTGATACATGTTTCTTAAATGCGCATCTAGACGTCCTACTTTCCAAACCATCAAAAAGGACGCACTTCCTGATATCCTGTGTCGTTATTTTTAGGTTGGCACACCGGAAGTAACATCGGCACATATCGCTGACTCAGTATTGCTTTTAGTAGTGAATCAAAAAGTCTATACTTATGATTATGAAGCCAATTCCTGGAACACATCTGTAGGTATATGTGTTTTTTTTTGTTTGTTTGTTTTGTTTTGTTTTTTAAGATTTTATTTATTTGACAGTGAGAAACACAGCGAGAGAGGGAACACAAGCAGAGGGAATGGTAGCGGGAGAAGCAGGCTTCCCACAGAGCAGAGAGCCCGAGGTGGGGCTCGATCCCAGGCCCCTGGGATCTGACCTGGGCCGAAGGCAGCCGCTTAATGACTGAGCCACCCAGGCGCCCCTTGTTTTGTTTTTTTTTTAATTTTGTTTGCAACCCACCGACATCCAAGAACAGGTTTATCAATTTTGGAAAGAGAAACAAAGCTGCTCCTTGGATGTCAGCCCCTATCACTACCTTGTCCTTTAAAATGCAAAAGAAAATTGTTCGTGTGGTGGGAACCTAGTGCTTCCCTTGGGGATTGTAGTTACAAAGCACAAAAGGCTGCTTTGACAGGATTGGAGTAAATGAGGGACTTCAGTGGGAATTGTGTTAGGGTGGATGTCAGGGAGTACTGAGGAAGGCCAAGAATGGCTCATCCCTGCTCAGTGACAACACTGGGCGATGGGAATATTCAGTCTCACCTACTGCCCATTAGGGACAGGGAGCAGGACAGAAGGCAAGCTGTATGAAGAAAGAGGAGGAAGAGAACCCTTATGCAGCAGGCAAGGGAAGGAGGTCAAGAATGAAGACAAGGGAGGGACACCTGGGGGGCTCAGTGGGTTAAAGTCTCTGCCTTCGGCTCACGTCATGATCTCAGGGTCCTGTGAGCGAGCCCGGTGTTGGGCTCTCTACTCAGCAGGGAGCCTGCTTCCCCCTCTCTCTCTGCCTGCCTCCCTGCCTGCTTGTGATCTCTCTCTGTGTCAAATAAACAAATAAAATCTTTAAAAAAAAAAATGAAGACAAGGGAGATACCATTCTTTAGAAACGAAGGATGGTCGGCTACCCATTGTGATGAGGAAGGGGCTAGTTTGGGGTGCCTGGGTGGCTCGGATGGCTGGGTGTCTAACCCCAATTTTGGCTCTGGTCAAGATGTCAGGGTCGTGAGATCCGGCCCTGCATCGGGTTCCACACTCAACACGGAGTCTACTTCTCCTTCTCCCTCTCCCTCTGTTCCTCGGGGTCAGTTCAAGGTTTCTCAGCCCCAGCACTGCTGACACATACGGCCAGGTCATTCTCTGTGGGGGTCCACCCTGGGCACCGTGGGGATGTGGGGCAGCATCTCTGGCCGCCGCCATCCCCTGCCAGGAGGGCACCTCCCCCCAAACCCCCCGCCACGACCTGACACCACAAACGTCCCCAGACATAACCCATTGTCCACTGGGAGTCAAAATCTTCTCAGTCGAGAGAGCCACAAGCGTTCGTAGGCCACCATCTTGCAATTTGTTATTCATATTGGTTTTGGTGAAAGACTGAGGACCCCATGAGAAGGAACCTTGCCCAGCCAGTGGGGTGCCTGGCAGGGGCTTGCTAAGCCCTCCCCCTGAGAGGGACAGAGAAGCACGGCAGAAGAGCCACACCTTGGTTTGGCCTCTGTCTGACTTCTCATTTGGGATTTGACCCTCAGCAGCAAGGTGACCGGGGCAGGCTGAGTGAATGACGCATGGCGGCTGGGTGGGCAGAGAATGTATCTAACCCAGGTGGAGCTGGGACGCAGAGCCTCTGCCAGGGACCGTAGAAACAAGCCCCAGAAGCCTGCTCTGCCCACTCTGGGGGTCATGTCCTCAACTGTCACATCCAAACCAAGCACCCAGTTGCCTCCGAAACACGAGTCCATCCGTTCCTTGCAGAACTTACTGCCTGAAACCAAACAGCCGCACGACCCTCCGTGCCCCCCCCACCTCCCTCCCTCCCAAATTCCCCGAGAGCTGGCTCTCACTTTGCTGCGCGCCCCCCGCCCCCTGCATCACTTCCTTTCTCTCTCACATTTCATGCCTTTCTCGTTTGGGGGGAGGGAGCATAAAAGTCACATAAAACTGACCATTTTAACCACTTTAAAGTGTACAATTCAGTGGCATTTAGTATATTCCGAATGTCGTGGAACCGTCGCTACTATCCAGTTTTGGAGCATTCCATCACCCCAAGAAGAAAGACCTTCCCCATCAGTGGTCACTCCCCACCCGCCCCCAGCCCCCGACAACCCAACACCCACTTTCCGTCCCCGTGGACGCGCCCGTTCTGCATGTTTCACACACGTGGAATCGCACCCTCTGTGCCTTTTTTGGGTCTGGCTTCTCTCACCGGGCATTGTGCTTTCACGCTTCCTCCCCATTTCAGCGTGTGTCAGTGGCTTGCTCCTTTTAAGGCTGAATAACATTCCGCTGTAGGGATGAACCACTTTTGTCCCTTCATTAGCTGCGGGACACTTGGCTTGTTTCATCCTTTAAGCCATTGTGCAGTAGAGCTTCTAGGCACCTTCCTGTATGAGTCTGTATGTGGATGTAGGTTTTCAGTTCTCTGGAGCAGAGTTGCTGGGTCATCTGGAAACTCCACGTTTTCATGAATTGAGGACCATAAGGGCTCCTCGTAACATCAATCAGTGCAGCCTCTGTTCTTCCTCCGTCGCTTTCTTCAATAGCATCCAAAGGGCTGACTCCCCACCCCCTGCGCCACCCAAGCTCCCCACCATCTACCTTCTGTCTCCATGGATGGGGCCTCTCACTGAGCACAATGTCCTCAAGGTCCATCCCTGCTGCAGGAGGTCTCAGTGCCTCCTTCCTTTTTAAGGCCAAATAATATTCCTCTGTGTGTCTGCGTGACGTCTTTGCTCATCCATCCATCATCATCTGTCAGTGGACACCCGGTTGCTTCCATGTTTTAGTTACTGTGAATAATCCCGCCATGAACATGGGTGTGCAAACATCCCCTTGAGTCTCTGCTTTTGGTTCTTTTGAGCCGTAGGTCCGCTCAGAAGTGGGGTTGCCAGATCCCTATTTTCAATTTCTTGAGGACCTGTCATCCTGTCTCCCATACCACATGCACGCATTTACATTCTCTCCAGCAGTGCGTGAGGCTCCCAATCGCTCCCCATCCTCGCCAATGCTTGATTTCTGATTCTTTGATAATAACCATCCCAAGGCGTGTGAGTGCCATCTCACTGGGGTTTTGCTTTGCATTTCCCTGATGATGGGTGCTGAGAGCAATTTTCCCTCTCTTTCTGGCCGCATGCATATTTTCTCTGGAGCTGACACTTCTGCCTTTACAACAGAACCAAAGAATGCCTCCCTAAGAGAAAGGAGCCCTTCCTGCCGTTTTGTCAGGGTCCCGAGAGTGCCTCCAAAACCAGTTCCCTATTTTCTCAACGGCGACAGGTATGTCCCCGTTGGCAATGTCTGGAGATAGTTTTAGTTGTTAAGACCGGGGGAGGGTGCCACACTGGCATCGAGTCAGCAGAGACAAAAAAGTGCTGCAAAATAGAGTACAATCCACACAGGACAGCCCACAACCGAGAACCATCTGGCCCCAAATGTCAGTAGTGTCAAGGTTGAGAAACCCTGCTCTACCCTTTCCTCTGAAATTCAAGGAGCTCGTGGTTTGTTTGTTTGTTTGTTTGTTTGTTTAATTTTGAAGACTAGGCTCCATGCCCAACATGGGGCTCAAACTCACGACCCCAAGATCAAGAGTCAGATGCTCCACTGACTGAGCTAGCCAGGCGCCCCGGAAGCTCATTTTTTTTTTTTTTTAATGATCTTGTCCTTTTAGGTATAGAACACCCTGTTTCACATGTTTCTGGTGACAACTGTTGTTACAGCGGACACTCCTTTTGCGCGGTGAGTATAGGGTGTAGAGCCTGTCATTCTCTTTTTGCTCTGTTTTGAACATAGATAATAATGAATGAAAACAGGGACCTGAGAGCTGGGGCATCAGGCTCCATGATGGACATGGGCAGCGTCCCTTCCCCAGGGTTCAGAAGGGGACCTGAGATACCGGATCACCTGGCTGACACACTAGGAATGTATCCACCAATCTTCCTTTTTTAAACTTGTTATTTTGGAATAATTAGAGACCCTGCAGGAAGTCCCACACCCCCCTCACCAATGGTCCCACCAATGGTTCCACCTTATGTAACTGTAGTAAAAAAACTACAACCGGAAAGCTGACATGGAAATGATGTGTGTGTCTAATTTTGTGCCATTTTTCTATGTGTCAAGTCACAGAAAGACTACCTCCTTCGAAATACTAGACCGTTACATCAACCCTAAGCTCTCCATGTATCCCTGCCCCCATGGTCCCTAACCCCTGGCAAACACTAAATCTGTTCTCCATCTCTATAGTCTCATCATTTCCAGAATGTTCTCTACATGGGATCCTACAACATGTAACTCTGGGGAATTAGCTTTTTTTCACACTGGAGACTCCTCCCACTGGTTGGAGACTCCTCCACTGGTTGGAGACTCCTCCCACTGGTTGGAGACTCCTCCCACTGGTTGTGTGTATCTAATCCATTCCCCTTTGTTGTCAAGTAATACTCTATGGAGTGGATCTGGTTGTTTCCACTTTTTTATTACAAGTAAAGCTGCAATGAACATTCATTTGTGTCTGCACATAAATTTTCATCTCTGGGATAAATGCCCAGGAGCATGATCACTGGCATCTGTCTCCTTTTTTTTCAATTGAGATATAATGGAGATACAACGATGTATAAATTTAAGATGTACTATGTGTTGATTTGATACATTTATATGCTACAATACCATAGCATTAACTAATACCGCCATCACATGATCGTTGTTTCCTTTTTGTGGTGAGAACAATTAAGATCCAGTCTCTTAGCAACTTTGAAATTTATAATACAGTATCTTTGCCTGTAATCACTATGCTATGTATTAGATCTCTCAAACTTATTTATCTACCAGTTGCAAGCTTGTTACCCTTAAAGAACATTTCCCCAACACCTCTAATTCTCTCTCTCTCCTTTTAAATGTGTGTTTTCTTCCAGGATATGAGTAATTTGGTTTTTGCTTATTCGCGTGGAGAGGAGATATCTCAGACCAATGTATATTTCTCAAACACTCGGGGATACAGATTTCAGAAGTTTACCTATGAAAGACAGGTATGTTCAATTTGGTAAAAAAAAAAAAAAAGTGAACAGCAAAATAACAAATATATATTTGTGTTCTGCATGGTAGGAGTCATTAGCAATCGCTGGGTGAACAAGAGCTCTTCTCTTTTGAAGATTCTGATGGGCTGGGAGAGTAAGGAAAATTCCAGGTCAAAGGAGCCGGCTAGGGAGATTAGGGAGTCAGGGAAGGTTTTAAAAAGTGTTAGATCATTGGATGGTTTCAGGAGTACTCATGTAAACAAAGCTGATATAATTGAGATACAACAAGGTATAAATTTGCTACAGTAAAGTCTTCACTTAACCCCGGGTCCGTCCAATGATCAGCACCATCAGGTACCGTCATCATCCCAATTAATACAGAGGACAGAATAGTCCTAGCTCAGTTCCTACCCTCCCTACAGTATATCATCTAGAACCACAGAACATAAACTTCCTTGGAAATCAGGTCTTTGCAGATTTGATTTAAGTTAAGATGAGATCATATTGGATTGGGGTGAGTCCTCAACCCAATGACCAGTGTCCTTCTAAGAAGAGAGGGCATGGGGAGATGCACACAGAGAAGAAGTCCATGTGATGGTGTAGGTGACATTTCAGGGACGCATCTGCAAGCCAGGAGAGTCTGAGGACTCCTGGCAACCACCAGGCACGGGAAGAGAGGGATGGTGAGGTTTCTCCCTCAGAGGAACCGACGCTGCCAACACCTTGATTTCAGACCTCTGGCTTCCACCAATGTGATGGTACATTTCTGTTGTTTGAAGCCATCAAGCACAGGGCAGCCCCAGGACACGGATATAGGGGTGAAGACACAGAGCGGTGCGGGGCCTTTACCACACAGCCTAGCAGAGCTGGGATCTGAACAGGTGAAGTGGACAGGATCCTTGGGTAGCTAAGGGCATGAGGAAGTTTTGTTCTAACGCAGAGAGTGGCCCTGCCCCCCAAACATTCGGGAAGTAGGTGCAAAGCAAGGCAAGGAGTCTACTCTGCTCTCCAGCTCTGACCGTGTCCCGAAAGCAGTTTCTCTGCCCTGCCCAAGAAGCCCAAGGGAGCCTAGAACTTAACTGACCACTTGTTTTCATCCAAAATTAGGCCTAGAAGGACTTAACATCTGTGCTCCGTTGAAAGTAATCATCACTAAAAAATTGATAGATAGGTAGGTAGGTAGATAGACAGATAGATGGATAGACAGATAATAGGAATCATCTCACATGCGTAAAGGGGCAGAGAAATCTCACAATCTGCCATCTGTGAGCTGGGGAGCCAGGAAGCCTGGTAGCAAAGCTCGAAGACAAAGGCCTGAGGACGAGGGAGCCACTGGTAGAAGTCCCAGCATCCGAAGGCCCACGAACCAGACACTCTGATGTTTGAGGGCAGAAGGTGGACAGGGTATCCCAGCTCAAGAAGAGAGAACAAATTCACATGTCCTCCTTCTCTTTGTTCTGTGAGGGCCCCCAACAGATTGGATGATGCCCGCCCACGTTGGGGAGAGGGATCTTATTGGGTCTACTAAATTAAAGGTGAATCTCTTCCAGGATCTGCCTCACAGAAACACCCAGAGATAATGTTTTGCTAGCTACCTGGGCATACCTTAGCCCAGTCCAGCTGACACATAAAATGAACCAACGCAAGTCCACTTCTTGTCCACTTGGTGCCTATATGCATCTCCTTCAACCATCCTCAGTGTCTGAATAAAAACACTCACAAGGTCATCATTCCACCCAACACAACACAACCATCCTAAGTACAATGGAAAACGCACTCATCCCTTCTCTGTGAAGGTTGCTCTTCTCTCTGACGCCCCCTCACTCAAACACCAATTATTAGCACAATAGTCTTTCTGCTCTGTGTGTGTGTGTGTGTGTGTGTGTGCGCGCGTATTGTTTTCGAGGCCAGAAGGCTGCTGTTCCTGATGCATCTCCTTGGAGTTCTGCCAGCAGGGAAGGAGTTGGGGTGTCCGATGGGGAGGGGATGGGCTGGGAAGTCCAGCAGCCTGTTCCAGTTGGGATGATTGCCTGTATGTCTTGGTCACCTTGAGCCACAGACCCCACAGACTGGGTGACTTAGACAGCAGACATTTATATTTCTCTCTCTCTCTCTCTCTCAAATCCATTTTAAAGATTTTATTTATTTATTTGAGAGGGAGAGAGACAGAGAGCATGCGTGGAGGAGAGACCAAGGGAGAGGGAGAAGCAGACTCCCTGCTGAGTAGGACCCTGAGATCATGACCTGAACCCAAGGCAGATTCTCAACCAACTGAGCCACCCAGGCATCCCTCCCAGTATGAATTCTTGCCCGGGAGCTCTGGTGTCTCTTCTTAAAAAGATACTAACCCTATCCTTGGGTTCCCATTCTCGTGATCTCGTCTAAACCCACTTAGCTCCCAAAGGCCTCACCTCTAAGGACCATCCCATCGGGGGTGCTAGTTTGAATGTCTGTGTGCCCCCCCACACCAATTTATATGTTGCCACTCTAATGCCTGATTGTATTGGGTGTTGAGGCCGTTGGGAGCTCTTTGGATCATGAGGGTGGAGTCCCCATGAATAGGATCAGTGCCCTTCTAAAGGAGGAGGCCACAGAGAGCTTGCTAGCCTCCTTCTGCCATGTGAGAACATAGTAAGAAGACTGTAACCCAGAAGTGGGTCTTCCCTTGACCATGCTGGCACCAGGATCTCAGATTCCCAGCCTCCCAAACTGGGGGCCATACCCTTCTGTCATTGATAACCTACTCCGTCTGTGGCATTCTGTGACAGCAGCCAACATGGAACTAAGACGGGGGTTAGGGTTTTAACATTTTGAATTTTGGGGGAGACCCAATTCCGTCCATGGTGCTGTTTATCATAGGAAACTCCCCATGGTAACCTAAGAGGCTTAAAGAAAATAGTCGTCTTTCTCTCTCTTACCTGAAAGATGTTTGGAGGCAACTACCTGGGGTGTCCCACTGTCCCAAGGACAGGGCCCTTGGCCTCATGCTCCAGCGTGGCTTCTGGGCACCTTGCTGACAAACTCAGAGGCAGGCATGAGGAACCTAGGCAGGAGTGAAGGATTTAGACAGGCATCTAGCAGTCCGGGCCCACCCCACTTCCTCCAACACCCCCAAACAAAGCTATCTTCATTCAAGGTTCTGTCCTACAAGCTACATCTCCAAAGAGGGGAAATAGATCGTAACAAAAAAGACTTTGCTTCATTTTAGCTTATAAGGTAGTCTGGAGTTAAAATCAAATGCGTTAGTGATTTATTCATATGTGATTTTTGTTTGTTTGTTTGTTTGTTTGTTTGTTTGTCTTATAGGCGGAACTAGTCGGGTCTTTGGGTGGGATCTTCTACTTTCACTCCTTGTCACAGGTCGGGCTGCTTCTCATTGATCAAGGGAAGGTGAGTAATTTTGGACTGGGAAGGGGACCTTTGCCCCAAGCCAGGTTTTGGTTAAGACTCACACTCTTGGATTTTCATATCTGAAATCCATCTAGCTTTTCATTCACCTGTTCATCCATGTATCCATTTACCTGACTATCCATCCACCCACCCACCCATCCACCCACCCACATATCCAACCTACTTATCCATCCATCCATTCATCCATCCACCCACCCACCCATCCACCCACCCACATATCCAACCTACTTATCCATCCATCCATCCATCCATCCACCCACCCACATATCCAACCTACTTATCCATCCATCCATCCATCCATCCATCCATCCATCCATCCATCCATCCACCCACCCACATATCCAACCTACTTATCCATCCATCCATCCATCCATCCATCCATCCATCCATCCACCCACATATCCAACCTACTTATCCAACCATCCATCCCTCCATCCATTTACCGACTTATCCATCCATTCACCCAGCCACCCGTGCACCTACCTACTCAGCCATTACACCCATCTCTTCACCTACCTATTCATCCATACACCCATCTGCCCACTTACAAACCACCACCCTCCTCTAGTGGTGGTTTTTTTTTTTTGCTCATTCAGTCAGGCACTTGGCAATATTTAAATAGTGTCTAGGAGGTGCTAAGCACTGTGCTGAACACTAAAGATAAAATACAAAGTGTGGTGAACATATCGCTGACAATGTGCAAGATTGTGTTAAGTGCTTCACGTTGAACTCTTTGTTAGTAATTATTTTCCTGGGTATTGGGAAAATCAGTAGGTGACACCTGTGACCTCACAGATATCATTATTCAGAATAAGACTAAGTTAAGAAGAGGAGTCAGCCCATGTAAACTACATTTGAAGAAAAAATATTTAGGCAGAAAAAGATCAAGTACAGTATTGCACCCTGGGTAGGTCGAATGTGCAGCTCTGGGGTTCAGGGGAGCCCCGCTGTCAGGAAGCTTCGGGAGGTTGGGCAGACCCGGTGGCTGAAGCCACCACCCTCTGATCACGTGCTGGGTCCCATCCCCGCCCAGAGCGCCCTCATTAGCATAGTCCCCGCCCAGAGTGCTCTCATTAGCATCGAGTGCCGGGACCCTGCTCTGCTCCGGAGTGACCGCAGAGTGCAGGGTTACCACCTTTGCACGATTTCTCAGGCTGCCCTCCCGCAATCCCACTTGGGCTTGGGCTGGCGAGTGTCCGCACTGGGGGGTGGGGGAGCGGGGCAGATGCGCAGAGGGCTCGGAAGGCTCGCTCCCTGCACATTTGCATTCCTAGCCTAGGTCCGTTGGGGTCCTTGCTAACTACAACCCCTAACTAACTGGCCCCTTTTCCGCACCGTCGCAGTGTCCGGGGTGGCCGCATCGGGGGTCCAGCGCCATCCATCCTGCCCAGGAGAGGGCAGGGCCTCTCAGACTCCTGCTGTGCACACTGCGGGAGGGAGAGTTCTTTGTCGAGGGGGGGCATCCCAGGCACTGTGGGGTGTGGAGCAGCCCCCCCTTCACGGCATGCCGGGAGCACTCCCAGTCCTGAAAGCCCCTCCTTTCTGCCCCCTGGACATTGTCCAGTGTCCCCTGGGGGCAGGGCTGCCCC
Source organism: Procyon lotor (assembly GCA_028646535.1). Lineage (NCBI taxonomy): Eukaryota > Metazoa > Chordata > Mammalia > Carnivora > Procyonidae > Procyon > Procyon lotor. The sequence goes on from CM053603.1 coordinate 2,574,629, forward strand.
AAGCTGAGAACCACCGGCCCAGATAGTAAGGTCTGAAGAAGTCTCCGCAGCAAAGCCCCAAAGCCTGCGGACCCCTGCTACTGCTGAGCCCGTGATGCCTTCTCCCAGATTCCATGGTCTTTTCCTCTCAGGCCAGGTTCGGCTACTCAGAACACCCCCTGAACAGCAGTTTTGGGCTGCCCTTCGACTACAACGGGACCCTGGACATCCTTATCACCCCTGGCCAAAAAGGCATTCTAATCTTCTGGTTCGAGAAGAGCCTGTTGGTTTCCAGAAACTCAGGTGAGCCAGGCCCCGGCTCTGGGTGTCCCGCTGGCTTTTCTCGCAGACTGGCACCCGCCCATTCTCGATCACGGTCCTGGCTGTGTCCATCTCTCCCCAGTCCCGCACCCCGCCCCAGTTTCCTGCCCCCTGGAGTCCTTAGGGCCACGTGGGCCATTCCGAAAGTCGCCCACCAGTCCCCTAGGTCAGAGCCCAAGTCTCTCCAAGAACCACAAGCCTTGTTTGGGCGCCCAGGTCAGCAACTCCGACTCTGGGAGGTGGCTGGGGGCTGCCCACTTGGACTTCCCCTGCCCAGAGAGAACTCGGGAAATTGCACAGCTCCCCCTGCTGGCCTAGCTGAGGAATCTGAGCAATGCTGGCCAGCCAGCAAGAGACAAAAAGCAGAAGGCAGCCCCCTCTCCCCCAGGAGGAAAGGGGTACTGTCGGGGGGCAGGTGGGGGGTGCCGGGCACAGGTGCGTCTGCCAGACCACCCACCCTGAGCACCAGCCAGGCTTCCTGAACACCACTGATTCCCTCTCACCCCCGCCCCCGGGCAAGAGGAAGGCTCAGAGCTGGCCCTTCCATTTGGAGAGCTCTTTCGAGAGAGGAAACTCTCCTTCCTTGCCTGTGTTACTCATACGGTGAAAGGCATTCCATGCTGTCCACACCTCCCGCAGTGAGAGAGCCTTTCTTGTGAACTCTGAAGTCCCTGTGCCGCATTCCTGTCCCCTGGGGGGCACACAGGGGTGGTTTTCTCGAACCCCAGTGCCTTCTGCTGTGCTTTCCCCCACTTTGTATCATCTGTGTCCCCCACCGAGGGCTGGGGCGGGCGGCGGGGATCCATCTGCCTTTCAGCAGTGGAGGGCCCCTTTCCTCATGACTCCGCCCTGTCGTCCCACAGGTCAGCTCGTTTACCCTGTCC
>CM053603.1:2575912-2612406 GCA_028646535.1 Procyon lotor
CCCAGTCCTGCCCAAACCGAACCAAACCAACCTAAACCCGAACCCAGCTGTGATTATCGGATATTCGGGAACAATTCCCAGCATGAGCTTTTGTATGCTTGCCCCATGAAATAGAATGGGGATTGGGTGTTGGCTTCCTAGGGCCCTGCAGCAGATGCTCACAAACTGGGGGGCTTAGAATGACAGGTGGTTCTGAAATCAAGATGTCAGCAGGGCCGTGCTCCCGGCATAGGCTCCAGGGAAGGATCCGCCCCAGGTCTGCCTCCCTGGCTTGTAGATGGCTATCTCCCCCACCCCCCACCCCGCGTCTCCACACTTTGCTCCCTCTGTGCATGGCTGTGTCCACATCCCCCCCCCCCTTTTTTACAAAGACACAAGTCCTACTGGATTAGGACCCATCCTGATGACCTCATTTTAACTTAATCACCTCTGTAAAGACCTGATCTCCAAATATAGTCACCTTCTGAGGTCCTGGGGGTTAGGATTACAACATACCGTTTTTGGAGGGGACACATTTCAGGCCATCACAGATGGCATCTCAGGATTTCTTTGCTAGTCCATTGTTGTCCCACTGTGGTCCTGAAAGATGAGCTTCGCCGGACCAGTATTTCTCCTCACACACCTCCCGAACTGGAAACATAGAGGCAGAGAGAGTGGGACAACACACTAGGGGGTCACTTGGGTGGTAAGTTAGTGTCTCCCCTGTTTGCTGATCATCCCATAACATCCTACCATCTGTGTCCCTGTAGCTGTTTAAAGTGAACTTAAGAGTTACAGAAATTCATGATATAAAATGCTCTTATAGTTAAACCAGTGGTGTGTGGTCCTTTAAAGGATTTTTTAAAAAAATATTTCGAGTACAGTTGAAGTCCCTTGGGGCGCCTGGGTAGCTTAGTTGCTTAAGCATCTGACTTTTGATTTTGGCTCGGGTCATGATCTCAGGGTCATGAGATCAAGCCCCACATTGGGCTCCGTGCTGAGTGTGGAGCCTGCCTGAGAGTCTCTCTCTCTCTCTCTCTCCCTCTTGCCCCACTCCCTGGCTCACTCTCTGTCTCTAAAAATATATATATAATAAACTTTTTATATTTTTTATATTTTCATCCACTGAAACAACCTCATTTAAATTTTGTCCCATCTTGTTTGGTTTTTCCTAGATGAATATGAACTGGCAGTTTTAACGCAGGAGAACAATTTGTATTATGGCAGCTTGGGGATCCTGTCAAGTTCTGTAATCAAAGTAGGTAAAATCAAAGTAGTGTCATTACCCTGTCGGTGGGGAAATGGTATTATTTGCAAACCTTTTTTTTTTTTTTTTTAGGAGAGCAAGAGCGGGGGGGCAGGGTCAGGGGCAGAGAGAGAGGGAAAAAGATTTTTTTAAAAAAAGATTTTATTTGTTAGAGAGAGAGAGAGAGACAGTGAGAGAAGGAACACAAGCAGGGGGAGTGGGAGAGGGAGAAGCAGGCTTCCCGCTGAGCAGGGATCCCAGGACCCTGAGATCATGACCTAAGAGGAAGGCAGACATGCAGCAACTGGGTACCCAGACACCCAGGGAGAGAGAATCCTAAGTAGGTTCCACGCTCCTTAAGGTTCCAGAAGCTACACCCAAAGCAAGACTTGATAACCCTGAGATCATGACCTGAGCTGAAATCAAGAGTCGGATGCTTAACTGACTGAGCTGCCCAGGTGCCCCGCCTTTTTCTGAAGGCTAGAATTCTAATCACTCTAGTTATTGGAATAGTCATAGTTTTTAAATAGCATAGTAATAATTTAGTATGAATTTTAATTAATATTGAATTAACATTCATATTGAAAAAATTTAACAGTAATAGTGATTTTACTGGTTATGAAAATCACAACAACTGCAGCTAAAACCTACTGAGCACTGAGAATATGGCAGGTGCTGGTCTGAGCGTTTTCCATCGGCTACCTCATTTAATCCCAACGATCATCCTTTTTTAAGAAAATATTTTATTTATTTATTTGTCAGAGAGCGAAAGAGAGCACAAGCAGGGAGAGCTGCAGGCAGAGGGGGTAGCAGGCTCCCCACAGAGCAAGGATCCCGAAGCGAGACACGAGCCCAGGATCCCAGGATCATGACCTGAGCTGAAGGCAGATGCCCAACCAACTGAGCCACCCAGGTGTCCCATTCCCAACCGGCATCTTAAGAAGTGAAACCTTAGGGGGTGCCTGGCTGGCACAGTCGAAGAGCATGTGTCTCTTGATCTCGGGATCATGAGTTTGAGCCTCACACGGGGCTAAAAATAAATAAATAAATAAATAAATAAATAAGTAAACTTTAAAAAACTTTAAAAAGGAATAGGGCTGTCTCCTTGAAGCCTTCACCCTGACATTCTGACGCCCAGGGCATTTTCTGGGTGAGGGTCTGTAGCTTTCATCCCGACTCTCCGGAGCTGTCCAGGACCTGTGCAGATAAGTCTAGACTTAGTTCCTGCCTAATCTCTCTGATGAGGAAAGATGGGGTTTCCATTATTCGTCACCAAGGAATGAATGAAGTCGAAGAGTAGGTATTTCCGCAAGTGTACTGGTGATTTTGTTTGTTTTTTTGTTTGTTTGGTCTGCCTTCTTTAAACCTGAAACATAAGATAAAATGGGCATCCTCAAAAAAGACTTAGAACGACCTGATTCCCGAAATCTGCTTTCCTCTTAGTTTACAGGTCAAAACATCTGGTCCCAAGACGCAGCCCTGATGTTCACTGATGTGGGGAGAGTGGAAATACTGACCCCGATCCCTGACCCACTGTTTCCAGCTTTCGATTTCAAAAAGTGTTCCATGAACATCCAGGCGATTCTCATGGATCCCCAACTCCAAGTTGATGTTTGCAAAGTATGTGATCATCGCTGTTTGGATCAGTGTTCCGGGCACTCTTTCTTAAAAAAAAAAAAAAAAAAAAGACAAACCTCACAGAGCCAAAGTTGGGCATTTGTCACCAGCAGCCACACCCAAGAGCTCTGATGAGCGTTGCTGGGGAAAAATAGGGGACAAGCAGTTATACTTGAATTTCATCTAAACAACTAAATCTGGCAAGCCACCACCACTGCCCTGAGAGCCTAGCGCCCTCGCCTTACATGGGTTTCACACCCCTTATGTCAGATAGAAGCATCACTTTAGTACACAATTTTTGGTTTTTATTTTAAAGATTTTTTAAAATTTATTTGACAGAGAGAGAGAAAGAGAAAGAGAGAGATCACAAGTAGGCAGAGAGGCAGGAGGAGAAAGAGGGGGACAGGCTCCCTGCTGAGCAGAGAGCCCGATGCAGGGGCTCGATCCCAAGACCCTGAGGTCATGACCTGAGCAAAGGCAGAGGCTTTAACCCACTGAGCTACCCAGGCGACGCAGTAGACACTTTTTGTAACAAAGAAGCCAGCCAACCCTTAACAATGGTTTGGAAGAGAATAAAGCAAATGATGTGCTTGCGGGACTGCTTCCTCCTCAAGCAGTCAACGGAACCGTCAGTGTTCTCCAGAATCTGACCTGGAGAGCTCCGGGGAGGGAGACTCGATTGCGCTCAAGGCTTCCACCGATCAAAGTGGGGGGAAATTCTAGAAATGTAGAAATTTGGATGCATCAATCTTTTTTTAAATTTTATTTATTTGACACAGACTGAGAGAGAGGGAAAGAAAGAGAGATCACAAGTACGCAGAGAGGCAGGCAGAGGGAGGGGGAAGCAGGCTCCCTGGTGAGCAGAGAGCCCAATGCGGGGCTCCATCCCAGGACCCTGAGATCATGACCTGAGCTGAAGGCAGAGGCTTTCACCCACTGAGCCACCCAGGTGCCCCTGGATGCATCAATTTTGATTCGTCGTTCTGCAAGTAACAGAGAAGTCCCAATCGAACGGCGCTAAGCCGCAAAAGCAACTCTTGCCTCGTGCAGCCAAAAAGTCTGAAGCGGGAAGACCTCGGGCGAGGCTTGATTCAGTAACTCAGGTCATGCCAAGCAAGGAACCAAACTGCTCCTGCCCATCTCTCCACTCTGCCTGCGGGAGTGTTCCATGCTTCATCCTGGAGTTCGATCTAGATGCTCCTGGGAAGCCCTGGGTTCTCACATCATGGCATCGAGCTGGCAGGTGCAGATGGGTAGCCTCACCCTGGATCCCCGGCAAGAGACAGGGTCTCCCTTCAGAGTTCTGCAGAAGCCGTGAGAAATCCCCGCCCCCTCAGATGTCTCCCGCATCTCATTGGCTCAGAGGGGATGACATGCTCACTCGCGCACCAATCATATGGCTGGGGGTGAGCCAATCAGAGTCCACGCCTTCAGATCGTTATGAGGTCAGCCCACCAGGCCATCTGCCCAAGGATGTGCAAAGGGCCGGACTGCCCGAAGGAGACTGAGGAAACCCTGGGAAATGAGGCCCAGCCGCTGGACAGAAGTAGTACAATAGCTTCTTGGGGTCCCTCCAGAATCCACTCCCGCAAACCTTGGCAATCACATGGTCAGAAGTGCAGGAGAATGCCATTGCTTTCATTTTAAATTTTTAAACTGTTCCCAGTTTCCTGCGTTGTAACTTTTGAAACGTGTTTATTGGCAAATAATAACCTATTCACTTAAGGTGGATAGCTCAATGATTTGATGTATATCTTGCAAAATGGTCAGTGCAATTAATCTAGTTAACATCCATCGCCTCACGGAATTACAAATTGCTTTTTTTTTAAGATTTTATTTAATTATTGACAGAAAGAGATCACAAGTAGGCAGAGAGGCAGGCAGAGAGAGAGGGGGAAGCAGGCTCCCCGCTGAGCAGAGAGCCCGATGTGGGGCTCGATCCCAGGACCCTGAGATCATGACCTGAGCCAAAGGCAGATGCTTAACCGATGGAGCCCCCCCAGCCATCCCCATATCACAAATTTTAATCCATTCATCCTTTCATGGACAATTAGGTTGTTTTCATGTCTTGGCCCATGGTGAATAATGCTGAAATAAACATAGGGGAGCGCAGGTATCTTTTAAGATGGTGATTTCATTTCCTATACATACACACCCAGAAGTGGGATTGCTGGGCTGTAGGGTAGCTCTATTTTTAATTTTTGAGGCATTCCCCAGACTGTTTTCCAGCACTGGTTTACATTCCCAAGGAAATGCCATCTCTGGGTCTGTCCTGTCCAGCAACTTCATCCCAACTCTCAATGCTCCAAAATCCACGGAATCAGAAATAGGGTCAGTGCTGTCCCCCGTGGAGCTCAGGCTGACTCGGTGTTATGTGTCTGCTGGGCTACTTCCCTTCTGAGGGGCTGCCTCAGAGTCACAGAGAGGTTTTAAGGGTGTCCCATTTCCAAATCGCCTTTGAATCCATGGCACTCAGTGATGTGAGAAAAAAGTAAAAGTAAAAGGATATTGATTTATTAAAATACCCTTTTATGAGACGATGGTGCTGATAGATGCGGATGGGTTTTTTCTTGTTTTCTTGACTTGTCACCATAAAATATCCATCCCTAGCCACGGGGATTTTCTTGCGGGGCCTAGAAATCCCGTGTCTGGAAATTCCTGGTCTTAGACACACATGGAGGAGAAAAAGGGAGAGAGAGACGAGCAGTAGTCAGCTTTTGTGCAAGTGTTTGGCCCCTTGAACTCTTCTGGGGTAGGCGGCTGTGGACTAGCATGTAGTTTTCCCAAATCCCACCAAAAACGACAGCAAAAAACAAAACAAAAAAAACAAGACACCCAAAAGAGCAACTACATAGCGTAATGAAAATCCGTGGATGATGGGGATCTCCTGGCTGGCTCAGTTGGAAGAGCGTGGGACTGTTGATCTTGGGGTTGTGAGTTTGAGCCCCACGTTGGGTGTATAGCCTACTCAAAAAAAAAAAAAGAAAAAAAAACAAGACTAAAACAAACACCAAAAAAACCCATGGATGAAAGCTGGAACAGGGGTGCCTGGATGGCTCAGTTGGTTAAGTGACTGCCTTCGGCTCGGGTCACGATCCCAGGGTACTGGAATAGAGCCCTGTGTCAGGCTCCCTGCTCAGTGGGGAGCCTGCTTCTCCCTCTCGCTCTGCCTCCTCCTCCTGCTTTGTCAAATAAATAAATTCAATTAAAAAAAGAAAGCTGGGACAATTAGTTGGATAATTTGAGTCCACAGGGATACAAATAAGTGACTGGATAAATAAAGGGAGCAGAGACACATTCCCCCTACAGAATGACTCTGAGTAATGTACCTATAAATGCCCCTCCTGGAGGAGAAGTTTAACCCCCGGCCTGAGGGTGGGCTGGTCTTGGCCATGACCAAGGGAATAGTCTGGAAAGGGGGAGTAGCCACTTGCTAGTGGAGAAGCCTGGCAGGCACCGCAGTAGGCGGGAAACAGGATCGACATCAACAGTCCCGTAGCTGGGGCAGGAAGTCCCAGGGGCTCTTGGCCGTTTCTCCACCCCAGACCTGGACTCAGCCACTTCCGCAGGAAGCAACTCATTGGCTGCCTACCTTCCTGGGACGGCAGGAAACCAATCCGTTTCCTTGACCGCGGGATAAATAAATGTCAAGATGCAAGCCTTCATCCCACCTTCCCTTCCAACTGTTCCAACGGGTCAAGGAAAAGTAGAAGGGGGAAAGAGTCTATAAAAGTCCCCTGGCGAATGAGTGCAAACGAAATGATAGAGTATCGTCTCGCGGCAACCTCAACATCAAAAAGAGCCACGGCCAGCCCTAGGCGCTGCTGACAGAGGATCAACCACCCGCTGAATCTTACCAACGTGATCCAACCCAAACCCGAGGGATCCAGCGGCCGATCTGCCAGAAACTCTGAGCACAAAGCAAAACATACCTACCTGCGCCAGGGAAATCCAGACCGTGGGAATCTACAGGTCTAGCTGCCTGGGCGCTTCAAAGATGAATAGAAACGAAAAGAAAGGGTTGAGGTGGGGGGGCCTGGGGACTGAAGGAGACTTAGAGAGAACACCGTTTGAAAATGGGCGGGGCTAAGCCCCATCGCCTAGTGATGCACACAAGACAAGAAAAGCAATTGTGGTAAAAGTCTGGTGGGTGGGTGAGGGGCACTTCTGGAGAGAGAAGGCCCTGCGATGGGGTGATGGGGGGGACCTCGAGGGTCCTCTGGGGGCTGCAGGATCTAGCGCAGAAGACAGTGGCATGAGTGCCAGATTGGAAAGTTCCATCCCTAGCGGAGACCGGGGAAGGCCTCCCACCTGCCTGCCGGGTCTGCTTTCGGGAACAGGAGTTTGGTTTAATTCATGGATTTGTTTGGCGTTTCTACCCAGGCAGAACTTCTGGAAGGAGAATTTGACAACAAAATGTACACCATTGATATGAACAGCAAATTGGAGCTGACCGCCCTGATGATCCCGCGGCCTGGCATGTCCCTGATCCCACTGGTAAGGCTCCCCCCCACCCGCCCCGGGCACTGGACAGACGCTCCTGAGATGGGGTGCTCCCTAGCATCCCAGGCTCTCAGAGTCCCCTGGCATCCCCCAGGCGGAGCCCTCGCTCAGGATGCTTGGTAGACATGCCCTGTCTTGCTCCTCAGGGAGCCTCCCTTCCTGGGGCCTGGGTGCCTCGGGTGCCACCCTCCTGGGCTGCCCCATGCTTCCCATAAGCTCCTCTTCCTCTTACCCAGCTGGAGCCCGACTCACGCCTTCCCTCAGGCAGCGGGAGGTGCTCGAGAGACAGGGCGTCTCCCCGGACCCGAACCCTAGGTCTTCAAGCCTGGACTCTTGGGTACAAATAATGGAGCTGAAAATGGGGCCAGGGGGGTGATTAACGCAAGGCCATGGGACGAAGTCCAGCCAGCCGGGACCAGCGCCTGTAAGGGGACACCAGGCTGGCTCCGGCTCTTATCTCAGGCTCTCCTTCCCACGTCCGCCTGTGGAGGACGGGCCTCTGGGTCTCTCCAGGCACCCGGGAGGGGTCAGGGGACTGCAGCCCTGCACTGCTGGGCTGTCTGCAGCACGGGGCTCAGAGCCCACAGCGGGGGAGGGGGAGCGGGGGGTAGATGAGGTGCGGCACATTCAGGGATCAGAGAGGCCCCTGGTTTTGCAGAGCAAGCTTGGATTTCAGCGGGAAGGTGCATGAGGGTACCTGTGCATGAGACGCGCCCCCCCCCCCTCAGTGGCAGCCCTCTGTGCCTGCTAGCCCAGAACCTCTGTGTGTGCTTCTCCTCCCTGGCCCCTGCCAGACAATGGTGAGCAACCCCCACTCCCTGGGGCAGCAGGCCATCATCTATGAGGACGGCCACACTTACGACGGGAACACCAAACACAGGCTGGTGAGCTGCGCCCCCCGCCCCATCCCCAGGTGCGCGGGATGAAGGGCACAGCCTTGACCGCACCCGGCCACCCCAAGGAGCTCCTCGGCCTGACCTCCCTCCCTCCTCTCCTTCCTCACACATAGCCACACAGCGGGGTAAGGTGCTGGAGAAAATGGAGACGACACAGCCTGGCCCCTCCCCGCAGGCTGGCAGCAGTCACCCAGGACAAGTGAGGTCTTTAAGAGGTTCCACGTGGCCGGGGCAAGGCTTCAGTCCGCCACAAAAGAGTCTTTGGACCGGTCCTTGCCACCTTCTAAAGAAAGGGGGAAACAAAGTCACCCCTCACTACAGGTCCCCCATTCAAAGGCAGCAAGGAAATACAGGAGCTTGGGGCGGTCATTTCCATGAGCTTCTAGAAGTCTTTCACGGGTGGTACAATTAGAATCAGGAAATCAGGAGAGGGCTAGACGCTCTCCAGGCTCCTCCTCCCAGGGCCCCCCACCCCTTCCTACCTCCATCTCCCCCTGAGCCCCGACCGTGCGGGGCCCCAGGCTGTCCCACTGTCACAGTGCCCGTTCGCTCTTGATTCCACAGAACATTTCCCTGAGGCAGCAGCACCACTGGGGCAGAGCCGACCCCAATTTCACCTCCAGGTATGTGGTCGGTCCCCTAGACCGGAGCGGGGGAGGAACGGCCCTGGCTCTCTACGGGGTTCCCTTAACGGGATCTGGGAACCCGGGGCCAAGATCCAGACTCCCTCCCTCCAAAGATGGGAAGGCCAGAACGATTGAAAAAACACTTTCTAAGTGGTGGGTTCCTCAAAAAATTAACCCTAGAACTACTAAAGGATTCAGCAATCCCGTTTCTGGGTCTACACCCGAAAAAACAGAAAGCAGGGACTCAAAAGGATGCTTGCACACCCGTGTTCACAGAGGCGTGATTTACAGTCACCAAACACGGAAGCCAGCCCTGTATCCGCGGACAGATGATTGCATCCGCACAATGGCGGCCAGCCACACAGCGGGACCTTATTGGGCCTTAGAAAGGAGGGACATCCTGATACCTGCCTTGGACAGACCTTGTCCACGACATGGACAGACCCTGAAGATACTGTGCCCAGTGAAATAATCCAGTCCTGGGAGGACACATCCTGCAGGAGTCCACTCCCAGGAGGTCCCCAGAGTGTATAGTTCAACAAGTTTTAATTCCAGATCTAGAATTTCATACCACTGTACAGTATAATTGAAATTTGCTAAGAAAGTGGAACTTAAATATTCTCACCACCACCCCAAACAAAGGTGAATATGTGAGGTGATGGTGTGTTAATTAATTCCATGGGGGGGGGTGGGATCCTTTCACAAAATGTGACCAAATAATTACATTAAATACCTTAATGATCTTACAATTTATTTATCAGTTATACCTCAGCAAACCTGAAAACCGTGAATGGAAAGTTTTAAAAAAAGTACCTTGTATGTTATTAATACCGAATGCATGTTCCTCTCTCTCACACTTATGGTGAATTTATTGAAAAATCACTCAGTTTTTGTCTGTACGTGGCCATTAGAAACATCAATCAGATCTCCCAGGAGAGATTTTCAGACCACATGCTCAGACTTTGACCCGACAAAACTAGAATTGAACAGCCAGAAAAGCAAAACCAGTAACAAAAAAAAACCCCTTTTCTTGGAAATTAAGAGACACTTTTCTAGATAATCTTTGCATCTTAGAATCCATGGACCACAGCTAAAGATACTCAGGAAAATGAGTACCCTGAGCACTTCTATTATCAAGGGGAAAGATGGACTAAGGATGCATGAACTAAATATTTAACTAGGGGAACCACAAAAAGAACAGAGTTAACGATGCTACAATCTGAAATGTATTAAACAGAGGGCAAAAGAGAGTATCAAGTCACAATGAGATATAAGGCTGGTTCTTCAGAGGACCAGTACACTAGATGAGGCCCTGTGATCCTGAGAAAGGGGGAGAGAATTGAAATGAACATCGGGAATAGAAAATGAAAAGTATGGACACAGAACCTATGAAAAGAATAGTGGGGGGGGGGACTTCCCCAATCTAAAAACCTCCTGTCATAGCAAAGGAAACCATCAACAAAGTAAAAAGGCGACCTGCTGACTGGGAGAAGATACTGAGGCTGATCTCCACAATATGTAAAGAACACACACAACTCATTAGCAACAGCAACAATCCGATTAAAAATGGACAGAAGATTTGAATAGACGCTTTTCCAGAGAAGACATCCAAATGGCCAACAGTGCTTGACAAGATGCTCAACGTCACTGATCACCAGGGAAATAGAAATCAAAACTACAATGAGATACCACCTCAGATCTGTCGGAATGGCTAAAATCAACAACACAGCAAACAGAGGTTGGAGAGGATGTGGAGAAAGGGGAAGCCTCTTGCTCCGTTGGTGGGATTGCAAACTGGTGCAGCCACTCTGGAAGATAGTATGGGTTTTGTCCAAAAGTTAAACATAGATCCACCATACAATCCAGGAATTCTACTTTTGGATATTTATTTGAAGAAAACAAAAACACTAATTTGAAAAGATATGTGCACCCCTATGTTTATAGCAGCATCATTTATTTTTGTAAAGATTTTATTTATTTATTTGACCTGGAGAGAGAGAGAGATCACAAGTAGACAGAGAGACAGGCAGAGAGAGAGAGGGGGAAGCAGGCTCCCCACTGAGCAGAGAGCCTGATGCGGGATCCCAGGACCCTGAGATCATGACCTGAGCCGAAGGCAGAGGCCTTAACCCGCTGAGCTACCAGGAGCCCCAAGCAGCATTATTTACAGTAGCCAAATTATGGAAGCAATCTAAGTGTCCATCTATAGAAAAATGGATAAAGAAGATGTAGTATATACGTACAATGGCATATTACTAAGCCATCAGAGGGATGAAATCTTGCCATTTGTGATGACATGGATGGATCTTGAGGGCATTATGCCAAGTGAAATAAGTCAAGTTGTGAGACACAAATAGCATATGATTTCACTTATGTGTGGAGCCTAAAAAACAAAACAAATGAAAAAGCAAAACAAAACCAGACTCAAAGATGCAGAGAAAAGAATGATGGTTACGGGTTGGGGGGGGGGGGGTTGGAGGGTGGGCAAAGCAGGTGGAGAGGATCAAGAAGTACAGACTACTAATTAAAAAATAAATAAGTCACGGATGTAATGTGTGCAGCTTGGGGAATATAGTCAATAATAATGTACTAACTTTGTATGGTGACAGATGGTAACTAGAATTATGCTGATCATTTTACAATGTATATAAATCTCAAATAGCTATGTCATACACCTGAAATGAATATGGTATTGTATCTCACTTACACTTCAGTGAGACACAGAATAAGAAAACATTATATGTAGCTGGGGGATAATGAAATTGGAAGTCAGATGTTGTTTTCAATAAGTTATTATATGTAAATTAACAAAACTGACTCAAGAAGAGGTAGAAACTCAAGGGAGGGTGGGGCCTCCATGTGCGAGCCAAGGTTCTTGGTCACTATTCTGGAACAAATGGCTGAGTGGATGGATGAACAGATGGATGGATGGAGAGATGGATGGATAATGGATGGATGGATGGATAATGGATGGATGGATGGATAATGGGTGGATGGATGGATGATGGATGGATAATGGGTGGATGGATGGATGATGGATGGATGGATGCATGCATGCATAAGTAAACTGATGAGTCAGTGATTATTTTTAACACTGACCCTGTTTGTGACACAGGTGTGCAATACTACACAATCCCATTGCCTTGCAGCATAAAGAGACCCACAGGGTCTACCATCACTCTGGATATAGCCAACAAGGAAATTTCGTGTGTGGACCTCAAGCCACTGGTATGTCTCAAATTTTTGTTGTCCCATATTTTTTGTTGTTAGTGTTAAGAATAATGGCAGTGGAGGGAAGCCGTACCTGGGTGGCTCAGTTGGTTAAGCATCTGACTCTTGATCTCAGCTCAGGTCTTAACCTCAGGGTCATGAGTTCAAGCCCCACATTGGGCTCCATGCTGGGTGTGGAGCCTACTTAAAAAAAAAAAAAAAAAGAAGAAGAATAGCAGTGGGCCTCCTCTGTCTTTTCCTTGATGGACTGGCTGAACCCATGCTCAGAATCTGAAAATGGAGGTGATCCTGTCCCAGTTGCCAGGGTCACTCCCTTTCTCCCTGACAGCATCCCCCAGGGCTGCCCCTCATGACTCACATCCTTGGAGCAGGTGCATGGATAGTCTCCTTCCTTGTTGGACATCCCCAGAACAAGTCTCACCAACTCTGGTCACAGCACTCTTCGGTGCTCCAAGAGAATGGAAAACAATATACATCCACACAGAAACCCGTGCACAAGGATTCACAGTGACATTATTCATCATAGTCAAAAGGCGGAAGCAACCCAAATGTCTCCCTATGGGTGAATCAGTAAACACATTGGGGCCCATCCCCACACTGGAATTTAGCCTTAGAAAGGAAGGACATCCTGAGGCGCCTGGGTGGCTCAGTCGTTAAGCGTCTGCCTTCGGCCCAGGTCAGATCCCAGGGGCCTGGGATCGAGCCCCGCATCGGGCTCTCTGCGCGGCAGGGAGCCTGCTTCTCCCACTACCATTCCCTCTGCTTGTGTTCCCTCTCTCGCTGTGTTTCTCTCTGTCAAATAAATAAAATCTTTAAAAAAAAAAAAAAAAAAAAAAGGAAGGACATCCTGACACCTGCTACAATGCAGATGGACCCCGAGGAGATGGACCTTCTCGCTGGGCTCAGCGAGAAGAGCCAGGCCCAGAAGGGCCCATCCCACAGGACCCCACTCCCAGGAGGGCCCCAGAGGAGTCCCGTGCACACAGACAGAGAGGAGAGGGTGGGAGCCGGGGCTGGGGCAAGGGGGTGGGGAGTCCGTGCTCCGTGGGGACAGAGTCTCAGTTTGGGGAGATGGAAAGTTCTGGAGACGGATGGGTGTGCTTGATTCCACTGGGCTTTGCCCCTAGAAATGATTAACCAAGATGGTGAATTTTAGGGGCGCCTTGGTGGCTCAGTTGGTCGAGTGTCTGCTCAGGTCACAGGTCCTGGAATTGAGCTCCTGCATTGGGCTCCCTGCTCTGCGGGGAGCCTGCTTCTCCCTCTCCCTCTGCCTGCTGCTCCCCCTTGTGCTCTCTCTCTCTCTCTGTCAAATGGATGGACAAAAATCTTTAAAAAAAAAAAAAAAAAAGGTGGTGAATTCCATTTATTTATTTATTTAATTTTTGGCAGGGGGGATTTTATTTATTTATTTATTTATTTGACAGAGAGAGATCAGAAGCAGGCAGAGAGGCAGGCAGAGGGAGAGAGGGAAGCAGGCTCCCCGCTGAGCAGAGAGCCCAATGTGGGGCTCGATCCCAGGACCTGAGATCATGACCTGAGCCAAAGGCAGAGGCTTTAACCCACTGAGCCACCCAGGCGCCCCAGTGAATTTTATGTTATATATGTTCTATACCACAATTTTTGTAAAATTGATACAAATCTTGCATTCTGTTCCTTGATAGATCCGTGTTTGTCTTAATATAAAGACAATATATGAAAACTTAATATAAAGTTTGTCTTAATATGCTTTTAGACTCCCTTTTACATCTCTGAGGGTGCCACCCTGGCCCAGTTTGAGAAGCACATCCCCAAGACTACCAGGCTCACCCCAAGCAGCTTTTTTCTCTTTTCTCCTGTTTGTTTATTGAAGCCCATCCACTCGTCCATTAGTTCATTCATTCACTCTCCTCCCCGGCCTTCTATACGCCAAGTATTACCTGCATTTATGAATTGGCTTCTGGTTGGAGCTAAGTGATGAGGGACACCTAGGCTCACCTCTGGGAGGTTCTTAGGGCTTGAGCTCCAGCAGCCAAGCCTGGCTCCAGTGAATCCCAGGGGCCTGGGTCACCTTGTCAGGATCCGGGCTCCCATGTCCAGTCTCTCCTGGGTGTGAGTTTTTGCCGCAGCTGGGCCATCAGTGGCCCTCACCGACCCAGGCCGCTGCTTCTGCCTCTCTCCTCCAGACGGCGCTCATTTCAGTGGGTTGCGACCAGGAGAAAAAGATCGTCATTCAGAAGTAAGTGTGTTGGTGTCAGGGTGGAGGGTGGGGACAGGACAAGCTTTGTCACAACTGCTTCACAAGTGTTGCAGTCAGGTGACATGATCCTGTCTGCTTTTCTGTATATTTAGCATTTCTGTAATAAATAGTCAAATAATGAATACTAATAGTTTAAGTTGGTGTTTCTGGCACAATGACCTCCCCTCCTTTACCTATTTGGTGATATTTACATTTTTTCCCCCTCTTCCCTAATCCTTTGTGTGTTCTCTGTCTTTTATGAGTCCCTGAATTCCTCATTTTGATTAAAATTGCTCAGGGTTTCTGGTTTTAATTGGTTGCTGAAATTTTGGGGAACTTTGCCTTCAGTATTCATAGTTACCCCAGGGAATGCAGCCATGAGAATCTAATTTAAAAAAGGAAAAAGCCAGAAGATTGGCCAAATTGCCACACTTTTTCCCTTCTGGCAGTGGTGTGTGAATGAATGTATAACAATTGGCTCTGGGGCGCCTGGGTGGCTCAGTGGGTTAAAGCCTCTGCCTTTGACTCAGGTCGTGATCTCAGGGCCCTGGTATCGAGCCTCGCATTGGGCTCTCTGCTCAGCAGGGAGCCTGCTTCCCCCTCTCTCTCTGCCTGCCTCTCTGACTGCTTGTGATCTCTCTCTTTCTCTCTCTCTCTCTCTCTGTCGAATAAACAAATAAAATCTTTAAAAAGAAAATAAACTCAGGCCATGATTTTACCACGTTTCCCACAAATGGAAACATTTTGTTGAATCAATAATTTATATAGTTAGGACATGTGTGCAGGGAACATTTTTTAAACAATATATAAATAGCTTCTGCCATAAACAGAGTAGGAAGATACTTGCCCCACATGGAACCAACAAACGGCTTGTATCCAGACTTTATAAAGAATTTCTATAAGGTAATCATTTAAAAAAAAAAAAAAAGGCAATTTTTTTTTAAAAAAAGGGCAAAAGTCTTGAACAGGCACTTCCAAAAAAGAAAAAGGAAAGAAATCCACATGGCGGGTAAAAGCGCTGAAAATGTGGCCAACCTCACTTAATAGGGAAAAGAAAACGAAAACTTTTCTTGGAGGCCATTATTCATCCACCCATGTGGTGAAATTTACAGAGTGTGGCCGGTAGCAAGGCTCCCAGTGGCCTCCGGAATGCACCGACTTCACGGGCGGATAGGTACCTTTTTCAGATGCTTTAGAGAGTATGTCTTTTGACCTCGCAATTCCAGTCATACCCATGCACACTGGCAAGGGTTCCAGCACATTCTGAGCAGTATTATTCTTAAGAGCTTCTAGCTGGAAGCAAGCCAGCTCGAATCCCTCGACAGGAGGATGGACAAACAGGTGTGGTGGCTGGATGAATGGACTATCCCAGCCATGGAAACTGTCAGGGCAGAATTGCCTGGACGGGGTTGTGGAAACATGGAACAGAAGGCACAATAGAACACAATAGAACATGATTCTAGTCTTTAAAACCCCAAATCAGGCAGAAATAAACCATGTTGCCTAAGGAGGCATGCCCGGATCTCACACTACAAAGAAAATCCAGGAAATGATTGTCTCCAGAGTCAGGACACCAAAGCCTTGGTCTGGGCCTCTGATCATGATTCCCCTACATGAATTTGGGCTCCTTGGAGACTGAGCAGGGAACATGCAGACTGAGCCTGGAAATAAGAGACGATTCAAACATGAACCCAGCTGGGGTATGTGTGTTCAAGGGAAGAATTCACGATTCTTTTGGTGCTGTGTTTTGTGTGTGGGGGGGAGCTTCTCACCACCTTTTGTCGCCTCCAGCGAAATCTCAGCCTGTCAAAACGACATCCTCAACCCCATGGGCCTTCAGGACAATTACAGCTACGTCATCGAGAGGTGAGCCGGAGATTTCCCTTCATGGCCTCCCTCCTGTGACTGCCCCCTAGCCCCAATTTTTTTTTTTTTTTTAAGATTTTGTTTATTTATTTGACAGAGAGAAAGAGATCACAAGTAGAGAGGCAGGCAGAGAGAGAGGGGGAAGCAGGCTCCCTGCTGAGCAGAGAGCCTGATATGGGGCTCCATCCCAGGACCCTGAGATCATGACCTGAGCTGAAGGCAGAGGCTTAACCCACTGAGCCACCCAGGTGCCCCTAGCCCCAATTTTTAAATTGATATCTGGACTGTAGGGAATCTGAGATGGGGAGGGGACAGATAGGGGAGGTGCCGGGTCTTTGGGGAGCCAGTGGGGTGTGGCAGGGCCCCCGGCCCAGGGCTGCCCAGCTACCAGGCCACCTGCTGCCATCTTGCTTGGACGCTCCTCCTGCGCTTGGAGCCTGGGCACCTGCTGGCTTGAGTGAGCGGAGGTAGCCAGACCCCGTCAGCCAAGGCAGGAGGGGGTGGGGGCCAGGGTGACCCTCTGTGTGCTGTGGCTGGTCCCAAGTGCCATTGAGCGGGAATGGGGTGGGAAAGTGGGGAGCCCCTGACCCCCAGCACAGGAAGACACATGTATGTTTTATACACCATGGCCCCTCAGATATAAGCCAGGAGTCAGGCACCTGTCCCCACCCACAGCCAAGGCCCAACCTGGCGCTCCTGGGCTTGCTGACCTGGGAGCCGGCAGTCAGACCTTGTGGGAGCCCGGAGGGGCACATGGGGTGGGGCCTCAGGGAAAGGGAGGTGACAGGACACACGTAGAGAGATACAGAGACAAGAGACAGAAGGAGAGACAGAGAGAGGAACAAAGACAGAGCAAGACAGAGAGAGAGTCTAAGGAGTCGGTTCATGTAAGTGCACAGGTTTGGCACGTCCACAGTCTGATGGCGGAGGCTGGAGGCGCAGAGAAGCCTCGCAGATCCAGTCCAAAAGCCGTATGCCAGGCTTTGGCCTTGCCGGCCCCCAGCCAAGTGGGCCCGTGAGGTTAACCACCACAGGGTTCCCGGGCTCGTTCCGACCACGGCTCTGAATGGCCCTCCACTGGCTCCCCCATCTCTGCCTAGGGACGCCTATGACCCCAACTTCCAGGGGCAGAGAGCCAGTGAGGATCTGGTGGTGAACTACCATTATGAAAAGCTGGGCTGCCCCAACCTCGTCTACTACAACACCCCATGGAAGCCTGTGGTAGAACTGTAAGACCCCTGGGGGCTCCCCACACACCTCACTACCTCCCGAAACGCTCCCTCCTCCCCGCTAACCTCCCCACCCTTCTCTGCACACCCCAGACTCCGGGGAGCCCTTCCAGGCCCTGCCCCTGCTGTGGCCTCTCCCTGCAATGCTTTTTTTTTTTTTAAAGATGTATTTATTTTAGAGAAGGAGAGAGGGAGAGAGTGAGTGTGTGTGCACGCATTGGGGGAGGGGTGGAGGAGAGAGAATCTCAAGCAGACTCAGAGCCCAATGCAGGGCTCGATCTCACCACCCTGAGATCATGATCTGAGCTGAAACCAAGAGTCAGACGCCCAACCGACGGAGCCACCCAGGTGCCCCCCCTTCCTTCAATGTCTTACCTCACGCAGCTATAACAAAATGCTGCCACCGACTAGAGGCTTAAATGACAGTCACTGGTTTTCTCACGGTCCGGGAGGCCCGAGGTCCAAGGTCAGAGTGCCGGCAGGGCCGGGTTCGCCGAGGCTCCCTCCTTCTGCCTGTGTCCTCAGGTGGCAGAGGGAGGGAAGACAGCCACACTCCTCCTCCCCTGCAGAGGGATTGAGGGATCGGGGCCCACCCTTACGACCTCACTCACCTTCAACCACCTCTTCAAAGACCCCAAGTCCAAACGCAGTCACACGGGAGCTAGGGCTGCCACATGCGAGTCTGGGGTACACGGCTTAGCCCATGGCTCTCATGTCGCTCCCCCTTCCGTGGACTCTGCTGCCTTCCTTCATCAGAGCCCCTGCACACCCCACCGTGCGTAGTTGCACACTGTCGTGGGTGGTCAACTAGCCAGTGGGGCCCCAGGAGCACAAGCCCCAGGGACCAGAACCACTGAGGCGGAGCTACCTTGTTGCTACCCCAGACCAGCGCTGCCCATTGGAAATGCTCTGTCCTTCCCCACTGGCGGGGTGGGGGGAGCAGTCAGTAGCTACGCAGGCTCCCGAGCACTCCCGAGTGTGGCCACGCGCCCCAGGAACTGGCTTTTCCATGTTACTTATTGGTAATTGATTTAAATAAGGCATGTGCCAGCCAGGGGCTCAGCTCTGTGCCCCGCAGACCCTCAGACTCAACAGTAGTGGGCTGACTTCACAGCAGTGGAAACCTGCTTAACCCTTGAAAACAGGCGGGGCCGTTAGGACCTCTCGTCTCCACCTCTCTCGCCCCTACCGCGGCCCTAATCCCAGTTCAGGCAAGACTGTGGGCCAGGCGCACTCGAGGGAGCCCCAGACTCCGAGCTGCTATGTGGGGGGTCGCAATGCGGTGAAGATCAAGGAAAGCGCCCAGTCAGGGGAGGGGTGTCAGCTCCCACCTGCCAGGAGATCACAGACAGCGTGCCCCAAAACGATGATTTTTAGAACAACCTGAATCAACAGCCCTAAATATATCCCTTTGGAATGTTGGCAGACGTCATCAGAAAAGTGTCAGAGGACAGATGTGAAGGGTTTTGTGTGTGTGTGTGTGTGTGTGTGTTGGTTTACTTGCTTATTCACTGATTAATCCATTTCTTTACAAGTGATAGTTTTGGACTCTAGACCGTCACATGGGGCGCAGAGAGGCCTTTTGTGGCCACCGGGCAGGCCGCAGGGCGCGCGCCCGGCACCTCCCCGCCCTCCCCCGTCCCACCTGCTGCTGGCTCCCTCCCCCTCGGCGAAGTGGCAGGCTGGGGGCTGGGGGGGCACCTCGGGGCCGCCGCACCCCCCTCAGCCCAGCCCTGCGCGTGCGTCCCAGGTGGCAGGAAGGGAAGTTCCAGGAGGTCATCAAGGCAGAGTTCGTCCTGCTGGAGGTGCACGGGCTGTTCACGTACACGTACTCCCTGACGGCGCACACGGCGCTCTGCCGGGCCCAGCCGCAGAACTGGACCACCATCATGGAGAACGCCGGCGACCAGAAGCCCTTCGCCTGGAACCGAGAGGTAGCCTTCGCTCTTTTTCCAAACCGGGCCCCGACGACGGGCTGTCGGCCAGCGGTCAGACGGCGCGGACTGGTCAGGCCGGCGTGTGTGCTTGGGGGCTCAGTGCACGGCTCGGGGTTACACCCCCGAGAACCCGGGGCGCGGTGTCAGCCGAAGGAAAAGATCCCGCGGGGGCTCCTGCGGGCCTGGCCACCCGGGTCTCCGCTCCTCGGCCTCCCAAGGCCAAGGGCGCTCGCGCAGCGCGGCAACGCCGCCAACAGGTGGCGCTCGCTCCCCGCGCCCGGAGCGCATTCCCGCGTGTAGACACTTGGTCCCCTCCCCCCATCCCCCCCTTTTTTTTTTGCGCTTCCTTTCTTAGCCGGGCACCTTCAAAGCTTCCTCACCACACTCCGAGTTGATCATTTATTTTCTTACTGACGATGGGTTTCCTTTTTTTTTCTTTTCCCCAATCTAAGGTGAAATCCACCTAACCTACAACCAACCCCTCAAAAGTGTACAACTCACAAAACATGCACGACACATTTTGTGCATTCACAAGGCTGAACAAGCACCACGTCCCTGATCTTTTTTTTTTTTTTTTTTATAGAGAAAGCCACACATACGTGGTTTGCGTTTATTATTTTCCGGCTGTGCCCATATGGAGTATTGCGTTCTTCTCGCTAGTGCTGTCATTCAAAGTAGCGTGGAGCATGCATTTAGGAGATGGTCCCCTTACTTTTTTTTTTTTCCATCAGTCTACTGAGCAGTGTTCCTCACACCCCACAAAACCTAGCAGTATTGCATTGGGTTTTGTGGGGTGTGAGTGATTGGCAATCTCTCAGTGATTGGCAATTTTGAATGCCTGCATTTTCAGCACGGTCTGGATGGACTGTTTGTTATAAGCCACCAAAGTCACTGGAACCCACAAGGCGGAGCTAGCTACATCAATATAAATGGGGCTTTAGGCTAAGCAGCGGTCTCCTTTTTTCATTTCACATGGTCTTTATAGGATCCAGATTTTCAATTTTTTTTTTTTTACTCCCAAAGATTTTTTTTTTTTAAGTAGGCTCTATGCCCAGCATGGAGCCCAACCCCACAACCCTGAGATCGAGAGTTGCAGGCTCTACTGACTGACCCAATCAGGTGCCCAATATTCCTTTTTATTTATTTATTTATTTATTTAAAGATTTTATTTATTTGACAGAGAGAGAGATCACAAGTAGGCTGAGCAGAGAGCCCGATGCGGGGCTCGATCCCAGGACTCTGAGATCATGACCTGAGCTGAAGGCAGAGGCTTTAACCCACTGAGCCACCCAGGCACCCCACCCCCACCCCCGCCCCATAATCCTTTTAAAAATTAAGAATTTTTAAAAATTTTTTTCAATTGTGGTATCATTGCAATCATTTTAAGTGGCATGAAGCACACTCACACTGTCCTGCAGCCACCCCCACCCGGCGTCTCCAGAACTTTCCATCTCCCCAAACTGAGACTCTGTCCCCATGAAGCACAGACTCCCCACCCTCTCCTCTCTGTCTGTGTAGACGGGACTCTTCTGGGGACCTCCTGGGAGTGGGGTCCAGCGGGATGTGTCCTTCTGGGTCTGCACCCAGGGTCCTCAAGGTCCCTCCGAGTCACGGCAGGTGTCAGATTTCCTGCCTTTCTAAGGCTGAATAACATTCCACTGGATGGATGGACACCATTCATTCACCTGTCAGCGGACGCTGGGCGTGGTGGTGAATCGATGCTGCTGTGAGCCCAGATACACAAATATCTCCTTGAGACCCTGCTTTCAGTTCTCACCCTCAGGATCTCAGCTAAACCTACTTCCCTCCTAGAGGGCCCACCTCCAGTTCCATCCCACTGTGGGCTAGGATTTCGACATATGAATCTGGGCAGGCGGGGGACACCTTCAGTGCCTAACAGGGGCACAACCAACAGGGCTCGGTGAGGGACTGGGTGATGTGAGAGGAGAAGGGGGGAGCCAAACCTTGCCCTCGTTGCCAGCTTGAGGCACATGGATGGACCCTGGGGCCACTGACGTCGCAGGGAGGAAGTGGGGGCAGCAGAAGGAAACGAAGAGCTCTATTTGTACGTGGGAAACTCGGAGGGGCCGCAGAGGAGCCCAGGGGCTAGCGAAACGTAAGGAGCCCCCGGAGGACAAGTCAGGGCTGGCGTGGGTGTGAGAACCAGGTCTGGGCGGTGCTAACTTAAGGATGCGTCTGCCAAGGAAGCCAAGGGGGGACCCGGCAAAGGGGGGCCTCGTGGGGCACAGTGTAGTTCCACCCTGCGGGCAGCTGCTGACAAATGGGAGGGCCTGTTGCTGTTAACACCCAGGACGCTGAGATCCAAGGGGTGCTTGGCGCCAGGTCTGCCCTCACCCTCGACCTGCGTGGAGGAGGGGGTGCGGGCAGGGCCTGGGGTTGGACGCCATGCGTCCCAGTGGCCATCGGCACCACGCACATTGCTTCCAAATACAAACCAGTATTTGTGTTCTGGTTTTTAATCTGAGAACTTCCGAACCCCCAGAAAAGCGGGAAGAGCAGGAAAACGGGTGGCTAGCCATTACCGAGCGATGCTGACCAACCCACCCCCAGCTCAGCAAGGTGGTTTCTTGGTTCTGCACCTCAGACCTGAGGCACGGGCAAGGGCGCGCCCGCCCTGCAGAGGGGCATTCACCTGGCGGGTCCTAGAAGGTTCCCTCCTGTGTGGGGCTTCTGTTAGCCAGGAGCTGGGCTGTCCACGTGCTTTTCCTCTCCCCAGCAGGGTACCCTGGGCTCCCTTACAGCATGGCCTCGGGGTCCCAAGAGTGGAAGCTTCCAGACCCCCGAAGTCTGATGCTCCCAGGTTGTCCAGCCACTGCCCCACTGACGGGCGTGGGCTGTTTCCAGTCTCTTACTTCCATCCGCCCTCGTGGGTCCCTTGTCCCGGAGCTGCCTGCAGGCAGGGAAGGGCTAGCTGGGTTATAGGCTACACGCACGCGCAGTCTGGGCGGACGTCATGAAGGTTCCCCTCTGCTGTCCGGTGCCACCTGCCTCCCACCACGCGCCTGTCCCCACAGCACACCAGCTGGGTGTGCCACCCTGGGAGGGACTTGTCCATTTCCGGCTTCGGCTTCGTGTCTTCTCCAGTTTGAGAACCACTTTCACTTCTTTTCTTCCCTAGCTTGTCTCGAGCTCTTTCTAGAGCTGAGAGATTAACCCTTTGCTGCAATGCAGTTTGCAAATGCCTCCCACGGTGTGTCCTTTTGCCGATGCCATGAGAAAGGAGCCCTTCAGTTTTTTTCTATTGCTGGGCTCACCATCGCTTTGACTTTCTTGCTTTTTCATTTTCTGTCTCTTCTTTTGCTTACGAGCCCAGCCCCCCTCCCCCTTCTGGGTCCACCAGCAAATAGTGCAGAAGGGCTCCGCTCAAGGAGGCAGCACGATGTACCGGTTAAGGGTGAGCAGCTGAGTTCAAGGGTGCTCCCCCTTTGTACGAAAGCCTGGGCTCTGGAGACGGGGCCAAGAAGCTGCTGCTACCACGTGACCACTTCTTGAGGCCACAGCCGTGCTGGGCGGTAGCGCCAGTGAGAACCCCCAGGAGGGTGGCTGTGCCCTCTCTACCTTCAGATTTTCCGGGTGTATCAGCAAGCTAGGGCTGTTGTAACAAAAACACCACACGCCGGGGAGCTTGGATGCCAGGGATGGATCCTTTCCCAGTTCTGGAAGTCAGAAGTCTGAGATCAAGGTGTTTGCAGGGTAGTTCCTTCTAAGGGTGCATAAGAATGTGTTCCAGGCTCTCTCAGCCTCTGGTGGTTTGCTGCCCATCTCTGGCCTTCTCGGGCTTGCAGACATCCGGCCCGATTTCTGCCTCTGTCTACACGTGAAGTTCTCTCTGGGCAGGCAGGCCGGGGTCCTAATTTCCCCTTTTTATAAGGACGCGAGACCTGTTGGGTCAAGGCCCACCCTAACAACCTCATTTTAACTGGATCACCTGAAAAAGCCCCCATCTCTGAATAAGGTCACATTCTGGAGCCCTGAGGGTTACGATTCCCGCATATCATTGGTGGTGGGCTGGGGGCTGGGGGGCAGTAGTCAGCCCATAGCACCAAGAGTACGTGAAAGGGAGGCATCTGATTCACAGCCAGATTCAGGGATTCTGGTGAGCAGAGTGGCTGAGCCGACAGCCCCTGCGATGCGAGAAGGCCCAGATACAGGGGGGCAGCCACCCACAGTGTCCCCCACCGCGGTCGCGCACCCCCTGCCCATCAGGCACTTGGCCCTGGACACGCCCCCACGGCTGTTGGGTGAGCAGTGTCGCAGGCGGGGCCCGGCCCTCCCGAGGCCCCGGAGCTCGTGGGCATGCCTCTGTCCTTCTCCCCAGAACTACGTGAGCTGCCACAACCCCGACAACAAAGCCCCCTTGAGATGGCCGGACGTCCCGTATCAGATCTTGGGAGGCCCGACGCCAAACAAGGTTATTTTTGACCAGAGGAATGGAATCTACGTCTTCCACATTTCTATCGTGGATCCATACTACAGGTGAGCAGGGCCCAATCGCTCTGCGGCAGGGGTCTCTGGAGGGGGGTGGCTGGCTCTCCTGGGACAGGTCAGGCACAGGTGAGGGACCCACTTTTCTCCCTCCCCTCGGCGGGTCCTGGATAGACATCAGTGTTCCCAGCAGCCCAGACTGTCCCTGGGAAGAGTGATGTTTTAAGTTCTAGATGACACTCGTGCTGGGGCGGGCAGCAATGGCCGGCGGCCACGTCCCTCTTAGGCCCCATCTCGTCGGTGGAGGGCATGGGCGGACTATTAAGTCTCCAGGGATCTCACAAACCAATTGTCTTTCCCTGGGTAGCCTGAATTCAACCACAGCGGGAGAATTTACACTGTGGGATTCGGCACACCCTACAGATTCGGCCTTTCCCCTTAGAGCTGGTTGAGGAATATTTACCACCCACGTGTGCCAAGAGGTTTCTAGGTGTGCTGGCCTAGATTACCAACAGCTCCCTTCCCACTGTGGGGGTGTGTACAGGACAATATCCTCCCCCCGTCACCTCTCCCCTCCAATCAGATATAAAGTCCACCCTCAAAGCACACGGAGAGCCTGCTTTCCCTTGAGACCCCGCACCTTGATCTGGGGGGGCCAACTCTGGGATGGCCATGGGCGGAAAACACGGGGCAGCAGAGCCAGAGGAGAGAGGACTCCCTTTGGCCCCATCAGCTCCTCTCTCCGCACGTGGGTCCAGTGAGTTCTCCTCTACCTTGGGTCCCCTCTCCTGGGATGGCCTTCCCTCCCAGCCTGCTACACCCTGCCACTCGCTGCCCACCTCGTGGATGCCTATGGCCCCATTATGCCCTCCCTCTGCTTCCACTCGGGAATGGGATGGTTGGTTGGTTTGCCTGCCTCTCGAGACCGAGTCTGGCCATGGAGTCAGGGAGACACCTGGTCCCTGGATGAGGAGGCTACCGGGTATCGCGGGGAACCTGGTGGGCGTGGGGACAGGACTGTTGCCAGCAGACAGAGGACAGAGCGCTCAGGCTGGAGAAGAGCTGAAACGGACAGAAATGGACCTAGGCGTCCCAACCCCCCCCCCGGGGCTCGGCACTCCCTTCTGTGGGTTTAGCACATTTACTGGGGTGAAGGGCAGGGCCCCGGGGGACAGCGCCCCATGGCGTCTCTCCAACCGCCCCTTGCAGCTACTGTCACTTGGAGACCACCTTCAGCATCTACGTGTACGGGGCCTTCCCCCTGTCCATCATCCCGGCGACGGTCACCATCGTCCCGCTCGTGGTGGCCATTCTGCTGTCCGTGTGGCTGGCCTACGCCATCCCCAAACTGCTGCGCACGGAGAAGGGCCTCAGGTTCAAGAGCTTCTGGAGCAATCTGTGCCGGAGGTGCCAAGAGGCCTGTGCGTCTTTCCGAGGCAGGTGGCTGAGCACACCGGGGAGCCCCGCGTGGCCTCAAAGCGCTCTATAAAGCGGCCGGTGGCGGTGTGCGCGCTGTGTGCTCAGAGCGTGTTGTGTGTCCCCCCATCGTCCCACTGTAGTTCCCCTGCCCCGTGGCACCTGTGGCGGCTGCGAGGGAAGCGGGGCAGCCCAGACCCTCCCCGGGACGCGGGGGAGGCGAGGGAGCAGACCACTATCCCCTGAAAGGCCCAAGACGCAGCCCCGTGTCCCGTTAGAGGGAAAGCGGGGGAGTCTGTCGGAGGGAGTCCGCTTCTGGGGTAGAATCCAGAACGTACACGGCTGTGTGCTCGCCCCAGCGTCCAGTGCTCAGACTCCCAGGTGGCACGGGACGGCCAGCTCATCTCAAGGCAGAACTTGGGGGTGTCCTGTGAGTTTCCGGATTCTCCTCAGGTTCAGAGAGTATATTCCACGATCTGCTCGGTGGCCCCGTCCCGTGTCAGTCCAGCCGTGGAAAGCTGCGGCCTGCACACAGTGCGGGGAGCCCGCCCGCCCCGGTGGGCACAGCCGCGGCCTCTCGCCACGTTAGGCTGACAGCTAACATTCACGTTGGCCTGGGAAACCCAGCCCATCCGCCGGTGTCTTTTGCCAGGGCCTTCCCTTCGCCAAGCGCACTCGGCTTGAGTCCCAAAAATACCCCAAACGTGGCTGTGGGGAGAGGGGGGCTCCAGGCTTCTCTAGCCGGGCACAGAGCGAGGCCGGGGGGTGGACTCTGCCGCCGTCTCCCCGGATCTGGAATGATGGTGCAGGGAGGTGTGCCCAGCAGGCTCCCCGCGCGGTGCCTGGCAGACGGGAGGTCCCTCCCCGCCTCCTCCCAACCAGCCACCCCCGGGGCTACCCCAGCAAAGCCCAACCGTGAAGGCCCCGGGGGACCCGGCCCAGGGCCTGGGGCGGGAGGGCCCCTTCGTCCTCTGCAGGTTGGGGGGAGTCAGCCTCATCTCCAGCCCATTTCCTGCCCCTCTCTGGGCAACCCTTTCCCCACCAAACGCCTGGGCAAAAGACCCTTATGGTGCGGTCTGGGTGGCGTCTCCCCACCTTCCAGAAGCCCCTCGTCTCTGCTGGCTGACTCCCAATCTTCTGGGGCTCGGAGAGGAGGGACTCAGGATTCCTCAGGACAGTAGGGCTCCCCGGCTCGGCTTCGGAAGCTCAGCACCGGGAGGTCTGAGGGCCCGCCAGGCCTTCCCATGTGACCCCAGGCCCACAGCGACAGGGCGGAAGAAGGGACTGTCCTCCGCATCCAGCCTCAGGCCGCTGTCCCCAGACCCCGACGCCACCAAGCTGACAGGGAGCTGAGAGGTCAAATCCATTTTAATGGGGGGCGGCTCCCAGGTCCTGCCTGGGCCCCGAGGGGGCGGCGCTGGCCGGGCCCGCAGCCTGCTTGCCCTTGCCTCCCTGCCTGCCCTTCTTGGCGGACGAGGTGCTGGCCTTCCTCTTTCCGGGAAGCTCGGGTCGCGCCGCGGGGGCCACGGTGTTGGCGGCAGGGGGCCCCGGGCGGGGCGGCGGCTCCTCATCCAGGGCCTTGAAGTTGAAGAAGTAGTCCACGTTGGACACGGCGTCCAGGATCTCGGGCACGCTGTAGTCAAAGGACAGCAGTTCGTCCGGCAGGCGCAGTGAGCGGATGTCGCTGGACGAGTCGTCCCCGCCGCCCCCGCTGTCCGGCAGGGCTGGGCCAGGGGCCTTGCGCGGAGACCCCTCGGGCTCAGCGTTGCCCGGCAAGCAGTCGAAGAGCTTCATGGCGTCTTCCAGAAGCACCTTCTCAGGCAGCACGAAGGCCCTGGCTGCCTCGGGGGTCCTGGCCTCGCCCGCCCCCAGTGGGGCGGCCTCTGCCTCCGCCACCTTGGGCTCCCCGGGGCCCGGCGGGTACAACAGGGCCGGCCCGGCCCCACCAGCCTGCAGCTCCTTGGAGGGGAAGGCCAGCGGCTCACTAGGCCCGTGGAACTGACTGAGGCGGCCCTTGAGGTGGCCATAGGCGCCGGGGGGCAGCGCGGCCTCCGTGGGGAGTGTGATGAGCAGGGGGGGCAGCTTGTTCTCCTTGGGGACAGGGGGCGGGGGCGGCGGTGGGGCCGGCCCCAGGCCTTCCTTGAGCAGGGGCGGGGGCAGCTCCATGTAGGCGGGGGGCCCCCCATCGCCCACAAAGCCCAGAGCCTCTGGCCCAGGTCCCTCGGGGGGGAAGTAGGGCACGAGGTACTGGGGGCCCCCAGGCAGCGGCTGGTAGTGAGGGTAAGGCGGGGGCGGCGGGGCCGGCACCGGGGCCTTGAGGTAGTGCTGGGGCTCTAGGAGGTAGGTGCCTGGCGAGGCAGGGCCCCCAGCCGGACCCCCGGGGGGTCCCCCACCGCCCACTGCCGTCAGCTTGTACAGGGACGACTGGCCGAAGTCGGTGGTGGCCCACTCGATTCGGTAGATGCGGGGGTCAAAGAAGCACCCACAGGGTGCCATCTGGAAACCTGCAGGCCAGGGAGGGGCAGCCCTGAGAGGAGCGCTGGGACCCACCTGGGGCAAGGAGTACGGGGGGTGGGGGGGGGAGCGCAGCCCAAACCCTGGGGCCCATCTGTGGGACCGGGGATAGACACCTGGCCCAGGGATCTACCTGAGGAATGGGGACAGAGATCCTGCCTTTGGGGACCCATCTGGGAGTCAGGGGCCCAGGGTATTGTTTTGGGGACCTGTCTGGGGAGCGGGGGGGCACAGGCTTTACCCCTGAGAGTCTGCCTGAGGGACCACAGACAGGCCTTACCTTTTGGGGGCCACCTAGGGCCGGGGGCATGGGCAGGACAGGCCCCGATCCCTCCAACCCACCCCCAAATCCTCAAGGGTTGGGGGGAGGCTGGTACCTGCCGGAGGGGCTGGAAACACCTCTTTCTCCGGGTTTGGGGGCTGATATAGGTTGGAGGAGCCTGTGGACGAAAGCAGGTGGCTGGGGGGGGGTCCTGAGCCCTGGTCCCCCAGCCCCTCGGGTACCCCGCCACCCACCTCACACCCACCACCCTCCGACTCGTACCCACAGCAGGAAGAGGCTCTGTGCAGGCGGGAGCAGGCTGGCTGCCTGAGCCCTCGGTGCCATCCAAGCCCCGGGGGCTGAAGCCTTCTTGGGGAGCTGTAGGCGCATAGAAGGGTGTGGGGTGCTGCATGGGGAGACAGGGGGCCCGGCCTGGGCAGGCCAGGAGGGCAGCAGGTGGGAGCACAGGCGGCCCACCCGGAGAACAGGCTCAGAGTCCTGCAGAGTTCTGTTTGCCTGGTTACTCCGGGCGGCGGGTTCCAGGCTGCGGCCCGCCCACTGGTCGGGATTCCGGGTAGCGGGGGGGTGGGGGGAGGGCGGAGGGCAGACGGAGAAACCAAGGCAGTCAGAGACAGGCCTCACAACGAGCGGGGCACACCCCGGACTCAGTCTGCTGCCTTCTGCCTTTGCCTGCCATGCTCTGGGCAGCTCTAGGGCTCCTTCCTCCAGGCAGCCCGCCCTGATCTGCACCCACACAGGCCGAGGCCCCTGCCTCGTGGGCGCCTAGCACTTTCTGTGGGGGTAAAGCCTCTCGGGGCAGCCCGGGTGGCCGGCACAGGGCTGGGCCCATGGGGGCGGCTGGGAGACTCTTGTCAATGAGAAAGGGCAAGTCAGTGCCAGGGAAAGGGTCGGCTGGGTGCCAAGACAAAGCTCCCCAGAGTGGGACAGGGAAGCCTCAGGGTCACAGAAAGGCCTGGGTTTTAAAAGAATAAGATTTATTGTCTTCTCGTGCAGCAGGAGGCCCCACTGGGCCCTCAGACGCCCCCTCCCCAGCCCGTGGCTACTTGTAGGCGTTGGCCTTATGCTTTGGCAGAAAGACGAAGTTGGGCGGCACAGGTCCCAGCAGCATCTCACTGTGAAGAGGGCACAGCGTGTGGTCAGGCCTCTGGCCCGGGGGCCCCGCGGCCCCCCCGCCGCCCGGCGCCCCGGTCTCCCGGCACCTGATGCGGATCCAGTCGGCCGCCCGCTGGCTGGCCAGGAGCGTCTCCAGGTAGTCGCGGCCCAGGTAGTAGGGTGGCCGCTCGTTGATCCGCTGTGGAAGCCGCTCCAGGAGGCCCACGGGCACGTACCTGCGGGCAGAGGCACAGGGTGAGGCCGAGCCGGCCCCCCGCCGCCCCGCCCGCACGGCCCCAGCACCCACCGGCACAGGAAGGACAGCCACTCGAGGAGGAAACGGCGCGTCTTCTCCACGCCCTGCGTGTCCGAGCCCCAGTGCTCCAGGCCATAACGCGTGAAGTCCTGCAGGATGGCCAGGCGCTCGGACGACGAGATGTCCCAGTGCCGCTGCTCCTTGATCTCCGTGAACAGCCACGGCTTCAGCAGGGCACCCCTGGGAGGGTGCGTGGGGGGGAGCAGTGATCTGGCGGCTGGAGCCCTGGGCCCTGCCTCCCCGCCGGGCTCAGCCAACCTTCAAAGCCCAAGTTCCAACCCACGAGAGCCCAGACGGCTGCTCCCCGCTGCCTCCCCAGCTGCTGCGGCCCCCTCTCTCCGCGCCCTGTTCTGGCAGAGCCACCTGCTGGGGACGCTGAGCGGGGGCGGGGGGCGGCTCTGGTCGGCTCTGTACGGCGCCCTGCGGCACACAGCTCCCTTACCGGGCAATCATCACGCCCGCGACGCCGGTCTGCATGGCACGGTTGGCATCCTCATACGACAAGATGTCCCCGTTTCCTGAGGAACAGAGGCCGGGGTCTCAGGGAGCCGGGGGCAGGAGGGAGCTCCAGGGGAGTGCCTGGCAGCCCAGTGATGCCCACGGGGGCAGGGCAGGGTCCCAGGTGGGGGCAGGGGACCCACCGAACAGGGGCATGGGGCTGGCTGCCGTCACACACTGCGCGATGTACCCCCAGTCGGCCAGCTTGGTGTAGCGCTGCTCCCGGGAGCGGCCGTGGAGCTGGAGGAGAAGCCACGCGCGGGGAGGGAGACACGGTCCGGGGGGCGGAGAGTCAGACACAGAGAGAGAGACCCAGAGACATCAAGAGGGACAGGCTGAGAGAGAGAGACAGAGAGATGAAGAGACAGACGGAGACAGAGACAGAGGGAGAGCCAGAGAGCAGGACGGAGGAGCGGGAAGAGAGAGACCGTTAGGAAGGGCCACCCGCTGCGCGCTCTTTGGGGGGGGCCACGCCCTCCGTGCCCCGAGACCCACCGTGACCAGGGCCGCGCCCCAGTCCCGCAGCTCGGGGAGCAAGCGGTGGGCCAGGTTCACGCGCTCCTGGACGCCTGTGCGGATCTTCACCGTCAGCGGCACGTCCAGCACCTGCGGTGACAGCAGCGGTCAGCGGGACCCAGGCCCAGCTGGCCGGGGAGGAGGGGGGATGCCCAAGAGTGTACCTGGTTCATGCCGCGGACGATCTGCTGGAACTTGGCCGTGCGGTTCATGAGGGCACAGCCCCCGCCCTGGGGGAGAGGAGGGGGCTGGATCAAGGGAGGGCGGGATGCGAGCTGGGCCTGACGCCCTTGTCTGCCTGCACCAGCCAAACGGGGGAAACCAAGGCACAGCGGCAGCCGCGGGTCCCCAGAGACTCAGGCGGGAGCAAGACCAGGTCCCGGGCTCCCGCCCCACCCACACCGTGGAGGTCCAGGGCCACGGGGCCACTACCTTCTTGTAGACGAGGTCGATGGGACACCCGACGTTGATGTCCACGAAATCCACCTCGATGGTGCGGTTGAGCAGCTCAGCACACTTGGTCATGGTGTCAGGGAAGGCGCCCTCAAGCTGTGGCCGGGGGCGGGGCAGGGAGTGAGAGGCCGACCCAGGCTGGCCCGGCCCGTGGTGCAGATGGAGCCAGTGGCCATCTCCCCAAAGAGGCCCGGCGCCAAGGCCACCGGCCCGAAAAGGTGCATGGGGTCAGCCCTCGGGCCCACGGCTGAGGCCAGAGGGGTCTGCGAGTGACTGAGTCAGGCCCGGGGTCAGGGAGACCTGGCCCAGAGCGAGGCAGCTGAGAGTCCCTCTGCCCTTCCGACCGACCTCCCCTCCAGGCGGCACCGACCTGCACGCCGAAGACATCCTCACAGGGGTGGCGTCTGAGCAGGGCCCACTCAGACGTCTGGCCCTGCAGCAGGTTGGTGCACACGGCCATCTCCCCGCACGTCACGTCGGCCCCGAAGCGTTTGCAGATCCGCCGGAAGGGTAGGTTCCCACACTACGGGCCGTGGGGGACACGGGCACACGTGAGGGGCAGCAGGCAGGGGCCCCGGACACCAGTCACAGCCCCGAGACCCACCAGGCAGGGGGAGACACGGGGCCCCACTGGCGGACCTACCGTGGTGAGGGGGGCCAGGTACAGCTTGCCACTGAGGTCCAGCTGCAGGGAAACAAAACCCAGGGGAGCTCGCCGGGCCTCTGGGGCTTCCCTGCTCCTCACCCCACCCGCCGTCATCCCCGGGCCTCCGCACCAGTCAGCGGATCCCTGGGCAAAGACTGTTCTGTTCCCCGTCTTCTCCTCAAAACTGCAGGCCCGATGCCCCTTCTTCCAGGAAGCCTTTTCCTCCCTCACACCTCCCGCCCCCTCCCCCCCCACCCCGAGCCCTGACTCTCTGGGGCTGGGGCTGTGCATCCAGCTCTTTGTGCCCCCAGTGCCCTCAGCAGGAAGCCCCCACCACGTACCTTCCTCTTCTCACAAGGCCGCAGCCTGACTATATCCTCGTCTGTCAGGGGCCCACAGGTCCGCCCCGAGCCGCTGGCTGGGGCATCAGTGCCCGGCTCCAGGAAGGCCGGCTGGGTGTCACTGCTGTCCTGTCCGGAGGCACCTTCGGCCCCCGAAACCTCTGGGCCCGCGGCCTCCGGGGAGGGGCCCGGCATGTGGCCCTTGCTCAGCTGGCGGAGGGCCTGCTCAGCACGCTCAAAGCGGACCTTGCGCTTCCGTAGCTGCTGCTGCAGGGCCTTGTCCAGGCCGTTGCGGACCGGCGGGGCCTGGACCCGCTCTTCCCGCACCAGGTTCTGGCCTTCGGGTCCCAGATGGGCCCCGGCAAAGCGGCAGGTCACACCATAGGGGCACCTGCCAAAGGTCTCGAAAAGCACACAGCGGGGGCCCAGGTCCGAGGGCTTGGTCTCCAGGTAGCGGCCCACGTCGTGCAGGAAGCGGCAGCGGTCGCCAAAGAAACACTTTGCTGCTGATTCCTGCATGGGAACCAAGAGGCCATGAGGAAGGATGGGGGGAGGCCGGGCTAGCCAGGCAGCCTGGTGAGAGGCTCAAACCCCTCCCCTCCTGCTGGGTGTCCTGGGGCAGCTCAGGAACCCATCAAGCCTGAGCTTCCTTGTCAGGAAAATGAGGACAACAACACTTAACGTCCCAATTTCCGGAGGGTTGAATGGGGAGCAGAGAGGCTCAGACGGACAGTCTCTAGGACCCTCCAGCAACAATTACACTCACCTGGACCAGGGAGGGGCAGAGCCTGTTCTTGTCGTAGTGGGTGGGTTTCACGTGGGGCCGGCCCTTGTTCTGGCCCCGGGCTCTCTTCTGAACCTGTGGCTTGTCCCCGGGTTCACCCGCCTCCGCCGTCTCCCCGTCTTCCAGTCGGATGCGCTTGGCCTCAGGTTCGGCCAGGTCATTGCCACCAGGGTCTCCTGCCTCGACTTCCTGGCTGGGCTTCTCCTGCCTGTTGGCTTCCAGGAATTCGTGGAACTGCTCTTTGGTGGTGAGATACCTGCCAGCAGAGAGGCAGTGGGAAGAGCGCTTGTGGAGGGAGTCCCTTCTCCAGCTCAGACGCAAGGGACGCTGGGCGAAGGGGCTGAGAACCGCTGTCCCTGCTTAGGTGCGTCTGCTGATGGGGAGTGCACCACTTAGAACCGGCCAGCTGCCAATCGGGGCGCACCTCCAGGCCACAGGCAGAGCCTAAATTTTGTCCCTGGGTGCCACTGCCCAGAGTATGGAGCCGAACTACAAACAGGCATGTACATCCCCGGCCACATTCGACTAAAGAAAACTACGTGTCCCCGCATGCCTTGCAACGGGGCCACAGTCGCCACATTCCCCAGCATGCCCCACGGCCCTCGCTTCAGGCACAAGTCCCCGCCCGTAGCTGAGGCTGGCTGCAGGTGCACGAGTGCCGCTCCCGCCACACGCCCGGACTACGGTCCCCAGCATGCACTGCGGCCCCAGCCTCCAACCCCGCCCACCCCTGCAAGCACCGTGGTGTCCTTCGCACACGTGACAGCCCCCAACGTGCGCTGCTCGCTCCGACCCTGCGGGAGCAGGACCGGCCCGGACTGAAGAGCCTGCGAGCTTCCCGCCTGGGCCGCTGCCCCGTCACCCGGAGTGCACCGCTTGTAGGTGCCGGGAAGGCCTCGTGAGGGTCTCCCCCAGCCCCGGCGACTCACTGAGATTTAATGGGCGCCACCCCCGGTTCCGGGGCGCCGACTCCCGAATCGCCGCCACCGCCACCACTCTCTGCGGGGGCCTCCGCCGCTCCCTCCGCCATCAGCCCCCCTCACGCCGGCTTTGGAGAGCGGCGGGAAGGCCTTCCGGGTCGCGAGAGCGTCTTCCCGTCGGGCTGGGCAAACGCGCATGCCCGGGGCGCTCCAAGTGACGCCCCTGTTTGCGAGCCGACGTGAGGGGGCGGAGCCTGAGCGGGGGGTGGAGCCTCGGGTCCGGCTTAGGGTCCCACAGCGGAGCTGTTTGCGGGTCTCGGAAACAAACGCTCGGTGTCTCTTCTGACCCGCCACGTTCCACCCACAAGAGTATTCGGAAAACCTTAAAACTGGGGCTTAAAAAAAAAAGCTTAAACTCCACGACTTTTATGCGGGGCATTATTGATGGTTGAAAATATATAGTTGAATATAGTTGAATGCCTGCGTGCCAGAGGCTGTCCTAGATGCCAGACGAGCCGCAGCGACTGCAACAGGCGAAACCCTGCCCTTGGGAGCTCCCGGGGAGCGGTCTGGCTCCCAGCGCTGGCCTCGGCTGCCCTCTGTAGGACAATCCGGGGATAAACCGGCTGACTTTCGGTGTCCAGTCCCTGTGAGACTCCGGGCCCCGCTGTGCCTGCCCACCTCCAGGGACGGGCGCTCACTCCTCCCTCCTGGGATGCCCGTCCCATCGCCCTCTGAGGTTCCACTGGGAGTCTCCCTCCACCGTCCCACAACCACCGCAGGCCACTCCGGGGAGGCAGTTGGCTAGATGGGGAAACTGAGGCCCGCAGAGGGCTGTCTGAACATATCCTCCCCTCTCTGGGCCTCCAAGGGCTCCCTGGCTCTGCCTTGTGGTGGCCTGTGCTTTCTGTATGAGGCAATCGAGGAAGGCCGCCTGTAAGCGGAGGGGAGGGGGTGTGTGACTGGATTGGCCTTTGACAACAATATTAATATTAATGATGCAATATGACTTGCTTATTATAATGGTGTACTAATTGTTTACCAGTAGCTAAACAACTGTTGAGCGCTTATTTTGTCTAAGCCCTTTGCGTTAACTCACTTATTCTACTCTCTGTGCAGAGGGAACAGTCATTCATCCCAAATCCACCTGAGTCCGTAGGTCCCAGAGGTCCCTGGCCCAGGGACTGCCACACCCAAATGAGCCAGAAACCAGGGCATCCTCCCACCCTGCCTCTCTCCCCACAGTCTGTGGATTCCTGTGTCCTGCCCACTTGCCCTCCAGAGTCTCTCTCTAGTCCATCCCCTCTCCCATCACACCCCCACCCCCAGATTGGGCCTCAATCTTCCATCCTGCCCCCAAAGCCCAGATTGCCAGCCATAAATCTAACCATGGCTTCCCCCTGCTCTCAATCTTTCCATGTCTCCCTACTGCCCCAGCCCTGTACCACGGCCCCCAAGTTCCTACAGGACCCAGCCCCTGCTGCCTTCCCGTTTCATTCCTCATCACCCCCCTACTCCCTAAACTCAAGCACCAAGGTCATTCCAGACTTCCCATGAGCCAATTGTACCTCTCAGCCTTTGCATGTGCTGTTCCCTCTTGCAGGAAGTCTGTTCCCTGCTGCCAATCACCTTGTTCATTCCCCTCTCCCCTCCTCCAGAAGCCTCTCTAACTGCCCCCTACTGGGGATACTGCTCCCCTCAGCCTCAGTAGCCATCTGAACACCCCCCAGGGAATCATGGCCCTCACCATCCTGGTCCTACCCGACCACATGCCATCTTCCCCACTGTACTATGAGCTCAGAGAGGGTGAGAATTGGTCCACCTCAGTCACAGTGTGTCCCCAGCACCCAGGACCAGGCCCGGCTCACAGGAGGTGCCGCTGAGTGAGTACGTCTTACCATGGCCGGGAGACTGAGGCACAGAGGGGCCAGGACCTGCTCTAGGGGCCTCTGCCTTCACTGAGGCTGTGCCGGGGGATGAGAACTTCCCAGGTGTCACCCTGGAGAATGTGGGGACATTCAGGAAGATGCCCCCCCTCCCAAACCGGGCCTGAGTCGTCCTCTGAATCCCCTATCTTGACTGATTTCAGAGAAGCAGAAAGGAGGCAGGTGGATGGGGACACTGAGGCACTCAGGTGAGGGGAGGAGGCAGGGCCTGGGGAAGGCGCTGCGCGTACCCTCTCTCTCTCTCTCTCTCCCCCTCAGCCTGTGCTTCTGAGGTCTCCACCTTCCTCTCCCTCTGCTTCTCTCTCCATCTCTCTCCAGGAGTCTCTCTCCTCTGTCTCCCTGCTCCCTCCCTGTATCTCTGTCTCCCCTGCCCTCTCTCTGTCCCTCTGTCCCAGGCCGGATGGGGAGGCAACAACAGGACAGGTGCGACCCGGGCGCAGTGCCCGTTTCTGCTGGGGCCACCCCGGATTTGTGGCTGCGCCTCCTTTATCTGGGGCTGCAGCTGCCCCTTATCTTCTGGCTTCAGGACACGAGACAGGGATTAGGGCAGCCCAGGCCAAGGACGCGAGACAGCAGGGCTGGGCGGACGGGTGGCAAGAGCCAGGGTGTTGGGGGGGGCATGCTGCGGGGCACCCGCGAGCCTTGGCAGCTGAGGCTGCTGCGTGTGTGTGTGTGTGTTGTATGTGTCTGTGGGACATTTGTACCCATGTATGGCTTTTGCATGTGTGATGGTGTATATGCACCTACAGCTGTGACTGGGGAGTGTTTCTGACTTGGGGGGGCTGTGTGTATAATTGTGCTTCTGAGTGCGTGTGTTTATGTGTCTTTGTCGTGTGGGGGGGGCAGTGTGCACACATTCGTGGCTTTTGCGTTGAGGGTGTGGCTGTGCCTGTGTGAGCCCCCCACCCCCGCCCCACAGATGCCCAGCCCCTCCCCCCAGCCCAGCCCCCCCGCCCACCCCCCCACGGCTGGCCAGCT